>CM075494.1:26897500-27497500 GCA_037950675.1 Hypophthalmichthys molitrix
AGCAAAAGAGAGAGAATGCTCATTCATCATTTACATATTCATGTTGATACAAACAGGAAGTATCACAAGGGAACAGGCAATACAGCAACTATCAGGAGATGCTAAAATATAACTGTTTAGACTGAATCCTTTTTCTGTTGTTACTGTGTGCTTTTTTTTAATTATTTTTTCCCTGGTGTTTGTTTTTCATTCTCTGTTTAGTGTAATATCTGCTGTGTCATCATTATAAGCAGCACAATGGTGTTGTACAAAGCACCACATCTTTAAACCCCACTCTGAAACGAATAAATCAAATGATCCTGTGTTGCACTGTGTAATTTCTGTTACCTCTGTTATTTTACCTTTAAATGAACACAGTGTTTGTCTTGAAATGTGTTTAAGCTTAAATTAATTAACATTTTTGGCAAGTGTTATTCATTTAGATAGCATACCTGTAATCTATACAGATAACTTTTTAGTGGTAGCCAATACTGACAGAAACCTAAACTTACCTTTAAATATAATTGTGTGATATTGTGATGGTATTAACATAAACCTTAAGAAAAATATACAATAATTGTATACTTTGTTGTACATGGTAGTTGTATTTTTTTGTGACTTTTTTTCATTTTTTTATCATCTCTTTGGATGATATTGTCTAGGGTGTGTGAGAGTGTATAAGTGTTCATATTCATATACATGCAGTTAATCACAAAAGTGTGGTGAGTTGTGCGTGTGCATGTTTGAGAGGGAAAAAGAAAAAGTGGTGTTCACGTGAGTAAGACTAATTCATTCTGTTCCTCATCATCACATTACTCACCTCACTCTTTTTATACACGTCAATAACGATAAAAAACAACAACAACAGCTGACATTTCTTTCAGATGATGACGACGATGATGATGATTATCATGATGGATCCATTTGCTCGTTCTGTGCCCACTGTGAGGTAGGATCCACTGAGCTCTAGTCTAATGAAGTTCACAATGATTTGTAGTCTACTTGTGCCTTCATTCAGCCTGTCTTACCTTAACCAGTATTGCTTGAGTTTGGCGTTGATTTAGTAATTTCTCATTTATCTCTTCCCTTAGCATTGTGACAGCTGTGATGAGTGCCCGTGTAAAAAGGGAGACGACTCTGAACACTGCGACTTCTGCGATGTGAGAAACCCACCACAAACACAAAATTCCTTAGATAACTACAATACAGTTTACTAAACAACTCGAAAAAAAAAAAAACAATGCACACCCTCAGTACAGGAAAGACCAGCAGTGCAATTTTGCTCACTGAGCTACACGTACATTCCCTGAATACTGTGTACTACTTTATCTTTTGAATTGATATTCAATTCATTGTTGTAAGAACTATTTTAATTATTAACTAATTTCAATTACCAGAGCGAAATTTGACCGTGTACCACATTTTGCATGAAACCCGGTTATCACATTATTTTCCCCTAAAACAAAAAAATTCTACTAAGTTCAAGCTATTCAAAGAAATTTATAGTAAATAACGAGTTTTTCAATAACTACAATCCATCATCAGTCCAAAACTAACTAGTCCCTAATGAGTTATTAATGTAATTTACTCTCATTTTGCAACCCCCCACACACACAAATTGTGCTTGCTGTAAGTGTTCAGTGCCGCTAGAGGCCCTTCAGATGTGTTTGTACAGACAGACAAACCAATGATTTGTATTAAGCTTGGAACACACCAAGCCGACGCCGGCGAACTAGTGTTGACGAAAGCAGACTGCGGGGTTGGCTCGAATCGGCCAAAAAAAGCCGATGAGTACCAACTTCAGCCGACGGTACGGAACACACTGAGAAAACATAAGGCAGGAACACACCAAGCCGACAGTCGGCTGTCGGGCAGTTTTTTGTTTGTCGGCCGACTAAGTTTTCTCAGTGTGTTCTGCACCGTCGGCTGAAGTTGGTCCTCGTCTGCTTTTTTTCGGCCGATTCGCCATGCTGAATCGGCGTCGGAGCTCATCGGTCAGTCGGGCCATCTGATCATTCTGATTGGCTGTTCAGCTACTGCCACCTGCTGGTACAGAAAGGCATTTCATCTTACACAGGTACAGAACGGACGTGCTACTTGGCTGTCAGCTGTCGAGCGTCGGTTTGGTGTGTCAGGCCAACTTTGGACCCAGATACTGCAGATGTGAACCAACCCCGCAGTCTGCTTTTGTCACCACTTGTTCGTCGGCATCGAACAAAAACTGCCCGACAGCCGACCATCGGCTTGGTGTGTTCCGGGCTTTAGTCGCTGCATGTGGGGGTCCAGCGCAGTAACAGTAGGTGTTTAAAGACCCGCTGAAGTGTCTTGGAATGCACAGCATTATTCAATGTGTTGACGTAATTTCAACTGAAACAGGAAGACAAGGCGATATATCGAACAGCCCCGCCCCTTTTTTAAAATAGCTAATAGCGTTTTGTTTATATCACAGCTCGGCCAGAACCGTTAAACTCAGTAAAACCTCTGTTTCCTTTTAATATCTAACCGTTTATCCTCATAATCTCCTCTTCATCACTTTAAAATACAGCATTCTGTGCAGAATTCAAATGGGTCCAATACCTTTCGTGGTCTGAGCCGACTCGTGGATATGCTCTCGTTTCCCTGGGCCATAGCAGACTGTGCTTGCGCTGCAGTGGTTCACATTATACTAACGTGAAAACAGACTTCATTTGCGTCTATTGAAAGCATATTTACACTGTCTGAATCGTTCCCTATCTTCCATATAGTGCACTATGTGCCATTCACCATGTAGAAACTAGTAAATGTGTGAGCAAATGACCAATTTCAGCTGCAGCTTCAGAGTCTGTTTATAGTGTAGGAGGGGGCGGGACTTCAGATTCTAGAGAGCATTTGATTGGACAGAAGATTTGATGAGAAGCTGAAGTGTGCTGTGATGCCATGAAAATCCGTGATCCTTTTTAGCGGAAGTGAGAGACTGTAAGTTTTGAATGCTTTTACAGTGCACAGCATAAATGAGTACACCCCCTCTGAACAAATACAAAAGATGTATTTTCTTTATGATCACTCCTGGATGATGAGCTCCTTAAATGCCCTGATCTTTAATGGGGAGTGTTGCTCAACTCGTCTCTACAGAATCCCCCACAGGCACTCAAGAGTGTTAAGATTGAGTGCAATACATGTGCACAGAAGGTTTTTCACCTTGGGAGAATGCATATCCTCATTGTCATGTTGAAAAAATGACCAACAATGCAGGGAATGAGGAAAGGGTAACAACTTCTGTTTCAAATTTGTGTATTAAATTACACAGTGGTGTGGGAATTCATGACAGCATTGATAAAGCACAACTCCCTCACACCTTCAGCACTCATACATCCCTATATAAGAGCTTTACTACCACTGAACTTTACTGTGGGAACCAGGCACTTCTCACTGTACTCCTCCTCTAGCAACACCATAACATTTTGGATGCTGTTAGATCCAAAATTATTGACTTGGTCTCATGAGACCAGAGTATTGATTCCCAGAATTTATATTTTGTAAATATGGCCTTTGGAAATGGCTAACTGACTTTATTGTGCTTTGGCTACAGTAGGAAGTTCCAGTGAGAACAACAACCATGCATGTCATTTCTGCAGGCTGCATCTTACTCTTTGAGATAAACCGTCACTCTTTTCATAGCTTTTGCTGGCTCTGAGACACTCGCTTGGTATTTCTCCTGCTCTTTCTCTAACAAAAAAATCCCTTATCACTAAATGAAAGCTTAAAATGAAGGCCTGATTATTTCAGGGGCCTTGTCACAAGTCCATTGTTTTCAAATTTCTGTATTACTTCAGCTATATTTTCACACTTAAAACAATGATTTGGTAATCCTCTTGTACCACTGCCCTCTTTTGTGCTAAGAAATAAGTCTCCTGACAGTTCTCTCCCAAGTGCTTCCATTGGTGTCCGCATTAAGTCTGAGAAAGATTCAGTGGGCTATATAACATTTTTAATTGTCAAGAAATTACTTCTCTTTAAATGTTTTGGTTCCACATACTTACCTGTTGATCAAACATTGCCTTAAACTTACACCAGAAAAATTTTATTTGGTTTTATTTAGTAACTTTTAGGAGGGTGTACTCATTTTATCACCTTAAAAAAGAAAATCTTATTTTCCTGAATAATTTTGACATGCTTCTTTGTTAATTGATTAAGCAGACTTGCTGGAACATTATATCTCTAAAGAACCCTAACATGTCTTCTAAGTAATTGAGTAATTGCTGACTTTAGGAAGTTTCAGAGGGGGTGTACTCATTTATGCTGTGCACTGTATCTCCTAAATGCGAATTTTATCATTGTTTTGGAACCACACCAGCTTATTCATAACATTAAGGGTAACATATTCATGCTAATAGCTAAAAAACTTAAATTTTGATTTCAGGGGGACTTTAAATGCAAATTATGTGGTTGTCTGAAGCTATAGATGTATGTTGATGGGTGTTCTTTTCCCCTAGAAAATCACATACACAAGCAATTGTTTTATAACAACATAAATGTTTTATAATTTGTTTTGTCTCTATAGGACTGTGGAAAGTGCTACATCTGTCCTGTTTGTGACACCGTCTGCCAGCCAGGTAAGAAAAAACTACAACAATATGAACTATTTTAGTTGTTTAGATTGTGGATAATTTTAAAGTATTTCAAAGTCTGATAGTTTTATGAACTCATTACATATTTTAAATTTTCCTCAAAGGTGGCTTTGTTGACTCCGTTTCTGGATCCATCTATAAGTAAGATAATATTCTGCTGCAAATAGTCCTGCGATACTACTTGTTATGACCATAATCATATAATGATGTCACCTCTTCTCTTCTTTTTCAGGACTGTCGCGGATGTCTTTGATGATGACGATGATGATGACGATGACGACGACGACGACAACTAAACCCACTTGTCACCACCATGTGGTCAAAAGAGGAAAGTGCAACTGGACGTTGCGTTTCACAGATTTTATTTACATTGTAGCGTTATGTTCATTGTCGTTAAGTTATTTTTCTCTTTTTAATGCAATCACATCACACGCTACAGTCCGGTCAATATATACATACGTGTGGAATTTAAATAATTTCATTACCTTAAATTAAGTTGATTTGATTGAGTGACATGTTTCCCTTTTAAACAATCTTGTTATTAACATAAGTTATGATATGAAATGTAATTGCAAAACTGTGTTGTTTTGACACTACTTATGGAATAAAATGATGGGACGTTTTATTTATGTGTCCAATAATACTTTTTTTTTTTTAAATACTTACAAAAACACCAATTTCATATCGCTGTCAACCCCCCAAAAAGAAAACTATCATCATTTACTCACCCTCTTGTTTTTTCGAAGTCGTATAAAATACTATAGTTTATAGTAAATTGTAGTATACTGTATATATTACAGTATTTACAACACTTTGTTAATGAATCCTACAGCATACTGTAGTATTAACTATAGTGAACTGATAAACTGTAATAAATACTGTAGTATACTTTAGTTTTAACTACAGTAAACTGAAGTGTATTGTTGTATAATTGTACATTTCTTTCTTCAGCAGAAAAACAAATGGAAAAGTTCTGAGCATGAGAGAGCATTTAGATATTTGATAGGTCTATATATAGGTATAAATAGTAAAATAAGCTAATAAGAGCAATCGTCCCTAGTCTTTTGATAAGAAAATAAATAGCACACTATGAGAGCGATTCTGATGGGTCAATACGTTTTTTGCTAAAATGTTAAAATGTCTGACCTGACCATTGTCCAAGTCCATGTTCTGGTGCTACTTTTTTTGTCTCATTTTGCTCTTTTCACACCGATGCAAGTTAATCTGCATATATTCACCAAAACGATTAGCTAAGTTACCGTCTGTATTAGAGTTAAGACAGAAACACAAAGGAGCTGGTGATAGAGAAGGTAAAATAGAGGCGAATGTTAGTAATTACTAGTACACACTCGGGTCAAGAATAAATACCCATTTTCCACACCAAGAACGACAACTATATTAGCATCCACACCAACGGTCTGTTTAAGCGCACGCTCGTGCTTTAACGCGCCAGGTGAATTCTGATTGGCTGTCGTTCATCAGCTGGAATAAAATGCTCTTAAATGTTCTTAAAACTATAACTTTTTTAGTTAGAGTTATTATTATCATCCTTGGTGTGAATTTTAATAGACCAATGGCTTTCACAGTGTAAGTAGCCCCTCACTGCAGAACACTCGAGATCCAGGGGGCAGAGACGGGTAGGTTTAGGCAAAGCCACTGGAAGGCAAGCCCATATACATTATAATAAAATTATAATAAATAAATGTTTATTATAATATCTATGGGCAAGCCTGCAACCTTTAACCAGAAAAGCGTAACGGCTAATGCTAACGCAGGGAAGGAGACCAGAGGCTGTTTTTTTGAATGGATGTCAATGGATGAGAGGCTTCACTATCCTGATTAAACAGCTTTTGTGGGGAAATAGCTAATCATTTAATTAATCGGCAGCCTGTTCGCTAATCTTCAGCATGTTTTACACTAAACAATACTTTCGTCTGGAACTATATGTAGATTTTAGCTTGATAAAAATTTAATTTTTTAAGAGAAGGCAGACTAGGGAATGTTCCGACTGACGTCACTGCCATTACACGATAGGCTGAGAGGTGAGCACGTGATTAAGTTAGCCGTTACGCTTTCTCCAATGGTGAGAGATACAGACCCTCTCATCTCCCTATAATATACAATCTCTGGTTTAGGGATATGTAAAGTGGGAGGAGTTGGAATGGACTATTTTTAGCAGAATATCTACGATAGATCAAATGAGTAGTTTACTTATTTATTAATAATAGTTTTATTTATTTGTTTGTATATTTCATTTATTTTTGTTTGTTTGTTTGATCACCTTTTGGGATTTATTTTTCGAGTTGACTGCGCGTGCGGATACCAATCTCTATGAACTTTTATTATGAAAATTTTTAGGAGGCCAGCAGGTTCTTTCCGGTTCACGAGCGTAAGAGGTAAACAGCAACTTCTGCGTTTATTCCTGACCTGCATTTCTGAATACGATAATACTTTATGATAGAACATATTGTGTTTGATTTATGTGTGTTTCACGGTTTGTATTTTAGTAACATTCGCAACTATTATAGATTTACTGATGCTCCTCGCTAGCTCACTAAGCAATTATCCATCAGTGGGCCAACGTGTGTTTATGTAAAACTGTGCATTAATTTGTTCACTAAACTCATATAAACGATCAATTTTGTTCTGCAAAAGACAAACATGACTCGACACGGGAAAAACTGCACAGCAGGAGCCGTTTACACTTATCACGAGAAGAGGAAAGACACCGGTAACGTACTTATTATTTATCTATATAACTATGTTTCTGTGGCGTTATGTCACTTAAATATATAAATACATAATATATAGTTACTATAACAAATTGTGCCTCTCTCTTGACATTTCCAGCCGCTTCGGGTTATGGGACACAGAGTGTGCGTTTGGGGAAGGATGCTATCAAAGATTTCGACTGCTGCTGTCTCTCCTTACAGCCTTGCAGGGACCCTGTTGTAACGTAAGAGTCCCACTTTTACAAATATAAATGTTCTGATGCTGAAATTGTCTTTGCATGCGGTTATTTAAGTGTTTAAGCAGTCTTAATTGTATATGCTGGATGTTACTGGTCAATTTGCATGTCAGCAGCTTGGAGACTTGGATTGATGTGTGTTTGTTTATATTTGCTTACTGCAGTGAAGATGGATACCTATATGAGAAAGAAGCCATTCTGCAATACATCCTTCACCAGAAAACAGAAATTGCCAAGAAAATGAAGGTTTGAGCACTTTTTACATGTGTATTTTGCTCTAAATGTTAATCTCCTTCTGTGATTGTCTAACAGACATGCGTATGTTTTTAAACTCAGGCATATGAGAAGCAGAAACAGGCTCTGAAGAGTGAAGGCCGGCTGGAGTCCAAGTCTGAGGAGCGAGAGAGAGCTGAGAAGTTCAAACAGAGGGAGAACAACATCGTCTCCAAGCCAATCAACCCCTTCACTTCAGGTACGAAAACTGGAGGATAAGATTAAACTAAAGAGTAACTCTATGAGATTACACTCACATTCCTGCTTGATTATGTGTAACTCATTTCTCTTTAGGTAAATCTACAGATGATGGAAGCCAGAATGGCTCCTCCAGTTCTGACACTTCAGCAGGAGAGTCCAGTTCTTCTTCAGCTCTGCCCAGCTTCTGGATCCCCAGCCTCACACCAGAGGCTAAGCCCACCATGCTTAAAAAGCCTGTAGGTTTCTAGATCTGTCACTTCCCCCTCTCTGCCAGCCACATGTCCCTAACCTTGGGTCTTCAGTAGTCTCACTGTCATTCATTGAAGAGCATTACACAAGAGATTGTGCTTACCCTGAAATCAGTTTGCATGCTTCTGCCAAATGCTCTTTTGGTCGGTCATGATGCCCTTGATTGGTTTGTTTGTCAGTTGGTTTTCCACTCTGTGTGTTCAGTAGCTTCTTGTGTCATAATTATCGTCTTTCAAAGTTTATCACCCTGCATGAGACACTAGGCAGATCAACATGCACTCAAGATGTACACCTCACAAAGATATTAATGAACTCTTTTGACCTCATTTATTTATTATTTATTACTCTTTTATCCCCTCCTGCTTTTTCAGTCAAAGACAGTGTTGTGCCCTATGTCAGGACGTCCTTTGAAGATGAGTGATTTAATTTCAGTGCGCTTCACTCCACTGGACCCCAGTCTGGACAGAGTGGCCCTCCTCACACGCCAAGTAAGAAGTGATCTCCCACCTTCTCCTTTATTTTTCCTGACCTGCATCTCTCTGTTTTCATTTAATCTTGTATACACTGTCGTTTAAAAGTTTGGGGTCGGTAAAATTGACAAAAGTCTCTTTTGTTCATTTATTTGTTCAAAAATTACTCCATCACTCCAGTCTTCAGTGTTACATGATCCTTCAGAAATGAATCTAATATGTTGATTTGATCCTCAAGAAACAGTTCTCATTATTATCAATATGGAAAACAGTTGTGCTGCTTAAAAAGGCTAGTTCACCCAAAAAAAAACTGAGGGTGAGTAAACAATGACAACATTTTCATTTTTGGGTGAACTATCCTTAAAGGAGTCCTATTATGCTGCTTCTTTTTATCTTTTTTTTTTTTTTTTTTTACATTTTCAACGGTCTTTAGTGTGTAATGTTGCTGTTTGAGCATGAAAAAGGTCTTTAAAGTAACAAAGCACAGAGTCACTCCAAAAAGATTTATTCTCTATATCAGTAAGCTCTGTGTCTGAACTCCCTTAAATGCCTCGATTTTACTCTTCCGGGCACGAACATAGGCCCTGTCCCAAATGGCACCCTAAACACTCGTGGTCTTCCTACGAGTCCACACTTTTGTGACGTAACGCCAACTGTCGGGAAGATGTCTGCTCAGCAAAAGTGCACATCGAGGGCGCATATCGGCCACAAAGGCGGCGTTCACGAGCACCCCTCTGAAGCCTATAATTGACAAATGGGACACCCTGTGGTCTTGTGGACTTAACGGACACGCACACGGCAGCTATTGTAAGTCCACAAGACCGAAAGTGCATAGAAGTGTGCCATTTGGGACAGGGCTATAGTATGTTGAAACTCGCGGAGATGGAAAGGGGCGTAACATTTCTGAAACAAGCTTGAAACTGTTGACCAATAACAACACACTAGTCCAGCTGACCAATCAGAGCACATTGCGCTTGTTGGGAGAAGAAGCTTTCACAGAGACAGGAACTAAATGGAGTGTTACTTACAGACTGAGAAAAGAGGTGCTACAACAATGTAAGATATGTAAAAAAATAATGTTTTTTTTTTTTTTTTTTTTACATTAAAGCTTGAAAACCTATTCTTTTAGACCCCAAAAACTAAATCAAGAAAAAGGGCATAACGGGTCCCCTTTAATATTTTTGTCTAAACTGTGATGCATTTTTTCAGGACTCTTTGATTAATAGAAAGTTTAAAAGAAGAGCATTTATTTGAAATATAAATATTTTATAACCTTATAAAAGTTTTTTTCTGTGACTTTTGATCAATTTAACATGTCTTTACTGAATAAATGTGATAAATATTGAATATTAAATATTAATAATTAATGTATTACATATTCTATATATATTAAATATATTTACAAAAATTACAGAACCCAAACTTTTTAACAGTAATGTACAGTCAAACCAAAATGTATTCAGACACCTTGAACATTTCATTCATTAATACAGTTTATTCACTATAGTTTAAAAAAATTGTAATAAAATATGACAAGATCTCAGAGTTAAACTGTCAGAAAAAAATAATCTTAATTATGTCAGATAAAACTTAAGCAAAACATGGTCAGGTCAAAGTGTCTGAAAAATTTTTGGTTCCAAATTTTTATGAATTTTACTGCTAGTCCACTGTATGAAGAATTTTTGGGTATAATATGTCAGTTTACTTTATTTTGCTATCCTCACTGACATAAATGAACTAAAGTGTCCTGCACCCACTAGTAAAAATATATAAAAAATGTCACTATACAGTCAAACCAAAATAATTTTTGGTTTGACTGTATAGTGACACTTTGAATTATTGTATACCTTGTTTTTGAGCCATTGAGAAAATGTTTTTTGTGATCCTCAGGACAGATACGTGTGTGCAGTAACCAAAGACACGCTTGGGAACTCGGTGCCCAGTGCAGTTCTCAGACCCTCGTGAGTTTGACTTTTACATTGTTTATTCAACAAGAATTGATCTGGCTTTATACCTATTTATACATTTAGTCCTTCCTCTCACTTCTAGTTTCTCTCTCTTTTTGTGTGTACTGTCTTTCCCTCAAGTGGAGCCGTAGTCACTATGGAGTGTGTGGAGAAGCTCATACGGAAAGACATGATTGATCCAGTGACTGGAGACAAACTGAAAGAGAAGGACATCATACCCCTTCAGAGGGTGTGTATAAGAGAAGTAGTGCTGAAGAGAGTGTCTCAATATGTTACAAATGCACAGTCAGTGTTTAAATGTCTGTCTTTGCTCGTAAACAGGGTGGGACTGGCTTTGCAGGCTCAGGAGTGGATCTTAAAGCTAAAGAGGCCAGACCCGTTATGCAAGCATAAATGAGAGGATTGGACAAGGCTTTGACCCTGTAAATATTGTCATTCATTTTGCTGGATTTTTTTTTTTGGGGGGGGATAATTTGAATGAATGTTGAAGTTATGTTTCTTTTTGCCCCTAAAGATACTATCATGTTATGTTTACACAATATACAGCATTTTTAAAAATAAATAATTCATTTTACACACTTTAAAAGTCATTTGTCTTATTTTAATAGTTTAAAGAGACATTAAGGCTTTTTGTGGTCATAACAGGGTTAAAGTTCATCGTGATCTTCTACCAGCATCCCAAAGTCAGTTATAGTGCTGACTTTAATGAAATCCATTCTATCCATGATCTCACTGATAGAGAGACGACCATCCTGAGAATGATAGCAAGGAAACAGACACAATTTGGAAAATGCAGAGGGGAAAGATTTAGTTTGGAAACAGAGGGTGACTATTAAAAATTATTTCATAAGCTTTTGTGAGTAACAATTACATCACCTATCAGAATGCAATATAATGTCTTTGTGAGAACACAAATTAAACCCCAGTCCAAAATTATTTAAAAAAACCAACATGGCTTTATTTAGAATTCACAGAGAGAAAAATGTTCCACCAATACAGTGTCAATCACTTTTGTCTCCTCCCACCTACTGAGTCCCACCTCTCCTTCCCTCCCTTTTTGCTCTGGCTTCATTTCTTTATACCCATTTTCATGTGAGTGGTATGTTGAATGTGAAATCACACATTGCTAATGTGAAATATACTTTGTAACAGTCAAAACAGGCCTGTAACATTGAATACTGAAACTGGCCCTGTATTCAGTGCTGAATTCCTGAGCATCTCTCAAGTGGAAGATGTATGTCTATTTCCTCACAATATAAGCAAGCTGGAGTGTCTGTGAATGTAAGTGTTCATCATAATTTTGTTGCAAAAGATGAAATGTGTTTGACAATAAATAAAACATTTATCGGTCTCAGTAAGATTCTTATCTTCATTGACATAGGCCCTGTCCCAAATGGCACCCTAAACACTTGCGGTCTTCCTACGAGTCTGCACTTTTGTGACGTAATGCCGTCATAATGGAATGACTGTCCGGAAGATTTCTGCCACGGAGCTCGCACAAGTGCACATCGAGGGTGCGTATTGACCAGAAAGAGGGGGCGCTCGCGAGCAACCTTCTGAGACATAAAATTGACAAATGGGACACCCTACGGTCTCGTGGACTTAACGGACGCGCACGCGGCAGCCACTGTAAGTCCACAAGACCGAAAGTGCATAGAAGTGTGCCATTTGGGACAGGGCCTCAGAAGCTTGAAGCCTAACCCCTGACCTTTGACCCCGGAAATGTTCCTACCCATCAGCAAATGAAGATTAGCTATCATTTTCATATTCGGTTTCCTATCTTCTCACCGACACCCAAAATATACTGCCCTTCCCCTCTACCCAGATATGCTAGCATTAAAGCTCATCATGTCTTTTAGTGAGATCCTCTCCGTAATTAGTCGCCTGGCTCCCAACAAACATGTTCCAATTTTCCAGAATCTCCTTCTTTGTGATTTTTTCATCCTGGTTAGTCAATTACATGAAGCAGATGGAAGTCCATTGTGATTCATTGGTAGCAAATTAGAAAAGAGACAAGAGGTAAAGATTAATTAAACACTGATTTGATTATTATTGGCATTTGTGCATTATTGCGAACTAATGACGCCACCCATATGTACACCCAGTGAATGTCACTTACGTGGTCTTTATCAGTTTCATGAATGAGATGTCGGGCCTCGTTATCAGCATGGTCCACCTCTCCAGGCAGGATCCAATGAGATACTTCATTGGCATCAAGGAAACCGTCCTAACAAAAACAAACAGATCATGAACCTTGAAAGAATAACCCGGAAATACTCCCAGGTGATGTTGATAGATTTTTTTCCCACTGCATACCTTATTCATGTCTCTGAACTCTGAGAAGTGTTTCTTTTCTGTTGTGACCCAGTCTGGTTCATTCTCTCCATTTTCAGGGGTGAACATGTCCCCTAGGGTCAAAAGGAACACATGCACATATTTTCACTTTAGTTTAACACAAAATATCAGTTCTAATGTATGTTTTTTTTTCCTTCCCAGGAAAACACTGTAAAAGTTTACCAATGTATTCCTGCAGATCAATCTTGCCATCACCATTCTTGTCAATGTCTTCAATTGTTTCCTGTAACATTGAGGGATAAAAGTTTAGTGATCTACTCCAGTGCTTCTCAAGTGATTTGTTCTGACAAATGCTAAATGCTAATGATAGCAAAATATAAAAGCGACAGTATTTATGGTAAATCATCTATCACTTGGCCATTTTTTCCCCAGCTTATGTCATGTTAACAATTTTTCATATTTTTGACTTATGCAGTTTATAGTAATATTTATACATTTCAATGTTTGAAAAATTATTTTAAGGACATTTTTTGTATATTTTAAATTGTATAAGTAGCACACTCATCCAATGTAAAGGCAAAATACCACAGGTAAATAGGGTAAAAATGTTAATTAATAGATATCACCAGTTGATCACTTACATTAACAATTGCAAAATTGTTTTGTATTACAAGTTTTCTGAAATGTTATGTTTAAATATGCAAATGGGGCTTTATCTAATTAAATATGAAGCCAAATTCAAAATTAATGCTTTGTTGACATATTAGAATTAGATATTAGAGTAAATTTTGGATATCTTATTATTTTATTCAAGTTTTTTGAAATGTGAAATATGTATTAAACCCTTCTGTAAAAGAATATAAAGGAAAAAATATGCACTGTAATTGAAATCTACAGACACAAAAATGTCTTAATGTCCCTCTTTCTGATTTCACTATCATTATATTCATCCGTCCCTGCCTCCATTATCACCTCACCTGAATCACAATGTGTCTCATGTAGTCGAACTCCTCTGGATGGAGGAAGGCAGTGAACTCTTCTCTGGTAGCGATACCGTCCCCGTCCCGGTCTGCGGACTTGAACCGTCTCTCATCTCTAGTGAGCATGGCTTTGTAACTGGCCTTATCATCCACATCATCAAACTCTACATCTGGAATACAGCAACATAGTAAGTCAACCATTAATATTCTTGACTTCTGCTGTATGTATTGTCTGTTTTATCTGAAATAGTAATTTTTCCTAAATACAGTATCTTTCTGCAAAGATGTTGCACTATTGTTATGGATAATAAATATACAAGCCGCTTTTAAACAGCTGTGAACAATTAGCCACCACGCCCAAATTCAAAAGCTTGTATTAATTACCCATATAATATCCGTAGGTGGTGTTCTTGTACTCAGTCCATCCAATCTTCCCATCTTTGTTCTGGTCATACTCTTTCCAGTGCTTGTCCACGTTCTCCTCAATGTACCTCCTCTGCCTGTGCTTGATCCAGTGGTGTAGCTCAGCATGACTGACAAAACCATCCTTATCTGTGTCAATCTTATCCACAATCTTTCTGCATGGGGAATATAAAAAAACAAAACAAAGTAAGACACACAATAATATTATTATTCTCCTATTTCCTGTATCATTCTCATATATTTATTTTTACCCTAGTCTCTCTTTGCTCTCCTCCGGGGTCAGCTGGTCAAAGGTCTTGGCTTCCTCTTTGCCCAGGAAGGCTTCGTGGTCATACTGAAAACCATGGGCATCATCGTGAGCATGATCACTGAGGTCAGGCTTATGATGTACACGCTTCTCCTGCGCAGGCACAGCAACTGTGACCCCGACAAACAGGGCAAGAGTTCCCAACAAGAGCAGCTGCATATTCTCCCTAAAGAGTGTGTAAAAAAAAAGAAATATTTTATTAATTCTTTCTGGCCTGATAAAGTATCACAAAGTCATTGTGCTTAGCAATGAAAATTAAACTTCATCTTCAATGGTCTCATTCAATTTTAAACTAAATTATAGAGCATAGATATCTTATTTAAACTTTCAGAATAAGCATCAACTATTTTATTTTAAAGCATAAAAATAAAAAAAACAAATATATGATAATGTTTTGTATTAAACAGCGATTTACAGCAGATAGGCTAATGACTATTGAATGAACTGTACAAAAACAATTGGCAGTAAAAATTGTTTAAAAGTTTAAAATGCAAATATTTTTCCTCATAACTTGTAGAAATGACTTACCAAGCCTGCAGTGATTTCTGCATGAGTACACCCTGAAGTTGAAGAGTACGCGTTGGCACTGTTCTTTAAAGTGCACGTAAAAGTAGGCGGAGCAGCCATGTTACGTGCCCTCAAAAATGTTTTATTGACAGGAAAAAGAGCCAATCACAAGACTAAATTAGGCGGGGCCGAGGAAAATTCCAAGTTCTACTGGCTGCAAAACGCCACGTTGACACGCGAACGCGCATCAGAGAGCCAGGCGCGTTTTGCCAAACTGGGAAAAAAGTTTTAAGGACAGCTCATCTTTGACAGAAATATTGTGCAGATTGCGTTTGGAATGATGCATTAATAGAAATAAATAAAGTTACATGCATGTTAAATAATCTTAATGTAACATGCAAACTGTTTTTCGTTAAGTCTTAAAGGCGCAAGTTCATATTCTGGTCAGTGGTCTTTTTAATTTGCTAATACGTCTAATATAGGTAAAAAATAATAATTTAAATACTATTTAAAAGTGTTGAGCGCCCATGTCATTTTGTAAATTAACGGTAAATAGATTTTCTTTTGCGTGATACCGCCGCAATTACAAACGTTATTTCAGACTCGAGCTTAAAACAAGTCATTTATCATTGTCAGATCACACAAGTTAAATGTCTCACGTGTTAGGAAAAGATACATTATGTCCTTGGTCTATACGTTTTTTCTTATTGTAAATCTCATCAAACATGTAGCCTATTACACTTGTTTTTAAAGTTAAGTAGGCTATTTAAAACATGCTTGTATAAATGCCCTCTATACATGACTCTATTTTCAAAACAAATAAATCTGTGAAAATCAAAAGATTTTGGGGTCAATGTGTAGTCAGGATAACTGAGGTCATCAATTTTTGCTGTATGTATATTAATAAAAACAATAGCTTTTTTTTTTTTTTTTTTTAATTAACCTATTTAAATCTTTGAAATCTTCCCTTTTTACCCAGTAGGCAGTTATTATTAAAGCTTTAATCCTCTTTTTCTTAACTGCACAGTTGGCATGCACTTTCAGAAATATGATATCCAAAACAGTAATTTGTATGTGGTCAGTTTGTCACCAGGAAGAACATGTCAAAAAATGCAATAAATTATTGCAACAAAAGACAACTGGCTAAAATGTATTCAAATCAAAATA
This sequence comes from Hypophthalmichthys molitrix, assembly GCA_037950675.1. NCBI lineage: Eukaryota > Metazoa > Chordata > Actinopteri > Cypriniformes > Xenocyprididae > Hypophthalmichthys > Hypophthalmichthys molitrix. Next base: position 26,913,894 of record CM075494.1, read on the forward strand.
CATTATATTCTATTCATGTTTTATACTTTCTTTTATGTGTTTTATATACTTTTTACTGCTGTTTTTGAAACATATTTTTGGGTTGAAATTTTGTTCAATTGGATGTTAAAGGAACAATATGTAGTATTTTTGGATTAAAATATCCGAAAAACACTAAAACAGTGTTATATATTTAGTTGACTTGTGTATGTACATTATCCCAAATGTTTCCAAGAATGTTTAAATCCAGAGAAATAAGCAATTTTTAACCAGGACATGGACGTGTCCGACTGTCCGTGCGTCACCTATCAGTGACGTCATACCCTCGTTACTCTCAATTTTCCATGAAAACACCAAAGACGCTTTAATATATTACATGTTTTATTATACAAGGGAACAACTGTTTGGGTACATTTATATACAGAAAACTAATCATTGTTATATAGCTCAACATGTTTAGTCTTATTGTTTAAATCTAGTTTTTGTTAATAATCGCATCTATGAACATGATTTCTGTCCCGATTCTTTTCCACTAGCTGTAAGATGAAGACAACATCTCCCAAGATTCCGCGCTCAATCTCAGCGTCATCAAGCTACGCCTGTGTTTTGAATAGGCGCCCTCAAGCCCCGAAAAAACTACATACTGTGCCTTTAAACTTCTGAATTTGGCAGCCGCTTTTCTCCAAAGAGACATACACTCAAAGTATGTTATCAGTATATTCCCAGGGAATCAAACTTAACCTTTGTTTTGCTATTGCCATGCTCTGCCAGTAGAGCTAAAATAATAAACAAACATACATGGGCCAACATTCACTACTGTTTAAAGGTTTGGGGTCAGTAAGACTTTTTTCTAAAAATAAATATTCAGCAAGGAAGCATGAAATTGATCAAAAGTGACAGTAAAGACATTTATAATGTTACAAAAGATTTCATTTTCAAATAATACTGTTCTTTTGACCTTTTTGTTCATCAAAGAATCCTGAAAAAATTTAGTACAGATTACAACAAAATTACCACAAAAATAATAATCAGCACATGGACCATGTGACACTGAAGACTGGAGTAATGACTGGAGTAAAATTCAGCTTTTCCATCACAGGAATAAATTACATTTTAAAGGTAATTTACATAGAAAACAATACTGTTTTTTTTTTTCAATATACTGTTTTTTACTTTATTTTTGATCAAACAAATGGTGAGCATAAGACATTTCTTTAAAAAAAAAAAAAAAAAAATCAAACATTTTACTGTCCCCAAATTTTTGAACAGTAGTGTATGCATATAACCTTATAAATAAAGTACTTTTGGCAGGGGTTTGAATTCTGCAGAAACCGACAAATCTTTGAATACTTTTTTGTATCCAGTTTCTACATTATCTGGCTTATATCCTGCAATAAAAAACACTTGCACCTCTGGATGCTAGGACCAGTGCCACTTAGTTGTGCCTACTTCTACCTCCTTCAACTTTGTCGCCTCCTTATTCCGTTGTTTCTCGACCCCTCATCCTCCCTCACATCTTTCCACGCAACTTTTCACACCTGCCCTCTTTCTTTACCTCTTTGTCTCTCTCCAGACATATACAGCGCTTCGTCCCTCGGTCCTCACCCCTTTTTCTCTCTCTCTGTGTATGTGTGTGTCCCCTCTCTTCTCTCTCTTTGCCTGTGGCTGTGTGTCTAGTACCATGGAGCAATTGAAGGTGACAGGGCCAGAGAGAGAGGAGGGGAGAGGGAGGACGTGGCACTCTGTAGCCTGGGGGCACACAACAACACACAGAGAGACAGAAAGAGAGAGAGATGGTAAAGGAAATGGGAGGGCAGAGACGACAAAATAAGGAAGAAGACAAGTGCTCTGGAACCAAACGGATGACACAGAGTGATGGAGAGGCTGTGGGCCTAATGAATTATTTGTAATTGATGCATTAACATCAGTGCCTCTGCCGGATTTTGGCGTCACACACAGGATATAAAGTACAACACTTACTCCTTTACCACATATACATGCACTCTCATACATGTACACGTTTTTTTTAAGAACTTGATGTTAATTTGTCCCGGCATTGTTGCTATGGTGACCTCTCTTCCCCCTCCCCCCCAGCAGAGAGAGAGAGAGAGGGTGACAGGGATGAACTAACAAGACACTGAAAAAATGTGCCCTGAAGGAGCGTACGCTCACACACCAGCACACATAATAAACGCACACTCAACGTCACATTTGTGCAACACACTGACACTAAATATTAACAACATTTTATTAGGGTCCGTTCTCATTTGCTTCATTTTTGTAACTTTCAAAAACTAAAACCCACACAGAGAAAGATGCTCTTCATCTTCCATTGTGTTTCAGTTCAAATCCTCCATCTATTTTCCATGTCATTGTCTTTTTCCATGAATCCTCTGAACGAGTGACAAAGAAGGAGACGTAGGTATGGGGGGAGGCGGATGAGAGAGGAAGAGAGCGGAGGGTTTTGTCAACCGGAAATAAATAAAGCTGGCACCCTCCTTCTCCTCCGCCTCCTCTGTCTCTCTTTCTCGTGCCCTCCGTGTCCCCCTTCCTTGTTTTTTTTTCTACAAGGATACATCCATGGCCTCGTTATGTCTTCCCTTTTTCTCTCTTTCTGTTTCAGTTCCTTCGCTATCATGCGTGTACTGCACGAAACTCCTTGTGTTTTTGTTCATGCCGTGACAGTGTCCGTTAACCTGATGTAGCTTGTCACATTAAAGGGATAGTTCAGCCCAAAATGAACATTCTGTCATCATTTACTCACACTCATGTCATTCCAGACCCATGTGATGTTACTTCTTCTGGAACACAAAACAAGACATTTAGCAGAATGTTCAAGCTGCTCTTTTCCATACAATGAATGGTGTGTAAATGGTGACCAGTGGCATTAACAGTAAAATTAACAGTAGTCCACATGACTCTTGCAATATATTCCATTTGTTACTTTATTTTTTTTAAAGGGTTAGTTCACCCAAAAACTAAATTTCTGTCATTAATTACTCACCCTCATGTCATTCCACACCCGTAAGACCTTTGTTCATCTTCGGTTGCTTTCTATGGGAGATAATTCTTCAAAAATATGAGAGGTTTTTATCTCCCATAGAAAGCAATGAAATTACTGCATTCGAGGTCCAAGTATAGTAAAGACATCATTAAAACAGTTCATGTGACTACAGTGGTTCAACCTTAATGTTATGAAGCGACAAAAATACTTTTTGTGCACAAAAACAAAACAAAAATAACAACTTTATTTAACAATTTTTCCTCTTCCCTGTCGGTCTCCAATGCAGTTGATGCAGTGAACACAGTGCGGCGCTTCTGTGTTTACGTCCGAATGCTGGCTCAGTATTGGCCAAAGCTGATCACATGAGCAGCACAATGCATGTGTGTGATGTTGACGCAGGAGCCGGCCAATAATGAGTCGGCGTTCTGACGTAGAACCTGGAAGTGCTGCACTGTGTCTTCAATGTAAACAGCTTAGGAGAATGACAGAGAAATTGTTGAATAAAGTTGTTATTTTTGTTTTGTTTTTGTGCACAAAAAGTATTCTCGTCACTTCATAACATTAAGGTTGAACCACTGTAGTCACATGAACTGTTTTAATTATGTCTTTACTATACTTGGACCTCGAATGCGGTAATTTCATTGCTTTCTGTGGGGGATAAAAAAAACTCTCGTATTTCATCAAAAATATCTTGATTTGTGTTCTGAAAATGAACTAAGATCTTACGGGTGTGGAATGACATGAGGGTGAGTAATTAATGACAGAAATTGGGGGGTGGGGGGGTTGGGGTGAACTAACCCTTTAAGGTGACATTGTTACAGTAACTACACAAATAAGTACTGAGTAATATTAATTAACATGTTACTTCACTCATTTTTCTAAGTGGTAAGAGCATTTTAATAATCTAAAGAACCCTTTTCAACTGTAAAGAACCTTTTGTGCAATGGAAAGGTTCCATGGATCTATGGATGTCATTAAAGAACCTTTAATTTTAAGAGTGTACTAAGGTTAGAGATAGGGTTTTTTTGTTTTTTTTTAGATGATGTGTGTACATCTACTCCAATTAGTAAACTCTGTTTATAGACATAATACCCTAGATTTAATAGCAGAAAAACAGTTTCTCCAAGGCTCTCCTTTGTCTAAGACAACATTTCCTCCTGTCTAGACTGATACATACTTCTGTTGTAATAAAAATAAGTAAACTCATGTCAGTGTAATCTTGTACATATTTTAGCATTTTAGTTAAGAATCTGTTATTATAACTACATTTGAATAATTTTAAGACTTATTGGGGGTGCCCTGAAAGTTTGCGATGCCCCCTAGTGGGCCCCGGCCCCTTGATTGAGATCTACTGCTTTAGAGTGCATGCATGAAAAGAAGAAGAAGAAAAAAAAAAAAACCCTTTGCTTCATAATTCACAGATTGTAGGCCCTAATACCCAAAAGACGAAAACAAAAACCTCTTTGATCCTTCTTACCTCCAGTGGGAATTTGAGGTCTCATATTTATTCGACTTTTCCCCTAGGTTGAACCTTTCAACTAGCACCAAAATGGTCATGCTTGTATATAATGTTGGCTGAGTCTCCTTTATAAGACCAGCAAATCTCTCTTTCCCTCTCTGTTTTTCTCTCGTATTTTAACGTGTCACGGGCTCTTTGGTTTTTAAAGTTAATCCAATAAAATATGCAAATATAGCATTGGGATTGTGACAAAGTGCAGTGGAGGGTAAACATGCCATATACACTCTGACGTGTGTGTGTGTGTAGAAGAAGAGAGGCCCTTGCACGCAGGTCTGAAAGTGTCTACTCATGTTTGCATGTAATCATACTAGCAAGCATGCAGTGTACAGAGAACTGTGTGAAGTTTCTCTTCTCATGAGAATGAGTGTCTTGATTTAAAATTCAAGAATATAAAGCTCTGTTCATTGTGTTTATCATTATTTAAATAGTTTAATTATGTTCAAATATGTTTAAATATGTTCGTTCTAGGCACCAATGCCATTTTAAAAGCTTAAAGAAAATACTAAAATTAAAGTACTTTCCAAATTATATGATACAAGAACAAATCTCTTATACTCACCAAAGCTGCATTTATTATTACAATGTAATCATTACAATATAACTTTTTTCTATTTAATGTATTTTAAAATCTAATTTATTCCTGTGATCAAAGCTGAATTTTCAGCATCATTACTCCAGTCTTCAGTGTCACATGATCCTTCAGAAATCACTTTAGTATGATGATCTGCTGCTCAAGAAACATTTATTATTATCACAGTTGTACTGCTTAATATTTTTGTGGAAACCACAGTACTTTTTTTCTGAATTTTTGTATGAATAGCTTTTATTTAAAATAGAAATCTTTTGTAACATTATGTCTTTATTGTCACTTTTGATCAGTGGAATGTGTCCTCACTAAATAAAGGTATACATTTCTTTTTCTTACTGACCCCAAACTTTTGAACGGTAGTGTATATATATAAAAGCAAAATTTGAACAATAACTTGAAAATACTACATTTATTGTGAAATAATGCATTGAATTTTCACATGACAAGATTCCCTGACTTGTGTCGAGATTCATTCTTAACAATTGCTTTTTTGTTGTATATTTGCTGAGGTCAGACATTTTTCTGGTCCCAAACAGCTGTTGTATGTCACTGAGACTACTTTATGAGAAATCAGAGGGTTAATGCTTCATTTATATCAATATATCAGGATTTTGACTACTTCAGAGGAACATTACTAAAGAATCTGAAGGGAAAATAATAAGTTAATTACTTTTATTGTTTTTATATATTGGGGTCTTTATAGAACCCCGAGTAGATCTCAGCGGTGCGGGGGGTTAAACTATCACTGACCGCCAGGCGTCACAGAGCAGGTGCATGATCTGAAGCTCTCTCACAGCTCTTAGGTTAGCCATTTTTGGAAGTCCGTATCTACAAACAGCAAACTGCCTTTGTGAGACTTTAGAAATAGCTTTACGTCTCCTCTTTTTCAGTCTTTTTTTTGCCTCCACCTCTCTCTCTCACTTCATCACCCCTTTTCCTGGCATTAAGTCCAGACCTGACACTGACACTGACTCTGTGTGTCATCCCTCTCTCTCTCTTTCCCTCTCTCCCTCATTGCTTCAAGGACCAGAGTGCCTGCAGATGCATTTCTCTGTAGCCCACTACCCCTCCCTCGCCTCCTCTCTTTCGCCCTGTCTAACTCTCTCCATCTTTCTCTCCCTTTCCTCTCCTCCCATGCTCTCTCTTCTCTCTCTCTCTTGAACACAGTCTAACATTAACAAAGCGAGAGAGCAGAGAGAAGGAGAGAGGGATGAACAGAAAGTGATAGAGACACTGAGCAAGTGTGGACCACTTTTACAATTCATTCATCTACCAGGTGAGTCTCCTGCCTTCACTGCCGACACAACAATTGAGAAATTAACAGAATCATAACTCTTTTATATTGGAAATAACATATACAGATTAAGGAAAATGATTGGTTAATTGTAGAAAGGTTATGGCAGACTTGACCTTTGACATTTTCTGTTTTGCACACAGCAATATTTTGTGTGATATACCACCAGAGGCAAAATTTAAATAATTGAAATTTGCTTATATTTATCTTGGCCTTAGAGTCATACAAAGTCATATTCAATTAATTAATTTAAATGAGTGAATACTTGTTCACCTTTTCTATACGTCAATATCCATGACAGCATTATTTTATCATTATACTTTATAAATGCATTGAATATGGTATATTATTACATGATGTGTATAAAAGGAGCCTCTGTATGTGGACTGTATCAATGTTTAACTGTTCATTTCTTGGGCATATTCAAGCTATGATATTATTTATTTTATTTATTTATTTTACATATTTTTTTTTATTACTCAAATTGTACAGGGAGTTATTTTGGCATTATTAATTCAACAACATGTAGTAATAAATTAGATATAGTTTTACATTTTTCTGGCACCCTAACCTGTGTTGTTTTGCTACATGTCACTTCTTTATTTTTTTGTTTCTCCGTCCGTACATCTATGTATTTCTCTCTATTTTGTGGTCCTGTATCACTTTTTGTCTTTGAGGGTCATGTTTTATTCTCAAAACCCATGCAAATATAATCATGCAAGCACTTCTACATCATCTCTAATGGCTAGATCTATAGTATTTATGACGACGGCCTCCTTTCCGTGTATGTTAGTAGTTTTACACGCAGAACTAAGTGGAACCACAGATATTTTTCGGCCTCTTCAATGGTATTCATTTATTTAGCTGAATGGTGTTCTATAAATTATGTGCAGGTGCTGGCTTTTTTGTGATATAAATACACTTACATTTCAGTAGGTGGCTTCACGCCTCCATTTTTATACTGTTTTTTGTTGTGTAGTCAGAGTTTGTAGTTGAAAACGTGGATTGTGTGCCATTGTGTGCGGTGTATCTATAATTATCTCTTTGTTTTGTAGGAGTGTGTCTCTCTCTGTTGTGTAGAGCCTGTGTGTGTCTGTGTATTGTTGTTAACATTAGTTGACAGTATTACTCTCTCCAGTCATGCGTGTGTGTACGACAATGTCAGACTAGATGTTCTGTACTTCTTAATTACTTGCTGTGTGTGTGTGTGTGTGTCTGTGGGGGGCGTGTAATGAACTCTGTGTGTGTGTGTGTGTCTGTGGGGTGTGTGTGTGTAGATAGATAGATAGATAGATAGATAGATAGATAGTAAAATACAATAGTGACCCATACTTTAAAGACATCAGATGGATCATTCTATGAATGCTAATTTAATATGATGATTTTTTTTTAAAAGTACTGTTGGGCAAATACTGTTTTAAGTATTAGCTAATAAACTGCATTGTGCCATCTTCAGTCAAATTAACACATTTTTATGTCTATTATTTTTGTTCTGTGTATTTTAAGTTGCATCTACTATTCTTGTTTGTTGCTTATTGACACTATCCTTTTCCTGTTGTTATTTATACTATGTTATGTATCTCTGTTTTCTGTACATGATATGCAACTGCAATCATTTCTAACCCTGGACTAGGCAAATGTCTACTGTCCACTTAACTGATTAATTGATTGTGAAATGACTGTTTATGATTTGTGAATTGACTGTCTATTATGTTACTGCTTTTGTAAAGCGTCCTTGAGCTTAGGAAAGGCACTATATAAAATATATTATTATTATAACTTCAGAATAGTAACAGGGTTGACATTTAACTGTTTAATTCAACATTTCAAGCCTTTCATTACTGGTATTTTTATGTATAACCACTTTTAAATTATCAGTTGTTTACTTTTTAAAATCATAAAATACAGGGTTGACATTTTAAGGTATAGCCTACATAAAACATAAGATGGATAACAGTTAGTGGACTTGTACTTGTCGTTGGAAAGTTAACTTCTGAAAAGACAATGGTGTCATTACGGCAAAGTTATTTTAATCTATAGAATTACTTTAAAAATTGAGAAATTTGATAATAACAGGGTTGGCACAAAAACTAAAACTTAGGTTTTTATTAAGATGCTAAAATGCTAGCTTTTGTTTCCACATTTTGTTTTCAAAAATTGTGCATAGTTGCTAATAATGCAAGGAGAAGTTGGAAACACAAATACTGAGGGGAGGCCCGAAAATGGATCATTGTCCACCTTATTTTTCAACGCGGAAGTAAGGTGTTTTCTGTGAATGTGCGAGACTTCCGATTTACTAGCCGCTATGTACAGGGAAATAATGAGAAGAATATCAAAGTGCGGTAAACTGTAAAACTGTTTGCGCTACAAACCAACGTGTTTATAATTAAGACAATACATTAAAATAATATGGTAAGAAATACCAGTTTGCGATATCAAGCAGCATACCGAGCTATTTGTACAGCTAAAAATAACTGAAAGCGAACGACACCGGAAGCCAGACCCATTAAAATTACAAATGGCCGCACCCGCTCTTACCTGAAAAATACGGTGGATAGAAAATTTAAATAATAAATAAATAAAGCTACTTGATGTGTTTAGATATATGTTAATACACAACAAAATTTGGCATCAACTATTCATTGTTAAAGTCCTTTTTTTATCCATTTGCATATGACACAATTTTGAATGACCAAGATCTGTATATCCTCAGTCACAATACATCTTAATCTTAACTTAATCAGCAAATCAACAACATATATATATATATATATATATATATATATATATATATATATATATATATATATATATATTCTTAAAGCCATGAAAGTATGAAATATGACAAATGTTTACTGTATATAGGCCTACTGAATTTCTTTCACAGTTTTACTTCTTTTGTCCTTCATTCAGGGTTGGAGTGGTCTGGATGATAGAAGGAGAGGGTCAGTGTTTTCTCACAGGTGACATTTGATGTATGAGAATCTGACCATGCTGAACTTACAAAACAGCTCCAACTGGACTGGCCCAAATAACTGGTACCACCCGGCCGACACCATCACCCCTCAACACGGAACAGGTATGTGAGCTTTAGTGATTTATCTCTGTATCTATTAGTAAAGCACCTCAGCGTGTGAACGTACACTGAATGTGTATGTGTGCCTGTGTTTGTGAAGTCAGCTTTGGGGTGAACCAGCAATTCTTATACTTGACTGAGCACAAACAGAGGGTGCCAACAGCTACACCATCAGCCACACATGTACACAAACACACCCACATACAAACACGGCAATCTCTGGCCTTGACATCCTCTGTTTCATTACAGGAAGGCGGAACTAAAGCGAGCAGACATTAGACACAGAATTAGATGCCCATAATACAGTTGCTGCTCATTCACACATACACAAATAAGGTCAAACTGTCAAACACAAGATGCTGCGGTGCACTAGAATCACACAGTCTTCAAAGAGACAGTTCTGTCTATATAATAACACACACGTTTGCACACTGAAATGCAGCACTCTTACAAGACTCTCTAAAGTTTAATGTTTTTTTTTTCTCTCTCAGATGGTTGTGTGGAAGATCTGAATGTGCAGATGGCCGGAGCAGGGGAAGGAGTGGTGCAGGGAGAGAGGGATGAGGTGGACGAGTCGCAGCTACACCTGCAGCTAAAGAGGAAGCTGCAGAGGAACCGCACCAGCTTCACCCAGGAGCAGATCGATGCCCTGGAGAAAGGTGTGACTCAAAGCGCTGGCTCAAACTGAGTTTTCCATGCAAAATAATCTCAGTCCTAGAAAGGATAGATACACATAACCATTGTTTACTATAGCAAATCATGAAAACAGGGTTGAAATTGCAATAAAATAATATAAATGGATAAACAATTAGTGGACATTAACTTGTCATTGATGAGTTATGAAGTCATTATGAGAAAGTTATTTTAATCTATAGTCATTACTTTAAAATTTGAGAATTATGATAATAACAGGGTTGGCACAAAAATAAGGTTTTGTTTAAGTTTTTATTTCCATGTATTTTGTATAGGCTATTTCGCAAGGAGAAGCTAGAATCACAAGGACTATAAGGAGAAAATTAATATTAAAAACTTACTGAATTTTGTTGATGTGTTTACAAAAATGTTTTTTTTTTTTTTTTGTGCCATTATTTACTCACCCTCATGTTGTAACAAACCTGTTTGACTTTTTTTCTTCTGTGGAACAAAAAGAAGATATTTAAAAATATATATCTCATTGTTTTTTCTTGCATACAATGAAAGTCAATGGGGTCCAAAGTGTTCTGTACAGAAGAAAGTAAGTCATACAGGTTTGGAACGACATGACAAAATGATAATTTTTGGACAAACTATCCCTTTAATATTCACAATATGCAATTATGCTTACACTAAATGTTTGTTAAGTCTTTTAAATGTGTTTTCCAGAGTTTGAAAGGACTCATTACCCAGATGTCTTTGCTAGAGAGAGACTGGCCGCAAAGATTGATCTTCCAGAGGCTAGAATTCAGGTTCTTGTGAAGTATTTTTATAATCTTCTTTGAGATTTTAATTGTATTAATGCTGAAGTGCATTTAAACAATACAAAAAGACACTGTCCATTATGCACTGACCCATATTGGGTGATTGACAGGTATGGTTCTCCAATCGGAGAGCTAAGTGGAGAAGGGAGGAAAAGCTGAGAAACCAAAGGAGATCAGGAGGCACCAGTTCCTGTTCTCAGACACATACTCCCTTGAGCACATCCTTTAACTCCCCTGTATATCACTCCCATCATAGCAACAGCTCAGGTATGTCTCTTTTACATGTACAGCTTTGCTTAATAATTGGCGGCTAGATTTCTCCTTTGTTTTTTTCTCCTATTTTCATGCATAGTAAATTGTTTGTTTCACTCTGTCCTGTTTGTTACTACTCTTTCCTCAAATTCTCAATTCAAATATCAGTGTCAGAGTTCTTTATTGCCATGATTACAGTATTGCCAAAGCATCAATAAACAGAAAAGTAGTAGTAGTAGTAGTAGTAGTAGTAGTAATAGTAGTAGTAATGAGCTGATTTTATCTTCTTCTCTTCTCTCATATAAGGCTCAATGCACAGTCGGAGTGATTCGTCCCTCTCAGCCTATAGCTCTCTGTCTGTCTTCTCCAGTATGCAGGTAATTCATGACCTCCCTTGCATTTCATAGTACCCTAATAAGGTGTCTGACCAAATGCACATTTGTAATTCTATATCAGCAATTAAATGTGCACTCAGTAATTTTTGTTTCTGCTATGACTTATAGGCTAATACTGACACCTAGTGGCGTGCAAAAGTTTTATGTTACAAATGCCACTGCATTAAAAGTGATAGTTCACAGCTAAATTAAAATTGTCATAATTTACTCAGCCTCATGATCCAAATCTGTATGAATTTCTTTGTTCTGTGGAACATAAGAGAGCATATTTTGAAAAATGTCTCAGAGGTTGTTTTTTTTTCACCCCATACATTGTAAATCAATGGTCACCAAAACTGTTTGGTTACCAGAATTCTTCAAAATAACTTCTTTTGTGCTCTGTAGAAAAAATAAAGTCATAGAGTGTTGGAACGACATGAGGGCGAGGACATTTTTTTCTTTAGGGAGCGAACTGTCTCTTTAACCCCTTAGCATTCCACTGTACTACCCATGGTGCAAATACTATTCAAAAAGAGACCTTAGGGTTAGTTCACCCAAAATGAAAATTCTGTCATTAATTACTCACCCTCATGTCGTTCCACACCCGTAAGACCTTCGTTCATCTTCAGAACACAAATTAAGATACTTTTGATGAAATTCGATGGCTCAGTGAGGCCTGCATTGACAGCAAGATAATTAACATTTTCAGATGCCCAGAAAGCTACTAAAGACATATTCAAAACAGTTCATGTGACTACAGTGGTTCAACCTTAATGGCCCTGTCCCAAATGGCACACTTCATGTGCACTTTCGGTCTTGTGAACTTACAATGGCTGCTGCGTGCATGTGTCTGTTAAGTTCACAAGACCGCAGTCAAAGCGGCATTACGTTGTGAAAGTGCGGACTCAGAGGAAGACCGTAAGGGTTTAGGGTGCCATTTGGGACAGGGCCAATGTTATGAAGTGACGAGAATACTTTTTGTCTGCCAAAGTCACGCCCCCCAGTGGTGAACCGTTGAAATTTCGAAACACTTATGACATAACGAAGCCTCGTTTACTGAAATCACGTGACTTTGGCAGTTTGATACACGCTCAGAACCACTGATTTGAAACAAAAGATTCGTAAAGCTTCGAAGCTTCATGAAGCAGTGTTTTGAAATCGCCCTTCACTAGATATTGTTGAATAAAGTCGTTATTTTGTTTTTTTGGTGCACAAAAAGTATTCTCGTCACTTCATAACATTAAGGTTGAATCACTGTAGTCACATGAACTCTTTTAAATATGTCTTTAGTAGCTTTCTGGGCATCTGAAAGTGTAAATTATCTTGCTGTCAATATAGGCCTCACTGAGCCATCAGATTTTATCAAAAATATCTTAATTTGTGTTCTGAAAATGAATGAAGGTCTTATGGGTGTGGAACGACATGAGGGTGAGTAATTTTTGGGTGAACTAACCCTTTAACGCTCTTGTCAGGCATGATTAGAACAGTCGATTCACAAATTACTTATATATTTACAGGTTCTCTTATTGAATCATTCAAAAGGACTCACGAATTTGTCGAATCCCCACATGAATGAAATCTCTGAATTAAACAGAGAGGCTTTTTAAATAATAATAAAAAACGCTGCACTTTTAATGTACGCAATTAGCGTCTATTTCAAAACAGTCTAATAAAAAACTACTGTTTTAAAGTACAGTCAGCTACTATATGTAAAATATAAACAATTTTATTCTATCAAGACAACTTTTATTTTTAATGTCTTAATTAAAAAATGATGCCCTCTCAAACATAATAGCATCTGCCTTTTTGTTTCTTTAAAACATGCAAAAGAGAGTGCTTTCTACAATAGTAAATAATGCAGATAGATATTCCAGTACACGCACCTATTACGCAACTGCAAGGTAAAACTAGGCAGTGCTTTGAGTCCACCTGACATTCAAACTAATTTAAAATAGTTTATGTAGCGCCCTCTGGTGTTTCTGCTGGAATATACACAGCCTGCTGTAGTTTCTAAAAATAAACACTCGCACATTTACAGCAGGTTTACTGTTCAACAGGTCAGTTTTACTCTATAAATCCCCTCCCTATAGTCAAACAGATCAGCGTTATATTTATTGACATCATAGTCAATCACGTCATAGCAACACACCCAGCGCAGTTTGTGTGTGTGGTTCTGACCTGACTGTGGCACATTGATCTAAAACATCATCATAAAAACTCCAGAGTAATCTTTTAATCTTCTATGGGGTGTTTGGTGCATAATAAGCTGTCAAATTAGTTTATTTATGAATATGCTGATACTATAAATGAAATGAGATTAATCGTATATCTTTATTTACCCTTCTCTTCTCTCCTTTAGTCTTTGCCCTCCCAGTCAACTCCAACTTACTCTTGCATGTTACCTCCTTCTCCTTCTGCCCTTCCCCCTCTTTCTCGCAAATTTGACTCATCCTACACCTCTCCCCACCTTCCGCCCCCACCCACGGCAAGCACAAACACAGGTGAGTGCAGTTTTGTAACATACTCCACCCTCACACCGCATGTGAATGCTGTAATCCACAGGCCAAAACACTGCATGAGAAATGAGTGTGTGAATGTGATTTAGCTGCTTTGTGGTTTTCTATTGTGTTACAAATAAGTCGTCAGAAGTGGCCACATGTGAAGAATGCAATGATAACCCCCTGCTGTATCTCTTTCAGGATTCTTTCCCGGTGTTTCCGCAGCAGGGCAGACTGCAGTTCAAGGTGGCGATCAGGAGCTGGGACAAGGTCTGAGTCAGTACTGGACGAGACTGCAGTAAACAACTCACCTTATCATTATCAGACAAAACCAGCAGAGCTTCAATCAGCAACTTTGAGCAAAATATTCAAAAACAAAAAACCCTACTTATTTAGATGATTTACACATCAGGGAAGCAGACTATGTAAGCCATAATCCTGTATAAAAAAAAAAAAAAAAAAAAGATGTGGACCTCACAGACCTGCACAGGTGGAAGAGAAAATGGACTCCAGCATTTTTGACCTGCACCTTTATAGGCCTAGTCAGCACCATGCCGGACGTTAACACAATACCATTCTCAGATATTGGTGGTAAAACATCTAAAAATGCCTCATGTTTATGCAACAAAAATGTATTGTTTAATTGATGTGCCAAGAATAATCAATATGACAGAACATGTGACTAAAATGAGGATGATTTAAAACTTCATTTGTAGTTATACACTACTGTTTAAAAGTTTGGGGTTGGTAAGATTTTTTATTTATTTAATTTATTTATTAAGTCTCTTTTGCTCACCAAGGCTGCATTTCTTTGATCACAAATACAGTAAAAACAGAAGTTTTGTGAAATATTATTACAATTTAAAATGTTTTCTATTTAAAGGATTAGTTCACTTTCAAATGAAAATTAGCCCAAGCTTTACTCACCCTCAAGCCATCCCAGGTGAATATGACTTTCTTCTTTCTGACGAACACAATCTGAGAAATATTAATAAATATCCTGACGCATCCGAGCTTTATAATAGCAGTGAACAGGGTGAGTAAAGCTTGGGCTAATTTTCATTTGAAAGTGAACTAATCCTTTAAAATGTTTAGCATCATTACTCCAGTCTTCAGTGTCACATGATCCTTCTGAAATCATTCTAATATGCTGATTTGCTTCTCAAAAAGAAACATTTCTTATTAATGTCAATGTTGAAACCAGTTGTGCTGCTTAATATTTTTGTGGAAACTGTGATACTTTTTTCAGCATTCTTTGACGAATAGAAACTTCAAAAGAACAGCATAGAATAGAATTTAAAATAGAATTTTTCAGTAACATTATAAATGTCTTTAATGTCCCTTTTGATCAATTGAATGTGTCTTTTCTGAGTAAAAGTATTAATTTTTTTTTTTTTTTTTTTAAATCTGACTCCAAACTTTTGAACCGTGTAGATTAAGTGTATTACAAATAATGGATTTTAGGATTAAAGTCTTTTATGAGCCTATCAGTTACCAGTCCATCATAGCGCTGACGTGGAGAAACCAATGACAATCAAGCTTAAACCTGAGCAAACCAGTGACAATCAATCAAGTGCACAAAATAGCTTAAAAGGATCAAAACTATATAAATATAAATCGATGTAGCCGCTGACAATCAAAATACATTATTACATAAAGGCTGCAAAGACAATCAGACATACAACCAATCATGTGTAAATATACTGAAGTTAAACTAATGATTTATTACTGTACATTGTTAAATGGACATTACTGTGATTTGATTACTGGTTTATTTCACCACTCTGTAACATTCATAGTTTTTTTTCCCTGTCAGATCCCATGAACTCACTGTAGATTTGTATGTTTGAATGTGTGTGCATACGAAAGAGAGAGACACAGATAGGAAGAGAGAGAGAGAGAGAGAGAGAGAGAGAGAGAGTGATAATGTTACTGTATTTATTATTAGAATTGTGAACATTTTAGTGTAAACCCTTTTGTGGAATAACTTAACATTGAAATAAAAACATTAAAGTGAAAAGGAACATGCATTTGTGTGTTTTCCCTCATCATGCAAAGTTTTACGCTCATGCAAAGTATTTGTATTTATTCTTTGTGCATCTCCCATCTTCTATTACTTTCTGTTCTGTTTTTTCTCAAGAGTAACAGTAAATTGGTTCACTTGTGGCCGTTTGGATTGTGTTTACTTATTACTGTCACTGAACAGTAGCATTTCCTGCCTGTGTGCTGGTGGATTTCCTGTTTTTGTTACTCACATTACCACACCCATTGAAAATAATGTTCTGACATATTCTCACAGGGACTCAGATGCAGACAGTACAGGGGTTTGAATAACTTTGATGTCATATCTATTTCCATGTCACATACCAGAACACAAATATAGAAAATATGGCCACTTGGTTATATATTTGTATATTAACCAAATATAGATTAAATTAAAAATCTGTTTGTCCTTGAATTTCTTTCGGCCCTCACAATGCCGGAAACTGGAACGGATACACTTAGAGGTCTGACTCTGCCCATATCTGAGATATATCCTCCAAATTTCCGGTGCACTACCCTTGATGAGTTTAATTAAGGCTGATGTTAACGAGCTGTGGAGGCTGAGGGGGCAAAAGCACGCAAATTCTCTGTCTGAGCAGAGGTCACTGTAATAGTCACGTCTCTTCTATTCCCATAAGGCCTCCAGTCCCCAATCAGAGCATGTTTTATCTAGTCTGTGTGAACATGGGGTCTCCTCCCTCAAATTCATCGCTCCATCTCTGCCCCTCCCTCTATCTGTTCATCTCTTGCCCTCTGCACACAGTCTTGGCCTGTGGTTCTCAAGTGAATAAACACATCCTCTGTTTCTCATGCTAACTTCCTTGGAACAGCTGAATGTGACAGATACAAATTCTGATACAGTTACACTATTGTCTATATGTTAAAAGAATATTCCAGGTTCAGCAGTACAAGTTAAGCTGTGTGGCATATTGTTGATTACCACAAAAATTAATTTTGACTTGTACTTGCTTTTCTTTTAAAAAAGCAAAAATCTGGAGAACAGAGAAGCACTTACAATGGAAGCAAATGGGGACAATCTGTAAATGTTAAAATACTGTTTTGAAAATGAAGACAAATATGCATATTAACATAATTTTAGTGTGAAAATCTGCTTACTACATTTCCATGTTACGTTATTTCCAGTTTTACAATGCTGTCACCATGACAATATAATGCTGTAAAGCCTAAAATTATTGTAAAATTTATGATTTTAACAGATTTACAGCTCATTAAGGTTTTAACTGATACTTTTATAAAATTATAAGCTTCACATTTATGGTTTTAAATCCTCCAGAACTTGGCCCCATTCACTGTCATACCATAACCTTGATTTGTTTACGTTAATTAACATTATGAATTTTGCATCATCATTTTAGAAAGAAAGTGCTGAAATGAGTTTTTCTGGGAATCAACAGTATGCCATGAATGCTGCCGATTGAGCTTAACTTGGTAAAGAAATATTCCAGTTTCAGTAAAACTCACTTAACATTACATGTGCATATGTGACAGATGCTTTCTTTAAATCCAAAATGGCTTAAATGTTGTGCACATGGCAGGTTGGCCTAACTAATAAAAGTACAGGTAGTAAGATGGCACACAGTTTAAGGCATTTGGGGTCTTTTGCACTGTGCTTAAAGCATCTAAAGCCAGCAGACAAAGCACATAATTAGAACTATCTAAAATCCATTTAATTTTAGAATAACAGCTAAAAGGCCACAACATAGATTCTTTTTCATAGAGAGAGGTAGCCATTTTTAACTCTGCATCACAGTCCACCAAACACTTTGTGTGTGTGTGTGTGTGTGTGTCTCTCTGAGAGTTCTTTGCTGGTTTCCTGTCACAGAGGAAGTGCCTCACCCAGCTGTGTTGCTCCCTATTGGCTCACAGTCAGGAGAACAGTGATTTGGGGCTGATAGGGTGGCCGAGCGAGGGATAGATAGAGCGAGTCCGGAGCGAAGAGAGGGAGAAGCAGTGAGGACAGGTCAGAGGGTAGGCAGGAAGAAGAGCGTGCACAGCTAAATAAAGACAGACAAGATGAAGTGAAGCAAGTGAAGGAGGGTGCAGACTCAAAAGCATATCATCTCTGCTAAAGAGGAAATAACTCTGAGGTAAGACATCTGAGTGCAGATGAAGCTTCAGAGAAGAAAAAAAAATAGTTGCACGGACAGATTTGACGAGTATAATAAAAAGGCTTGAGAGTTTGTCAGCTTTGGATGACAAGGATGTTGCTGCAGAGAGGCTTTTTATGGTAACTAATTTCTTTACTGATATTCTCTATATGTGGAGTTTCTTGATGATGAACAACATTGAGATGTTTTTGAAATTGTCTGGACTTTCCACGATACTTAACCTAGAATGTTTGCATGTTTCTTGATCTTTCATTAACTCTGAATTTCCTATTTCACCCTTATTTAATAACAGAGATTCAAGTACAATTTGTTCACTGCATATTTTAGTTTTTTCTTTTTTCTTTTAGGCTTTACTGACTGGCCTTTTCTATCCTTTTTTATCCAAATTACTCCAATTTGCAAAGTTTGATTTCATAGTATGTTACTATGCCTCTATTTCTCTGTCTGACGGTCCATCTCTGTCTCTCCCAATCCTTGTACCAGTGTCTGATTTACAGATGACGCTGGACGGGGTTTGGGGGGGGCTGAGGGAGGACAAATGCTCCCCAACTTTCCTGTCACCAAAATAACTCTCTTTTCTCAATGGCTTTTTTTTTTCTTTTCTGAAAATAAAACCTGTTTGGTAAAATACACACCTGAGTGGTTTTGTTTTTTCGTTGTTTCGTGTAAATTCATTTAATTTTTTCTCTTAAACTGTACTTTAGTGTACATTTTTAGTCATGAAGTAGAAATTTGTTTTCAACACCATCATACAAGACAGATGGAAAGTAAATAAACTTTAAAATGGCAAAGTAACATAAAAACTTAAGGAGTAAAATAACTTGTCGTGTTAATGACAATTATAGCCAGTTAAACACATGATAAAGGTCACATAATAGCATGATTAATACACCAAAAAGTTTCTTTATATAGCAATTGAGCATACTGGAATTGAACCTTGTCCAATGGGAAAATGGAGCCGTCCCTCGTCCAATGACATGCGCAGTGCGCACAACGTAAGTCGGTCATTCCGCAGGTCGGACTGTTGACGCGGTAGTAGTAGTGAAACCGGTAAACTGAAACTCTGTTGTTTTCGACAGTGGAGTAGTATCTATAACGTCGATATGAATCACCGCTCCAGACCTGATTTGAAATACTGTGTGATTTGACCTACCTGTGAACTCTCTAATAACATCAGACACACAACTAAGTTTAGCACAGTTCGCTGCTGACTGAGTCGCTCGTAAATATATCTGTTTTGTTTTTAGTATCTGAGTTTTAATAATATTGACTTTGTCGATGCGTTTTGTTGCTTTCTGTTTTTACGCGTCACGACTCGGCTGATTCCTTCGGACGCGGAGGAGGAGACATATTTACCAGGTATGAACGAGTAGAAGCGTATACTTGTGCGCTTGAACTTTTGTAAGACTGCTTGATTACATCAAAGACAGTTGTCCTCTTATGACTGTGACTATTTGTTCAAATTCAGGTATAAGTAACTATTGTAAGCATTGTTATGTTAAAAAGAGTAGCCTATCACGAGTTGTGTCAGGCAAGATCAAGAAATCTTGAATCTGGTGTGGCAGAATGAATATAAAGAAGCTTAATGTAGCTAATTCATTTTAATCAATCATCCATTTACGTTTAATTACGCTCTGTCTGACATACAAACAGCCTGTCTAACCCATTGGTTGGTTAGTAGCATAGAGTAAAGTTACTTACGGACAAGCTAGACAACTACAAAGTTAGTTACAGATCTGGGTTAGTACTAAGTTGCTGATCTGGGGCTTAAGATATGACATGGTTACTAACAGGATCTTATATTTTGGATGTTGCTGTAATATGGCACTGTGGTCTGTAACCGGCAACATAAGAGTTGCTTCCCTGCATGTGCTCAGTGTTGTAAAAACAAGAGCAGGGAACCACAGTCATCTGATGACACTGACAAACCTCATCACTTACTAGCATTTAGCAATTATAGAAAAAACATGCTTCATTTTTCATAAATGTATAAAATGCCATTTAAGCCAAGAATGTGTCATCAGTCTAATGGATTTGCAATGCAGAAAATTCCTCTTTTGACCTTGACTGTTAATGTAAGTAAGCTACTATAGCAGAAGCTGGGTGAGGGTGTTTTCTCGCTTCTGCTGTGAAATCCACACTTGCATAGTTGGAAGCTGCTTAGAATTGATAGGGTATTGGGTAAGTGTGTACTATTAGACTGTTGATCACCTCTGATCTTACAATTAGTACAGGTAATGTGGGTATATTTAATAATTCCAATCATCACGCAATATAATATTTCATAATTATTCCACATACAAAGTCCAAATTAGTATAGTAGTTTTGTATATTAATTGAAACTCATTTTGTACCACTCATAATAAGTGTGTCATAAAAATGAACAAGGTGTACGTTCATACAAGTGGGCTAAGAAGGGGAAGATGAACAACAACATGTAAATGCGTCAAGTGTTTTGAGTTGTAAAGCTGCCCTGGCCGGCATAAGAAATAACAATAACATTCCTACAGTGGAATTTACAAGGTCTGATGGGCCATAATAACCTGCAAAGTAGGCTTCACAGTAAATGAGAGAAATTATAGGAATGATGTTATGCTTTACAAAAAGAGTTGTTTGATTTTAGGCTTGCGTACCAAATAATATATGGGTTTTTCATTTTCACTTGAATACATACAGATCTTCTGAACTTTCTATTCATCAAGGAATCCTGAAAAAAAAAAAAAGTACACAACTGTTTTCAACATTGATAATAATCATAAATGTTTCTTGAGCAGCAGATCATCATATTAAAATGATTTCTGAAGGATCATGTGACCCTGAAGACTGGAGTAATGATGCTGAAAATTCAGCTTTGATCACAGGAATAAATTACTTTATAAAATATATTCAAACAGAAAACAGTTATTTTAAATTGTAATAATATTTCACAATATTACTGTTTTTACTGTATTTTTAATTAAATAAATGCAGCCTTGGTGAGCAGACGAAACTTCTTTTAAAAACATTAAAAATTTTACAGATTCCAAACTTTTGACTGGTAGTGTATGTATATGTATATAATAAAAAAATAAATAATATAGGCTATATAACTGGTCTTCATTGATAATTTCAAGTTACTTGAATGCATTTACAATTAAAATGATATAGATTTATGCTGATATTATTGAAAACCATACTATACACACACAGTTGATAGTATGTTAAATTATCCAAAGATTTATGCATCTTTTGTTTCTGTTGAAGTGCTGAGCCTGTCATCATGTTTGAGGTATTTGTAAAAGGCTATACATGACGTAGATAAAATATCTGAGGTAAACTGACTGGAACTTCCAGCTCTTAATCTGTGTTTTTTTTATTCTTTGTTTGTCACTTATGCTTTCACTTCCTTCAAGTATTTACTATGAATTACGGTACTACTCACTTCTCTTTAGATGGGATGGAGTATTGGTTGTTTTTTAATACACAAACTACAAAGTATACATTGACCTCCAATTAATCTTCTGTCTCAATAGAGATTTGAGGCTCTGGTTTAGTTTAACTTGTGGAAATCTGTTCAGCAGTACATTGTAATTGTGGACTGGTGGTTTGTATTGTTGTGTAATCTGAAAGTGTTCTCTCTGTCTCTGTTCTCTCTCTGTCTCAGCGATGGCTGACGTGGTGGCCAGGCCTGCATCCCCCTCTCCGTCTATCTCTCTCCTGGAGATTAAAGCGGAGACGCGGATGGTGCTGAAGTCTTTCCTGCGTCACTCGCTCTCGATTCCTCCTGATGAGAGGCCTGGAAGGATAGGAGGAGAATACAGAGACCCACACAAATACAGGTGACACAAATCATTCAGTCACATACAGAATTAAACACTGGCATGACGTGAAGTAAAACAACTCCATTTCAGAGCAATTTTGTAAATACCATCTTATTTTATTAGACTATGGTGTTTTTAATTCCTTTTAAAGGGTTCACCCAAATTTCTGTCATTAATTACTCACCCTCATGTCGTTCCACATCCGTAAGACCTTTGTTTGTCTTCGGAACACAAATTAAGATATTTTTGATAAAATCTGATGGCTCAGTGAGGCCTCCATTGACAGCAAGATAATTAACACTTTCAGATGCCCAGAAAGCTACTAAAGTCATAGTTAAAACAGTTCATGTGACTACAGTGGTTCAACTTTACGAATCTTTAGTTTCGAATCAGTGGTTCGGAGTGTGTATCAAACTGCCAAAGTCACGTGAACTATTGAAATTTTGAAACACTTATGACATAACGAAGCCTCATTTTATGAAATCACATGACTTTGGCAGTTTGATACACACTCCGAACCACTGATTCAAAACTAAAGATTCGTAAAGCTTTGAAGCTTCATGAAGCAGTGTTTTGAAATCGCCCATCACTGGATATTGTTGAATAAAGTTGTTATTTTGTTTTTTTGGCGCACAAAAAGTATTATCGTCACTTCATAACATTAAGGTTGAACCACTGAACTCACATGAACTGTTTTAAATATGTCTTTAGTAGCTTTCTGGGCATTGAAAGTGTTAATTATCTTGCTGGCAATGGAGGCCTCACTGAGCCATCAGATTTTATCAAAAATATCTTAATATGTGTTCAGAAAATGAACAAAGGTCTTATGGGTGTAAAACGACATGAGGGTGAGTAATTAATGACATTATTTTAACCCTTTAAATTATTTTAAGACTGGCACTTGAAAAGATTCAAGTCAGTCCAGAATCATATAGGTTTTTAATCATTATATATTTTAACCTAGTTTTCTCCATAACAAAAAAGAAGTGAAAGACAAACAAATCTGCCCTAAAACAGTGACTTTAACCTAAAGCAGTTTTAAGAAGTTGATCTATTCTAGATGATGTACAAAAGAGTCCAGAGCTTTTTGTTGAGTGAACTTGAATGTAATGTGACGGTAATTAAGACAGGATTTATCTGTTTTATGGATTTATGACATTTTGAACTCTGTAACTTAAAAAATGGTGTGTGTTGTAATTTAAGAAAGTATTAACTACAAGAGGATTTGGTAGAAATACTGTCCCCCTGTTTCACAGACAAGGCTTAAGCTAGTCCCAGACTAAATGCATGTTTGAGCTGCTTTAACTGAAAGCAACCTGTACTGACATATCTTAAAATGACATTGTTTTATCTCAAGATGCACACCAGTAATGTTTTTTTCTAGTTTATAAAAGATACCTAAATATCTTAATTGAACTAAGGCCTAATCCTGGTTTAGGGTAAGTCCTGTTTGTGAAACCAGGCCTATATGTTTCTAGTCAAAATTAGACATTTAAACTTTATGCTTTTCTAAAAGATTAAGGAGAATCTAGTCCATCTGATCATTCTTAATCTAATTACAGATGAATCTTTCTGTTTATTTGTCAATCATTAATAATTATTTGAAAATATAAACTGCTGCTTCCCTCACTATTGCGACAGTTCTTCCAGGATTCTAACTTCATTTATTCAGTGGTCCAGGGGAACTTTTAGTGGTCAAGTCATCTTACTTTATCAATTATGTCAATCTTTATTATATAAACATTTAAATTTGTTAAATTGTTGATGTAACTGTGATTAAAAAATGACCATTGTTTCTCTTTCTCTCACTTCCATTTTTTAGTGCCTCTCCAAAAGACAAGATAAGGAAAGATGCCAATGGATGGGACTCTTTGGATGAAGAGATCAGTGCCGCAGAGGAGAAGAAACATGGAATTAAAAATTTCATAAAAAAAAGAATGAGAACCCGTTCGTCCACAATTCGCCATGCTAAGAAAGACGGTAGCACTGATCCAACTCCAAACAACAGCCTGGAGAAGCAGAGTCAGTCGGGCCAGTCTGATAAGCCATCGACAAATGGAACCCACAGTTTACCCAGGAAAATGGAGGTAACCAAAAAAAAACAACTAAGGACTGTTTTAATAATTAATAACAGAGCAATTTACAATATATGCGTAATTTTGTTACTTCATAAAAATCTACAGTGTGATAATCACAAGCGTTACATTTTAAAAATGATTTCTGCTCTGTTCAGTTTGCAAAGATACCTACTTTTCAGCTGTGCTTCTGCAACACTTCTACTTGTGCTCATGTTGCTAGTGTGTAACCTGTTAATATGGGCACCAAAATAAATATGCATTGCCGATACATGCTGTGTGAAATAGGCAAACACTATTTATATCTGTAGAGACCAAAACCTGCTCTTGTTTCATCTGGGGCATGGACTGCAAAGCTAATGGTTTCAGTATTAAGAATTTCCTGACCAGTCAAGAAGCCAAAATGTATTTATTTTTAATTTCTTCTTTCTTAACATTGTGTTTTAATATTGCTCTTCAGAACTTGTTAATGAGAACATTTTCCTTTTAGGAAGAGATATGCGCTCCATCCTCTGCGTCTGAAGAGGAAGGCGACAGAAAATTAGGGGACAGGAATAAGAAAAAGAAGAAAATACGAAAAATATCTGATATACTCAAAAAAGTGTCTTTTAAAAAAGAAGAGCCTCGTCCTCGGCGCCCGACCACACTGCTTTTAAAAGGAGCTTCAGATAGTCCACCATCTGGGGAGCATTCTGCTTCACCATGTAAGTTTCAGACGTAAAAGATATATAGCTTGTTTTTTGGGTAAAGAAGTTGAGACACAGAAGGCGCTGTCAGGAATGTGTTCTAGATCGTCTTGTCATGTCTTATTATGCCTATAAATACTCTACTTTTCAAAAGTTGACGTAATATTTTTTTTCTCAGCCCATCCTCCTGAGTTTTATGACGGTGTGGCAGATACTTTGGACAGAATTGCACAGAAACACAGTGTGAAAAAGAAATCCCCCGTTAAACCAGAGCCTGTGCCAAGTCCACCCAAAGGTAGATATAAAACCATAAACTGATGCAGAAACTTGTTTATGACCTGACGAATTTATAATTTTAAGTAGATACATGTTCAGTGGAATATCAATGCAAGAGCAGACCTGTTGTGTTGTCACATCTTGCTGTGTGTTGTTGTAACATGTTTAGTGCTTTAACAATAGCTTATTGTTATAATGGGCTGATGGTCCAGCAGAGGTTTTTTTGAATGCTTGTCTCTTGCATTGTTTGAAGATTAGGTTACACTTCTTCTTTTTGTTCACAGTAAATGAAAAAGAAGCTATGGTTCAACAGCTCGTTCAGATATTGACTACAGAGGGGGATGCCATTAACGACAAGGTAATGATCCCTGATCTAAATTCGCCATTCTTATAAATCTTTTTTTTTTTTTTTGGTATCCTACTTGGATGTAGAGTGAACTTGGCTCTTAAAGCAGCTCTTGGTTCCTTATCGTAAAGACTTAATAGCATACATTTAATAAATTTTTTAATTGTTTTTGACTATTTATGGTCATGAAAAGTGGTTATTTTCAATTGCTGCCTTGAGTTTATTATTGTTAGTCACTGTTTATCATTGTTAATTGTTGTTTAATGTTGTAGATAAACGGCAACCCCTTCCTGCGGTCCACCCTCACTCGCCTCTCCTACCCATCTTTTGCCAAACTCCTTGACACGTACGCCAGTCAGAGTGAAGAACCTCCCATTCCCGCACCGGTCAGCCCTACGCTGCGACGTCTCGCCATCACCATGGATGTGTCTCGTCGAGTCGTGACAGCAACTGGAGTTCAGCGTCTGACAGGTTATGCTGAACGCTACATGGAAAACTTTGCACCATGGGTGAGGAGCCACGGAGGATGGGTGAGCATTTTTTGCTGTCTATATTTAACTTTTCCTCAGTCTCTCTGGAATATTCATGTTATTTTCTTCCAGAAGGGGGCAGAGTTGTTTAATTTTTTTTGTGTCTTCTTCCACAGGATAAAATTGCACAATTGGATGAGGTCCTGGAGTGTGATTGACCTTGGACCTTTTCATTATGAACTCTGAATCATGTAGCATGACCTCTGTGAGGCGAAGAAGAAGAGAAGAACCAGCCAATTGGGGACCTGACACTATTTGATTAGAAAGATGTATTTATTCTTTTGTATTTTGGATGTTTTGAAATTTTTTTTATGTGCCATTTTATACCAAAATACATGATGACAATCATCTACTGTTGTATTGCATTATTTTTTTATTTGTAATGATCTTAACAGACGTTAATATAGTACAGACCGTTGGTTTAGTATAACAAATCATCAACTCTTAAACATTTGATTTCCATTTGTAGGAAATTCACATCGATTGCATATTCATTGCAAGCAGTTATTTAACAAAGAGTGCAATAATACTTGGATTTACTTTTTCCACCTACTGTATACATTCACTTTATATTCATTTAATCTTCTTTTGCGAAGTACAAATTAATTATTTAGCCTTTTATCTGGTAAATCAGTTTGGCTGAGATTCAACAGAGCTTCTTCCTAAGTGCTGCAGCACTGTAATCTATGTGCACATGCATATCACATCCAGTATCGCTAATAGGCAAGTCCATTTAAATGTTCATTACTTATTCAGAATGGGGCAAAGGTAGGGTCAGTCCATGTATTTTTCTGCTCGTAGGATTTGGCAGTACATCAGCATGGAGAACACCAAAGCAAGAATCTGGAGGGAGAAAATGCATTATATCTAAGTGCATGCAGAGCTTGAATTAATATAATAAACAGGCTACACCAGATATGTGCGTTTCAAAGTACCTGAACGATTCCAATACAAACTCCAAACCCGAGCACTGAGGTGATGTTAGCCAGAAGCCAGTCCTTGGCCTTCTCATAGCATGGCTAAAACACATTAAAAAACAGTTCATTATTCATTCATTTTTTAGATCATTATCTCAAAAGTTTTTTTTGAGATTATTATCTCAAAATCAACCCTGACGTAGTAATCAGGTTCTCGGTTTAATTTGTGGTAATGACTGGCTAGAAGTACATCTTGTTTATTACATGGCTTTTTATACAATTGTTATAAACAAACACAACCATTCAGACATTTTAGGTTAGTAAAATCTTACATTGTTTTTGAAAGACACTCTTCTGATCACCAAGGCTGCTTTTATTTGATCATTGTGAAATATTTAACAACTTAAAATAATAATTCAGGAAATACTTAAAATAACAGTGTTTTTCTGTAAAAACGTTTAATGTGAATTTCTGTAAAAGTTTTTGCACTTTTTAAGTTAAATATTTTACATTATTTTTATAGTGTGAGCAATGGTGTCAACTGTCCTTTTGCGCCATCTGGTGGTGATTTCGCGAATTATAATCGCCATTTTTTTTGTCATTTTACATACATTTGTATGTAATTTAAGAAAATACAGTAAAAACAATACAGTAATGTTTTTGTACAAATAATAAGAATTACAGTAATTTGTCACTAATGGCATAATACTACTTAAAATAACAGCTGAGATGTTAATTTTTTTTAGATATATTTTTTGTAATTTTAGTATTTTAATTTAGTACTTACATTTTGAACACAATTTAAAATAAAAAAAAAGTTAAAAAAAAAAGTTATTTTCCATACAATTTTTTACAGTGTCCGTTTTACGATGTAATTTATTCCTATGACGACAATTTTCAGCATCAGTACTTTAGTCTTCAATGTCACATGATCCTTCAGAAATCATTCTAATATGATGATTTGAAACTCAAGAAACATTTCTTATTATGATCAATGTTGAAAACAGTTGTGCTGCTTAATATTTTTTTGGAAATGGTGATACATTTTTTCCCAGGATTTTTTGATGAATAGAAAGTTCAAAAGAACAGCATTTATTTAAAATAGAAACCTTTTGTAACATTATAAATAATTTCTATTAAAAAAAATCTTACTGACCCCCCAGTATTTAGCATGTAGAAAAGTGCACTGCAAGTGATACAGGAGGCATGAAATAGCTATGATTGGGGAAGGGGGGATTTGACTGCAGGTTGACCAATCAGAATTAGTATTTCAAAGTATTTCAAAGAGTATTAACATATCAGAGGTAGGGTTTGTTCCGGCCTTCATTTTACATTAAGCATGTGGTTGCAATTACCAACAGATGGTAGGATTAAGGAATGTGTGGTACTTAGCTGACCCCACGACCCCACAAATGATCTGACCTCTTCCCAGTGATGGCAATCTCCGGCGATATCCCTGCAGCAAGAGTCAGGAATTTGTTTGCCATTGGCTGTTTTATTGTGCCAGTCGGTGTGGTTGCTCACGCCACAGCACTTGAACTGAAGGAAACAGAATCCATGAATTACATTGAAGAATCTCAGCCTTCATATTTGTGACAGTTATAAACCCAACTCACAATCTTCTGCATGTTGTCCCAGGAATTTCTCAGCCCTGCATTTCTTTTATAGTCATTCATTCCCGCTCTTAGGTCATCCTTAGCCTTTTTGTCCAACTAAATGGACAAAACAGAGAGGAGCGGATAAACAGGAAGTATGAAGGCAAAGTGTTTTCCTGAAAGGAAAGGCTGAAATATTTGCAAGGCTCAGACATTATTCTCTTACCTCTTCATGATACACACTCAAAACCAAAATCAGCGTCACTTCTATCATGACTAGAAACAAGAGGATCACAAAAAACTGAAAGAACAAGAAATTACTATTAGAGCACATGAATGACAACAATATATTTAAAAACAGACATGGTGTATTATGTCAGTATTGCCATGTAGGAAGTAAAAACACTAATGAAATATTTTTAATATCTCATTTGTTTCTCTTAGGGTGCAATGAGGTTAAAAAATAGCAACTTTTGCTTCTTCTGCTTTTCAGATTTTTATCCTGAAGTGTCTCATTCTGGTCTCAAATTTGCCAAGATCAATCAAATTCTTTCAATACGAACTAAAATATTTCTCATCAAATACTAGTCCAAATGATCTGAACTATGCTATAGACATAAATTTTATTGTCCTGTAAATCTGTACCCAACAATTGCCTCTTTTTTCCCTATAAGGAGAAACATCAGATGAGGATGATACTTGAAATTCTTTGTATTCCAAATAAAAAATGAACATTAAGTTGAAATTATTTAATTATGTACTTATAAATTACATAAATATACCACCCTTCAAAATGTTGTTTTTTAAATGTATTTTAAAAGTCTCTTTTATTGCCTATGCCTCCTCGCCGCGTCCGAACGGCAAAAATGACGTCGTGCTTACCAAGGCTGCATGCAGCAGAAACTATTAAAATATTATTACATTTTAAAATAACTCTTTTCTATTTTAATATATTTTAAAATGTAATTTAATCCTGTGTAATGGCAACGCTAAATTTTCAGCAGCCATTACTCCAGTCTTCAGTGTCACGTGAGGGCAGTTTCCACATCTGTTTTACAGATGTCAGTTAGGATCCAGGTACCACCTTACCGTCATCAATAGACACTTCTGCTCTTTTAGAGCACCAAGGCATCCGAGAAACCCTGTTACCATGGTGACGCCCCCAGCAACAAGCAGTAGGTTGGCCGCGGAGAGTGAAGGGAAGGACAGCGGTAGAGATGAAAACTCTGACTGTGTGAAGGCGAGCCACACCCCAACACCAAATAAACCACATCCTCCCAACTGCACAAACAAGCAGGTAAAGAAAAATCATGGTACATCATGTTCACATAAGTGACTTCGCATCAGTTTAAAGCAGGTCATTCTAAGGAACTGCATGGCCTTCATAAACACAATGGGCTACTACTGAACGTACTTGCATTTTTTCACATATTTATTGAACAGATGTAATACACTAATCGAATTTTACTACTAGGCATCATTAGGGCTTGACATTAACACCCACAAACCCGCCAAATGTGGGTGGATTTCAACAGTCACTCCTACTAGCCACATTCGCTGGTTGAATATTATAAATAATATAGGCTATACATTTTCAGTTGTAGACTTTTAAAAAGGCATCTGAAATAATAAACTGTGCAATGCAGTGTTATCAAAATAAAAAAAATAAATAAAAAAAATTATACTGAGTCAGCTTTCTGATGTACAGCCCGAATTCCGGGAATGTTGGGAAGTTTTTTAAATTTTTTAAAAAACTTAAAGACTTTCAAATCACACAAGCCAATATTTTATTCACAATAAAACATAGATAACATAACAAATGTTTAAACTGAGAAATTTTACAGTTTTATGAACAAAATGAGCTCGTCAAATTTGATGCCTGCTACTGGTCTCAAAATAGTTGGAATGGGGGCATGTTTACCATGGTGTAGCTTCTCCTCTTCTTTTCAAAACAGTTTGAAGACATCTGGGCATCGAAGTTATGCGTTTCTGGAGTTTTGATGTTGGAATTTGGTATATAAGTTTCCAGCTGCTGAAGAGTTTGTGGTCGTCTTTGACATATTTTTCATTTAATGATGCATCAAATGTTCTCTATAGGTGAATGATCTGGACTGCAGGCAGGCCAATTCAGCACCCGGACTCTTCATCAACGAAACCATGCTGTTGTAATAGCTGCAGTATGTGGTTTTGCACTGTCCTGCTGAAATACACAAGGCCTTCCCTGATATAGACATCATCTGAAAACATTATATACCTTTCAGCATTCATAGTGCCTTCCAAAACATGCAAGCTGCCCATACCGTATGCACTTAGGCACCCCCATACCATCAGAGATGCTGGCTTTTGAACTGAACGCTGATGACAAGCTGGAAGTTCTCCCTCCTCTTTAGCCCGGAGGACACAGCGTCCGTGATTTCCAACAAGAATGTCAAATTTGGATTCGTCTGACCATAGAACACTTTTCCTGAACGGTCCATTTTAAATGAGCTTTGGCCCACAGGACACGACGGCGCTTCTGGACCATGTTCACACATGGCTTCCTTTTTGCATGATAGAGCTTTAGTTGGCATCTGCAGATGGCACGGCGGATTGTGTTTACCGACAGTGGTTTCTGGAAGTATTTCTGGGCCCATTTAGTAATGTCATTGACACAATCATGCCGGCGAGTGATGCAGTGTCTTCTGAGGGCCCGAAACCACAGGCATCCAATAAAGATCTTCAGCCTTGTCTCTTACGCACAGAGATTTCTCCAGTTTCTCTGAATCTTTTGATGATGTTATGCACTGTAGATGATGAGATTTGCAAAGCCTTTGCAATTTGACTTTGAGGAACATTGTTTTTAAAGTATTCCACAATCTTTTTACACACTCTTTCAGAGATCGGAGAGCCTCTGCCCATCTTTACTTCTGAGAGACTCTGCCTCTCTAAGACATCCCTTTTAGAGCTAATCATGTTACAGACCTGATATCAATTAACTTAATTAGTTTCTAGATGTTCTCTCAGCTGAATCTTTTCAAAATTTCTTGATTTTTCAGCCATTTGTTGCCCCCGTGCCAACTTTTTTGAGAAATTATCTCATTTAGTGGATAAAAGTGTAAAATTTCTCCCTTTAAACATTTGTTATGTTATCTATGTTCTATTGTGAATAAAATATTGGCTCATGTGATTTGAAACAAAGTCTTTTAGTTTTCATTTTATTCAAATTTATAAAACGTCCCAACATTTCCGGAATTTGGGTTGTAGAACCTAGAAGCCCGCACTGTCTACACAACTTAAACAGCGTTGGAGACAGACAGGGGAGAGATGAACTGTTGAATAAAGTCGTTATTTTTGGTTTGTTTTTTTGCACAAAAAATATTCTTGTCGCTTCATAAAATTAAGGTTAAACCACTGCAGTCATATGGACTATTTCAATGATGTCTTTAGTACCTTTCTGTGCCTTGACAGTGGTAATTAAATAGATCTCAGATTTCGTCAAAAATATCTTAATTTGTGTTCTGAAGATGAATGAAGGTCTTACAGGTGTGGAACGACATGAGGGTGAGTAATAAATGACAGAAATTTCATTTTTGGGTGAACTAATCCTTTAAGTGAACAAAAACACGCATGTGTAACAGTATAATGAATCCGTGTGTCAGGTCTTAAAGTGACAGCAGCCTAATACCTGCTGCCAAATTATGAGATGATATTAAAAATATCTATATGGCAGTTTTTGCCCATTGTATCGATGTCAAAATTGTGGCCAATGAAAGTGCTGAGTGGCTAGTAACTTTGGAAATCCACTAACCACAGTGGCTGGTGAGCAAAAAAGTCAAGCCCTGCTAAGCATCATACACTTGCCGACTTTGTAAACTGGGCATCATACACTAAACGACTGAGGATCACACACTACCAGACCTTCAAGTTGTTCCGAACACAACAAACTCACAGAAACACAGTAGGTAGTGACAAGTGAGATCATTCACTCAGCCGACTGGCTGATTCAATGCCTCATTCAGTGATTTGATTTCGATCCACCACTGTGTGTTGCTCAGAGACGTGTGACAGTTGATTCTGTTAATTTGGTCTTTGTTGGGACCCCTTTTGATGGAGGAGCAAAAATGGATGAAGTATTTGTGTAAGTTACTCAGTATTAACTTTTTGTTTGTTTACTGAACTGCTGTATAAAAGCAATTATAGTTACACTTGCGGATCTTGTTTGTGTGACTCTGAATATCATCATGTCATTCAGAACAACATCAACTGATATTCGACAGAAGCCTAAAACAGAACTAACCCAAAAGATGAGGTTGAAGATAAACATGAGGTACTTCACACAGCAGAGGCAACCTCGTGACGCAGACATTCTGCATGAAAGAAGAAAGACAGGAATACAGTCACCAAATGACGACATATAAACGTACTGTGTGTGCTTTTAACGTGTGTAATCACACTCTCCTGAACTGTAGCATGGAGAGGAAGTGCTGTTTCCAGGCAGGAAGAAACCACCCTTGTGTTGTGCTGCTGATAGCATTAACTAGAAAGCCATTATGTTCCATAACTGAAACATGTACCTACTCATGTAGGGTCTCTCTTATACTTTAAAGTTTAAACTCAAATAATATTGTTGACGTCGATATGTGCCACTTCATATTCAATGGCTGAAGGCAACATAATCATGATTGGTGGTTATTTTGCTCTTTTTGTTCCACAGAATGTGGCCCACATGTGACCACAGAGCATATTATGGGACAAAATGTAAATATATAAGCCCCCTCAAAGTTAGGCAGCACATGGATTTATGATCTGATTTCAGTGGTATGTCAGTAATGGTTCTGGAAATTGCCACCATATGTATGTGTGAATTAAAATAGAGTTCTTAAAATATGAGATCACATAGAAACATAATCATACATTCAGTTTCTTGTGATTGTATATGCTTAGAAATAAAGGTGAAATTAGCTTAAAGCATATCCCCCTTTTTTTATTAACTTTATTTTTATTTATTTTTTTATCAATTCTGCCATAAAATATTTTTTGGACCTAAATGAAAAACACAAAATATCCTCTATCTTAGTAAATCACTGGTTTGCTCAAACTCATTGTGAACAACATTTGTAATTGTTTTCTCTAGTCTGCTTCAATAATGATCACAAATTTCTATATTTAATATTCCAAAATTTACATTAAACATGAAATCCAGTGTAGTTGCTTTACCTTTATTTAGGTGGAGACAGAAAAAAGTGACTGACAGGCAATAGAAAGGTTTCCAGAAAAAGAGTTGAGTTTTCACTGTGTCCTGAATCCAAAGCTTCCTGTATTGTCTTTTTGTTGTTTCGTACTGATGAAGTTCATGAGATCTTGCTTTATTTATTCATTGACCGATATTTTCCACATCGCAGACGTGATTCCTTTGGTTCTTCGGGGTGTTAATAACTCTTCATAAGTGCAAAAAACCTTAAAGGCTTCTGTGAAGTGATGAACTTGAAATGTTGGTCTTGAAGTTTCCAGGCACACAAAATTCTTTTCTTTCTTTTTTGTTTAATTCCTTCAGACTCTTATCATTTCTCTCTAGGATTACTTATGGCATTACAAAAAAAAAAAAAACCTTTTTCTTTTTTAACGTAACACAAACAACATCAAAATATTTATTTGCTTGTTAGTTTGTTCCCGCAAACTTAATTGCTAATTCCCGGTTGTCTTTGTCTTTCTATCTTTTCTGTCAGCTATTTACCTCCCTCTCTTGTTCCAAATTACTTCCAGATGTAGTTATCAGCCCTCCCCTCTGACTTTTTCCCTCCTCCCGCTGGTCTCTAGAGAATCCATTCTTTTCCAAGACCCTCCTCTCTTGAATCTTTCTCCCTCCCTCTTTCTTTTCATTTTGTCCAAACAATTCTGATGGATGTGGCCAGCAGACACACATTTGAGGCTTTGCAGTCCTCTGTGTGTGTCATTTTGTTTAGTCTTTAGATCTTTAATCTAGTAAACACACTACTAACCCTTTGTAGAACTCTCAGAAACATTTTTTTGTTATAAACATTTGTAATCATCCATGTATAAATGTATGTTCCCATAAGGTGAATGTGATTACAGAAAGTACAAGATATTCTTGGATCAACATTATGTTTATATCAAGTTTAGGTTTACAACCAGGGTTAGGTGCTTCTACATCATTTACCTATAATTTTCCACTGATTTTAGAAATAAGTTGTGAAGTTTAGTGAAGGTTTTTTTTTTTTTTTTTTTTTTTTTTTTTGTGCATCAATTTTTTTTATTAAAACAGTATAGGTTACAAAGAGTACAAAATAATTGTATTTTCTTGAATTTTAAATGAATGTATTTAATAACACTCAAGTCAACACATTTTAGTGTAGCATGTTTTTTTTTTTTTTTTTTTAATTATGCAATAAAAGGACAACAAATACAATTACAAAGACAAAGTAAGAACAAAAGACAATGAGGGTTACAAACAATACTCCAAAAGCAAACTATGTTATCTTATAAGACTTACACCATGAAAGAGTCTTACATGCTATAGAATTATTAGAGTTTCTTAAAGAGTTTACATACACATCAAAATCTTTCCTAAAAATAAGTTTAGTGAAGGTTGCAAAAAGAGAAAGTTGGTAATCTTCTCAGAAGCTCCATCTGGTGGTCATTTGTAATTTCAGTTTATTCAGTGGAATTTGATGCCTCATTCTGATCATTGTGAGAATTTGAAATGTTACTCAGTGCATTCAGTGAAACCCATAGTGTATATAAACCTTTCCTATAGCCACCAATGGCATTCCTACACTTGTCTGTTTTCTGTCTGGTGTACTCTTCCTTTGCCAAATTAGAATGGCTGTTGGCTTCTGATTTTTCTATAATTCAGTGGGATTATAGGTGTAAATCTATTGCTGGCTATTTCCAGTCACATATTTAGCTTTCAGTCATCCTTGGGCCTCTTGTTTTGTTCAGGGTCAATGTCCAGAACAATAACTTTTAAAAAGGATGCAGCTTACTGGTAAAAAAAAAAAAAAAAAAAAAAAAATCCACAGAT
Organism: Hypophthalmichthys molitrix; assembly: GCA_037950675.1. Classification (NCBI taxonomy): domain Eukaryota; kingdom Metazoa; phylum Chordata; class Actinopteri; order Cypriniformes; family Xenocyprididae; genus Hypophthalmichthys; species Hypophthalmichthys molitrix. The sequence goes on from CM075494.1 coordinate 26,949,354, forward strand.
TTTCCCACAAAATCAGCACTGAAAATATTGGTGTTTGTATTTAACAAAAATATATTTTTAGATAATTTGATTGCATATTTTGCCATCATTCATTGATATGATATGCTATAAATCTCTATGCTAACAGTGAAAAAAGTTTCATTCTCAGAATGTAAAAGTCTTGACCCTTGTGCGATGTTGAAAACCCTATAACACTTATGATGTTCCCTGTCAAAAATGACCGGCCTGCAAAAAAATTGCATATAAAATCTCTCGGTATGCTACCTTATCACCAAATATTGGATTCAATCTTTTTGTCAGCTCGTTTTCTTTCAATTAGGACAGGTTTTGTATTTATTTTTGGAACTGGCCTTATTTATATGAGCTTATGTACCTCAGTTTTTAAGTGAAAAAGGCATTATCTGTGGATAATTTTATCAATTTTACATAAAATATATATATATATAAAAAAAATACACTGTTTATCACACTAGTTTTTCTTTTGTTTAACCTGGAAATTTGTTATGAAATGGTTTTATTTTATACAAAACAGTACAAAGTCACACTTGTGGTGTTCACGGTCAAAAATGACCGGCCTACAAAAAAAAAAAAAAGCTTATAAATCACTCGTTATTCTATTTTATCACCAAATATTGGATTCAATCTTTTTATCAACTTGTTTTCTTTCAGTTAAGACAGGTTTTGTTTTTATTTTTGAAACCAATTGATCGCAGGTCTCATTGATCTGAGCCTCACTGATGTGAGGATAAAGTTCATCTCTGTGAAAAAAAAGCCTGTAATACTCAAAATAGTTTGTTTGTGTACATGAACATGTGTGTGTGCACAGATGCACGAGTATGCATGTATCCACACATCTAAGTGCATATATCCACAGGTCTAAGGCCTTATTTTTGCAAGCCCACATGTACATATGTGAACATGAACATGATGAACACGCTCCTGAGCGCTAATTTTTTCAAAAAAAAAAAAAAAAAGCAAAACCTGTCCTAATTTAAAGAAAACAAGTTGACAAAAAAATTTAATCCAATATTTGGTGATGATGTAGCATAACGAGAGATTTGTAAGTGTTGCAATGTGGGGGAAAAAAACACAATAAATTACAAAAAGTAGCAAAACATTTCTGGGAAGTTGTTAGATACTGGTTGAGTAAAGTCAATACATTTTAGTCTAATGCAATAACATTAACTAGCATTTATGGGCAAATCCTCTCCATGTCAAAATGACCCGAACACAACATGAGGGTTAAAGGTTGGCTGGTTATTTTAAACAATAACATCGTGTGCCGCAATCAATGAATATTAGTGCATTGTCTTTAACCTCATACATGTACCCAAGAAGTATAACTGTATCTTTAGATATGGATAAAGATACAAATTGTATTTTTTTTTATCTGCATCTAGAGCAGTGGTTCCCAACCACATCCCTGGAGGCCCCCAAAACTGCACATTTTGCATCTCTCCCTAATCAAACACACCTGACTCAAGTCATCAGCTTATTAGTAGAGACTCCAAGACCTGAAATGGGTGTGTCAGACAAAGGAGACATGCAAAATGTGCAGTGTTGGGGGGCCTCCAGGAACGTGGTTGGGAACCACCGATCTAGAGTAAAATGGATGAATGATGTTTATTAATTAATGCAGCCATTATTAGGTTTTAAAGTGTGGTCACATTTATTATTGTTCACTGAATTTTTGCAGACAAAATCCAGTTGTTTCAATAGGAATTCATGTGATCTGCAAATTCGCATGAGGGTGAACGATTCATTTTGTCATGTGAATTTGCCGTGTTGACCAACAGAAAGCTGTTTGATATGAAAGTGGTTTGGCTTCTGTATGAGCTGTTTCATACACTATTGACAACAGACAACTGACTTTTTTTGCTAATGTTTCTGTACCTTTAAGTAAAAATTTTAGGAAAATAATTAAGAGTTTTAGATCATCTTTGTACATTGCGCCATTGTTTATAATGAATTTTGATAGTCAAACAATATTTACAAATCTATATTACTTAGTCTTCAATTGATGCACAATCGAATATGAAGTGGCACATCAAAATGCTCATTCTTATAAAATCCTTAATGTTCATTCGTTGAACAAGTCTTTCAGACGGCTGTGGTAAGACAGAACGTTTCTCCTCCGTTCAACTCCTTCTCTTCACTTTTATCATCTCCTTTTTGTGTCTTGTTCTCTGCCAGTGTTTTTCCCGCCTTGTTTTCGTCCACATCCTCATCAATGTAAAGCAGAGGTTCCTGCTCCTCCCATTTCTTAGCCTCTTTAGTACCTTCCCCACCCACTCCACCATTAGACATGTCACCTTCATCCAGCGCGGCGAATGTGCTGAGCACCATATCATCTCCATCCTGTTTCCCATCATCAGGCAGAAGACCATCCTGTACTTCAGGGTCACATTCAAGCCCCTCCTCCATATTCACAGGCCCCGCCCATGCATCATCCCCCGCCCCTTTTTTCTTCTTGGACCGTTTACTTTGTCCATTCACGTACATGGGGCCAAATGTCTGTGAGGCTTTTTTCTTTCGCTGTTGGAAGAACAGAATTATGCCAACACATAGCGCACAAAAGATGATCACACCAACTATGATTATTAATATCCAGTTTGTTTGAAAGGGAGCAATACTTTTCTCATCAGATATGACAACGGTAATTAGGGTGGAGACTGATTCGTCATCAAATGTCGAGTCTAAGTGCCCTTCAGGAGTAACTTCAGACAACTCTTTAGATGATGTTAGAGTTGCAGTGGAGGTTATTGTGCTGGTCTCCACGAGGTCGGACAGAGGCACAGTCCAGCCTGCAGGTGGTTGAGACGTGATGGATGTGGGATCGAGGGCTGTTGAATCAGTAGCCATTGGAACAGCTGCTGTGGTGATTTTACCTGTAGGATTTTCTGTAGGACTGGTCAACTCAGAAGTAAAGCCAACAGTCGTTACATATTGAAGTGTGCTTGGGGCATCTGAAGTTATTTGTTCAGCTACTGCTGTTTCCACATTATTAGGCGCAATAGTGGTGATCATTGTGGTCTGCTCTACTTTAGCTGGTGTTGTTATTTCAGGAGCAAATTCTGCTGTTGTTTGTTCAGTCTCAGTACTGAGTGGCACATGATTCACAGTCGTTGGCTCTTTAAGCATGGTGCTCATTGGAGAATCAGGTGTGGTTTCTGGATGATCCAGACCTGGTGTTGTCAGTTCAGTGACAGTATTTACAGTTCCAGAAATGGTGCTTTCCGAACTTAACATTTCCCTCACAGTGTTCGTGAATAGTGAGGTGCTATGTGCATCTGGCTCTGTTGACTCTTGTGCATCAGTGAACTTGAAACAGGCTCCAAGAGCAAGATACAGCAGCAAATTGCTAAAAACGAACCTCATGATGTTCATACTACTGGCTGAAAAGTCAGTGATATTAGTCTCTGTGCAAAAAAATGTGCTCAGGTGAGCTGATAATGTCTTTGGAGATCCACTTTTGAGGCTTGAGAATGTGATAGAAACCTCCAAAGCCTGACTATATATTAAAGGAGAGCAGCTGGCTGAAGAAATTCACTGTTTTTCTTGTTCTCTCTGTGTTTGGTGTTCTGCTGAGGTAATCTTGTGTGAATCTGGGCCGGAAGGTTTTACGCAGCCCTGTTCTTCCTTTTTCTTCTCTCTCTCTGTCAGTGTAGCACGAACGATTCTAGTTTTGAAATAAACATGTGACACAGTAAAAAAGACACCGGAAGAAAAAGACAGTTAGTCACAAAATTATCACTCTTTTTTGTTTAAATAAAAATAGTTATAATTAATATAATAATATTAAAAAGTTCTAAAGTTTGGGGTTCGTAGGATTTTTTTGAAGTCTCTTAAGTTTACTAAGGCTGCAAAAATGCAGTAAAAACGGTAATACTGTGAAATGTTTTTTCAAATAAGAATAACTTTTTTCTTTTCTAATGTTTTAAAATGTAATTTATTCCTGTGATGTCAAAGCTGAATTTTCAGCATCATTACTCCAGTCTTCAGTGTCACATGATCATTCAGAAATCATTATAATATGATGATCTGCTGCTCAAGAAACACTTCTTACTATTACATTATATTTTCCTACATTATCTACTTTATTTATTAAATTGAACTTACTTTTTTGCTTTTGGCAGATGCTTTGCAAAGTGACTTTCTTGGGAATTGAGCCCCATGACATTATCTCTATCTACCAGATGAGCTGCACTTCATTTGACGGTCAGAACAGAGGTACAGGTTATTTCAGCGCACATCTACCATATTTACTAGAATGCGATTTGAGTGTCACCGTGACATTAATCTTTCTCTAAGCTGCATGTAGCGACTTTTTTCTTTCTTCTTGCATGGTCTACCTGTCCTCAAGCATCTTATAACATCACAGCCACAAACTGGTTACAGTTTGTCTCCCGTTTGATCCCTTTATGAACAAGTATGATTGACACTTACCTTCGTGCCTCTGAGTGAAGTCACTGCAAGCTCCAACCACCAAGACCAAACTGTACATGTGAAATCTACACGCTCACTCATGCAGTGCACACCTATATCCTGTTCATTTCTCTTCCTCTCTCACTCCTACATGCTCTCTTTCATTTCTCCTCCCTCTGAAGATGTCATATCACTGCCTGCATCTGGACGAGAGAGGCTGCAGCTAAAAGATTAAAAAAAAAATGTGCGACAAGTTATTGGTTATAGTGTGAATTATTATCTGAGGCTGAAGTAGAAAAAGAGAAGCCAGGCTCTAATGGGAAGCTCAGGGTGTGTTGACAGTTTTGTGGGTTTTGACTCTGCTTTGTCTGCACAACTTTGCCATTAAGTGTCTCTGCAAGCATGTGTGTGTTTGAGTGTGAATGTGTATGTGTGTGCGAGTACGTTTGTTGGGTGGGGGTACTGAAAGTTTAGAGAAGTGAGAAATTTTGTGTCTGAAGTAAAGTTTGCTTAAACTATTCTGAGAGATGTATGCCCTGCCCTCTCGTATTTCACAAAATGTATTCTGATCATTTAAAACTCTTAGCAGAAAATGTTCATTTAGGTATTTTTACATGCATGTGATATCTTGACATTCATTTTAAAAATGGAGAATAATGTTTTTTCTTTCTGTTGACGTTTTACTTCAGCAGAACTCAAGACTTATCATTTCCTCTTTCTGAGTCTTTAACACCTTTTAATGAGATTTCGTGACTTCTTTTCAAGAGATTTCATGTCTCTCACTGTCTTTTTTGACTACTCATGCACAACAGGAACTTGCATTATCTGTTGTATCATAAAATGATGATTCATGCCATCTCTGAATTAATATTTATTTTATTTCAGTTTATCTTTACAAGAGTAAGACAGCACTCTTAGATTTCCAAAGACAATATGTTATCAGGGATATTCACCCCTAGAATTAAGACAGCACTCTTAGGTTTCCAAAGACAATGTGTTATCAGGGATATTCACCCCTAGAATTTTTCGGGCAAGTCACCACAAGTCCTGAACGAGTGATGGTGGCAGCACAAGCTGTCATTGTGTAGCCCTTTAAATTATATTCCTTCATTCAGTACTGTTGGCTCAAAAATTGTGTATTAAATTTTGTGCGTTTATTTATTTTACTGAGGGAATGGGATTTTTGGAAAAAATAACCTAGAAAAGTTCTGAATTTTTCAACACTTTCTGTGGTTGAAGTGTCTGTGGTCCCTTCTCTTTTCCAAGGAAGGAAAAGCCCTGTTTACCTTTCTGTTTATTTCACTGTTAAGCTTCTGGACTTTTCTAAGTAACATATGGAAACAAATGTTGTATCAACAATTAAAGTAATAGGTCTGTGCTTTCAAACATAAGTTCTATAAATAGATAATGTTTTTATAAATAATGTTTTTTTTTTTTTTTGTGGATCATAAAAAAGTTCCTTAAACTTGCATTTTAAATTAATATAAGCATTAAAACTACAAAATAGTGATAGACAAGTTAGACAAAGAATGTATAATTCAGTTTAAGCAAACTGAAAAGGTTATATAGATATACTTCTATATGCCAAAACAAGTTGTGTTTATACTCATTGAAATGGAATATTTCAATGAACTTTAACAACAAAATATAATCAAAAACACCACATAGAGTTAAAACATCTTCTGAATAACAAATATTTATGTTGTCATTATGTCCCCAAGTTTTGACAAAAATCACAATTTAAATACAAGTGCATCATTAGTGATCAAACTGAGCATGCTCAGCTGCCTGTTAGTTCGACCCTGACCACCAAACATGACATTGTTATGCTGCCTTCATGTGCTATTGGATATTTCCTACTTCCACTTCTGAAGTCGTAATTACTAGTTGTTTTCAAGTGCTTTGTTGTCAGAAAGAATTGGACAGCAGGTTAATTTCTTGGGGAACTCTTATTAAAGCCAAAATGTATAGAAAATATTTAATCAATATCCAATGGATTTTGAATAAAATGCAGCATCCCATTTGTTGGCAACCATATAAAAATTACCCTCCCAATTGTATACATTCACAACATCTAGATGGCCAGCTTGTTGATGAGTCTAGAATTTCTGTCAAATAAATGCTATTTTTACTGTGTAAAAATACATACAATATGCATACATACATGGCATATTTATGTAAATATGCATGACTTTAGATGTTGTGGGGAAAAAATAATAAAACTTAAGTCATTACAGTTCTCACTTTCGCCTTGTTTATGGGCCACCCAACTCAGAAACTCCAAATTTCCCAGTAATGAATGTGACTTCAGAGGCTGTTCATGTCCAATTTCTCTGAGTAGGAAGCTCATATTTACAATAACTCCAATAGCACATAAGTTTTGCTGTGTAATGTCATTGAATTGTCAATTTTTTGTACATTCTATAATTCATTCAGCCTTTATAATGGAGTTTGTCTGACAAAATGGAAGTTGGATACAGTGTACAGCTGAGCACAAATCACCACAAACGTGATGTCTTATTCAGACTTATTTACTTGCTCAAATAAAGTTTCCATCAAAATCCCCCTTGTGTTTTAGGCAGAAGCCTGAAGGTATGTATGTCCAAACTGTTTTCTGTCTTTCAAAGTTTATAACTATATGTCCTGCGTCCTCTCCTCCTTCAAGCGCCTGTTTGCGTACCAGAACTCTGTTATGTCATCCACAGTCACTCTAGGCTGAATCCACAGCCCATTCTCCTCATTATCCTGTTGCTGTCCTCTTCTCTTCATCCTCTCCTGCCTCTTTCTGTCTTTCTGCTTCCTGTCGGCCTCCATAGTGGATCCATTGACGTACCAGAACTCCACTCTCTCCTGCACCGATGCTTTGGGGTCGGCCCAAAGGCTCTCTTTCTCGCACTTCTGGCCTCCTTTCTCCTTCTGCTTCATCTTCTTTTTAAAGACCGTCAGACGCACCCACAGGAAGATGGTTATTCCTAGGAATATGGTAGCAGTCATTGCTAAAGCCCACACTGTGATGAAGCAGACCAGTCTGGATTGACGAGACTGAGATTCTGGGTTTGGGTTCAAACATTTAGGCCATACGTTGCTTTCTGTGTCAGTTTTGTTTGTTTCGTTGGTTGTGGCATCGGTTAGGACATCGGTTATAATAGAGTTGTTGTTATAGGTGGTTGTGCCACCGGGTGTGTCTTTTCCTGTAATGTTTTCTCTTCCTGTGTGTGCCGTAGAGTCTGTGAATCTGTTCTGCTGTATCGTTGAGAGATTTACACCACCAACTGAGGTGTGATATTCAGGAGCATCTGTAACCGTTGGGTCTTGTGCTGTTGTGTAAGCCAGTGTGGTCATGGGAATGTCTGAGTTTTGTGAAGTTGACCAGTCATGAATTCTTGCTGTTGCCGTTGCAGTACTTACACCACCGATTGAGGTGTGATGTTCAGGTACATCCGTAACTGTTGGGTCTTGTGCTGTAGTGTAAGCCGTTGTGTTAATAGGAATGTCTGAGTTTTGTGAAGTTGACCAGTCATGAATTCTCGCACTTACACCATCAACTGAGGTGTGATATTCAGGTGCATCTGTAACTGTTGGGTCTTGTGCTGTTGTGTAAGCCGTTGTGTTAATGGGAATGTCTGAGTTTTGTGATGTTGACCAGTCATGAATTCTCGCTGTTGCCGTTACACCACTTACACTGACTGTATTCGCTGCTGTGTCGTAAGGTTCCTCTCTGTGTTCACTTGTTTGGCTGTAACTTCCCTCAGTACTCTGTGTTCCTCTCAACTCCTCTTTCGTATTTGCAAATGTGGCCTGGGTGGAGTTTGTTTCATAATTTCCTTCATCTGCTTTTGTTCTATCATCCTCTTTCTCTGTCCAGGGAACTGTTGAGACACTGTTGAATGGGTCTGATAAGGTGTCTGCAGTCTGAACTGGTCGTCCGCCATCATTGTAACTCACACTTGACATTGTTTCTGTTTCATTATTTTGTGGCGTCAGTCTTGCAAAGTCAGTGGAAACTGTTGCATGACTTGTATTCCTGTGGCTCACAGCAACATTACTAGAACTGCCTACGCCATCATCCATCGTGTCATTCTGAGATGAAGTACTGCTGTTGTATTGATGCAGGGATGGTGTTTCCTGTGTGGACATCACATATGGGGTTGTATTTGGCTGTGTATGCACTTCACTGGGCAAATTTGTTGTGCTGTCCTGCGTTGTGGTCGGAGGTGAGAAAGGCGTTGTTTTAATTAGGATCTCGGGCTCTTGGTTTGTTTTTGTTGTTGCTGGAGTTATTTGTGTGGTTTCAGTGTAGTCACTCATGGTGTTTGTTGGCAGTGTGTTGAAATAAAGAGCAGAGGCAATGAGGAAGTGAGTGAACCACACTGTGATGGACAGCAAAGTCATCTCCATTGTGACTTCTGTAAAAGATTGAGACAAGACATGAGTACAGACAACGTGACAACATGACAGGAAAACTTGAAAATAAAATGAATACACTTACGATGAAGTTAAGTTCCTTATGCATTAGCTGCTTAATAAGATTCTTAAGGATTCTTTATAGCCTTAATAGAAAGTTAAAAATACAGAATCTATTTAAAATTAAATTCTTTAGCAACATTATAAATGTCTTTACTTTCACTTTTGATCAATTTAATGTATCCTTGATGAAAAAAGAGTTTTTAAAAATCATACTGACCCCAAACTTTTCAACAGGGGTGCGTATATGTATATACATATTTTAGAAATAGTATATAAAAGTATTTAGTTCACAATAATGTATTGTTGTCTATCTATAAATTGAACCTTATTTACACTTATCAAGTGTAACCACATAAATTATGCTGTTATAGAATACATAGAACTGTGTAACACTAATTAATTAATTTACATACTTATTTTTATAATCACTGTAAAAAAAAAACAATTGCAATTGCCGTAAAAATCAATTACTTGATTAATTTGAGAATATACTGCCTCAGGAATCAACAACAAACACCAAATTCTGTTTTAGGTTTTGTTGGATCAGGCCTACAACGAACGCACAGCGTCACGAAGAAGCATAACATCTGTGCTTCGCTAAGAACAAACGAGAACTCTAACACAAGCTATGACTGTATTACTTCTCATTCAGGTTTAATTAACTGACAAAAACAAACAAACTCTACCTGATCTTCAGAACTCATCACGCTGTCTCTTCTTCCTGATGCACCGTGATTTCTTCGTTTGTGCACTGGTGCCTTCTGGGATACTTCTCTCCCTTAGCTGAAGCTATGAAGTGACATGAGGAAATGACAGTTTGATCACCATGCCAACAGTGGGATGAGGTGAGAGGTTGGGGTGAAGCAGGATGTGGTTCAGTGGCTCCACCTCTTCCCTCCATCACTGCTGTTGTGGAAAAAAAATGTAAAGAGCAAATATGTGAACACATCCTGTTGACTCATATTACATTCAGATTGATCAACTGCACATCACTGTAATGAGGACGCCAACTCACCACAGTACTGCTTTGACAAGATAACAATAATGTCACTAGAGTTTTGGCCTGTAGACCAGTGCTTCTCAAACCTGTCCTTGGGTCCCCCCACAGCCCCCTCATCTAGCACACCTGATTCAACTCAACTGCTCATTATAGAGGCTGTGTCTAAAATTGCCCCCTATACCCTTAAATAGGGCTCTATTTGGGGGGACAGCCATTTGTAGTGGTGTCTAAAACCATAGTGGACCTTATCCAGTGCACCAATAATGCACCGCAATAACGAGTGCTAAATGAATTCCCGCATCTCGCCAGAAGATGGCGCCCACAGCTGAATCATCCATCCATCCATTTTCCAAACCGCTGGTCCAATGAGGCTACAGCGAAATATCGTACAGGTATAAATCCCTTTTTAATTGATTATTAAGTTGTTTAATTAAGATTTTTAGATGACAGACTTCAAAATCTTTTCATTACTACTGGAGAGCTGCCAGTTTGATAAGTTTCACATGATTATTAAACATCAAGCACAAACTGCGCAAAAGCGGCTGCCGAGAAAAAGTAACAAAAATGTACATCGATATATATTGATTAATAAATATCTAACATTATTTATTAATATTACTACATAAAAAATACATCGTGATCAACTCAAACCATGTTTTATGTTGATTTCAAGTCAGTCTATATTTAATGTAGTCTTTAGATCATATTTTCTGTTTTAGTTTTACTTTTATGAGTTAAATTTGTTCACTGTGTTTCAAGGACAAGGATGTTATTCTACCTCTCCTTGATGATATCTACCTATTTTGAGAGATGAAAATGTTCCAAACTACTGTAGATTTGAATTAGATGTACAGTCTTTGACATACGGACATACACTACCATTCAAATGTTTAGGTTCAGTAAGTTTTTTTTATGTTTTTGAAAGAATTCTCTTATGCTATCCAATGCTTCATTTATATGATAAAAAATACAGTAAAAAGAAATCATTTTGTGAATTATTATTACAATTTAAAATGGCTGTTTTAGTTAAATTTTCAGCATCATTGCTCAGTCTTCAGAGTCACATGATCCTTCAGAGATCATTCTAATATGAAGATCTGCTGCTCAGTGTTTCTTATTATTATCAATGTTGCTATTTAAACATTTTGTGGAACCCATGTTAAAAAAAAAGTATTACTATTAAAATTATTACTGATCTCTTAACTTTTGAATAGCAGTGTATATGGCATTTGATTATTTTAATTTAGCATTATTTTTGGCTGCTGTGACCCATTTTTAGGTCACGACCCATCAGTTAAGAGCCACTCCTGATATATAGATAGGTGTAACATTAACTTCTCACTTTCATCACCACTCTTTCTGTTATCTCTATTAAAGGGTTAGTTCACCCAAAAATGAAAATCCTGTCATTAATTACTCACCCTCATGTCGTTTTACACCCGTAAGACCTTCATTCATCTTCAGAACACAAATTAAGATATTTTTGATTAAATCCAATGGCTCAGTGAGGCCTGCATTGCCAGCAAGACAATTAAAACACTTTCAAATGCCCAGAAAGCTACTAAAGACATATTTAAAACAGTTCATGTGACTACAGTGGTTCAACCTTAATGTTATGAAGCGACAAGAATACTTTTTGTGTGCCAAAAATAACAAAATAACTTTATTCAATAATATCTAGTGATGGCCGATTTCCAAACACTGCTTCATGAAGCGTCAAAGCTTTACAAATCTTTTGTTTCAAATCAGAGGTTGGGAGCACCAAAATCACATGATTTCAGAAAACGAGGCTTTGTTACGTCATCAGTGTTTTGAAACTTCAATAGTTCATGTGACTTTGGCAGTTTGATACAAACTCCGAACCACTGATTCGAAACAAAAGATTGGTAAAGCTTCGAAGCTTCATGAAGCAGTGTTTTGAAATCGCCCATCACTAGATATTGTTGAATAAAGTCGTTATTTAGTTGTTGTTTTTTTTGGCGCACAAAAAGTATTCTCGTTGCTTCATAATATTAAGGATGAACCACTGTAGTAACATGGACTTTTTAAAATATGTCTTTAGTAGCTTTCTGGGCATTGAAAACAGGAGTGTTACTGCTGGCAATAGAGGCCTCACTGAGCCATCGGATTTTATCAAAAATATCTTAATTTGTGTTCTGAAGATGAATGAAGGTCTTACGGGTGTAAAACGACATGAGGGTGAGTAATTAATGACAGGATTTTCATTTTTGGGTGAAATAACCCTTTAATTCATTTCAATCGTGCTTATCTCTTTCTCCATTTCTGCATCTTAATAATACTATATATCTACATGCAATCCTATCTGTTCATCTCATACTCCTTTTTGTCCTTTCGTTGATGTCATAGTTGCTGTGTCCGTGTTTAATTGAGGATTGGCTTGGATTAGCTGTTTGAGATAGCCTTAATCTGTTTGAGTCACTGAGACAGTTTATGAGAGAAGAGCTGAGTGTAATCACAGAGAGTGCAGGACAACAGATGGACCTGTGTTAGTTAACCTGACAGAAACACTAGAGGAAAACAAAACTTATTAGTCAAAGATTTGTAGATGGACAGCGAGGTTGTCAAAGAACTACAGAGTGAAGAAGAAATGGAGCAGGAACTGTCCTCTGAGAGAGACGAGGACAGCGAACAAGAGGAAGATGAATCTGAAGAGGATGAGGAGGACATGGCTGAAATGCAGGGCAGAGGGGATCTGAGGGACGTGGAGGACTGGAATGGGTTCATTTCAGGAGGAGCACTTGGAGCTGAAGAGGAAGTGCTGCTAGACTGGAAGCCAGGTGACCCTGTGACTACTCAGTATGTCCTCAGACTACCAGGATACACAGATGGTGAGGACAACACAAACAAAGCAGCTTATTTGTGTTTTAGTTTTCTTTTTTTTTTACTATTATTGGTTATATGTACAGATTACCTGTGCTCCCCAGAAGACAATGTCTACAATATTAGCTTCTCACGCTTCAAAATAAGAGACCTGGAAAGTGGATCAGTCATTCTGGATCTAAAGCGACACTGTCCAGCAGGTGTGTTCGTGTGTTTTCAACTTTGCATTCTCTTATTTTCTTTTGTGTGGTTTTGTAAACGACGGCCAAGCATGATATTTCAGACTGAGATTGTGATAGCACTGTGTTTATGCTAATAAAGTGCCAAATGTGTCATTTGCCCTCTAGTGGACATTATGTGCAGTAGCATTTCAAAAATGTCTTGTATTTCATCTCTGCTTCTCTCTTTCCTAAATCGGTGTTATTTTAGTATTATTTACTGTATTATATAGTGTTATTTATACACTATTAAATAATTTTTTATCTAAACTTTTCATCCAATATTTATTTTTTATTTATTTTATTTCAGCTTTATTTCGTTTAATGAAAACCATTTTTAATCGTTTATATTTCATTTGAATAGTTTGAAATAACGCTGATCGGCTAGTCAGAAGAATAGATGTGTACATTGACATAGATGGGGTTCTTGTTAAACCCTCATCCTCTATCTGCTATCTTAGTGTTTTATTTGACTCTTCTTTTTCCTTTATCGCTGTAATTGTTAAAAGCTATTTTTAACACCTGCGCAATATTGCAGATCTCCATTCCTCTCTCAATCTGGCTGATGCAGAAACCGTGGTACATGAATTAATTACTTCTCGTCTGGATTAGTGCAATGCCTTGTTTATTAGTTTACCAAAGAAACACATTAGAAGGTTGCAGTATGTAAAAAAAAATGCTGCCGCTAGAGTGCTTACTTTGACCAGATGCAATGCTCACATTACTCCTGTTGCTTCACTCATTCATTTTAAGATGCTCCTGCTAACATTTAAGGATTTAAATAGTCTTGAGTCGTGTCTCTCTATCTCTCTGAATTAATTCACACATACTGCCCACTGGGTCTCTTAGATCGTCTGAACTTGGCCTTTTGTCCATTCCGAGATTTTGCTTTAGGTGGAAGATCATTTTGTGTTACTCCTCAAGCTATGAAACTCACTACCCTCTTATCTTTGTAATATCTCTTCTCTATCCATTCTTTTTAAGTGTCAGCTAAAAATATACTTGTTTGAAATGTATTTTTGATAAATTGTACTTGGTGTTTATTTTGTATTGCACCCTTTAAATGTATATGATTGTATTCTATGTAAATAAAACTTCTACTCCCTCTTCTTCTTCACAGAAATAAAGGATGTCATAGAGCTGGATGCAGGTCGTTTCATTCAGTATCATTTTAGTCCAGCTTTTCTAAATCTGAGGGAGATTGGAGCCACGTATGTCTTACGTTCAATATGATTGCTTTGGGGCCTTTAGAATAGATCTACATATTTAATCAGACCAAATAACTGTCTATAATAGTTCAAAGCATTTTATGTCTCTTCTGAACAGACTTGAGTTTACAGTGGGCGGTAAGGCAGTGAACAAGTTTCGGCTGATTGAGAGGCATTACTTCAGGGATCTACTACTGAAGACGTTTGACTTTGAGATCGGTTTCTGTATCCCACACAGCAGAAACACCTGCGAACACATCTACTGCTTACCAGACCTGGATTCACACACCAGTGAGTAACACACAAACATATAATGCATTTCACTCATTGCATGAAAAATATCCATGTGAACTCATGGTGCTTGTTTACTGTGTCAACTATGTTCTGTTTTTTCAGTTGAGGAGATGATCAGCCACCCATATGAGACGCGGTCAGACAGTTTCTACTTCGCCAATAACACGCTGATCATGCACCATAAGGCAGAGTACTCCTTTAACCAGGGGCTGGAGCTCAATGAGAACCACAGCTAAACACTTCACAATAGGGCAATGTGAATCACAGTATGGCTGCAGAAGACTGGGAATATAATATACAGATTAGCGCTGTATATTTGGTTTCATAAACCATAAACTATATGAAATAAATAAGCAAAGGCATGCCTTTGTTACTTTATTGATGTTTGTGCTGGAGAGATGTTTTGTTGCTTGCGCAGTAATAAAAAAAACCTTTATGAGAAAACATATTGGTGATTCCATGTTTTGTCAACTCTGTGAGAATATGTAGGGTAAAGGGAAGCCCTGTTGATGATTTAGAGAACAGACATCTTGAGGATCCATAACATTCCTGGTTTATTTATTTATTGCAATTAATGTTTCCCTTTATTCATTCTCTCGCACCAAAGCTCATAAACATCCTGTCTATTTTTATCACAACACAATGCACAGTACCTTTTTCCTCTTACCAGGGGGTCTTACGCCCACAGCATAATTACAGAGGATGGGAAATTATATCATTTTTTATACTACCTTTTTTTTAAATACATTTTGAAATGGATTTCATTCATTGCTGTGATGGCAAAGCTGAATTTTCAGCATAAGTGTCACGTGATCCTTCAGAAATCATTCTAATATGCTGATTTTATGCCTTTGTTGTAATCTCCTCACACATGTTTTTCACTTCTTCATGGCCTATTTTGAGTTCCATGAGGTTATTCAGATGGCAAACCATGATCAGGGGTCACGCATGCATTCATGGGGTCACACATTTAGACGGATGCTCCTACTGAGGGGAAGAAAGAGAGAGAGAGGGGTGCAGGACATGAGTATTTATCAAAGCAATACCCTCTTGGGAAGTCAAATGAAACGGAGGACAAACCGTGACTGTGTGGATGAAGAATACCTTCAACATTCTTAGTGACTTGATCAACAATTTTCTGTTCTATTTACAAAATTTAGCTGTTTTGATTGTGTTCGAGCATATATTTGTGATTTGTTTTAAAAGGTTTTGGGTTTACAATGTGGTAGAGAGTGCGAACAACCCGTTGATGTCATATTGAATGAACATGGCCGCAGTTCTCACAATAATCGGCGCCGCGCTTCTCAGTGTTGTGAGCGCGCGACCTGCGATGACTGCAGATCAGTACGCGCGAGGAGTGGTAAGAATATTTCAAATCTCTCTATTAAAACGACCGCTTTACATTAATTTAATGTATCTCATATATGCAAGATAGGTGATAAATAGATGCCAGCTTTTTATTAAGGGGCAATATTTGTCGCCTGGAATTGATTTTCAGGGAAATGTGTCACCTTCATGAAGACATTTTTTTTTTTACCATTTTCATACAAATTCAACTTTACATTTTTTAAAAAACAAAACAAATAAAAATAAATTGTCGATCTGGTTAATTTTTTACTTATAAAATCTAATCAACATCAATTACAAAAAGTAACTAAATAATACACAAGCTATCATACAAAATCTGATACAATTATTATACATATTGTGCAGATACTTTTACTACTGTCTACAGTCTTTGTAAATGTCAAGTTTGAGTATATGTTTCATTGCTTTCAAAGCTGTTTTTTTTTTTTTAATCAACAATGTATATGAATATTTGTTTTTGTGTGTGTGTGTAGGACTGGTTGATTCGGTATGGGTATTTACCATCTCCAGACTCTATAATTGGTCGACTTCAAACCAGGGAGGGTATTGAAGAAGCTGTCCGTAAAATGCAGCGTTTTGCTGGTATTGAGGAGACTGGCGAACTAGGTGACCATTCACTTATTTTTACTGTAACAGTTGAGGTTTATCCAGATGGAAGCACATGTGAACACCTCAGAGCGCACTATGCCACGTGATCTTTCTGCGAGCCTTGTCACTACTTGGAGAAGTTCTGATGATTCCACTTTTGTCGAACTTTAGATCGGGCCACATTAGAAATGATGGCCAGACCTCGCTGCTCTCTCCCGGACACCATCAGCTCTGAGGAACCGTTGAAAGAAAAAAGAAGAGGTAAAGGGAAGATGAAGAGGAGATACACTCTGCCAAGGCTGAGCTGGGACAAGACGGACATCACCTGGAGGTGTGATCATTAAAGTCTCCAGCGATATATTATGGTAAAGAAACAGCAGCTATGCTGTCCAGAAATACAGTGACAGTGTTTCCGACATTAAAGGATGGCATATTAGTGTCTGTATACTTTACAACTCATAACCATATATTAATGTTAATATACCAGTCTACTTGAACTACCAAAATCTGCTTGTTCATCGAGTTGATCATAATTCACCTGTCCATAAAACATGGCCAAAACTTGTGTATCAGACACAAAGACTAAATGTCATTACGTAACACTGTTAAAAAAAAAAAAAAAAAAAGTTTGTTACAACTTTTATAAAAAAGGAAAAATTCTGTGTAAAAAAAAAAAAAAAAAGTTTGTTACAACTTTTATAAAAAAGGAAAAATTCTGTGTAACTGTAAGTTGTACCATATATAGTGAAAATGGTAAATGATATATGGTTTTGCAAGTATGATTATATTTTTATACATCATTTTGCGCTTCTCATTTTTTGTTACCAGTGTTTTGTGATACATTTTAGTTAATATTTGTTGCATTATTGCATAATTTGTGTTACGTAATGACATTTAGTCTTTGTGTCTGATACACAAGTTTTGGCCATGTTTTATGGACAGGTGAATTATGATCAACTCGATGAACAAGCAGATTTTGGTAGTTCAAGTAGACTGGTATATTAACATTAATATATGGTTATGAGTTGTAAAGTATACAGGCACTAATATGCCATCCTTTAATGTCGGAAACACTGTCACTGTATTTCTGGACAGCATAGCTGCTGTTTCTTTACCATAAAATTAACAGTGTATCCTTTTTCTTATGTAACCTTATCCAGAATATTCTTGTCCAATAATACGTCTCCCTTCTTTTCCCTAGCGTGCAAGATTTTCCCTCTCCCTCTATGTCTCCCACTCTACATCCAGGGCTGGTAAGGCTAATTTTGACCTATGCCCTCCGAGCATGGGGTGATGTCACACATCTGCGTTTCCACGGGACTCGTCCTTCTCCATATGACCCATCACCACAGACAGACATCAAAGTCACCTTTGCCAGTGGCTACCATGAGGATGGGTATCCTTTTGATGGCAAGGGGGGCACACTGGCACATGCATTCTTCCCTGGAAAGGAAGATCTTGCTGGTGACACACACTTTGATGATGGAGAGAGTTGGAGCAATGGAGGTACATTAAATGCCATATATCTTTGTGTATCAGTCGTTATTCACATATATTTATAGATAGATTAAAAGAAAAGAAGATGGGTCAGAGAAGTGCTTCAAAAATGTCTGTTTTCATCCACAGATAGGAGCAGCAGCACAGATTTATTCACAGTTGCAGTGCATGAGTTTGGTCATGCTTTAGGCCTGTTTCACTCTTCCTCCAATGAATCCATCATGAAGCCTTATTACTATGGTCCTGTGGGAGACATGCACAGCTACTCCTTACCTCTTGATGACAGACTGAGAATACAGGCACTCTATGGTACTCCCTAATATGTGAACGAATGAATAAATAAATACATTTGATATTAATTTCTCATGACTGTTTACTATACAGGAAAAAGACCAGATTTTAGACCTTCTCCATCTGTTGCTGCACCCACAACTAATCTGCCCCATTTCTCAACGCCACATCCTCCCTATCAGTGAGTTACACTGTGATCATGACAGGTTTGACAATGGTTCTTATATTTTTCTTAATGCTTTTCTCTTTTTTAGCCCACCAGCCTCTGCTGATCGCTGTCAGGGAGGTTATGATGCAGTCGCTAATATCAGAGCAGAGGTTTTCTTCTTTAGAGGTATAATGTTTGAATCAAAAAAACAATGGTGTCTGTAAGAAATGTATTGTTTTTGAAAGAAATTTCTTATGCTCTTTAAGGCTGCATTTATTTGATTGAAAATACAGTAAAAACGGTAATATTGTGAAATATTATTAAAATTCAAAGTAACAGTTTTCTATTTGAATGTATTTCCTGTGATGTCAAAGTTGAATTTTCAGCATCATTACTCCAGTCTTCAGTGTCACATGATCCTTCAGAAATCATTCTAAGATGATGATTTGATGCTCAAGAAGCAGTTCTTATATAAATGTTAAAAACGGTCTGTGATACATTTTTCAGAATTCTGTGATGAATAAGAACAGATCAAAAGAACAACA
Organism: Hypophthalmichthys molitrix; assembly: GCA_037950675.1. Taxonomy (NCBI): domain Eukaryota; kingdom Metazoa; phylum Chordata; class Actinopteri; order Cypriniformes; family Xenocyprididae; genus Hypophthalmichthys; species Hypophthalmichthys molitrix. The sequence continues at coordinate 26,968,244 of CM075494.1, forward strand.
TTTATTTGAAATAGAAAAATGAATTATGCATAGTTTACTGTTATTACTATAGTAAGTACATGTAATAACGTGTAACTAAGTCACCTTAAATAAAGTGTTACTGAAAACGTTTATAACATTATGAATGTCTTTACTGTCACTATTGATCAATTTATTGCATCCTTGCTGAATATTAATTTCTTTAAAATAAAAAATCTTACCGACCCCAAACTTTTGAACATTTGTGGACTGTGTAAAAGTATCAGAGGGACTTCTCTTTTTTGGGTATCCTCAAAATAACCTCAGAATTATTGGTAGAAAGGTATTCAAATTATAAGTGAAAGAAAGTATTGTTTCTGTTTCATCCTCTCTCTCAACCATTTGCTTTTTATCAGGTCCACACTTTTGGAGGGTACATCATTCAGGCTCATTAATGTCCTTGACTCCAGCTCTGATCCACAGCTTCTGGATCGGTTTGCCTCCAGAAACTGCCAGAGTTGATGCCGTATATGAGAGAAGAGATGGATATATTGTATTCTTTATTGGTAAGAATGAAAAAAGAGACCCAAAATTGAAAAATATGTGTGAGTGAGTACAAGCAAGAGCAGTAAACCCATCATCATTAACTCTGGTTGTTTTTTATAAATGAATATATAAGAATTGTTTATTATATTCATAGTATATTAGGGGCTATTGACTGAAATGGAGTGTAAACAGAAAGAATGAGAGGATGCAACACATTTATTAAAATAGTGGGTGAAAAATCAGATTTTTACTGGCTGTGGTATTCAGAAGCATCTTCATTCTTTATTTTGACTCTTTTCATTCTGGTCTTTCTCAGGTAATCAGTACTGGGTATTTAGAAACACAAGGTCCCTCCCTGAGTACCCACGGCCACTTTCAGAATGGGGTTTACGCTCTTCTGCAGGACGGGTTCCAGAGAGAGTGGAGGCGGTATTTGTGTGGCCACACAATGGGAGGACGTACCTGTTCAGTGGTGGAGAGTACTGGAGGTTTGATGAGGCGGGAACTGAGAGGAAGCTGGAGGAGGGGTACCCTAAACCAGCGTCCATCTGGGGGATGCCCTCTCATCCTGATGATATCATTGGATTTCTAGATGGTAAGTTGCATCTTTTATCATAAAAGATTTTTATTAATAATGATTCCCATTCATCATTTTTGTCTCCCAAACCAACCTTAAACCTTTTTATCCACATTTGCCTCAGGAGACACTTACTTTTTTAAAGATTCAAACTACTGGATTTTAAAAAGAGGGGGCTTGGAGCAGGAATCTGCTTTCCCGAAATCCATTGCTACTGACTGGATGAAATGTGATGGTAACATTTCAACTCACAGACCTGAGATTCCCAGAAGAGACAAAGACTGTAGTTGTGTCCAGAGTACAGCCGCTGGGATATGTGCTTTGTCAGCTATTATATATTCAATTATTGTAGTTTGTATTTTGGTTCTTACATTGTACTGATAATATTCATATTATTTGTGTAGTATTTACTGGGATTTGTTTAATGTGATTTTTTAATATTGTGACTGTGTAGTTAGTAAAAAATGATTTTAGCTATCAATGAGTTACTGCCATCATCTGTGATAGAAAAGTGTCCAATGGTTGCTTGTTTTAGTATCTAAGCAGATGCGGTGCATAATCTTGGTATTGTTTGCCTACTGTTTCTTGAATACTGTGTATTCGGATATCTTACTCATTTGAAATACTGCTTTTAAAAAATTATATATAGAATATATTACAGTACACTAAATGGTCAGTGTTCTGAAGAACACTAGATGGTTGCAAAACTAGCACACTATGGACTCAAAGCCATGAAACAATACTTTAATCAATATTTGAACTGCTTCTGAAATACTAAATAAAAAATTCAAAGACATCATTTAATTATTCTTTCTGTATTATACCAGAATTTACAATGTAATGTAAAATAAAACTCATATTGTATGAGGCTTATTCTGTTTTTTTTTCTTTCAATTTCAAATAAATGTTCTTTTGAACTTTCTATTTATCAAAGTGTCCTGAACAATGTATTGCAGTTTCTGCAAAAAAAAAAAAAAATGTTTTTAACATTGATAATAATAAAAATGTTTCTTGAGCACCAAATCATCATATTAGTATGACTTCTTAAGGTTCATTGTGACACTATGTGATACTGAAGTAATGATGCTGAAAAGTCAGCTTTGTCCTCACAGGGAAAATATATATTTTAAAATATACCGAAATAGAAAACAGTTATTTTCATTTGTAATAATATTTCCAAATATTACTATTTTTACTGTATTTTAATAAACAAATGCAGCCTTGCAGTAGACGAGACTTCTTTGAAGAACCAAAAACACGCTTGCGTTGTCACAGCGAGTAAACGGAAAAGTAAAATGTGGGAAATGTAGTTCACAGTGATTCACCGTACTTTCTCGCGAGGTCGTTACGATGACGTCTAAATGAGCGATACCTGCTCATTCTGGCCAACGTTGCGCACATCGTTTTTATTTTACAAGGATTATCTGATATAGAATCGCTGGGTTTCCGCTTGCAGTGCCACATTTGTTCGGTCTTTGGTCTGTAACGGTTTTACTTTTGTTCTCTCCCTGAGCGGGCCACAGAGGTACGTAGCACACTCGTAACAGAAGCTTAATGACCAGTTAGCATGCTGTACTGTAGACCGATACTGTTAGCTCACAGACACAGCTAGCGCGCTAAAACAACCCAAATTCTGTTATACGAGTAAACACTGGGGGTATGTAGTGTGTATTGCATAAACACTAAAAATGAAAGAGAAAAAGCGGGCAGTGGTGTGAAGGAAGTATTAGCAGCACAGAAGGCCTCGGCCTGTTACTGGTTTAAGACTGTTCTTCATCTTGTGGGCGCGATACAGTGTCTATACTTTGAAATACAGCGAGCAGCCTACCTAGACAGCATGTTGGGCGTAATATGGGATGTTTGAAGCGTTTAAAACGACTTTAATGCTATCTTGATAGGCTTATTGTGATTAACTTTGAACAAGTTTCAACATATTTTTGGATTAATTGTTTAGAGCACAGCACAAGTCTCTGTAAATCACCTATACATAACACTTGAGCTATCTTGCTTATATACCGAACCATGCTATACTTTCCATGTGGTTTCATGAGCTGGAGAATAATTCAGATGCCTTTTTCCCCAGCCACAAAGTGCTGAATCTGTCTATTTCTGGACTAATGTGGTTAGTGACTCTCAGCATTAACCCTCAGAGAGCCAAGCGCTCTTATACGTTATGTACACGTCTTTAGAAAGCTATTAGTTGTAAAAAAAAAAAAAAAAAAAAATTGTGTTTAGGCAAAATTTGGGGGGGTTTGAAAATTGAAATTCTGGCATTTTTGCTATACTAACTAGTGAACTTGCAACATAATTCAGCACACAAATGTATTTAAAAAGTAATACCCACTTTCAACCAGGGAGAATATAGTTGTGAAGAGTTAAGAAATGTCATTATTTGAACCATTTAAATAATGTAGTAATAATCATATCAAATAATGACAAAGCAGCTCAGAAAAAAATGAATAATTTGTGTACCATTCATATAGGGTCCATTGTGTGTGAACTATAGGAAAACATTGAACCCTAATACCCACATTATTTTTGCTAGAACAATTGTCTCATGTATATATGTCCAAAATGTCCTGTGACTAAATACATAAAATAAAATAAAAGGTGTTAGATGTCAAACACTTTGTAAATAGATACATTTGTTCCAAAACTGTTAATAAATCAGCTGTCAGCTGGCTGACTTTAGCGAGCTGATTTATATGCAAAGTATGCAACTTTTCCCCCACCAAAACTGTTTTTGTGATAAATTTCACTGTGTCCGCTCCTGTTGTGGTATCATTGAATTGCTTCATACAAACATTGCAGTTCTGCTGGGGTCTATGAGAGTTAAATGTATAAAATCCACTAAAGACTTGCTTTTTTGAAAGGCTAAAATGATCAAGTCAGCCTCTTACTTTGTTCCTTTGTAATTTTGGCTTAGTATGTTTTTGTTGCATTGGGATGAGTTTGTAAATAGAAACTAAAACTTCTTAAGTTCTTTCTCAGTTAACTGTTTGCATGCTTTAGTTGTAAAATGTGCGTGTGTGTGTATATATATTTTTAGCAAAAATATGTCAAGAAAAAAAAGCATATATATTATTCGTGTAATGGCTTCTGCAGAAGGCGTCATAATGTCTCTCAGCAGCACTTATTCACATTATTCATGCAGCCAATGCTTGTTTCCAAGGCAGTATAAAAACTAAAAATGTGATATAGAAAGTTTTATTTAGTTCAGTGTGCTTACTGACAAGTTCTCATTTTCTTTCTGACCTCTCAGAGCAAAGATGTATAACGGTATTGGGTTGACCACGCCGCGAGGCAGTGGCACAAACGGCTACGTTCAGCGGAACCTCTCCAGCGTACGCGTGAAGAGGAACAGGGATGAGCGCGGAGGAGAGCGGGATGAGAAAGACCGAGAGAGACTGGAGAGCCAGCTGAACAGACAACCTAATGCTGAAATCCTAGAGCACCAGAGGAAGAGACAGCTGGAGGTGAAATGTGCCGAGCTGCAGGACATGATGGAGGAGCAGGGGTAAGATTAGTGTATAATGGTCTGCACATAGAGAATGTAGCCTCTGTATTTCCTCTCAGTGGCTTGTGAGCTTTCAGTATCAAATCTAAATCAAACTACATGTCAGTCACAGCAAATGCACCTTATCACTTAGCTCCAAGAAAGTTTAATTATGTAAGCGGTGAAAATTTCAGTATGAAAAACGCCAAATTAGCATATTAGAATGATTTTTGAAGGATCGTGTGACACTGAAGACTGAAAAATGAGCTTTGACATCACTGGAATAAATTGCATTTTAACCAGTCCGTCCTGTGTCACAGGTACTCAGCAGAGGAAATTGAAGAGAAAGTCAACACCTTTCGTTTGATGTTGCAAGAAAGAGAAGAACCTGCTGCTCCTCCAACAGAGAAGCCAGCGTGAGTATTACTTCAGACCATTCAAACGGACATTGAGACTTTTATGATGGCCTTTTTTGTGCACTGCTAACAGTTTTTTCATCCATATTTTTGCTCTTTTTAACAGTGTGACTGAGACTCATGCTCTGGCAGCTGCTAACCAGCAAAAAAATGACCGTCTGAGAGAAGCATTCGGTATCAGCTCTGACTACGTTGACGGCTCATCCTTTCATCCTGACCGGAAGGAGCGAGAAAAGGAGAAGAGGGAGCAGGAGAGGCTGGAAAGAGAGAAACAGCAGCAAAAGTACCTGTGAGTAGATGGAGGGGCGATTAAAGAGCTCTTATCATGAGGAATCACTTCTTACTTTATCTATCTTTTGAAATAAAAGAACTTTATGTACTACGAATAAGTACTGTAACTTTCAGAAGTCAAAGCTACTTTATCTGAGTACTTACTGTTCTGTCTGTTTCTCATGATTTTTCTTTTAGGATTATCGAGTCTGATGGTTCCGATTCATCTCCTGAGCGAAAAAAGAGCCGGAAGAAGAAGAAAAAGAAAAACAAAGGCAGAGAAAGGTAAACTGGAGAATGGAAGAAGAATTTGGAACACTTAGCATGGGTTTGAAGAGAGTAATATATTAATGAATCAATTTTCACTCTTGTCACACAGCTCTGAGAGCCCCTCACCTTCCCCTCGGCGAGAAAAGAAAAAGGACAAGAGGAAGAAAAAGAAAAGGTTTCATTTAATGCCTTTAATTTGGTTCCCTTGCATAACAATAATTATTCATATGTTGCCCTCTAGGCAAGAAGAAATTGGGTAAAATTAATACACCTAAGTATATTTTATTAAATGTATTTAACTGAGGAAATATGAAAAATATGAACCTTTTCAAATTAATCATATGAATGTAAATGGAAATTACATTTCGTAAACTGTTCTCAAGTATTACTTTACTACACACATTATTTATAAACCAGCCAGGAGAAGGTTTAATATTCAGAATATCTCCATGTTGTAATAAAAAATATGTATTATCATTATCACTATTAACTGAGATGCTTTGAGTTAAATTGTGCAGTGGCTAACACACTTTACCATATAGCTGCCATTTTGAGAAAAATGCTTTGTCGTGTTTGACACATAATTTGAATGATATTATTAGTTTGTAATTCATAAACACTTTTAATAAATATTTGTAGACCTGGATACATTTCCGTTGAGAACATTTATTTTACCGGTCAAGTAGACAGTCGCAAGCAAAACTTTTATGTGACTTGTTTTACATTGATTAGCAATTAAAATGTATTTAAATGATCAATGACAAATTTTCAGTTTAATAAAGGTGATGACAGCTTACCCACTGACACATCTTGCCCCACTCTCCACTAACACCATGTCTACACCAGATGGAGGCGACGCGACAAAAGCAAATAGAACCCGTTATAATCAGTGATGCTGTCTACACTGTATACGACACAACTTTACACAACAAATTCTTGACCGTAAACTGATGCACGTTCTATTTTTGACGTACTCCAAGCACTCACGCTACTTCTGAACGTGAAGAGCAAATGGATTTTCTATGGTTGCTTTGTCGCATCCGGTGTAGACACGGTAGAATATTTTAAAATGGCTCAAATAACAGAAAATCTTTGCTTTTAGGGAGGAGTCAGTGAAGAGTGACACTGAGAGGTAGGTTTTTTCCTCCTCATCATTTTAAGTTGCCTTTGAACAGATGACTCGTTTTTAAAATACATTTAATTGTTATAATTTATCTTACAACAGTTCATCAGATGAAAGAGAAACATCCAAAAGAAAGAGAAAAAGGAGCGACAATGAGACGACTCCTCCCAATAAGAGCCGAAAACACCAGAGTGCATCCTCCAGCCCAGCTCGCAGGTAACAGGACATAAAATAAGGCCATGTACCTGACTTTTATTTTTTTTATTTTATTTTTTTTATTTTTTGGGCATTTTATAGCATTCTTTTGGCATTTGTAATACCTTTTCCCCCATTAAATAGATTTATTTAAAATAGTTTTAAATTAAATGGAAAATGTATGAATGCATGCTCAGCATTTGAGATTCAAGTTCATGTATATGTATGTGCATGCTTTTTGTTTTTAGTCAATCCCCTCAAAGAGGGAAGCAGCAGAATAAATCAGATTCACGTCCAGATGAGGGGAGGAAAGGAAGATCCCCTGACAGGAGGCGTCGTGGCCGAATTGATGAAAGTCCAAAGAGGATGGAAATCAGAGAGGTAATGTGTTCTTTTGGAAGTCATAGAAGCATAAGCACATTGTATTTGTTTGGTGGTGTTTTTTGTGCACTTCGCAACAAGCATTGTTGTAAAAAAGTTTGTCAAGTTAAATAGTCCCACGTGTAAAAATGCATCTAGGCACGTCATGCAAATTCTTGATGCCTGAGTCTGACCTAATTTTTCGTGCTTTCCTTGAGCCAGATTAGTAAAGCAGTTGTTCAGGCAACCCTCTAACTAGTTGATTTTAAAAATATTTGGTTTGCATTGTCCTAATTCTGTCTTCCCCACTTTTAGAGGTCACCAAGACGTTCAAGAACGCCTGAGCACAACAGAAGAGACAAAGGCCGAGAACGTGAGAGAGAACAAGTGCAAGAAAAACCTCAGAGAAAACAACACAACTCTTCATCGCCATCTCCTTCACCAAAGCAAAGGCGGGACAGGCGACCACGGAGTGAAGAGAGGGAGAAACCCCCTCAGACAAGAAGACACAACTCTTCTTCACTATCTCCACCACGTAAGCAGCAGCGAGACCGAAGACAACGGAGTGAAGAGAGACAGAAACCCTCTCAGCGGAAAAGACCTGGCTCTTCATCTCGCTCTCCGACTCCTAAGCAGCAGAAAAACAAGAACCAAGGGGATGATGGGAGAAAGAACAAAGATCAAAGAAGGCATGACTCATCCTCATCCCCGTCTCCTCCACGTAAAGACAGAGCGAGAGGAGGACACAGCGGAGAGAGAGAAGCTGCCCTGAGGGACAGGGAAATGGAGAGCCAAGGAGACAGAATGAGAGACAGACAAAGGAATAGTGATAGAGAAACAATCCTGTCTAGTAGAAAGGAGAGTGATAAAGCGAAGGACCGAAACCGTGACTCCATGTCTCCTGCTAAACGTTCACCTTATGCCAATGGAGGGAAAAAAGAACGAGATCGTGAACTTGAGAAGGAGCGAGAAGAACAGAGAGACAAAGACAGAAGACGAGAGGAGGAGATGAAGGAAGAGGCTTTGAGAAAAGCCAGAGAAGGCGACAGAGAAAAGGAGAGAAACCGTACCAGAAGCCAAGAGGTGTCCCTATCAGACAGAAAGTCCTTTAGCTGTCAGCCAGAGGAAAGACGAGGTGCCAGAGGAAGTGAACCTGAGCAAGAGGTGGGCAAGAAAGACAGGAAAGTTGAAGAGGACAAGAGGCAGGAGAGCAGTCCTCAAGACCAAAAGAAGGAGAAACAGACTCAAAAGGAAAAGCCTGGGAAGAAAGCCAAATCTGCTAGTAGTAGTAGTAGTAGTAGCAGCAGCAGCAGCAGTAGTAGTAGCAGCAGCGAGAGTGATAGTGACAGCTCCTCATCGTCATCCTCCTCATCATCCTCCTCCTCATCATCATCATCATCCTCGGATGATGAAAAAAAGAAAAAGAAAAGTTCAAAAGACAGCAGCACAGTCAGTAAGTTGGTTCCTAACGCTGTCATAGCTCAGGCTATTGCACGCCGAGAGAAGGAGAACCGAGGAAGGGATGGAGAGAGTGATGAAGGCAAGAAGGCGTACCCTTCCACGCAAAGACAGAGCTCACCTCCTGAGCCCCAGAGAAAAAGGGACAGTGATGATAAGAGACAACGAGATGTGGAGAGAGAACGGAGACCTGGAAACTCTTCGCCTCCTTCCACAGGAACCAAAGACCGTGGAAAAGAAAGGTACACTCCCACCGAGAGTTCCAGCCCACCTCCTTCACCCCCTCAGAGAGGCCGGGACAGGTACACACCTTCAGAAGAAACCAAATCTCAGAGCAGAGATCGGGGAGGCGAGCGATATACCCCATCAGAGCTGGAACGAGAGGCGTCGCGACCCTCACCTGCCAGAGGAAGAGATCGACAGAGTGACCGAAAGAAAGAAGTGTCACCTGTGTCTCCGAGAGGAAAAGGAAGGAATGATGTATCCCAGGTGAAACAGACGGTATCTCGGCCTTCACCGAAACGCACCCCACCACGACAGTACCAGGACCCACAACGCTCACGTTCCCCCAGTCCGAGACGAGGAGTGAGAAGACAGTCACCTCCACGAAACTCATCCCCTTTCCGACGGGACCGTAGCCGAGAACGTCTCAGAGAACGAGAGAGGGACCGATTTAGAGCAAGGCCAGGAGACAGAGAACGAGAGCGTTCCAGGGAGAGGAGAATGAGAAGCAGCAGATCCAGGAGTCCCCGAAGACAAAGTCCTCCCTACAGGTTAGTCAGATATAATCATGTTTTGTTGGAAAAGCTAAACTCAATACACACACACACACACACACACACACGTCTGGTTCACTATCCTTGTAGGGACTCTCCATAGGTGTAATGGTTTTTATACTGTACAAACTGTATATTCTATCCCCCTACACTAACCCTACCCCTAAACCTACCCATCACTGAAAACTTTCGGCATTTTTACATTTTCAAAAAAACATAATTTAATATGTTTATTAATCCATTTCCCCCATGGGGACTTCTGGCTGGTCCCCACAGTGTAGGTGATTTCAAGTTTTATTATCCCATTTGGTCCCCACAATGTAATATAAACCTGTACACGCATGCATACGCGCACACACAAAAGACTGCATTTCACAAGACTGAACATGTACTATGCTCACCAAGACTGCATTTAGTTGATACTTCACAATTGCACAAATTACTGTATTATTGGGTTATTCTGTGTCAACTCAACATGGGCTAAATACCATGGATTCATATTTACTGAGTAATGCACTATTTTGTGGAGGGAAGGTCAAAATGGCCATTTTCACCTGAGATTTGGAGCCAAATTACAGGAGCAGGAAAATGACTTTAAGATGGCAGTGTTATTATTTTATCTTTCCACAGAGAGAAGTAGACAAATTCTGTTGAATTGAGCAAACCATGGTAATCGTTCAAAAAAAAAAAAAAAGTGGAAAAAGCACTTTTCACATTACCCACCACACACACACACACACACACACACACACACACACACACACACACACACACACACACACACACACACACACACACACACACACACACACAAAGTATGCATGCCTGTAATTCGCAAAGCATTTAAGATATCTTAAAATTGCGTTCGATTCTGGTTTTTAACAATTGTTTCTTTTGGTATATTCATTTTTAAGGACCTCTATGGTTAAGATCCAGAGATATGGGCATCTCAATGTGGCTCCATTTGCAAATTGTTGAATTTTACCCATTTTCAATGGTCGAAAACCAAATGTGGTCACTTTGCATGTAGCTAATACTTAGAGGAATATCTGAACAACAAATAACTTTGAAATTAGAAATGTAGCTTTATTTAATCACATATGGGTAATAATGCCATTATCTTGATTTTTGAGAGTCTATAAATGTATTAATTAGGAAAACATGGCCTTTTAGCTAGTGCATTACTTTTATTTCACTTTTGGATTTCAGAACGGTACATCTACAAAGCTCTGTAAGGTAAAAAATATCCTTTGAATGTACAACATCCTTTCTTACAAATATCTCAAACTGATTCAGATATATAGAATCATATGAATACACTATTGAGAGCAAGTTAATGACTCAACTCAAGCATTTCAGTAAAATTCTGGCACTCGGGTATGTTCTACACAATAGTTTTGATAGAGGGATATAATTTACTGCGGTGATGAAGAGCTGAATTTTCAGCATCCTTACTCCAGTCTTCAGTGTGGCATTATCCTTCAGAAATCATTCGAATATGATAATTTGCTGCTCAAGAAGTATTTTTTTCTCTTATGTTGAAAACATTTGTGCTACATGTGATACATTTATTCAGGAGTCTTTGTTGAATAGAAAGTTCAAAATAACAGCATTTACTTGAAATAAAAATATTTTGAAACATTATGAATGTCCTTACTGTCACAAAGTATTAATTTCTTTCAAAAAGAAACTTATTGACCATATATAAAATGTATTTGTTGTTGTTATTATTTGGCTGAATCCATTAGGAGTTTATTAGCTGCACTGTTAATTAAACTATGTGGCCAGTGGTTTAGTCAGGTGTCCCTTTAATTTGAGAACTATACACTGTAACTAGCAAAGTTTTAAATTGTTTATAACAACAAAAACGTCTTGTTAGTGGAGTTCTTACAAAGTTTTTCTCTCTCTACACCTAGGTTTCGTCGTTCACCCTCTCCAGTACGTCGGCGCAGAAATAGTCGTTCGCTGTCAAGAGAAAGAGAAAGGGAGCGAGAGCAGGAGCGGAGGAATCGAGAACGAGAGAGGCAGCGTGAACAGGAGAAAGAGAGAGAACGAGAGCAAGAACAAAGAAGGAGGGCACCCCCCAAAGATCCCACTCCTCCACGCCGCTCATCGTCATCATCCTCTTCCTCCAGTTCATCTTCTTCATCCTCACCCTCTCCTCAAAGACAGATGAAGGGGGTAAAGTCAACAGATGCAGATAAAAAGAGATCAAGGGAAACCGATGAACAGACAAGAAATAAGCAACCAGAAAGGAACTCCAAACATCCGTCTCCCTCCCCTCCTCGAGAGACTCGTCTCCCTTCTAACCAATTGCCTAATCGCTCTCACTCCCGTGAAATTCCAGCTCGTTCTAGATCACCAACAACCAACCAATCACAAAGTAGGGATCCACCAGGTGACCGAGGCCCATCCCCGTCATCTGTCCATGAGCGGCATCTCGAGCCATCAACGAGAGGAAAAGCTGCGGTGAACGGGAAACCAGAGAAGGAGAGCTCTGACCAACAGCAGAAGAAGCAGAGAAGCAGCTCAAGTTCTTCATCATCTTCCTCATCATCATCCTCGTCCTCATCTTCATCCTCATCATCATCCTCTTCAGACAGCTCAGACACTGAAACAGAGAAAGGAAAAGGGTAAGTGCCAAGTCATTTTATCCTTTATGTAGTTCAGTTTAATAGATGGAACTCCTCATTTTAATGTTTGTTTTTCAGGGGTGTTAAAGCAAAAACAAATAGAGATGCTGGCAAGATGGCGAAAAGCAAAGCTTCTTCGTCGTCGTCATCCTCGTCCTCATCAGAAAGTGAGCAAGAAGAGAAGAAAAGGTAGAATATTTTGCTTGTTTTATTATTGATTTATTCCTCCTCTACTAAAGGAATAATGGGTTTTCCACTGCATCAAGTCAACTGGGAATCTTTCTCGGTTCATGTGAATGATCCAACAATCTGTTTTGGCAATGTTTTTAAGCTACTGTTATAGTAGGGCTGTACGATTAATTGAAATGAAACCAAAATCATGATATGGCTTAATGCAATTATCAAATTACAAAGGCTGTGATTTAATTAAAGCGCTCCGTACTGTGCTCAATTAAATGCGAGCTCATGAAAGTGTTTTTAGTGTCTCAGAGCATCTCGGTTCACAATAAATTTTGATCCACATGAACCCATCTCTGTATCTGCATAGCAGTATCTTTAGGAAATTGAAAATAAAATTGTCCCCTAATTCAATATCTCTTTTCACACTGAAATAAGTCACATTAGAGACATAAATTAAAATGCAACATTTGCGTCCCATTTTGCTGCTTTACTCTAAAACACATTCATTTTTTTTAACTGTGCAGTCCACCACGGCCTAAAAGAGTGCCAGCAGACTCCCTGAGAGACTCTAGGTCCCTCAGTTACTCCCCTCCAGAGAGGCAGCGAAGACCTGCACGTTCTTCACCCTCTCGACGGTCAGTTCTGAACAGATCTATGTATTTTAGCATGTATTATAATTTTCAACCCCTGCCGTTACTAATATTGAACTCCATCTCTGTTTTCCATCCACAGTGCAAGCAGGAAGTCGAGAAGCAGATCTCCAGACAGTCGACGGAGGAAATGAGTGAATAATTGTTGACCTTTTTTTGTTTTCTGGACACTCTTATCTGACCCTCACTGGACTCGATCATCTCAGTATCACATGGATGAGAAATGTGACTAGTTGTAATGGTGATATTTTTTTTTTCTTTTTTCACCATTGGTAGAGGAAGGTCTATTGAAACTTGGTTCTTTGTAACTCATCCCAAAAGGGAGGATTTATTTTTACCTTTATTATGGTGTAATTAATGTTAAGGTGGCCGGCTGAGACACTGAAGCTCTCATCAACTTTTGCTCTGTGCCAACAGATGCTGGACGCTATTGGTATAAACACACACATACACACAAAATCACACATGTCCAGTGGTTTTCTGTCTGCTACATTGTTCTGAATGTAGAAGAACGTCTGTAATTGATCAAGAATGGACAATATTCTGTTCCTGCATATGTGGACGGAGTCTGTTCCTTTGTTTATTTGTTGGAAAAAAAGAAAAAAGCATTGTGAATAATAAAATGGCAGTAGAATCTTCTTGTCTGAAAGTTTTGTTTGTGGTACTGAAAGAGAAGCTGATACTAAATGCACAGCACTATATTCTTTAAAACTGTAATTTAATAAATGCTTTCAATCGGCTGTCTCAGATAAAGAGGTGACCCTGCCCCAATGTGCCCCAATCTCACACCTTTGATACGATAAAGCTATTGTTATTATTTGAGATGTTCAAATAAACATCAGTGTTTTGATAGTGCGACTTTATATTTATGCTTTGAGAAAATCAACCTACCAATTTCATTTGCTTTTAGTCTGTAGTTCAGACGTCATGATAAACAGGTATTGGAGAAAGTCTTTTAACATGAAAAAATTATAACCCGAGACCCACTCTCAAAGAAATGTGCCAAAATTGTGGTAATTAACATTAACCGCTACTATCTGTCATCAATAAGGAAATATTCTGAAAGATTATTGTTCTTATATCATGTATAGTTTTACAGTAGTAACACGTGGTAAAGTGTAAAAAGGGTATTTTGGCGGAAACTAGTTCTCAGGGTAATTGTTGTAGCTGGTCTTTTTTTTATTATTAATGCCATAAACCAACGATACAATGAGATATATTCTTTCAAAGTAAAAATACACAACAACTAAAGTAAAATTAAATAACAACAATGCCAGAGGACAAGAACAAAATTACAACTGTTGTAGCTGGTTGGTCTGCGGAGGCAGGTTGTATATTGCGTCATATTTACGCGACGCTCTTTGAACGAGCTGCAATAGTAGCACAAAAAGGCTTTGTATAGAAAAATAACTGAGGATTTTCAAAGTTACTTTAAGAGTTTAATTAACTCTCGGAAGATGGGTCCAGTTGAGGTAAGTGATACGATCAGGATTTTACTCACTTTATTGAATATGAAGCAAGTACAAATGATTAAATCACACAAACTATAGGAAACATCTACCAGTTCTCACAAATGTATAATATACATTTATATATGCCGACAATTACATTTATGCACCTATACATTTATAAGATATTGTGAACAGTGTTCGTGACACACGTTTATCTCTCTCCAGCTCCTGCATATGTCCGTGTTCTCGCAGAGTTTCTCTCCCTGCGGTCGATTCCTTGCAGCGGGTAATAACTATGGAGAGATCGCAGTGTTCAGGTAAGAGAACAGATTAAACATGCGGTTATGATAGCAGTTTAAGTGGCGTTAGTCAATAGGTCCCCTAACGTTTGTAAGCATCTTCTCATGTCTTCAGTATGTTGTGTGAGTTGGTGTTGAATGCCTATTGTAGTGTTCTTTTAGTTACTAGTCTTGTTCTTACAGTCTTTCAGCTGCACTGAGTCCAGATGCATCAGAGGGGAGTCAAAAGCCCATCCTTAACTTCACTGGTTAGACTTCATTTATAATAAATAATTTTTACTTTTACTATATGTGTCCTAGATTATATAAATCAACCATTACCTAGAGTATGGTTCAAAGAATACTTGATCCTTTATCCAATTTTGCAACATTGACGATTGAAAGGGCTTTTTAATTGTTTCAGCTCATGACGGTCCAGTTTTCTCGCTACTCTCCACGGACACTCATCTCCTGAGTGCTGGAAATGGAGAAATCAGTGCCTGGAGTTGGGCAGAGCTCATCAAAAAAGTATGAGTCAGTCATGGATTCTTATTGGGTTGGAAAAAATGCATATTCCTAGTCCCCTTTTTCTTAGTTTTGCTTTGTGCATACAGACACTGTAAAAACAGCAATATTTGCAGAAAATAGCTCAGCACACTTTTTATTTATGTCTCCGCAGAGCACCAAAGCTGCATGGACAAGGAAACCCAATTATGAGTGAGAGACTGTCAATGATTGTCATTCTGATACTGGTAACTTTACAATAAGGTCCAGTTAGTTAACAACAGTTAATGCATTAACAAATATTAACTATAATATAACCTTTGTTACATAATTAATTTATTTATTTATTTTAATGTTAATTAACAAAAAAACTTCATTGTTAGTTCATGACATGTTAGCTCAGGTCCATTAAATAAGACACAACAGATACAACTTTTGATTTTAATAATGTATTAGTAAATGTTGAAATTAACATTAAGATTAAATAAATGTTTTTCCATTGTAAGTTCATGTTAACTAATATAGTTAACTAATGTTAATAAATCAAACCTTATTGTAAAGTTAAAGTATGACCTGTAAACTGCATACACTCAAGACAGCGATTGATAATTTTGTTTCATGACTTTTATTGTTTTAAATGTTCGTGAAATGTCTCACTCTATACAGGACTAGTCTTGAAATACCAGAGATCAATGCAATGATCATTAACCCAAAGGTTTGTACTTGTTTTGTTAATCCCTAATACATGCTTTTCTCAATAATATTTTGTAGTTATGTGTAATTAACATTTCTGTTTAAATGGGAGTTGATGTGTGTGTTTGACAAAACATTAATTTATATCACTACATTTCACTTAAAGTTCAGCATATATTTGTGTATGTCTATGCATCTCACAGTTTGTAAATTTGATGCCTGTTATTTTCCCGCAGGACAACAGCTTGATAGTTGGAGGAGGTGACAATAACATTCACATCATGGACATGGAGACAGGTGTTTTTAAGGTCAGTTAGACTCCAGGGACAGTATTTGAAGGCCCCACAACACAGGCTATGATTTTCCCTCTTGTACTTCTGCTTAAATAGCGACAAGGGTGCTTGTTGTCAAACAACTTTAACGCATTTTCCTAAGGAAAAAATAAATCAAATATCTAACATAACTGTTTGAATGATATGACATGTTCTCCAAATTCACAAGTTGTTAGTGTGGACATTTTTTGTAAAACTTTATACTCACTAAAAATGTTGTATGTTTATATATTGTGAAGGAGGAGAGGGAGAGAGAGAGAGACATTAACATATCATAATACAAACATATTAAGTCCACTAACAGAGTGTCTTTGTGTTTTTTTATGACAAATGCCACACAAAAAATGTCACTATTTTGTTTGCTGTACTAAAATGTCATTATCATTTTAATTGTTAAATTATTTGAATATAATATCATTTATTTTAAAGAATTTAAAGATGTCTTGGGGCACTTGTGGAAGTTTATGAAGGCCCCACTAGTGGGTTGCATGTTCAGCTTTTTAAATACATAAATTACAAAACTGTAGGATGCCATTAATTTTCCTTCCCTTTGTGTTGTTTGTTCTGCAGTCTGTACTGAAGGGCCACACTGACTACATCCACTGCCTGTGCTTCAAAGAAAGGGAAGGGGAGATACTCTCTGGTGGAGAGGATGGTGCCGTGAGGATATGGGGTTAGTGAAGGACAGCACTGTTTCTATATCCCTTACCCGTCTTTGTAGAAAAAAAATTGTGTAATAAGAGTATAAACTTCCTCCCTTAGACTCCCGGACAAATCGGCCGGTTCACTGTATTGAAGTTTTCAAATATGAAGTAAGACACTCCTGCTTATTATAAAGAAAAAACAAATAAGCTGAAACAATGTATTCATGACTTAAAAAAAGAAAAAATCCAGCACTGAAGTTCTACTATCTCTCGCTCTCACATTTGTTCTGGAATGGTGGGTCAGGAATGCGCACGCCCCCAGTTTGGGAAGTGGATTAGCTGTCTTGCTACAGACTCTGATTGGATGGTAAGTTGGACTTGTGATTGGTTGGCATGGACAGTTAAAACTATTGTCTCAGTTTGTTTTCTTGTTTATCTCGTGTCCAGTTTCACTGCATTTTTCTGCATATGCATTGACATGCTTGTTTTTAAATACCTCAGTATCTGCATGGTGTACTGATCTCCTGGAATGCCCCTCAATTTATGTTGAGATGGAATGGCATAATGCCCCTATTGTTATGAAATGTTATCTATTTCCTCTCAGCTCTGTGGTGGAGGCCCATCACTCTCTTTATGGCACCTTCGATCCATGTCCCCCACCTCTGTTTTCCCTTTGCCTGGATGTCAAAGAGAAGCTGTCTTTTACCAGGACCTGGTAAGAAGGGCTAGTTATGAATTGTGTGATTTTTAAACAGAAAGAACAGCTATATTTAATAATATATTATATTGTGTTTAGATCATGTCAGTAGGTGAGGGTCCATATGTGTCCCATTGTTTACATGGAGGTACAGTGAAAGCTCAGATTCCCTGCTCTCCTTCATCACTGAACACACTGGCTCTCAATCTCAAAAACACTGAACACAGGGTAGGTGCACCTGTTATTCACCTTGCCAAATGAATCCATTTTAATAGCTGCTACAAACTGCAGCAATACCTAGAATTTTCTTTCTTTGCTAGCTATGTGTGTAGATGCAAGGATTGTAATCTTTACCCAATATTCATCTTTCAGGTTATGACAGTAGGGGGCAGCAGTCACCAAATTGATGTGTTCACCAACTTCAGTTACAGAGCCTTTTCTCTGTCATTCTGAGCAAACACTCACCAACACTTCTTTGAACTTGAATGGAATTTTGTGACAAATTTTTGATGTATGATTTACTAAAATGCAATTAAACAATGATTTTTTTTTATATATAATAAACTATTTTGGTTATTGTTCACTCTTTTTGGAACTGTGTTTTTAGCTTTTTATTTGCATTTGTATAATGGATGGTACCTTGAAAGGCACACTTTGAAGGTGTACTTTACTAATATAGTAAAATACATATAGTATTACACATGTACATTATTACTTTTGTAAATGAAAAGAAAATATATATATATAAACTTGTGCTATATTTAATTACTGTGGAAATGCTTTACAGCCCATGAAAATTGTGTGCTGGTAGTAACTGATTACATGTAATCTGAATTATGTAATCAGATTCCAAAAAATTAAGTACTTGTAATTAGATTATATTACATTATAAAATACTCGTAATCAGACTACAGTTCCTTTTGTGATTACAGGTTATTCTCACAATGGCAGTAAATTGTTCATAATTTAGTGATTCTCCATAATACGTCTTTTTTATATTTTAAATGTTCATTTCTAAAAAAGCCTACCGCTTATAAACGTTCAGATGGTCCTCCAGGTTTGTGGAATTGCACACACAGACCAGCCACTAGTCATGGGAAAACAGACCCACAGCATTTGATCACTGAATTTACAGAAATCAAAGTGTTTTCTCAACATTTCAGCATTGCATATCTAATCAACTATCAAACACATGAATTATTATTATCGCTCACTGATTCATTTAACCATTACTATCATTGTCTTTGGAAGGCTTTTGTTTTTCAACACATAAATAAAAATAAATTCACATTATTTCATATTTACATGCAAGGGAACTTTTTTTTGTCAGCTGAACCTCATGAGGTTTTAAGTTCATAAGTTAGGCCAATAATAAAATTAAGTCAATATGAATAAATAATAAAGGGTTAGTTCACCCAAAAAATGAAAATTGTCATTAATTACTCACCCTCATGTCATTCCACACCCGTAAGACCTTTGTTCATCTTCAGAACACAAATTAAGATATTTTTCCCCAATAGAAAAGAATGTAATTACTACATTCAAGGCCCAGAAAGGTATTAAAGACATTGTTAAAATAGTCAACATGACTACAGTGGTTCAACCTTAATGTTATGAAGCGATGAGAATAATTTTTGTGTGGAAAAACAAAAAAGTAACAACTTTATTCAACAATTTCTTCTCTTCGCTGTCCTACGTTGTAGACAGTGCAGCGCTTCCGTGTTCTACGTCAGATCGCCGGCTCATTATTGACTGACTCCTGCGTCAGCATCATTAATTTGTGTTCCGAAGATGAACAAAGAACGAACGACATGAGGATGAGTAATTAATGACAGAAATTTCATTTTTGGGTGAACTAACCCTTTAAATTAAGAGTTCTCTGATGTTATTTAATGGTCATATGGTATGCTGGTAGACAAATAAAATATATGTTTTTGTCTTCTTTTTTATGTGTTTTATTTTGATTGTTTTTATTTTAAAATTATTTATTTTAAATGTTAAATTTATATGTTTTAATTACTTCATAGCATTTCATTAATCTCACAAACCCCAGACTGGGAAACCCTGATGTAATGTAATATTTAATGCACTCCATGTTGTTGATAAAGAATACAATATATTTTCTTTTTTTTTGTATTTTTATATCAGTATGGTCCAAGATTATCCTATTCAAATCAAAGTGATATAAAAGTAATCAAAAAGTATTCAAATTATATTACCTTAAATGTGTAGGCTAATATAGTGGATTAAGTTACTACAATTGTGTCATGTGATTTGAAATCAGTAACCGATTACAATTTGTAAGTAATCTACCCAGCACTGGTTTTGAGTCAGTTAAAATGTGTGGCTGGAATCTCATCGGTTTGTCTGTTGCAACAGAATCGCGATGACAATCTCAGCAGCAACAGGAGTGGCATGAGGAGGAGGAGACAGAGAAATTCGGGCACATGATGAGGATGAGGGTGACTCAACATTCAGGTGCGGCGCCCTCAGATGGGCGGATCTGATCTCTGCGGCCGCTGGGACTGTCCGAACTTCCCCTAACACTGGATTCCCGGATCCTGGTACTGCCTGCAAGACTAACCCGACACTAACCGACCACCCAAGCAGGAACTTGTGCCAAGTCTTCCGTATTTTTCCCAGCTCGGAAAATGTGGTTTAAAGTGTTTTCGGTGAGCTTTTCTTCAGCTCTGAGTTTGATCTTATTATCTTAGAGCATCTGCGGCTAGTTAAGTAGCTAGCCTAGCTGCATTTCAAAACAACTGAGTAACGTTAAATTACAGCCGAGGAGTTGCTGAGTTGAGGAATGGTCACAAGTTTGATTAAGTGGTTAAAGGAGACGGAACTTAAGAAGCAGAACGTGGCGAGAGTTCAACTTGAGGTTGGGTATGATTGCATGTTTTTACAGGTGTGTCTGTTTAATCGATCCATGATTCTGGGTTACTAAGGATACACTGCGCGTGACCGCTTGATTTTCATGTAAAGCAGACGCAAGGTCGCTTATCTCAGAAGGACAATCGGTTCATGATAACCGTATAGAAAAGAATAGAGCAAGGCAAATCTGCCTCTAAATCTACAAATGATTATCCTTTCTTTTGATTTACTCGTGATTTGACTTTATTCCAGTTGCAGTATTACAGCACCGAATAGTTTCACTTTTAATTTTGCATTGAGGAATGTTAGCAGTGGCACCGAAAATTATTTTCTGTTTTTTGGGTTTTGTTTTTTTTGCGGACCTAAGCTTAGGTGTGTCAGTTTCACTTCTCTTCCAGCTTTTTCGTGTTAAAAGGAACACATGTGCCTGAAGGACATTACTGTTTAATCTGCTGCCTTCCTTTTTGACCAAAAATTTGTTCTAATGAAAAACCTGTGCCCTAACGGCAGCTCAGGAAAAACACGACCCTTCCTGTTTTCATGGAACATTTTGGCAGTTTACCGAGTCTCTAAGCTTTGTCTTGAGTCAGCAGCTTGTTTTATGTGGACTGTGAATCATTCTGTCCACTGTTTTGGTTTCAATTGTAAGGGGCAAGATGCTTGTGTACATGTACCCTGATTTCCGTCCATAAACCCAAGCGTAAAGCTAGTGCATGTGGGTTGCGAGGGTGTCATTTGTCTGTCAGAGTGGAGGAAGCTAAATTTAGTGCCACAGCTGCTGTTCTGGGTAAAAGGGGGTGTCTGTCTAAATTTGAACAGATTCATAAGTAATACCTGTGTCATCCTTCCTTTTTTCTAGGATTAGGGCTTAAAGGGGACCGACAGGGACTTCTCACTTCCGGCTTGAACCTACATTCCTACAGTGTCTTGGAGTAATCTTTGAAAGCGAGGGAAGCTACCAGCCCATGCATGCATTGGTTAAACAGGCAGAATGGAATTGTTGTGACCGAGATGCAATCTACAAATCTGGGAAATCAAGATTTGGAGACAAAACAACTTGGAAACAAATTTTTGGTTCCTGACGCACTCATATCTCGGCATTTGAGCACCATCAGCGATTAAAGAACTGCTCGCTTTGTAATCTGAGTCATTTGATACTTAACCACAACAATGTGGTAATGTGTTTGCACTTGAAGGCGAGGCGACGAAAAGTAAATTTCACTTAGATTTTAAGCAATGGAAATATTACTTGAAATTTAAAGAGTGTTTTAAGATGAACTAAGAATACTGCACGGAGAGTGCAAGCGTGTTACGGGCAATGCAGAATCACTAATTCATAAATGGGAATGAACTGAAATCAAACTGATGCATCATTTCGCGCTTGAATTCTGAGGAAAACTGACGATCACATCATGCTTGTAGTATTTCACCCAAAACTATCTACCCTAAACCTCCTGGCACTTTAAGACACAGGAAAGGGATATAAAGGACTTGAAAGCTATTGAACTTGTTTCATGAGGACACATTTTGAACAGAAGAATGGCTGGAAAAGACTACCATCACCTCTTCAAGCTGCTCATCATTGGTGACTCCAGTCAGTACTTTTGTATTTCTATGCACTTGCTAACAAATTGTTTTTGTTTCAGCTTTTCTATCTGGCTCTTTAATGAGGAACCCAATCAGGCAGATTCTCCAAGAGAGAATTACTAATATTTGGCATATCATATAAGTGATGATTTCAATTATTTCTATAGCACCTTGTCCATTACTAAGAATACTTGAGACTTAGTGCGTTAACTGGAATGTTGTTGTGCAATTTCACAATTTAAGCATAAACTGGAAAGCAGAAATGAAACCACTATGTCCTCATCCCTACATGAATGTAGTCAGTTTAAGAGTTCATGAATATGCCCGTGCGTGAGATGCGTACTGTGATGAACTGATCTGTGAACGTTTAAATTCACATCAGGGATGCATAACTCATTTATGTGAATTTACTATAAACATTTCTCCAGTCATTTAATATCCCCCTGTATGATTATAATCTCTATGCTTTTTGCTTTTTTAAAGTTGTGATGAAACGGAAGTAGCGACAGATATTTTCTTCCTTATTGTGACGTACATCCAAGTGTTTCGGATCAAAAAGATAAAAATGTTAGGCAGGGACTTGGTTCAAATCATCAGTCGTGTATAGGATTTTGAGATGTGGTTGTGCACTCACAAAAAGGATCGCAGTCTGGCATACGTCCCCAGAGAGATGTGTTCATTTCACCCGAAAAACTAATTGACATTTTATTTAAACAAAAATTCAAATGAAACATGTACTTGGATGAATTGTCCACATTAAATAATACACAATAACATATATTTAAAAAAAAATAGATAGGCTGAATTTTCATTTAATGCTGACTTTAAAGGGTTAGTTCACCCAAAAATGAAAATTCAGTCATTAACTAATCACCCTCATGTTGTTCCACACCCGTAAGACCTTTGTTCATCTTCATAACACAAATTAAGATATTTTTGATGAAATCCAAAGGCTCAGTGAGGCCTCTATTTACAGCAATGTCACCGAACCTCTCAAGATCCATAAAGGTACTAAAAACATATTTAAAACAGTTCATGTGAGTTCAGTGGTTCTACCTTAATATTTTAAAGCGACAAGAATACTTGTTGTGTTCCAGAAAAACAAAATAATGACTTTTACTTTGAATTAGTTAATGACTTAGTTAATGACTTTTCAACAATATCTAGTGATTTCAAAACACTGCTTCATGAAGCTTCGAAGCTTTATGGATCTTTTGTTTTGAATCAGTGGTTCGGATCGCGTATCAAACTGCCAAACTGCTGAAATCACGTGGCTTTGGCGCTCCGATCCACTGATTCGAAACAAAAGATCCGTAAAGCTTCATGAAGCAGTGTTTTAAAATAGGCCATCACTAGATATTGTTGAATAGAGTCTTTATTTTGTTTACTTTTTGTGCGCCAAAAAAACATTCTCGTTGCTTCATAACATTAAGATTGAACCACTGTAGTCACATGAACTGTTTAAATATGTTTTTAGTAGCTTTCTGGATCTTGAAAGGTTCGGTGACATTGCTGTCTATAGAGGCCTCACTGAGCCATAGGGTTTCATCAAAAATATCTTCCATTTTTCTTCCATCCATTTTCAAATCATATAACTCTTTGTTTGTTTCTGTTTTTTTTTATTTATATAGCACTGTATAAATACAACTTAAGTTGACCAAAGTGCTTTACAAAGTGGACACAAAAGATAATACATCAGCATAATAAAAATAATAAAATTTAAAGCAAATTCTACAATCATAAGACATAAACCACTTTTAAAATGCCTTGGAGAATAAATCTTTTTTTTTTTAAACTTAAAAATGGCCAAAGTTGGCACCATTCTAATAGCTAGTGGCAACTTATTCCACAGATTGGGACCGGACACCGCAAACGCACGATCACCCTTGTGTTTAGATCTAGTTCTGGGCACAGTTAGAAGTGCAAGATCACTGGATTTAAGTGAACTAGAGGAAACATGACTTGCGAGGAGGTCTGCAAGATAGGATGGAGCGAGATTATTGATGGACTTTTATACCAAGGCCAGAATTTTGAACTCGATTCAGTATCTTACAGGCAGCCAATGCCATGAGGCAAGAATGAGAGTAATATGTTCATATTTTTGTGTCCGGGTCAAGAGTCTAGTGGTAGCATTCTGCACTAGTTTCAGCTGAGCTAGAATTGACTTATTAATACTCTGATAGACTGAGTTGTAGTAGTCTAAGCAGGAAGATATAAAAGCATGAATGACTTTTTGAGTAGCTAAAAAAAATAACAGCTTAACTTGTGATTTGAGAAATCTCCACTACGTTTATTAGAGTTCATAAGAAACAATAGCAAATCTTTGTTTGTTTGCAAATGTGAATCTTGAGTATCTCAAGTCAAGAGTTCAACATGTCTGTTATTTAACTGTGGTATTAACCACAGCTGCCTCATTTAATTCATTGTGGCCACTTATGTGCTGTAACTGTGTGGCTAAGTAGCATTTGTCTCCTTAAAGATATGAAAAGGCTCATGAATAATACCAGTTGACCCCTGAATATTGCGACCTTCATCACAAAGGGACATCTTAAGCAGGGTTCAGTTGTATGGTGCAGACAGACGACTTGAGATATTTTGTTTTTGTTAGTGTTATTGTATTCATGCTATGCCATTGTGGGGACATTTTATTGCCATTTTCTTTTCATCTGTTAATATAAATAATATGTATTTATTGCTAAAATCTTGTTTTTTAAAAGAAAATACTGTCATGTTTATTAAAAATATATATGCACTGAAGTATTACATTTAACAAATGCTACTCTGACTCTTGCAGATGTAGGGAAAAGCAGTTTGCTCCTTCGATTCGCAGACAACTCATTCTCTGGTGAGTCTGCTTGGCACAGAATACTTGTCTGTGAGAAAGACAGAAAATGAGGCAAAGGGTCTATAAATAAAGGATCTTTTTCATTGTGTTCTCATGTCCATGACAAAGTGAAAGTGTATGCTTGCTTGAGAGTGTTCAAGTTGAAATGTTATAACTGAATATCATGCAAATCATGCTCTTGCGCTCCTCACAGGAAGTTACATAACCACTATTGGAGTTGACTTCAAGATCCGCACAGTGGAGATTGACGGAGAAAGAGTTAAACTCCAGATCTGGGACACTGCAGGGCAGGAAAGGTTCAGAACCATCACCTCGACGTAAGCCTCACTCTAGTCAAACCGTAAAGTTTTTATCCGTTTGACCATTTTGATGATCCTTTTGGTCTCCCCCTCACGTTTGCTGTATTTCTCTAGGTATTACAGAAACACTCATGGTGTAATCATTGTTTACGATGTCACAAACCCTGAATCGTTTGTCAATGTGAAAAGATGGTTAAACGAAATCTCACAGAACTGTGACAACGTCTGCAAAATTTTAGGTTAGTTTATACACACAACTTTACATTTTATTAACTTCATTTACTTCCCTATTATGCATTGTGATATGAAAAGAGATGTTTTGTTTATATATTCCAAATTTGTTGTAGGCCAACTTTTAATATTCCTTTTCACTATGATCCCTAACAGTGGGAAACAAGAATGATGATCCTTCTAAAAAACATGTAGAAACCCAAGATGCTCAGCGCTTTGGAGAGTCAGTTGGTGTGAGGTTGTTTGAGACGAGCGCTAAAGAGAATATCAACGTAGAAGAGGTGAGATTTGTTTATCATACATCAGGGTTATGATCATACAAGAGCTGTAGGACCCACGTTAATATTAGAAAAGCTTTCCAGCGTTGGAGAGACCTAAGCGGGAAGGCCTAAAAATGGACACCAAGGTTACGTTGTTTCTGCTCTATACGTGAATAACATGGTTTTGAGTGTGTGCTGCTGGCGCCTAAAAACAAACTCTTGCATATATATACTTGTGTACTGTATGTTCATTTTTTTTTTTTTGTTCTTCCTTGTCATTTGTTCATCGTCTTCGCTTTATTTTTTGCGAAGCTTTATTTTGCTTCACTTCTGGTACGATAAAGGGACACATCCACTAGTGTCGCATGTTCGTGCATTTTTGGGGCGGAATAATGAAGGGAGGGGTGTGTTTAGTTGGGTTGAATTCAGACTTCAACAGTGTTCAACAATAATTTTCAGAAATCGCTTACTGCACCTTTTAAGCCAAAATGAATTTAAAAATCCTCAGTATTTAAGTTTGTTAATTTAAGCTCAAATTCATGAAAAAAATGATCAACATTTTTTTTTTTTTTTTTTTACCTTGAATAGAATGTTTTCAGCTTATTAATTGTGTTTAATTAAAAAGTATGATATCTATGCCTTATATTCTGTTATGTTTGCAGATGTTCATGGCTTTCACCCACATGGTCCTTCGGGCCAAGAAACAGAGCCAGAGTCGAGCAGAAAGAGAGAGAGAGAGAGAAAAGGATACGGTCCATATTAATTCCCACAGGGATAGAGAGAGGAGGAAGAAAGGGAAGAAATGCTGTTAGAAGCAGAGGTGCTGAAAGATGGAAAGGAGGACAAATCAAACACCTTTGCAACTTTGCTCCTTTGCATCAACTTACCGGATCAGAAATGTGACTTTTTTATGTTAACACTGCGCTTAGATGAAGCCAAGAGGAATAAAAATAATTCACTATTATGTGCCGAACATCAGCGTTTGTTTACACAGATGTTTATCAATGTAATGTTTTGTTTGCTTTTTACAAAATGGGAATTGACTGGCATGTTTTTACACTGGTATCAAAAGCCTGGTCCAGGAAAGACACTATTCACAAACTGTCTAATGTGTTCCACTATTATTAGTGAGAGATGTTTTGTGTTGAATTAAAATTGACCTGGTATATGTCATTAATGTATGCAAATAATAAATTAGCAATAAATCTGATGATTTTAAAAATCACAAAGTGTCTATTTCTAACATCTTGCGCTTGTGAAAGAGGCATGCTCGAACTGAATGTTCAATACAACTCTGTTCAACTTGTACAGAAGTTCACATGTTGTTCCTGGATTTAACCCTAAAAAGATTTTTTTTTTCTTTTTTCTCACAGCAGCATTTTAAACAACACGGTCTCCTGTGGTGGGAAGTCTGCTCAGATAAAAGTTGATGTATTTCATATATTTACAATATTTGGAGGGGAATTACATGTTTAAAAAGTTGTTAAGCATTAGCTTACTACATTTATGTTAATTTTATGAATTTATTTACATTTTTATAATCTGTCTGTAAATGTTTGTGTCTCGGGATATGTCACCCTTTCAGGAGTATAAATCAAGATTTAAAAAAAAAAAAAAAAAATAGACTCTGGTCTATAGACTTTGTGGCCTGTTTTAGAAAATCAGTGCATTACTTAATACTCTTAAATGAAAAATTATACTCAGTCATTAATCATTTTGTTAGCTATTGAATTCAGTTTTAGGTCAACGTTACATGGATTTTTTTCAGTCAATTTCTGTCAACACTTTCTTTGGTAGAAGGTAGGGGTTATGGTAAGGGGAGTAGTTTTTCCATCTGGGGCTTTAGGCCCCCCTCCTCGGCCCCACCCCCCCCCCCCCCCCCTCCCATGAAGCTAAGGGCCCTCCAACTTAGCATTAACATTACATTAACCATTACCAGAAGTTACTATATTTTATTTTATTTTAAGTTTGGACATATTACAATTTTTCAATGTTTTTTGAAAGAAGTCTCTCCTGCTCACCAAGGCTGCATTTATTTTATCAAAAATACATTAAAAACAATAATATGTTGAAATATTACAATTTAAAATAACTGTTTTCTATTTTAATAAATTTAAAAATGTAATTTGTTTCTGTGATTCAAGTTGTATTTTCAGCATCATTACTCCAGTCTTCAGTGTCACATGATCCTTCAGAAATCATTCTAATATGATGCTCAAGAAACATTTATGATTATTATCAATGTTGAAAACAGTTTTTGCTGCTTAACATTTTTATGTTGTTGCCAAAAAACATTTGTGGTAAGATTTAAAAAAAAAGTGAATACTTTTATTCATCAAGGATGTATTAAATTTATCAAAAGAGTTAGATAAGACATTTATATTGTTACAAAAGATTTCTATTTAATAAATGCTTTAATCAATTTAATAAATAAATGAAAACAAATGCTGTTCATTGGTCTTTCTATTCATCAAATAATCCGGAAAAAAGTATCACCATTTCCACAAAAATATTAAGCAGCACAACTGTTTTCAACATTGATAATGATAATAATAATTGTTTCTTAAACAGCAAATTATGACTGATTTCTGAAGGATCATGTGATGCTGAAGACTGGAGTAATGAAGATTTTATTTTATTTTTTCATGTGGTTAAAATGTAACCAGCATTGCCAAACAAGCATTCTGTTTTCAATGAATTTATACCCCCAAAGGGGCAACGTATCCTGAGAATACAAACATTAAAATCAAAAATAAAACTCATGATTTAATATATATATATATATATATATATATATATATATATATATATATTATTTGTGTCCTAATAAGATGGAAAATAGCAATACATGAATTTTCTGTCTCTATGGTCTTGCCCTTTTTAGGATTAACCTACTTAATAAATAATGAAAGCACCGTTTGTTTAAATCATTTAATTTGACCTCTGAATCATATTTGTTGAATCATAAACCCCTTGAATCCCTGAAATTCCCGTCTGTTTGCCAGTCGGCTCTGTGTCAGCTGACCGATGTCGTGGTGGAGTGGTGACGTCACCGCCAACATGGCTGCCGAGAGCGAGTGAGTATTGGGCTGCTGATAAATACTGACAGAAACGTGTATTTATTACTAATTTCAGTATAAACCAAGGTTTGATTGACATATGAACTGAACATATCTTGTTTGGAAGACTTGCAGAGCATACTTGTTAACGATACAAGAGAACTGTCATAGGTGACTAAATATTACATACCGTGATATGTGACTTATTTTGTACGAGAATAACATAAGTGAATCCATAGTTAAGTTGTTCGGACGTAACTGTTATAGTCATGGGCGTTATAATTGTCAGTATCTAAGTAAACAAATGGCCAAGTGGCATCTGCTGTGTCATACTCATGTTAATGTGACTTTAAATCAGTTATACATCGTCACATCTGTTTGACACTACAGTGTCCTGTCTGAAATTGAAGTGCTGCAGTCCATCTACTTGGATGAGCTCCGTGTTACTCAGAAAGATGAGGGGTAAATGTTTTAGCATTTATTGCTCTTTTAGTTTTTCATAAATTGCTTGAGATAATGGTATAGTTAACTGTCATTAACCTGTACAGAAATAAAGATGTCAAATCTGTCTCAATTAGAGGGTGGACAGTCAGTTTGGTACTCTATCCCTCCACTGCGGAGGACTGTCTCTCTCAGTTCGTCCGTCTTACACTGACAATGGATCTGAACTCTCAGGTTTGTTGCTATAATAGCTATACAAATTACAAATACAATACATATTGCTATAATATTTGGTAATGGATCTAACATGTTTTGTATTTACTTGACACTTCTTTACTAGCTTCTGGTGGTGTTCTGAGTGTATTTTTATTCACTTTCAGTATCCATCTTCATCCCCTTGCATCTCAATTCACAATCCACGTGGACTCTCTGATGATAAACTGCTCAGGTGATTGATTATCATTACACAATGTTATATTTAAACTTCAGAATGTCCTGTTTCACTTATTACTCTTTCCAATGTTTTCACATGCTGCTCTTTTCTCAGTTTACAGAGCAGTTTGCAGAAGGAGGCAGAGTCATGTATGGGGACGCCTGTACTGTATCAGCTCATAGAGGTTTGGATTCCTTATTCAGTCCATAACTACACTACAATTCAAATGTTTGGGATCATTAAAGGGAATTAACACTTTTATTCAGTAAAGCAAAGATGCATTCATTTGATCAAAAGTAACAGTAATGAGACATTATTAATGTTACAAAAAATCTATTTGCTGTTCTTTTGAACTTTCTATTCATCAAAGAATCCTGAAAAAAAATTTTTATCACTGTTTCCACAAAAATATTAAGCTGCAAAACTGTTTTCAACATTGATGATAATAATAATAAATGTTTTTGATCACCAAATCATCATATTTCAAATGATTTCTGAAGAATCATGTGACGCTGAAGACTGGAGTAATGATGCTGAAAATTCAGCTTTGACATCAAAGTAATAAATTACATTTTAAAATAAGAGACATTTTTCTCAAAAACATCTTTAAAAAAAATGCTCCAACCTCAATCGGTACTGTATATGCCTTCTATCTTGTGTTTGTCTCAAATGATTTCTCTATTTTATCCTCACAGAGAGCTAAAGAGATACTGACTGAGAGCAATATTCCCCATGGAAACTGTGTCATCTGTCTGTACGGCTTTAAGGTGTGGTGTTTTAATTGTGAGAGTACCATAAAAATATGCACATAATGTGCGCTGTGGCCTGTTTGTGAAATTTATAATTTAACATTTAACTTGTTCCTCTTCCTCTGTTTTGTCCTAACCATAGGAGGGGGAAGTGTTCACTAAGACCAGCTGCTATCACTATTTCCACTCGCACTGCCTTGGCCGCTACATCACTCACTCTGAGATGGAGCTGCAGGACCGTGAGAGGGAGCTGGAGGAGGATAAAACCAGAGACCAGACTGAAAAAGAGGTGGGGCTGTTCGTCATAGCGGATACTTACTATCTCCTTATCTTGTATACTTTCTGTAGAGTTTCTGTACTGTTTTGTCTTAGAGCAAAATGATGCATATTTACCATTGTAATAGTACATAATCTGCTTCAACATTTCTGTAAATATATAACTAAATGCAACACATAAATGTGCAGTGAGGTATGCTGTAAACAAAAGGTGTTTTTGATATAAATGAGATTCCTTCATTAACAGGAGTTGGCTGTTGTTTGCCCTGTGTGTCGAGAGCCTCTGACCTATGATTTGGATGCCCTTCTTTCCTCCCCTGCTCCAATTTTCACCCAGGTAAGACATACAGACACAGTGTATCATTCTCTGTGGACATGATGCTAACAGTTGGGTCAAGCTAAACTGGCTTGGGCATGACGTTTATCATTGTTAGAAATGTCAAGTGGACAAAGTCACTCTTGTGTTCAGTGCCAAGCAGTAGATTTTCTTTAAACAGTGCGTCATTGTCCCATGTGCAGTCCCTCTTGTTAGCTGACTATGCAGGGATGTCTAGTTAGAAAGCTCAACACCCTCATGTATGCTCACTGGACACATGCTGTGGATACACATGAACATTGTGTTTATTATTGCTTCACTCACAGCAGGAGGATGTGGTCATCGGTGGAGAATTTAAAGCGAAATGGGCAGCGCTCCAGAAGATTCTGGAACGGCAGAAGGAAAAGGGTGGAGTTATTGACCCAGAAGCAGAGTCTAATAGGTTCCTAATTCACATTAATGAGGTAAATCCTGGATGGAACATTTTGATTTGACATGTTTGGCCACATACACAATGCAAAGTTTTCGGAGTCACAACTGCATTAAAAATAAAATAATATAAAATAATAATATATACACTGCTGTTCAAAAGTTTGGGATCGGTAAGAATTTTTATTTTTAAAGAAAAATTAATACATTTATTCAGCAAGGATGCAATAAATTGACCAAAAGTGAAAGTAAAGACATTTTTAATGTTACAAAGGATTTCTGTTTCAAATAAAGGCTGTTCTTTTGAAATTTCTACTCATCAAAGAATCCTGAAATAGATAAATAGAATCCTGTTTTCAATATTGATAATAGTAAGAAATGTTTCATCAAATCATCATATTAGAATGATTTCTGAAGGATCATGTCACACTAGAGTAATGATACTCAAAAGTCAGCTTTACTATCACAGGAATAAATTACATTTTAAAATATATTCAAATTATTTTATCAAATAAATGCAGCCTTGGCGAGCATAAGAGACTTCTTTTAAAAAACATTAAATTTTTTTTTTTTAAATGATAAATATATATTTATACAATTTGAGATCTCAAAGTCAGTATCTGAATGAATAAATAAATGAGAGATGTTTTTCTTTCCTCAGGCTCAAGCTAATCTTTCTGATGCTTCCGGTACGGATGCCTCTGTTGCCGAATCTTGTCAGTTACTCCCTTCCTCATCCCCAGATTCCACCGGTGCAACCCAAGCCTCTCAAAGTCATCGCACTTTGGGCCAATCACAGCGTCCGTGCACTCATGAGAGAAGGCAACAAGGTGACTTCAAGAGAGGTCATAGAGGAAGAGGAGGCAGAAGAGGTGGATTAGGACGTCATGCGATGCCTTCACCTGGGGTGGAACGGTTGGGAGGGCTAATGCAGTCTTCTGATAAGATTAATTGTGTCAACTCAGACCCTCCAAACACTACATCACAGGTAGAAAGCACAGCACAAGGACAGGTATATGAACTTGGTGATAATATAGCCCAGCTCAGGCAGCCTTTGACCAATGAAGAAGAAAAATCTATTTCTACTTCACAATCCAACTGTGGACAAGATGAGAGCAAACAAAAAGTGTGTATTTCAAAAGATGTGACTCAGACAATCTTACAGGATGGACACCCAGAAAGGGAACATGCGAGTAGAGGATGGAAGCGTGGTGGTCGTGGCTCCGGACGACATTATGGACACTGGCAGGACAGGAACTTTAAGGGACCCGGTTACTGGGATAATTCTGGGAGTGTCGGTCACCGTGGAGGTGGACATAGAGCCAGAGAGGGAGGGGCTGGGCATCATCACAGAGGGGGTGGAGCTTATAGAGGTGGTGGGAGGGGTTTGCATCAGAGAGTGGAAAAAGAATTTAGGAAAGAGGGAGTGCTCTGACAAAGGGAGAGGGGAGGTACAGGCAGAGGAACAAGCATACCTCCCAGTTTCACCAGCTGTACTATCATCAAATCTGTGTCTGTAATAAAATTCTCCACAAGCAGTAAACTGACCCATGTTTGTCCTTTCTCTTTTGTGTACGTCATTGTTATTACTGAAAATGAAGGAGTAGACATTGCAATTAGGAAGGAGTCTAACCACTCAGGAAGTTTGCTAAAGCAATTGTGATTGTGCCTACAATCCATAAAACTGAAATGTGAAAGAAAGTTTGTTCTTTGTTCTGTCGTAGGTTGTGATAAAATAAGTTATATTTATTCATTAAATCATTCTAAACGTCCAGAAAAATTAACTCTCAATAAGCACTGAACCAGTGGAATCCACACGCTTAAAACTTGCCTGTACAGCTCTCATTTAAAAGTAGATCAAACTCTTTGATGTGTCCCGTGTGTTCGTATTTTATGGTCATAAAACTTTCAATAGTGAAATAAAACACAAAGCAGGGCCGAGAGCGTACTGCGCATGCTCGAGTTCTCGCAGTGCGCAATGTTTTCAAATGGACAAAGATGTCTGGCGTAGCAATGTCAATGTCCGGCAATCGCCACCCAAACATGAACAATTCATATGATAACTGCGGTTCAGAAGAGCGAATGGACGTTGAAATAGACGCTGGCCACGCTGGAACCGACAGAGGAAGTTTAGAGACGGGAACACGAGCAACGTGTTCATCAAACGGCAGCGGCGGGGAAGAGGATGAGGCGGAGGCCGGGGATCGAGACCGAGAAGCCACGGGCTCGAGTACTCCGCACTCCGGGGATGGACTGTCGCACAGCGGCGGCAGAGAGCAAGAGGTGTCGGTAGAAATCGGGGAGACTTATCTTTGTCAGCGTGCGGACAAAACATGGCGTAAGCTAATAATGGAAAATGCTTACTTATAATTTTATTTCAGAACACATAGTTTTATAGTTAAATTCTCTATTATGGTATTATTACGTATATTATTGTTATAAAAACGTGCTGAATGAGAAGTACGTAATGTAAGCATGCGCATACTGTTTGTTGGTTTATTTATTTTGTACTTTTCTTTCAGATTCAGCAGAGGTAATTCAGTCCAGGCTAAATGAGCAGGAGGGCAGAGAAGAGTTTTATGTCCACTATGTTGGATGTGAGTGGAATTGCTTTCAGATACCATTCATGGCTGATCATACACGGATGCTTTACAGGTTTGTGTAGTCCTTACAGATTCACTGAGCACATTCTCTCTTTTGTCATTTGCAGTCAACAGACGTTTAGATGAGTGGGTTGGAAAGGCTCGTTTAGCCCTGACAAAGACTGTGAAAGATGCAGTGAGAAAAAGTGTGGAGGAAGGTGGTGGGGGTGAGCTTGTGGACCAGCCAGAGAGGAAGATCACCCGAAACCAGAAGCGTAAACATGACGAGATCAACCACGTTCAGAAGGTACCTGTCATATGGACCATTTAAAAGTCTGAATGAGATTATATCAGTCCAATAGCAACATTACTAATTATTTGACCCCGTCTTTCTTCCTCCAGACATATGCAGAGATGGACCCCACTACGGCTGCCCTGGAGAAAGAGCATGAGGCTGTAAGAAGGGGCAAAATTTGCATAATATTCATTGAAAAAAATAATCTGCTTTACAGTACCACAATGCTAATGGTGTTTTCCATTAAATAACAAATTATTAATCTGTTTTTCCCATTTTTAAACAAATGTGACTTTTGTTTTCACATTTACAGATCACAAAAGTAAAATATGTGGACAAGATCCAGATTGGGAACTTTGAAATTGATGCATGGTACTTTTCTCCATTCCCTGAGGACTATGGAAAACAGCCTAAACTTTGGATCTGTGAATACTGCCTGAAGTATATGAAGTATGAGAAGACATTCAGATACCACCTGGTCAGTCCACACAATGGTTTTGTTGTTTATTCACATAGTAACTTCTGTTAATGAAACCATAGGGGGTGCTATATATCTTTGCTAATGAATTTAAACTCTTAGAAGAGAGTGCTGAGGGGATGACTTGTTAGCATCACCCTGGTTCTCTCAACAAAAAGTCAACAGGATTTTTCGATTGGCTTTTGGATTATTGCAGAAAATAAGATCTGTGACCGACAAAAGTTTGATTCTTGCACATTCATCAAGATAATCTTCACAAATTAACACAACTTTAATGTTTTTTTAAGAGCAAATAAAAGTACCAGACGTAAAAAAAAAAATGCTAACTTACTTTTTAGGGCTCATTACTGTAGCACTCTATTGTACATTGTTTTTTTGTTTTTAGTCATTGTTGGTCTTTGTTGATCAGCTAGTTTTAAATTATTTTTGTTGTGTTTTTGTGTTAGTTGGTGTTAGAGCATTTCTAGTTTCACAGAGTAAGGATTACGTTCTTAATTTATACTTTCTTTTGTCTTCCCTTGTCTTTGTTCCTCAATGGCTCTCGTTTCAGTCACAGTGTCAGTGGCGTCAGCCTCCAGGCAAAGAGATTTATCGCAGAAACAATATTTCAGTATACGAAGTTGATGGGAAGGACCATAAGGTGAGCCAAATGACACCTTCCACTCACATTTAACATGAAACAGAAACAAATCATTTAATGATAAATAGATTTCAAACCTGGAGAAGACTATATGTACTATATAAACTGATTTGTTACATTGCTAATACATCCATGTGTAGTTAATTTTCTACAAAGTTTCTGTGGTTCTCACTGTCCTTCTCGCTGTAGATCTACTGTCAGAATCTGTGTCTCCTGGCAAAGCTGTTTTTGGATCATAAAACACTTTACTTTGACGTGGAGCCGTTCATCTTCTACATCCTCACTGAAGTCAACAAACAGGGAGCACATATTGTGGGTTACTTCTCTAAGGTAAAGTGTTTCTACTGTTTGTTTTTGACATTGTATGTCAGTTGTATTTATGCAGTGTAGCTTGAAACTTAACACACTTTCTCATGAGCAGGAGAAAGAGTCTCCAGATGGGAACAATGTGGCTTGTATTCTCACTCTTCCTCCATACCAGCGAAGAGGATATGGAAAATTTCTAATTGCATTTAGTAAGTTTCACCCCTGATTCACCTTTCATCAATTGTTTGCCTCTGATATAAGCACTTTTATAGATAAATAATTGTTCTTTGTGTCATTATTCTTCTCAGGTTATGAGCTTTCTAAGCTGGAGAGTACGGTGGGGTCTCCAGAGAAACCTCTGTCAGACTTGGGGAAGTTGAGTTATAGGAGTTACTGGTCATGGGTACTACTAGAGATTCTGCGAGACTTCAGAGGGACTCTGTCCATCAAAGACCTCAGGTACACATCCAGTCCCAAATACAAGTACACACATGCATGAAAGCAAATACATAAGGTCATATGCACATTTGTATACCTGAACAATTCAGATAAACATTTAAAAAAAGGAAAATACTACAAAATAAATCGACTGCCAATGCCTTGTTGAAGAGCACTAATGCATACTGTCTGTACCCACAGTCAGATGACAAGTATCACTCAGAGTGACATCATCAGCACGCTACAGTCTCTAAACATGGTCAAGTACTGGAAAGGTCAGCATGTCATCTGTGTCACACCCAAACTTGTAGAGGAGCATCTCAAAAGTGCCCAGTACAAGAAACCCCCAATAACAGGTAACAGATCTGAAAAATGCATGAATGTGCTTCTAGTGCTAGCTTTATGCATGTGATGTTGTGTATTTGCGAGTTTAATCTATTAAACATTTTGTTTTTCTACAGTGGACACACATTGTTTGAAATGGGCACCTCCTAAACACAAGCAGGCCAAGTTCTCTAAAAAATGAGGAATATGAACGTCAAAAAGAATGAAGTGTGAGACTGTCCCTTCACCCCTGATGTTTTTCACAGCTGACCTAAATGTCATGTAGATATACTCTGAGATTGTACATTCGCATTGTATTGAGTCTGTTATTTTTTTAAAATAAATGAATAGTAATATTCATATCATTGTTTGTGAACCTTCTTTATTTCAAGTTAACATTTTAGTGCATCAGTGTGGTACTTCAGTTCATACAGTCAAACCAAAAATTATTCAGACGTTTTTGATATTTTTGATATATTTTTACTAGTGGGTACAAGACACTATAGTTCATTTATGTAAGTGAGGATAGCAAAATAAAGTCAACTGTGACATATTATACCCAAAAATTCTTCATACAGTGGACTACCAGTAAAATTCATAAATAATTTGGAACCAAACATTATTCAGACACTTTGACCTGACCATGTTTTGCTTAAGTGTTATCTGACATAATTAAGATTTTTTTTTTCTGACACAGTTTAACTCTGAGATAGTCATATTTTATTACCATTTTTTTGAAACTATAGTGAATAAACTGTAATAATGAATGAAATGTTCAAGGTGTCTGAGTAAATTTTGGTTTGACTGTATGTGTTCTGTGAGGTGGTTTAATATTTATACCAGACTCTCCTTCATGTTCAAATGGCAGCACTTTGAAGAAAAAAGTTTGTGAAGTCAAGCAACATTATGATGAATAATTCATTAGGCAGTATAGAATTACCTACAGCACATGCAGCACCTGTCTGGCTTTTAGGTGAAAGTTGATCCCAATATACACTGTGTATATATATATATATATATATATATATATATATATATATATATATATATATATATATATATATATATATAAGATAAAGAGGGTCAAATGACTTGTTTAAAATGGCCCTTCAGCGTAAGAAACAATAACTTTGTAACTATAATACTTAAAGGGATTATTTTATCACTGATACATGATATATAGCCTATGATTTCTGAAAAATAAATTGAAGCATTTTATTTGTTTTTACTAAAATGGTAGATGTGGGCTAAAGTGAGGCAATAAATGGAACTGTGGTGTTTTAGACTTTACTATGAGTAGAATGGTTAAAATATGATTACTGTAGTAACACAATAGTAAATTAGTTACTGTTTTACTAAAAATAATACAGTTTTCCGTTATGACTCAACTAAGTGATTACGAACGTTGCATGTGAATGCAGAAAATACTGTTAAAATGTTATTGTTGAAAAAATCTGTGTATTTAAATATTCTGAATATTAAATATTTTTTCTTGCTTTTTTTTGCAAATAATGTGCAGCAAAATACGAATTTAGGCTATTTGAAATGTGTATCGCTGGAATGAATAACTCTGGGTGAACGGCTACAAATTATTATTGTGTGTCTTGAGAAAAGATAAAGGAACCGAACTGAACGTCTGCGTTTTTGCCAAAAAATAATCCAATTTAATCCAACTGTTCTACACGAACGGCAGGAATTCCGCTCTCCTCCACTGTGTGAATCTTCTTTATGCCGAGAACAACGGGCTCATTATTTGGGAGGAGATTGAGACCGCGCGATGTGATTGGATGCTGGCAGCAGGTAGAAACGCACAGGTACATTCATACATTCTCTGGCAAATGAACATTTCGGCGTTTTTGCTCGGTTATCTTTTCTTCTGTGTCGATTACATTGACATATTTGCTCTCGAAGCTCATGTAAATTATTGTTTGAAAGATACGAATATGTACCGTTTTCAAAACGAGGCATCACAAATCTGTAGCTTGGCGCGATCAGAGTCTTCGGGTGTTCGGGGTTAAATCGTTTTCTTTTTGCCCTAAAAATAAACAGTGCATTGCCATTTCTGTTCGAGCGTTTTATCCGACCCTCAGATATCCCCTTTGGGTTAAAGGACCTTTGACATTACAAGTAAGTTTTTGGACTCAGCTATATTGACAACAATGTTGATTGTTTTTTGTTGAGTTGGAGCCCAAGTGTCACTCCAAGTGGAACATTATAGTTTATTCTTTAAAACACTGACATTATTTACAGATACTCAGCCAAGTGAACAGTATGACTGATACATGCCTGCAGCTGCTCCTTGTCTTGATGGTAACAGGTAAGTCTTATTAGGGTGTATGGTCTGTTACTAAAACTGTTTGAGTCACTGCATTCATTAAATTAATAATTTGTCATTCTGTGTCCTACAAAATACAGGTCCGTCAACGTGTGTGGCACAAGGTAATTATTTTTCAGTTTATTGTTCAGTGACAGATTAGTATGTCTGAGATGATAGAGAAATCTATTTTAAATGTAACAATTTCAATTCATACGAATTGAAAATGTTTATATTGATTTTAAAAAAGATATGAAGAAAATTATCCGAATTAAGGCTACTAAATAAAGGCTATCCATTTGATTTTGAACAAAGCATAACTTTCTAGTAAAAGGCCAAAATATATAATATTATAAATCATGATCTACATGGGTCTTTTAGTTTTACTGTTTTCTTGTCGTACAAGATTGTCCTTCCAGCATGTCACAGTGACACATTTTCTATAATAACATTTTAAAACAAATGAATTTGTTGCTTACTATTAAATTTAAACATTTTTAAAATTAATAATAAAAAATGCTAATTTTTCATTTACATTATGCATTTGGCAGATGTTTTTATCCAAAATGACTTGAATTTAAGGAACACATTTCATCAGTTCTTAGGAATCAAACTCATGACCTTGAGCTTGCTAGCACCACATCATTTTTTTTACTTTAAGTCTCACATTACATATCGCAATGACTTTGAATTCAGAAGAAAATTGTATGTAGTTTTGAATAGCTTAATAGATAGCTCCTCCTTTGTAACCTTACCCACAACAGCTTTCACTCACACCTCATGTCTCATGCTCCTGTTTGTGTAGCTCCTCATTAATATGGTGAGAAGACGTAATGATACTCTTGGGGTGTTGTAGGGCAAGTGTGATCTGGTAAGAAAACCTCTACTGTGTGTGTACACTGAATCTCCTCTGACCTGTTCACGTAAGTGTGCGGCAGGCCTCCGCTAGGGAAACGCATTGTGGGAGGAGTTGAAGCATCAGCAGGGGCGTGGCCATGGCAAGTGGACATTCAGATGGGAGCCAATGGCCATGTTTGCGGTGGATCCATAATTTCAAAAAAATGGGTCCTCTCTGCTGCACACTGCTTTCCTAAGTAAGTATTATCATATTATCAATGTCGGTGTTGATTATAGAGAAGTTAAAGAGATAGATCACCCAAAAATGAAAATTCTGTCATCATTTTACTCACCCTCAAGTTGTTCTAAACCCGTATGAATTTCTTTGTTCTGCTGAACACAAAGGAAATATTTGGAAGAATGTTTGTAACCATGCAGATCTCGACCCCCTTTGACTACCATACTACTTTTTCTCCTACTATGGTTGTCAATGGGGGGCAAGATCTGCTTGGTTACAAACATTCTTCCTAATATCTACCTCTGGAGCAACTTGAGGGTGAGTAAATGATGACAGAATTTTCATTTTTGGGTAAACTAACCCTTTAACCCTCCTACCTTCAGCCCCTCAGAAGTGTCTTCATATCGCCTGTACATGGGACGCCATCTGCTTAATGGCTATAACCAGTTTGAGATGGTCAGTCAGGTGCAACGGGTGGTTGTTCCAGAAGGATACTCAAACCCTCAGGAGGGCAGAGATGTAGCCTTAGTGCAGCTGCGCTCTCCGGTCACCTGGTCAGACAGGATTCAGCCTGTGTGTCTGCCATATGCTGGCTTCCAGTTCAACAGTGGAACCTTATGCTACGTTACGGGCTGGGGACACACTCAAGAGGGCGGTAAGTGCATCAACAAGGAAATAAGGGGGAACCACAGCAAATAACAGAGGTTTTACTCTTTAAACTCATGGCAAAGGTTTTCTGCATGTGATGTTTCCTTGGGAGGGACAGCTGGATTTCTTACCATTTCAGTAGTGGTAGTTACACTAGACAAGGAGGATTAAGTTAGAAGCAGTCATGGACATATTTGATAATGGCTTTATTGTTAAAATATGCAGTAGCATTGAGTTAAAGCATTAGTTCACCCAAAAATGAAAATTCTGTCATTAATCACTCACCCTCATGTCGTTCCACACCCGTAAGACCTTCGTTCATCTTCAAAACACAAATTAAGATATTTTTGATAAAATCCAATGGCTCAGTGAGGCCTCCATTGCCAGCAATTAACACTTTCAATGCCCAGAAAGCTACTAAAGACATATTTAAAACAGTTCATGTGACTACAGTGGTTCAACCTTAATGTTATGAAGCGACGAGAATAATTTTTGTGCACCAAAAAAAAAAAAAAACGACTTTATTCAACAATATCTAGTGATGGGCGATTTCAAAACACTGCTTCATGAAGCTTCGAAGCTTTACGAATCTTTTATTTTGAATCAGTGATTGGGAGTGTGAATCAAACTGCTAAAGTCACGTAAACTATTGAAATTTCGAAATGTTTTGAAACACTTATGACGTAACGAAACCTCGTTTACTGAAATCACGTGACTTTGGCAGTTTGATACACGCTCCAAACCACTGATTTGAAACAAAAGATTCATAAAGCTTCGAAGCTTCATGAAGCAGTGTTTTGAAATCGCCCATCACTAGATATTGTTGAATAAAGTCGTTTTTTTTGTTTTTTTGGTGCACAAAAGTATTCTCAATCTTAAGGTTGAACCACTGTAGTCACATGAACTGTTTTAAATACGTCTTTAGTAGCTTTCTGGGCATTGAAAGTGTTAATTAACTTGTTCTCAATGCAGGCCTCACTGAGCCATCGGATTTCATCAAAAATATCTTAATTTGTGTTCTGAAGATGAACAAAGGTCTTACAGGTGTGGAACGACATGAGGGTGAGTAATTAATGACAAAATTTTCATTTTTGGGTGAACCCTTTAACCAGAATATGTGAGTTGGAAAAGAGAAAAAGGGAACTTTCTTCAACTTCTTGTTGAACTGTCAAACTGACCCACAAACATCTTGTAATAACAGATTTGTAATAGAAATTTTTTACACACATTTCACAACACATCAGTGTTGACACATTGTAGGCATGTTCATGACCCTAAATGAGAAAAAACCATTTCAGCACTTTTCAAGAAGTTTAAGCAGTATTTCTGACCACTTAAAATAGAAATTGATCAAATTGACCCGCAACATAGTATAAGATTTAAGAGATTTTTTTTCATTGTCCTGCAATGTTAGAAACAAAGTTTCCATATGTCTTTTATCACGCATTCATGCAGTAACCGTCGACGCTGCTGTATGGAAAAGATAAAAATGATTTGACACAGAAATGATAGATAAGAGACAACACTTTGTGTCAATAACAAATATGTGTATGATATAGCAGCCTGACAAAGTCTAGACAAAGCATTATAGATATTACACTTCTATTCCGATTGCATGTTATGTTAGTTTAATAATGTTTTGGAAAATGTGCATTTTGTGAATTGCTTTCCCTGTCTTTCCTTTCAAATAGTCTCCCTCACTGGACTTGGGGCGCTACGGGAAGTGCAAGTGCCCATTATCGACCAGTCTTCCTGCCAATCAATGTATCAGATTTTGTCATCTGATTTAATAACAGTTGACGTCCTATCAGACATGATCTGTGCTGGATATATGGAGGGAGGCAAGGATTCCTGTCAGGTATGTTATTACTATTATACTGGTAGTACCCTGACTATCTTACCATGTAAATAACCTAATTTTTCTCTTTCAGGGGGACTCTGGAGGGCCTCTGGTTTGTCCTGTTGGCAATGGGACGTGGATTCAGGCAGGAGTTGTGAGTTTTGGACTTGGGTGTGCTCAGAAGAACCGGCCAGGTATCTACTCCCGAGTCTCAAGCTTTGCGAGCCTCATCCGCACCACAGTTCCAGAAGCTCAATTTTTTGGTCATGCTTGGAGGAGTGAAAGTCAAACACCTCTGGTGCTAGGCCTCTCTATTATGTTAGTACTGTTTTGTTAAATAGATCTAATGTACAAGTTACATTTTGAAACACCACCAGTTTTGTCTGTGAGGCATTGATTTGCCATGTTTTGAATGCTGTTGTAATGCAAAAATTGAATGCAAATCTTCAGAGGTGTTGCAAATTATTTTAAATAATGTAATATGTGACATGTTTTTATGACGGAGTGATCTGGCCATCTGATCCTGCCTAAGCACAGATATAGTTGTTATATACTGTTGTTATTGTGTATTAGATATCTTTTATGCGATTGCAGTAATGTCACCAAGACCTCAAAACACTTTAAAATGCCAATATCCTAATTTATAGGATAAATTCAATATGATTTTGTATTTCTTGTTCTGAATATTTGTAATGAAAAATCAAATTGATTTGACTGCTAAGGCATATTATTGCACATTACAAATACTGCTTTCACTCATGCATTCAATATCAGTGTTATTTTAGAATTTATATTAAATTAGTATGTCACCTGTGTTTTCCTTTTGCTTGAGGTTTTTATTCATTTATTTAATGATATGCACTACACATTGTCATTAGTCATTGTAAATCGATTTGTTCTTGATTTTTTATATTACATTACACTGAAGACTCACTAAAGATGCTTTTAAATTTGAAGAAGATACAAAAAAAAAAAAAAAAAAATCAAAGAACACTTTAAGTCTAGTTTTAAACTGTATGTGTTTACTCTAGTCTAAATATTTTGTAAACATCAAAAAGATGAATGGATGATAGCGTGACATCGGCGGTGCGCGCCGCCTGCAGGCTCAAATCGACACAACACAACAGCGTCAGTGTCCGCACAGTTGCGCAGTTGATATTGGTAACCAAAGGTGACTGCAACTCTGCTCAAATTGGTCTTCTGCATCAGCTCCTAAAAGGATTTAAAGCCCAATCATGGCGTCAAATGGTAAGACAGTCAAAGTATTATTATTATTTGGCTTTTATTATAATCGCTAGGTTTTGCCGAAACGTTGCATCTAATGCAAAAGGTACCTAGTAATTTTCTCAAAGTCATCTTTATTTTTACTCGCAAATGGCGAGGTTGTGTAATGGACATCTTATAGAAGCGATAGACCCATTTGGTGCATTTATGTATTATTTGAGAAAAGGCGAAATGAAGAACATGTCGGCATCCGCCATTTTGTTTGAAGCTCTTTCAATTTGAGCTGGTTTGTTCTACTGACCTATATTTTCACCTGACCTATATTTTCTCCGAGCCCATACTGAGTTTTTTTTTTTTTTTTTTTTTTCATTTTAAATTCAGTTTCAGTAATTAAAGGTTTAAGAGATTAATTATTTGGCATCCTCTACATCTCATACACTGGTAGCAACGCGAAAAACTGTAACACCACCATTACGATTGCAGAATTCATTTATTAAAACGGGAGCTTGTCTAGTTGTTTAGTTAGATTACCTAAAAATGAAAATTGTGTTATCATTTACTCGACCACATGTTGTCGTCCAAACCTGTATGACTGACTTTAGTCTGTGAACATCAAAGAAGAATGTTGGTATCCAAACAGTTGGGTCACCATGCATTGACTCTCAGTGAATTGACAAAAAAAAAGAAATTTCTCAAAATATCTTTTTAAAAAATATTTTTTGTTCCACAAAATTTGCTCATACAGGCTTAGAACGACATGAGGTGAAATAAATAATAACAATGTTCTGTTTTGGGTGAACTATCTCCAGACTAGTACTCTATTTTCCCAAAGGCAGTGCACACTTTTGATCAAATGCAGATCTGTGATTTTCCAAGTACTTGTAAATTACCGAAAAAAAAAAAAAAAAAAAGAAAAATCAACAACAAAAACCCCACGATGTATAATGTACATTGTCTTTTCCCTTTAGATTATGCTCAAACCTCAAGCCATGGGTAAGTTCAATGCATCATTTCC
Source organism: Hypophthalmichthys molitrix (assembly GCA_037950675.1). Lineage (NCBI taxonomy): Eukaryota > Metazoa > Chordata > Actinopteri > Cypriniformes > Xenocyprididae > Hypophthalmichthys > Hypophthalmichthys molitrix. The sequence goes on from CM075494.1 coordinate 27,012,729, forward strand.
AAAGTGTTATGATCATATTGAACGATTTCTCACATTTATCATTAAAATAATGAATTCATTGTGGTGTTCCCAGTTATGGTGGTTATGGAGGACAGTCCAACCAGAGTTACAGTCAACCCCCTGGCCAAAACTACAGCCAGCAGAGCTTAGGAGGATACAGCCAAAACTCAGAGAGCAGCTCTGCTCCTTATAATCAGAGTGGATATGGCTCCAATTATGGACAGTCCCAGTCAGGTATTACACTGCAAATGCTGATCCATTTAGTTAATGAACAATTTTCTTTTTTATGGAATATTGCAATATTTAATATAAATGCTTTATCCATTCACATCATTAGTTTTTTCATGTGCCCTCATATTGTTTCATCAGAATAACCTTCCCTCCCTCTTGCAACAAGTTCTCTTCTCTGATGATTCAGGGTTGCCAGGTTTGCGTAACAAAATCGTCCCAATTGCTATTCAAAACCCACCCAATCACGGCTAAAAATAGCCCAATCATATTCCCGGTAAAAATCGCGTTTCGGGGGGTAAAAATCCTGTTCCGTGGGGGGTCTCTACAACCCGCGGCAATGTTGTGTAAAAGTAGCCCAATTCCGCAGGAAAGCTTGGCAATACTAACGTGTTTACTGGCACAATGGCGGGTCAACCTGTCGCTCACATGAGATCACAGCAGTAGCAAACCACAATGATCCAATCAATTCCGATGGCCAAAATCAAGTCCCGCCCTACATTTTTTTTTCTTGCTCAAGAAGCCATTTCACTTGGATTTGTCACAATAGGCAAGAAAAGACTATTGCAACTTCTGTTTCAACTTCTGTTTTTTTAAGGAGGATATGGGTCTCAGCCCCCCTCTCAGGGCTATAATCAGTCCAGTCAGTCATACAGCTCTGGAGGCTACAATAACAGCAGTCAGCCTCCACCAGCTCAAAGTGGAGGCTACAACCAGCCGTCTTCGTACTCAGGCTATAACCAGCATCAGCCTGCTACTCCATCTGCCTCTGGGTGAGATTTCAGTGGTGAATCTTTGTTAGTGTGTCTAAAATCTAGTTTCAGCAAAGGTATTGCTTGTGCAAAAAAATTTTTTTTTTAATGTCCAGAATGTGGCATTATTGATTAGAATTTGGAAAACCTATTTTGTGTTTCAGTAACTATGGCAGCAGCTCCCAGTCTTCTGGCTACGGTCAGCAGCAACAGCAGCAGGGTGTGGGTGGTTATGGTGGCAGTGGGGGTCAGTCTGGAGGATATGGGAGCAGTGGAGGACAGAGCAGTGGATACGGGAGTAGCGGGGGCCAACATCAGTCCTCTCAGCATGGAGGAGGGCCTTACAACCAATCTCCCAACTACAGCTCACCTCCGCCTCAAAACTATGGGCAACAAAATCAGTACGGACAGGGAGGTGAGCTTGAGAGATTCATTCAGCAAGTCATCATATAGAAGTTTGATTTGATATGGGTAATAGAATATAGATCTGTTCAGTCTCTAGTTCTAAAACTAGAGAATTGGCTTTTTTCTGTAGTAACTTGCAACTTTTTCTGCAACTTGCATTTTTTAAAAGTGCAATGGCCTGAATATTCATGTTTCAGTTGTTTGTTGTAGAACAAACAATTGTAACCACAGACCTTATTGACTGTTAAATCAAATTCTAAAAACCTATTAGAAATTCCAGAAGAAATATTACAATTCTATACTTTTACATTACATTAATAATCTACATTAATAATCAGAAAATAAATATATATTTATATATATATATATATATATATATATATATATATCATTTTACCAGTGAATTTAGGCATCACAACATTATAATATAGAGTATGAGAGATGGATATTAATTTTTGAAATTTTCTAAAGATTACATTTAACCGTGTTATTAAAGATTTACTTTGTGTGTTACGGCTGGAATACACTACACAACTTTTAAAATCGTAACATATTTTAAAACACTAGGCATCATTCACTTGCCGACTTTGTAAATGTTTACAGAGAAAACCTGGGCTGGTTGAAATTTTAGATTCTGTGCCCATCATACACTATGTGATTTTCAGTGAAATCTTGTCATCTCAAATCTGCAGACCGGCTCTGACTTTCGGCAACTAGCGTAGACCCATCCAGGCTGTAAATCAGGGCAAAAATCTTGGCAAAATTAATGTAAGTTAGTGATCCGAACAGAGAAAATGCATGAAGTGACTGGGTGTAAACAGGTACTAATACTGGCCAATAACCTATATGGTATCAACATGTCATACATCTCGACTCAAAAAGTTATTTCAAAGAGCGACTACAATGCAAGGCTTTGATGTTTAAGGTAGACATGTAATGTATTTCCATTTCAATGTATTGTATTTCAATTCTAGGTTACAACCAGGATTCCCCACCACTGAGTGGTGGTGGTGGAGGAGGAAGAGCCTATGGTGGCCAGGATGGTGGATATAGCCAGGATGGAAGAGGTGGACGTGGCCGCGGAGGTGGAGGTGGAGGTGGCTTTGGAGGTCGAGGAGCGGGTGGGTTTGACAGAGGTGGTCGGGGAGGACCCCGTGGCAGAGGAGGAATGGGGTAAGCAAACATTCATGTCACGCACTTCTTCCATCTCCTTCACCACATAAAGTCCACATGTATGCATCAGTGTGTCATTTAGGGAAAAGGTAACACCTTCAGGTAAAAGGTTAAAATAGAGCCAAAGGTGTTACACCATATCGACTGGCTAGGCTGAAAGTAAATGCTGGCCTAGACCTCGGTTTTGATTTAGGGTGTAAAGTTACGGTCTACTTAAAACAGAATTATGGACAATAAGTGAAACTGAATACAGAAAATTTGTCCAATTAGGTGCCAGAATGGTCTGATGTATGATTTATTGGTGATCCTCATATTCATGTATTTACCTAAAATGATGCATGATGTTACGTTGGTTTCAGTGTGCTGAATATTTCCATTTCTACACCCTTCACAAGATGGAACCAGCCAAAGGTTCTCATAAAATTGAACAAAAACTAATCAGAAGTTGCAATGAATCACCAGGTGTTTGTTTCTTTTTTTTTTTTTCTTTTTTATCTGATATCTTATTTTTCTTTTTTTTATCTGATAATCGTTGACTTACCAGTGAAACAAAACAAAAAAAATTACGGGTTTGAATGTGTCCTGTCCTGTGGCAATAAGTCAATCATTTTACTAGTTGTCTATGGGAGTGCATCACATCACATATTTTCCTTCACACGTTCACATTGCACATTGTGATCAGGAGTTTACTATTATTATAATTCATTGTATTTTTAGGTTTTATTGACATTTTGTTTACATATAGTGTTAGTATAGTACATCATTTTCATTATTATTTCCCATTTAATCAGTAATGCTCTTATTTTTAAGTTTGCAAGTAGTTTTAAGTAGGGATGCACCGATACTAGTATTCGGGTTGGATACAATGTTAAAATGTTCTGATACTGTTAAAAAAATGTTAATGTGCAGCACATTGTAAATGATTGTATTGATGCTTTCCTAGAATTTCACTAGTAATGTTGAGGTGTTTGACTCATTGGAGTGTATTCATTCAGTCGAATGTTTTAATGGGGGAAACGCATCTTGAAAGTGAGGACATGAGTGAGAGAGTGCTAAAACTCTTGCTTGTCTCTGCTTCTGCTCCATTTTTCCCCCCAGATGCCCTGGTGATCAGCTGTGTATTTGATGTTATTTTTAGTGAAGTTAACAGTTCAAGAAGATTTTTAAACATTCAACCCTCAAATCTACATTTGAAATGTACTTGAACATTTCAGCGCACCACAGCTAAAAAAATAAAGTATCGGTGCATCCGTAGTTTCAAGAACATACAGTCTTTCACAAACCCCCCAAAATTATAAACACTATTATGAGTAGGTTAAGGTTAAAATGTTACATTAATATAATTATTTGAAGCAGCAGATGACAAACCCCATCTGGCTGTGATCTCACCTGTTCTCTAAACCTTCTCCATCCTCTCCTACAGGATTATTGTGTGTTGCAATGCTTTAATGAATCTTCAAATCTCCTCCTAGGCTGTTTTCTACAAGGTTCAGCGAATTAGGCTTTTCCTTTTCAAGAAGATAAAACAGAAACACAGGCACTAGACAACTGGGGAAGTGAAGATTAGTCAAGAATAAATGAGGAATGTGTGACTATAAATAATAATAATAATAAAGGTTTAAAGATCCTTTCAAATCTTAAAAGGATCCTAAAACTGTATGGAACAGCTGGATTAATCCAAAAGGGGGAGAGTGGTCACATCAGTTATGTCTATTAATTTAAATGTAAAACTGAATGCAGTGTGTGCAGTTTCTGTCCAAAGTAACATAACATGGATACTGTTTGCTATGTAATGGGTGAAGGTCCTGGGCTAAAGATGTACCTTCGATCTGATAAATGAAAATTGATTTGGTGGAAGAATGATTGAGTTCACAGATGCACTGCAAAGCTGCATGGTAAAAGATATATGGTAATTCTTTTGAGCAAAATAGGCCAAATGGTTATGATAGAGGGCCTGCATGACTTGGGGAAGGAATATCTAATGGGTTTCCAAAATTCCCTTATGGGTTATGATGAACCTAGTGAGAGGGAGCAGAAAAGAAAAGGGGCAATGCGGAACTTGTAGAAAGGATGATGGAGATGGGTGGGGCCTTTCCAGCCTCGAGAGTGAAATGGGGCACCACCCTCATCAACCTTCAATTCGTCTTGCTTCTCTCTCCTTCTCCGTCAGAATGGGCGATCGTGGAGGATTCAATAAGTTTGGTGGTAAGTGACAAACTCTTCAAACAAGGAACTTCAGGGGTTTAAAGAGAGCCTGGTCTAAGAGGGAGGAGTGGGTGTCTGATCATGTCACAAAGAAATCTGCGTTATATTTTTAAAATAATACCCTCAAAATTAATGCGATAAACACGTGGTGTGTGTGGTAAAGATAAGTGGTAAACAACTACGCTTATACATTTAATAATATATTTAGCAACAGATTTCTCATCATTCTTTGCATGGTTAAGGTAGAAACACAAAGTCATATGTAAGCCATTATGGTAAAAGACCTTAAAGGGATTGTTCGCCAAAAAACGAAAATTGTCATCTCATGTTGTTCCAAATCTAAATGACTTTGTCCTCTGTGGAGCACAATAGAAGACGTTAGAGAATTAAAATTTTTTGGTGAATTATCCCCATAGGTGCAACATTTCAACAAATACTTTCTCTTATTAGTATCACTACAATAATTTCCAGTAATTTCCATAGTAATTGAGTAATTTTCCAGTTTAAAATTAGATTTTTTTTTTTTTTTTTTTTTTATAAACGTGATTTCAGATGGTTTTCACAGTCGATCACTGGAATTGGAGTTCTGGAATTTGAAATTAAGTAGAATATATTGAGGAGACTCTGAAACAGAGAAAAAAATGGTTGTTGATGTTTTAGTTTGGGCTGGTATGTCTGATAGTCCAAAAGCATGCGACTCCAAATGGATCTTTTTATTTTTATTTATTTATTTATTTTTTTACATTTATGCATTTATCACATACTTTAATCAAAAAACAACTTACAATGCATTCAAGGTTAATATTTTGTTCATCAGTATATGCTTCCTGGGAATCAATCCCGTGACCCTGGCACCATGCTCTAGCTGATGTGCAATAAAGGTGGACAAAAAAGACGTCAGTGCTTGCACCTATTGTGGCAGTATTGATTTGTAGTGGTTAGATAGTAAAAGTGTTATGCACATACCTTTATCAGCTGTACAGTATGGGACAGCATGTCTCCAAATTTGGAGAATGTTGAACATTTAAAATATTCATCAAAGTTAAATCCAAAATTGCTGTACGGATTACTGGTTTTCATTTTTGGTCCATTTTTTTTAAAAATGTCATTGGAATTTACCATGAAGATTCCATGTGGTGGGATTTTTTTTTTTTTTTTTTTTTTATTTAACTTTTTGGAGCACCCATCTTATACTCTGAGCACTTTTGCTTTTCAAAAGGATTCAAGTGGCAAACAGCTGGATTCTGGAGGTTGTTCAAATCCATTTGTGTCAGGTGTTTTTAGGGTTGTACTGGTCTGATGAAGGTCCTGATGGAATAATTCTACCAACAAAGAAGTACATGAAAGCGTTATTTAAAACCACAGGAATGGAAGCCTGGAGATGAAAGGAGTTAAAATTACACATCATATTCACAACGAATCACAGTTTGAGATATGAATACCATGTTCATAATTGTTTGAACATGTCAACACCAGCCAGAAACTAACATGCTCGTGTTCACCACACGGTTTCTAACTGGTAACAACCTCAAATGGTATCTACAGGTATAACAAGGGGTTGAGACTTGCTTATCTGGCTGGCTCAAATTGTATTTGAGGTGAAGCCAGATCCAGTAAAAATTGTCATGGGTTTCATGTTGAAGGAATATTTGCAGAAGATGATGAATTGTGAACTAAAAGGTGATCTTAAAGCCTGTTACACTTGGGGTTGAGGAAAGTCTGTCTAATATGGGAGTCATGGTCATATGTCCTAATACTGAAAGTGCACAATTTGGGTTTCAATATTATTTTTTTGAGTTAGACTGGTAAAATGTGCCAGATTGTGGTTCATCATTGATCATCGTAACCTCTTTAAAACATCAGCGGTGTTGGTAACTATTCTAATGGTTATCCAAATTACTTGTGGTTGTATAAATATTGAAAATGGTTTCTTTTCCTGGGAAAATCCAATGTCTAGATGTATTTGTAGACAAAAAGCAATGACATGATTGTCTGACATTTTGGCTGTTTGGAAATCAGCTTTTGTGGGGTGGAGAATGAGAACCTTATCACATGGCCTATGAACACCTTGCATTGATGTAAGGGGTCGTAATGTCACAGATTGCTGTGGTGTTCAGTGCTAATGCAGTTCTCAATAAAAAGGGTGAATGATACGTGACCGGTTACAAAGTGGTATTCAGTTAAAAGTTGTCCTTATTAGCTATGCATGTTTTAAAGTTGACCAAATACATACAACCAATGAGATGACAACAAACCAACAACAACAACAACAACATGACCCAATGCAGACTTTTGCAAAGCAGACTGTAAAAGTATGATCAGATGGTTTTGCAGGGGTTTGAATTAGATGGTTATTGCATGATGGTTATTCCAGAAAAGGAGAGATTTGTGATATAAAAGCCAGTACATGGAGTTGTCTGACATGTATTTCGGTTTGCTTATGAGGATAAATCAAGCTACAGCTATCTGTATGGGAGTAAAGAATCTCCCACTTGAGTCCTTGGACTTATTTAAATGGTGGCCAGTTTCGTCAATTTTGAAAACGAGTCGTGTTGATAAGAAACAATGTCCAGATAGTGTTGGTTGGTGCTTGGTATTCTCATTTAGTCAAATATGCTGCTAAAGATTTCCATCAGGTTCAGTTTTCTGTATCTGGAGCATAAATTATAATTGATGTATATGACCCCATAAAGAAAAGTCAAAGGTTTAAGAATGAGTAAGAACAGTGTTTGTATATCGTGTGTTTGTGTACATGCGTTATATTAATAACGGTTCCTTTCACTTCAAAGGACCCAGGGATCATGGAGCTGGTGGGCCCAATAGTAAGTATATGGCAACTACTTTGGCATCTACTTACATTATTAGATGATTTTCAACCCTGATTATAAATTTCTGATTTTTGTTACAGTGCAGGAGCCGGATAACTCTGACAATAACACCATCTTTGTGCAAGGTCTTGGAGACAACTATACTGTGGACTCAGTTGCAGACTTCTTCAAACAGATCGGCATCATCAAGGTGGAAAACCAAGGAGAAAAAACTGCCATTGTGCAGCAGTTATCTTCACATGGTTCTTATTGTCTTAATATCTTTTTCTTCTTTTTCTCACACAGATCAACAAGAAGACAGGATTACCCATGATAAATCTTTATACAGACAGAGAGACAGGGAAGCTTAAAGGGGAGGCTACTGTTTCCTTTGATGACCCCCCTTCTGCAAAAGCAGCCATCGATTGGTTTGATGGTATGTTGAAAGAGACCACGCGAGTGCCTGCCTTCCAAAAAATGTTCTTGGACGTCTGTCCAGTCTGTTTATGTCACGTTCATCTTTTCAGGTAAAGATTTTAATGGAAATCCAATCAAGGTGTCCTTCGCCACTCGCAGAGCTGAATTTGGACGCGGCGGTGGTGGTGGCGGCATGAGAGGTGGTCGTGGTCGAGGAGGTGAGATTAAGTCTCTATGTGGTATTTTAAATTATCTCCTCTTTTAGTCTCTGTTTAGTTTTCCTTACATGGGTTTTCTCTCTTTTGCAGGGCCAATGGGCCGTGGGGGATTTGGGGGAGGCAGAGGTGGTGGTGGCTTCCCAGGCAACAATGGCGGTGGTGGCGGTGGTGGCGGTGGTGGTGGCAATGGCGGCCAGCAAAGAGCAGGAGATTGGAAATGTTCAAATCCGTAAGTGTTGGTCTGCACTTACTTTTAGCAGATTATTTTGTAGCAAAATGTAAATGTCATCATGCAGCTCTTTATATAAAGCTGGATACAAAAGTAATACTGCTAAATGCGACTATAAGGCATTAAGATATTATAAACATTAAAGTCTATGATTTTTTGGAAGGCTGGTTTGCATTGAGAAAGGCGCTATATAAAGAAATTTCACTTGACCTGACAAATTTTCTTTTGTGCGTATGCAGAACTTGTGGTAATTTGAACTTCTCATGGCGAAATGAGTGCAATCAGTGCAAGGCTCCCAAACCAGAAGGAAGTGGAGGAGGAATGTCACCGGTGGGAGGTAAAGAGAAACTTTCCTGTGAAAATGAAGAAGATTTTTTGGTAGCATGTGGCTTATTGAACTGGGATAGTGGATTGCTGCTTAAATGCACCTATTTTTGTAGGTGGTTTTGGTGGAGACCGGGGCAGAGGCGGTTTCGATCGAGGTGGTTTCCGCGGTCGTGGTGGTGATCGAGGGGGCTTCAGGGGAGGAAGGGGAGGTGACCGGGGAGGATTCGGACCCGGCAAGATGGACTCAAGGTGAATGTTCTGACGATTCACAGCTGTTGCACATTTTAAAATGTTAACTGGTAGAAAACTGATTTTCAATATACACTATTCACGAGTGACAAATGTATTTCAGTGCCTCTGTTATGTGTTTTTCAGGGGTGATCACAGGCATGACCGCAGAGACCGGCCTTACTAATGGGAAACTCTCTTTTGTCCAAATAAGATTTTAATTCTGTGTGGGACCAGTATTCACTCCACTTCAACACTTATCTTCTTCATTATGTTTTGTGTTGTATGTTGTTAAAATAAGTGTTTTTGTTTTTAGTTCTGATAACATAAATGTTTTGTACTATTCTCTCTATACTCTGATATTGTTAACTATGAATTTTTTTTCTCTGTTAACTTGGTGCTTAGGTCACTGTAGTAATATTTGTGCAATTTATCAAATATACTTTCTTTGACTTTTTTTTTTTTTTGAAATTGTGGTTTAAAATTAAAAATGTTTGAAAAAAAATTTGTGATGTGGCATTAATTTATTTTCATCCACATTTCCAAGCACTTTGCATTTGTCTGTCTCATTGATTTATAATAGTAATAAACTGTTTATCTGTCATTACATTATATTTCTTAAATACAGGGTTATTATTTAAGCTAACTACAAAAATATTTTTATTACTTGAAATAAAATAAATGTTAACCGAAATAAATTATTTTAAAAAGATGTATTGCAGCTAAGTAACATTTTCATCTAGCTTAACTTGATGTATTAAAATAACAAACTGGAGTACAAATTAATAAAAACTATATAGACATTAAAAACAAAACAAAACACAACAGCTCTTGGTGAAGTTTGAAATTTCAGACACCCAACTTCCAACCCAGGATTCCCTCAGGGTGATGTAACCACTGGCATGGAAAAAAATGGTTCCCTTAGGAGTGACCAAAAAAAAATTACACTTGTCTACCATTATATCTACTACTGTATATTCCACAAACAGTAGTACATAATACTTTTTTAAAAAGAAATAACAGTAATTGTATGTATAAATAGTGTTCAGTAAATAACCTTTAAGATTGCTGCAGCACCACCTGCTGTTCACTAACGTGTAGTGGTTTCTGAACTTGTGAACAGAATGCGTAAGAATAAAAAATACATAATCTATAATACTGAATACTAATGACAAAATTCATAAATATCCTCGAGGTTGTGGGTTTTTTTCGTGAAGTATTTTCTTTTCATATCGGATGCATGCATGCACCATTATCTGTGCAAAATGCATGCTGGACAATGTGTCAATCTCATCAACCTTTCAGTAGTGTACAAAAATATTATACATATTTTATAAATATTTTACAGAGCAACTTTATGTAGTGCAGATAGCTTTATTTCTTTGACTTGTTTGTGCGATTTAGAAATATTTAGTTCTTTAGAAATATAAGCTACATTTTAATTATTTAATAATTACTTAAAGGCTTCACAGACAGGGCTTCGATTAGGCCTTAGTTTAATTAGGACGTTTAAGTAGCTTTTTATAAACGTATCTTAGAGAAAAACATTACTGATGTCCATCTTGAGACAAAACAATGGCACTAACATATTTTAAGATATGTCAGTGCAAGTAGCTTTCAATTAAAACAGCTCAAACATGATTTCTGTCTGGGACTAGCTTAAGCCTTGTCTGTGAAACCGGGGTTAATAATTTAATTAATGTATATTATTTTGCCGTTCATTTGTCTCGAAAATTCTCAGTTTTAGTATTTGTGAGGACATTATTTATGCACATAGCTCATAATTTATCATCTTCAGCCTATTTCTGAATTTGTTGGTTTTACTATTTCTTAAAGTAAACATTGTTATGAAATAGTGCGATTGTTCTTACACCATGCAAAAAAAGAACCCTTTAAGTACACGCAACTATATCAAGTTCGTGCGTCAATGACGTAAAATGAAAGGAAAATGCAGATTCGCCACAAAGAAGCTATGCTTACAACGGTCAAAATTATTTTGAGGTGAACGAAGCAAAGTAAAAGCAGAAAATAGCTTCATGTTAATGTATAATTACAATTTAACTTTTTATCAAAACATATAGTCACAATCTATTTTAATATTATTTAATTAACAATATATAGTAAAGGCGCATAGTCGTGAATTATGTGGAAAGTGCGAGAGCCAATGCAACGGCTAATATTTCTAGTGACTGATGGCGAGCAGGCGAGGCTCTCAGGTTAGTTACGCGATGGCCGCTTACTGTATTATGTTATTCTTTTTAGTACATTTCATTTTCTGCAGAAATTTAAAGACTTATGTCGCATCGATATTGCACCGGAATACAAGCGACACAGTTTTACATCAGATTTAGGACGCACACATTAAAACGGAGCTAGATTTTAACTAAGGATTTTCTGTTTTTCTCTGTCCGATACAGGCCTAGCTGTAGCGAGCTAGCGGCTGTCGAAGCGGGCAAACCTCCTCAAGACGCGCGCTCCGTTGTGTGAGTCTTTTGGCACACAGTGTTGAAATATTTCATTTTAGTATCGGGAATTTGTGTAGATTCGTTTGCTAGAAGTAATTGGCATTTGCACTGACACATCATTTTAAAGTTGAACTTTAGCTAGCTCGCGCTGTGAGCAGCTAGCAGCTCCAGTGTTTATTATGTTAGCTTGTTGTTGTTGCTAGTCGATATGTCAGAAAATATATATTACATTATAACTGCAGTGCTTCTTGTTTATTACGCCGTAATAGGCAGCAAAGAGTCGCGATTTTATTTTCTACATATTAATATATGATAAATGTGACATTTTAAGTTGAATGTGTCATCTTTATCTAACTCACATATAAGGGATGTTAGATCATCTTGTCAGTTTGACAACAAAATATTAGTCAGAATCATATATATATCAAAATTATAGTTCCCTAAACAGACACCCCTTTGTGTTTGTTTTTATAAAGAAGGTGAAAACTTTTCATGTGGAACTGTATAATATGTCGCATTTTTCCATTGTTTGCTATTATTTTAATGATTACACTGCCAGGTCTTCAGTATTAAAGTTTAGTGGCTGTTCTGCATGTGGTAACTATCAGATTGTTTGCCTGGTGAAGTAAATGAGCCATAAGTGAAAAGCTTTTCCCACTGCGACTTCAACGTGAGTCATGGAGCTCTGTGAGCATCTGCACAAAATCTCAGTCTCCTCTCTGTCTCTGCAGTGATAGCATGGATCCGGACAGTGGGGCGGACACTCAGCGAACTCTCAGTCTGCAATGGAAGAGCTATAAGCTTGTACAAGACCCCGCTCTCCGAAGGGTTGCTCAGAAAATCTACAGATATGATGGGATTCACTTTAGTGTACCGGTATGGACAAGCGTATACTTCTAACCGACAAACAGAGCAAGGAGTCAGACTATAATTCTTTCTTTGAACGCTTGTTCATAAAAATATATTTTTTACATTTTGTGTATGCATATTTGATTATGCAATGACTTTGTGTTCTGCTTGTTTGTAGGATTCAGGATTCCCACCTGTGGGGGACTTGCGTGATCCAAGACCCCGTAGAATCTGGTCTAGACACACAGAGCTGTCGCTGCCAGTGCCCAAATTTAAGGTATGCTTCTCTTCCTATAATTTCAACTTGTCATGCTGCTTTTCTGCTGAGCTCTTTGTACTTTTTGTGTTCTACATTCTAACACATTATTTCATTTAATGTTTTTTGTCATAGTTGGACGAGTATTACGTAGGCCCTATACCACTTAAGGAAGTGACGTTTGCAAGGTTGAATGATAACATCAAGGAGCCATTCCTGGCGGAGATGTGCGCCAAGTTTGGTGAGGTTGAGGAAATGGAGATTCTGTTTCATCCCAAGACCCGGAAGCACTTGGGCTTGGCTCGCGTCCTCTTCACCAGCACTAGAGGGGCCAAAGACACCGTCAAACACCTGCACAATACTTCTGTCATGGGAAACATTGTCCATGTCCAGCTGGATATCAAAGGTGCATCTCTCTCTTTAAATTGTTGTCTTTTATCATTAATATTCTGAAGTACTTTCTATATTCACTAATGTTCAAAAGTTTGGGGTCAGTGAGATTTTATTTTTTTGCTTTAAAATAAATTAATACTTTTATTTAGCAAGAATGCATTAAATTGATCAAAAGTAAAGCCATTTATAATGTTGCAAAAGATGCTAAATAAATGCTGTTCATTTGAACTTGAAAAACGTAAAACGGTTTTATTGAAAATATTAAGCAGCATAACATTGATAATAATTAGAAATGTTTCTTGAGCTGCAAATCATATTAGAATGATTTCTAAAGGATCACGTGACACTGACGACTGGAGTAATGATGCAGAAAATTCAGCTTTTACATCACACAAAGTACATTTTAAAATATATTACAATAGAAAATAGTTAAATTAAATTGTAATTGTATTTTACAGTATTTGTTTTAGTTTTTGAAAGGTAGCATATCATTTTTGCTTACTAAAATGTAGAAGAAATGACAGGCTTATTACTTTTCTGAACTATTTGCATATTAATTGACGAGCATTAAAATGGTATAAAATATACAAGTTTGAGCTGAATAAGAAGTGTCTTTCCCTGTCTTTTTAGATGTTCAGTAAATTTGAAAAACTCTCATAGTAAAAAATGTGTTGTATCTCTTGCCAGTATTGATGCAATATAAATTGGTTATCAGGTGGTATTAGAATTTTTTACTTATTGGTATCATTTCCTCTCTTTTTACATTTAGGTGACCTTTGCCATCATCTAATGCTCACTTAAACTTAAGGCTGCTCCCTAATAATTGCACAAACGCTGGTGTTGCCGGTGTTGCTGCAGCAAGCTTTATGCGTGCGCTAGAGCGCTTAATTTATATTTTAATGCTCATTATTATGGTTTATTTTAGCATTTCTCCCCCGTCTAATGGCTTAAATGAACCTTAAATCTTTCGTCGGCAGAAGCCCTACTTAAAATTAATCTTTAAAACCACTAATAATTTAATAACAATGTTAATTGTAATACTTAGCAAACCTCTAAAAATATTGATTTTTTTTTTCATATTAAATTATAATGTTGTGATGCCGGGAATTCATTTGTGGCATTTGAAATGTTTTATTTTAGTGTTGTTATTTATTATACATGTATTTACATAAAATTGTAATATGCGTGCATTATTTGCAAAGAAATGTCAATCCGGCCTCATTATCTCATTATTTCTTGAAAATATAAAACAAGTGTGAAAGTCAAACATTGCATAATGAAATGAATGCTCCAGTCTGTAGTTGAATTTAAATTGTGTGCTTGTTTTTCTAGGCCAGCAGAGGATGAAGTACTATGACTTGATAGTGAGTGGCTCATACACCCCTCAAACAGTGCCGACTGGAGGCAAAGCTCTCATAGAGAAATTTCAGCCCCCAGCCCCAGCACAGCCAGATACGGTGAGTACACAAACAAACCTTAGCTCAGATACACTGGAAAGAATGATTTGCTTTCCCATAAGTGATGCCACTATGTGTGGTTACCAGCCAACCTTCTTTTGGCATTTTTGAATTACAATGGCCTTCAATGGGTTGAGTTTATTCTACACATTACAGTCGCTCTCAAATACCCTTGCCTGTGTTATTATCATGGTCATGGGTGGACCACTAAATATATGAAAGATAAAGAGTTATCAAGCCTCCCCACAATGGATTCTTGAGATTTTCTAAATATATTGCAGATGAAAACTGTTTCTTTCTGTAGAAGATAGGAGAGATTGCATATTCAGTGGCTGCTGGCGTTGACACTCTTGGGGCCCATTAAGCTTAATATCAATTGGCCATTTTTTCCTATGTTTTCCCACAGTATACAAACTAATCATATTATACATTTCCCTCACCAATCTGTAGGTGTTTTGGATTGCTTGTAATAATGTGTTTGCCTCAAGCGATCAACTATTTTTTTATTGCATCACAAATCAGGTGGGTCCTGTGTAGCTGACTATTTTACTTATTTTTATTAGGAATGCTTCAATATTACAGGGGGGTTATCACACACAGTTTCTGCCAATCTAATGTTAATCTTGAGTACATATAGAGTAACAATGCATCCTTCATATCTCCGAAAAGTCTTTAGTTTTATCATATTTATGAAAGAAAGATACTCTGTACCGAGTCTTTCCCGAAAAAAGCAGAAATTCTGGAGGCGTGTCTGCCGTCAGTGCCATGGGTGGAGCTAAAGAGTCAAGAACGCACGCAGCTTTTGTGTAGAGATCGTCTGCTAGCTGCGACATCATTTTAAATAAAAAGGGAACAAAAACGTTTGTGTTGTTTACATTATATGCACTTGTGCGCCAATTGCCATCTGATGCATCTTTACTCATCACCCGTGATTTGCAAATCCAGCGCCAAACTGGGACTTGTTTACAAAACATTCATCACCGAAATTCCAGGAGCAAGCAAACATACGTGCACAACTCGGAAAAACAAACTTCATCTTCTGTTCCCTTAACGTTGGGTTCTTTGGGAAGTTGAAAAAGGTAATCTTTCCCTCACAACCAAAAACACACTCCTTTGGTGACAGGAGCAGTGTCTCATTTTGGAGGCTGTGTCCTCTGTAGGTTGCATTTGAAGGCTGCATATGTCATCAAGGATGTTTTATTTAAGAAAAGTAACCATAATAAAATTGACTGATATTCATTGTGAGGTGTAAAATACTGTAATTTCTTTCTTACTTTGCAATCTAATGGTTATTTTTCTTAAATAAGACTGATGTATGCAGCCTTCAAAGGGTGCAGCCCCTGATTTGGGACACAGCCATTGTTGAAAAATCTCTCGGCTTCCTTATCCCGAACGAAACGCGTTGATGGGCGTGCTCTTGCTCTGAGTGATGTGTGTGTGCACGCTTATCAGGGAGAAGTGCCTATACAAGGAATTCCGCTCTCTTTTGACATCATACAGGCCATACTCGAAAAAAACTCTCCGAAACCGGAAGTAGTGTATTAGGCACAGAAATATGTCCAACTCGTGTTTTGAAACTTTGGCCATGTTTAGCATGAGAATGCAACTCTTTAACAGTGTAAATAAGTCAGAATGCATGAAATGGCATTACACCCCCCCTTTAAGTATGGATGATCCAGCTTATTATTATTTTCATGGCCCATAACTGATAAATATCTAATATTAAAATTGCAAACTGTTTAAATGTACAACTGTTCAAACACTTGTTGTTTTTAAAAGAAGTCTCTTATGCTCAAGGCTGCATTTATTCAAAATATATCAAATTATATTAAATTACAGTAAACAATTTAAAATAACTTTTCTTTTTTAAAACTTTATTTGAAAACAGTTGTGCTGCTTAATATTTTTGTAAAACCTGTGATTCATTTTTTTTCAACATTCTTTGTATAGAAAGTTCAAAAGAGCAGCATTTATTTGAAATAGAAATCTTTTGTAACATTATAAATGTCTTTTGTCACTTTTGATCATTTGAATGCATCCATGCTGAATAAAAGTATAAATTTCCTACTGACCCCAACATTTGATCAGTAACATAAATGAAAATTAAAACACTACAAACAAATACCATATGAAATATAATTTTGAGATTAATTTAGTGATTTTGATGATTTATGAAATTTTAGACTCAAAGATTTTGAGTGTTAAATGACTGCAAATATCATAAATGTGAAAATCACATATATACAATATCAACCTGTATATTTAAAAATAACTGATAATGTGCATCACTAATTTAATTTTTTATCCTCTCTAAGTTCTGTTATTTCTTTTCTTTTATCAGTCGTCCGATATCCGACGGAGGCTCTCCACAGACCAGATGGCTGCTCCTGCTGCTTCTGCGCCTCTCAACTCTGGCAGCACCACCCCCTGTTCTGTGGACACTGGGTTTGGAGACCAGCGCCTAGACACCCCTCCATCCTCAATGGGGGGACCCTATACGCCGGGTTCCTCCGCTTCTTCACAGGGTGGGGGCACCCCTTACACCCCTCGCTCTGGGACCCCTTTCTCCCAGGACTCGGGCTTCTCTGTGGCCAGGTTGGTGCCTAATTTACATTAAAACTAATAATTACATAGAAAAGTTACATTGAAAAGTTTCTTTAGAAATTTGAAAAAATATCCCCTCTTGTTTCCTTTAGGCATGGTGGCTATAGCAATGCTCAAAGTTATCCCCAGCAGGATATGCTTCCATCCTCCTCCTGCTCCTCGTCAGCGGTCTCCTCATCATCAGGATTCAAGCCCCCTCGGTTTCATGATGATCTACATGCTCCACCTCCACAAGAACCCTCTGTGTTTCACAGGGGCCGGCCGGGATATCCTCCATCTGCGCCTTTCAGACCTAACGAACCTCCCTATCCATATCCCAATGTTGGAGGTTCAGGTATGCACCTTCCGCTACATCCACCCATGCCACCTCCAGGGCCTCAGTTTGAGCCATCTCCTCTGTCTGACAGAGAGAGAGACAGGGAAAGGGGTCACAGGGACAGGGATCGGGAGAGAGACTCAGGAGGGCGCTATGGAAGCGGGATAAGCTCCCGACGCTCCTCTTACCACTATCAACAGGATACAAACTCTTCGTCCACCTCCAAATCTTACCATTCGCACCACTCGCATCATGCTGACCGGCGAGAGGACAGGGACGGCAGGGGCTACCGGCGGGACAGTTCAGGCTCCCGCTCAGGAGATCACGGAAGGCATCGGAACCACCATCACTCCCACAACCACCACAGCAGCAGTGGAGGTGGGTCGAGTCGACGGAGGAGTAGCAGAGACCGTGAATGGGAACGAGACAGAGAAGGAGACTTTAACAGCTCTGATCCACGTTACGGAGGCCACTCGAACTCCAGCCACCACTCATCCAACAGCCTTTCCCCTCCCTCTGGTACCTCCTCTTATGGAGGATACTCGTCGTCTAAAGACCTGTCCCCCTACGACACACCCTCCTCCTCCCGGCTGGAACCCTCGCCGGCCTTCCATCCTCAGCAAGGTGCCGGGGAGAGGGGCTTTGGAATGGGAGGTAGTATGGACAATGACTACCGCGCTCATTCTCACCACACGCCCCTGGCGCCGCCGCCTCCACCTCCTCCCCTCCCGCCGGCCTCCGTCATCGCAGCCGCTGTGGCCGAAACCCTTGGCTCTCTTGATTTCGGGCAGGACAGTCCCATCCGAGAAGAACAGTGGACCAAACCTAAACGCCATCCCAGCACACCGCCCCATCCGCCTCGGACACCTCCGACCTCCTCGCCTCCTCACGCCTCCATCCCGTCATCCTCCACCTCCCCGTCTTCAACCTCCCTGCCTCACCACCTCCCCTCTTCCACAGCATCCCTCTCTCCGCCGCCTCCACAACGTGACTCCTCCCCGGAGCCAGACTCCACTAATGAGAGCCTGCCATTCATGCACCACAGCAGCAGCTTGGACTCGCGTATTGAGATGTTGCTGAAAGAACAAAAGGCCAAGTTTTCCTTTCTTGCCTCAGACGATGAGGACGATGAGAAGGAGGACAGAGAGAGAGGAAAAACAAACGAGAACACAGATGGAGGGGGGAACAAACTCAGAGAGGAGAATGGAGAAAGGCCTAGTCACAAGAGACAAGGAGAGACGGAGGGAGTCCAACAGAGGAGGAGAGGAGAGAAAGATGGACGTCGCAGAGGCAAGAGGCAAGGTGGTGGAGTGGGTGAAGGCAGGAAAACGCCTCCAGAGGTGGCCTCCTCCACTCCTGCCATGCACGGTTTAGTGTCCGAGTCTCTTCAGGTCCAAATGCCGCCACCTAAGGAGGAGCACACGACCTCGGACACACACAGGGCTCCACATACCCCACCTACCTACAATGGAGAGGCACAGGTGAGTCCCCCCAGTTATATTTGGATGTGTAATGGATCTATGAGCTTGTTTTTTCTTTTTCTTTTTGATGGCAGGAAAATATTGAGTCAGTGCATTACACTAAGGAAGCACACCAGGTAGCATTGAATGTAGTGATGTGGATCTCAACTGGTTGGAGTTGCCAAAGAATAAGTTGACAAAGGCTGAACAGCAAAATTAGTGCTTTTGTAAATGAATAAAACACAGCAGAAGTGTTGTTTACTAGCCAAACACTGGGCTTAATATTGTTTTAGTCATTTCATCTCCAGAGGCCGAAGTACTGTTTGAGTTTTTATTTATTTTTATGTGATTTATCATACAACCTTTGACAACAGCAACAGAGGATACAGGAAGAATTCTCCTACCTTCTTTTTAAAAACTGGAAATGCCTATTTTGTTTTTGTATCTATGTGTATGTATCGGTTAGTTACATTTAGCATTGTGTTTTTCCTGCTGTCCACAAACCAGAAGATCAGAACAGACCCTGTCAAAAGTCATCCATATGAATTGAGTGTCTTAATCCAAGTCTTCTAAAGAGACACAGTCACTTTTATACGATGAACATGTTTAATTTAGGCTTTCACATATAAACATTAATCAGTGCACATTGTTGTGCTCAACAAACATGAGTATGGTTTATATTTATAATTATCTTCATGTGTTCCAGTAAATAATGAATTTTCACTTTAACTGTTGAACCTGCTGACATTTTGTTTTTATAACTTCAGTAATTCTGACATAGTGTAAATGAAGCAGTAAGCTAATAGATAAAAGTGAAACTGACATGCTTTTGCTTTTTTTTTTTTTTTTTTTTTTTTTAATGCTCTGGTTGATTCTGGAATGTTACTTTGCGCAGTGTCTGAGTATTATTTCTCAGGTTCGGTGCACCATTACATTTGATTCTAGCTTGAAAATGTCCACCCCCCCCCACACACAGTGTTTTTAAACTGCAATCTTAACAATCTCTTCTCCTCAGCCATCTCCTCACTCCTCTGGGGAGGATATGGAAATATCCGATGAAGATGACAGCGCCATCACCACAGCGACACCCCATCCCGCTGCGTCTTCGTCCTCTTCACCAGCCACCTCCTCACAATCTGCCCTCCCCTCCCAAACCCCAGACCCCTCTGCAAGCCCCGCTCCTGACACCAGCCAGCACTTCAGCGCCACCATGCCACCTCCTCCCATCCCGTCTTACCCTCCCCACCTCCCTCCCCCACCTCTGCCTGGCTTCTCCCTGCAGCCACCTCCGCCACCTGGCATACCTCCTCCACTTCCTCACATGGAGCTGCACCCCGAGTACCCTCCTCCGCTGCCGCACCACATGTACGACTACGCCAGTTCCATGGAGCTCATGAGCCAGTACTGTGGCGGAGTGCCCATGTCATTCCAGATGCAGACGCACATGCTCAGTCGTCTCCACCAGATGCGAATGGCCTCCTCCAACAGCGCTACAGCACCCCCTGGAGAAGTCCCGTCCGCCTCTGAATATCCCCCGTCATATCACCTCCATTCAGTACCTCCTCCACACCACCCACATCACCCATACATGGACCAAGACGGGAATGTTGCCTCGCACTACGACCAGGACCACCGCTACATCCCTCCTCACTTACCGTACGCCTACCCGGACCCTCACGCCGCACAGCTTCCACATCATCACGCCATCCCGCCTCCCCACAGTCCCTGGCCTCCTCACCTACCGCCCCAGCAGTTTCCTTCCCACTATCCTCCACCTGGCTTCGGCACAGTGCCTGGTGTGGATGGAGAGCTGTACGGAGCGGCGGGTGACCAGATGGCCATAATGGGCCACAACCCCTACGAGGCCGTAGTGCAGCAGGTACTGGCAGCTTTGATTGAGGAGATGAAGAACATCATGCAGAGGGACCTGAACCGAAAGATGGTGGAGAATGTCGCCTTTGGCACCTTTGACGAGTGGTGGGACCGCAAGGAAAGGAAAGCTAAGGTAACATTAGAGAGTTTTATTCATATTTGCTTTGAATGACCTTCAGTGTTTTTTCAACCATGCCACCTCTTGCTCTTGTTTGCACAGCCATTCCAGACAGCCATGCGGGGAGTTGCGGTGGTGCGTGAGGAGGAAAAGAAGGATGAGAAGACCAGCAACCGACCTCGGGAGCCACTTATGTCTCTGGTAGACTGGGCCAAGAGTGGAGGCATGGAGGGTTTCTCCCTGCGTGGAGCCTTGCGCTTGCCTTCTTTTAAGGTGCCTGACTTTACCTTACCATCTCTTAAACATCTAAAAATTAAACCGCCTTCCCACTGTCTCTGACATTCGAATGTATCTACATTCATTGAACTTCACCTCCCTAGTGGCCTTCATGTCATTTAACATGTAATCATCATTCACCCAAAAATGAAAATTCTGTCATCATTTACTCACCCTCAGGTTGTTCCATACCTATATACATTTCTTTGTTCTGCTGAACACAAAGTAAGATTTAGAAGAATGTCAGTAACCAAACAGATCTCGCCCCCATTGACTACCATAGTATTTATTTTTCCTTCTATGGTAGTAAATGGGGGATGAGATCTTTTTGGTTATGGACATTCCTCCAAATATCTTCCTTTGTGTTCAGCAGAAATTCAGACATGTTTGGAGTAAATGATGACAGAATTTTCATTTTTGGGTGAACTATCCCTTTAAAATGAATGAATATATCCACACAAAACAAATGACTGACAATGCACGTGAAAGAAAAACATTGTAGGTTTTCTAGGGCTAATTTACGTATATAAATATAAAAGTAGTGTTTTGGACTTATTTATAATCGTCCATTTGACAGAAATAATCTGTTTTAGTGCAGAAATATTGATAATTCTCTCCTCTTGTTCATAGTTTTGAATAAAATACATCTCATGTGGTTGCATACAGTATAGTTACAAAAGGACAAATGTTTCATAAAGTCAACTGAAGCTCAAATTAGATCCATATTTGCAAACAACAAAGAACAAAGATTTTATTGTATAGGTAGGCCGACTAGAAAAAATGTGTTGTCCCATGATCATTTGGCTATAATTTATTATAAATAAATATTATGTACTTTTTTTTTGTTTAAATTTTACTGTTTTACATGTTGGGTTATTGAGGTAATGCCAATAAAATTTGAAAATGTCTCATTTATTGGCCGATACAGATTCAGCTGCCAATATCCGGTTAAGTCTGACGTTACGCATTACTGTTTCCAGGTCCAAACGCTTTATCAGTCACAAAAGCAAACTAATACTAATGTATACTGATTGTGTGCTGTAGTACTGCTGAAAAATCATAATCCTAGCCTTTATATCCGTAGTGAAATCTCTGTTGGCCAGACAGTGATTCATCTTTTCTGAATTGTTAAAATATTGTTGTATCCTGTGAGCCCAGAGACTGTAGTGTGCACCCTGAGACCACTTGGACCCAGAAACAATAATCGATACATCCTGACTTAACAAGTGGAAATCATGCATACTTGATCAAATTTAATGGTTTTGATAAGGCTGGCACACTTCATTACCATGATTTGAAATAATCCTGTATGAAAATGATGTTACTAATGACGAATGTGTTCTTCAGGTTAAGAGGAAGGAGCCTCAGGAGCTTGTCGAGGGTGATGAGCTAAAGAGAGCCAGGCCTTCCACTCCACCCGATGAGGAAGATGAGGGTATGAGGTGTTTTTTTTAGAGCTTGCATTAACGTTTACGTAACTGTACTTTTGTAACTCCTCTATATACTTTCTTTGCTATGTCTTTCTCTCTCTCAGACTCCTATCAGGGGAAATCTGCAGACACTGCTGCAGGAAGAACAGAGGAGAGGCGTGTGGCAGACAGAGGAGCAGCCAGGAGGAGGAGCAGAGCCAAGGCGCGTAAGCCATACGACCTGGACAGTGAGGGAGAAGAAACATCAGATGGTTCCTCCTCTGAGAAGGTTGGTTTGTATGTCATTAAATCTGTCCTTTTTTTGTGTAGTAGTGGGAACGTGCTGATTTAGAGTGTTTCATTAGTCCATTACAACTCGAGCATCATTCAAAGAATGGCACTCTCATGGCCTGCACAACAGAATAGCAGAGGCTCATTAAGTTTTAAAAATGCATGCCTTTAGCCAAGCACACAGCAGTTGTTGTCTGGAAAGTTGGAAAGTTAAAAGGCTCCTCTTCACTTGAACTGGTCTCTGTGAACGTCTCACAGAGCTGATGTGCTCATAGTCAATTTACTGACTTTTGATCTCCTGGTGAATCATTCTAAATCACTGTTATTTTAGTATAATTTAAAAATACAGATTTATTTCAGTTAATGAAAACTCTTTTTAATAGTTTTAATTAACAGTAACAACTCTGTTCTAAATTGAGCAATGCATCTGTTCTGAATTTAAAAAAATACAAATTGATTATCATAATGGTAATATTTTGATTATATATTTTTTCTAATAATTTTTACACAGAAATGCATAATTACAATTAGGTTAATCTCTGGAATTATTTCCATATCTACATATTCAAATACCTAACTGTTTATGATGGTATCATGTCTTCAATATTTGATGTGAATTACTCCCCCCCCCCCCCCCCCCCCCCCCCATATAGTTTATAGCTTTTTACTGAGAGTATTGCCATTCTAAGCTTTTGGTTTTAAATATTAAAGCATTTCTTCATTTTTGCAGAATATATTTTGTTCTACTTGGTTGTAATTTAATTAAATAATGGCTAGATGGCAGCATTTCTTTTCTTCAAGTGCTATGGAGGAATTTCCACAACTCCCAGCAGATGAGTTCAATCATGTTATTGTCATCATTGTGACTGGGACTCCTTATGTTTTATGTTTAGGAGGAGGATGAAGACAGTGACAAAGTGGATGAGTCAGAAGGTATGAAGCTGGCTTTTTTTCTTTTATACTCATGCATTTAGGCTCTTGTTGCTATTTGCACACTGTTATGACATTATTAGACTTTTAAATGTATATCTGATCTTATCTTGTAGATTCATGTTTTTTTAACTGTTTTCTCTATTGCTCATGTTTCTCAGATGAAGCCTTTAGTGCAGACAGTGATGACGAGAGCATTTCTTCCTCTTCTTCTGAGAGCTCATCATCATCCTCCTCGGCATCGTCGTCTTCCTCCGATGAGGAAGATGAAGAGGAAGGTGTGCAGGCTGCAGAGAGCGAGTCATTGGATACAATGGACGAGTCTACAATGGACAGCGTAGCTATGGACACAGAAAAGGATGAAAGGTACGTCCCTCTGTGAGAACTGATACAATGAAGAGTGTTGTGTCTGTAGATGGATAAGTTGATGTGACCTATGTCTGTTTTTAACAGGTACAAAGCCAGCACTGACCAATTATCAGTTACTGCTGTGGAGGTCAAACAAGGTCAGTTAAAGATCACTTTTTAAAAAAAAAAGGGGGGGGGGGGGGGTAATTATAGAGAGAGTTCAACTAAAAATGAAGATTCTGTCAGCATTTATTCACCCTCATGTCATCCCATATCTGTAAAACTTATTTTTCCGCTGAAATCAAATATCTTCTTTTGTGTTCAACCCAATACAAGTTTGGAACGACATGAGAGTAAATGATGATTTCATTTTTTGGTGTACTATCCCTTTAATGAGCAAATGTAACTCCTGATTTTATTTTCAAAAATGTTAAGTTTTGTGTTCACTTTATTCTTTCTTTTATTTTCAGAAGAAGAGAAAACGGCTACAGCTGTGCCTCCATCTTCCCCATATCCCCGGCCTTCTTCCCCTATCCTCCTCCTCCCCCCACTCAAGAAACGGCGCAAGACAGTTTCTTTCTCAATGGAAGAAAGCGAAGTCAAGCCCCCTGTTCTGTCATCTTCTGCTCCCTCTCAATCTCCCACTCCTGCCTCACAAGCTTCAGACGTTCCTACTTCCACTTCTCCCGAAAGCACACCCACAGCAGCCGCTCCACCCGCCGCCTCCAAACCTGCCCCGATGCTCCTTCCATTTGCTTCCCGTCCCAGTGAGAGTAATGCACTGACTTCCCCTGCTTCCCCTTCCGCTGTTCTTACTGTCCCTCCACCAGTGCGTTCCCTGCGGCCTGATGAGCCCAAAAAGAGTCCAGGTCCCCCTCCATCCCCACAAACTCCCACTGCCAAAAACTCTTCCAAACGTGGCAAAGACTCCCCTAGAACGCCCCCTGTGCCCGTCTGCCTCACGGTTCAGAACCTCCCGCTGGACCATGCCTCCTTGGTCAAAATGGCCTATGAGGACCCCGTCCCTGTTCCAACCACACAAAAGGGTCGCATACGCGGCCGCCCTCGGACACTCAGCCAATCAGCTTCTGGCCCTCATCTGCATCCCGCTGTGGAGGAAGAGGAGGAGGATGAAGAGGAGCTGGAGCAGCGGCTGAAACTCAGGGAGCAGCTGGGAGTGTCCAGCCTGCTGCAGCTGGCCTCTGCCCCTAAGCCTGACCTGTCTGTGCTGGCCGATGTGGCGCTGAAGATGGACCCGGAGGCAGATATTGACTCGGAAGAGACCGAGACCTCCGATGAGGCAGAGGAGCACAAGCTGGAGGAGGAAGAGGGTGACTTCTTTGCCCCACACCCACGCCAACCACTCCTGGATCCAGAGGGTCTGTTCGTCCTGCAGGAGCACAACTATTCTAAAACTCTTGCGCCTCCACTCCTCACATCTCCACAAAAGAGGACGAAACAGGACCCCACCGTTCTGCTC
Organism: Hypophthalmichthys molitrix; assembly: GCA_037950675.1. NCBI lineage: Eukaryota > Metazoa > Chordata > Actinopteri > Cypriniformes > Xenocyprididae > Hypophthalmichthys > Hypophthalmichthys molitrix. Next base: position 27,038,242 of record CM075494.1, read on the forward strand.
CCTGCAGATCTCAACCAGCACGGTGTTCAGGAAGCACCTGAAGAGGTCATTGGGGAAGCTCTTGCCGCTAGGGGAGAAGCTCCGGAGCTGTACGAGGATCTTTCCGGGATGGGCCTGCTGAGCGAAGCGAGGGACGCAGCTGAGGCACAGACCAAGAGCCTCGGCCCACCACACAAGAGGAGAGGATCAATTAGCAAAGAGATGGAGATGGAAGAGAGGGGGAGAGGGAAGAGCAAGAAGAGAAGTAGGAAGGACAAAGAAAATGAGGAGCTCCAGATCTCTAAGAAACAGAAGGAGAAGCAAATTAAGAAACAGAGGAAACGGAAGTTAGAGGTTTGTGCTTTTTCTGTCTGGGTCTTATTACAGAACTTGAGTGAGAATTCACATTTTAAGAATCAGTTACAGTAATTGTTGCGCAAGGATTGTGCTAGACACATTAACTTTTTCAGTAACAAACTACTACTTCTGTATATGCTTAACTCTATATGTATTAGTGAAGTGCGCAACAACTAATTTTATTAACGTTTAAATGGGATTTTGCAACCGACTAGTTAACTAATCTAATCCTACACTCCGGAAACAGTCTGTATATGCAGTTCATTTGAAATGGACTACTTAATCTATCCCATATGGAATGTGCTAAAAATAGGTCCAAATATATGCAATGTGCTTGCCTTGCATTATGATCATTGTATAATAAACTTAAGCATTCACTTAAGCAATGTTAGCTATTATAGACATATTTATTCAAATCAATAAGCAGCTCAGGGCCAATAAGTTTAAACCTATTATAAACAGATTTCCTCAAATAAAAGCTTGTCCACATAAGTCAGCACGTTAAGGTGTTCATTATCACACACATATATATATAGTTACATTGCTGTTGTTTTAGTCACATTGTATTGCATTAACAACTGATACATTGAGCTGATACAATCAAACAATTCTTACCTATTGTAATTGTCATTTGAATTCCTTGATTTTTGATCTTTTTACCACATTTGATCTTTAATATTAGTCTTTGAACAGTTGATGCATCAACCATTCCATCTAACATTTGCAGCACTTCCTGTCCTGGGGCCGGTTGCACCAGCTGGACATAAGAGTTGGGTGTAATGCTGCCTTCACGTGCTATCAGAATTATTGTAAATATGAGTTTCTTAGACATGAACACCCTCTCAAGAACACTGGGGAGCTCAGGGATAATTTTTAACCCAAGTTCCCGAGTTGGGTGGAAAATATTCCAAGCATACTGTCCCTCTGAGCATACAGTATACAGTTTCTGCTAATAATACATGTTCATATTTTTCCAACATAATTAAAACTTTTGTGTTGGGTCAGTTGCCTGCGTCGGCAGTGTGCTGTAGGCACACCCATCTTAATGATTGCTATATATATTCTGCACAAATTAACCATAAACTTTACAGTTCATGTCTGCATTAATAATTAATGTGCTATTAATTCACAGACATGTAACTAATCTTGTCCAAACAAGTCACAACTCTACATTTGACTAGGCGTAAGATTTATTCTTGGATGCATTTTACTTCTAGCCTAGTTTTACAACTTGGTTCTTACTGTGCAAGTGGCCCCTGCTGTTTAACGCTTTCACTCAAATATATACTCCTATTGTTTTTGAGCCAGATAAAAGCTGCTTTGATATTAAAACAATAATAATGATCTGTATGTACTGTATGTTTATATATAATTGTGTATGTTTTGTTTGTAGCTTGTAATGTAACTGTTTTAAGGGGTATCTTAATATAAATAGCTTAAAGCTACTAGTTTCAAGTGGCTTCCTCAACAATAGGCCTTGTATGGGGAACTTATAGTTTATATACATGTTTTCTCAGTGATCTACGTCCTAGTTGACAGGCACTTGTTAGAATGTAGCACTGTTGCGATAATTTCATCATGTTGCAGGCTGTTGTAATATAACAGTTTGTCCTATAAACCCACAGAACTTGAACTGCTTTCCACAGTTCTGCATTGTTGGGTAATACTCAAGTTTGGCAACTAGTGACCAAAAATCCCCCGTTTGGTCTTTGTGTGGATTTTGTCTGTTTCCTAACATTTTCCTAAAATACTTTGTTGTCAGGAATTCGAAGAAGATGTGGATGTGGAGCAGTTGGAATCTGGTGAGCTTTCCAGCTCCAGCTCTGAATCGGGAGACTCTGACTTCGGTTTGGAGAGATCACTGGAGTTTGAAAAGGAAGAGGTTAGAAAGAGCGAACGACTTTTCCTTCAGGAAGCTGGCTTGACCCCTTCGACTCAGCGGCGGCCCAAACATGTGCCCGTGGAAGCTCCTATACCCCGTCCCTCTTACAAGAACCGCAGCGAGTTTGAGCAGATGACCATCCTGTATGACATCTGGAACACTGGCCTGGACCAGGAAGATTTGAGACTCCTGAAGAGCACCTACGAAAAACTGCTGCAAGATGACCATGGCACCGACTGGCTCAACGACACACACTGGGTCCCTCATACCAATATCCTTACAGCTGCTTAAGAAAAATAATAGTTATACAAACAAAATCAGATGCTTTTATTGGTCATACAGCAGCCAACAGTATTAGCACTATACAAAATTTACTGAGTTTGCTAGAAGTGCCTAGTAAAGGCATATTAGGTAAAGAGTAAGAGGCCTTCCTCTATAACTCTAATACTTTTCAGTTGATTTCACCCAAGTTTTGCTCCTTAACCTCTTGTCTGCACTCACCAACATCCCGAACCCCCGGCGGAAGAAGAAAACAGCAGATGGGCAGCTAAGAGAGCATGTCACCGGCTGTGCTCGCAGTGAAGGCTACTATGCCATCAGCCGCAAGGAGAAAGACGTCTACCTTGAGCTAGACCAGCCAGTGACTGTGCAGGAAGTTGGGGACTATGATACTGCAGTAGGTTCACTTTAGGTTTTAACAACTCAAATGTGTGTTGAACTTGTAATTAAAGCCTTATTTACGTTTTTGTGTGTGTATGAAGGCATGTCAGATTTAAACATATGAGTTGTAGTTGTGCCACAGCAAATACATTTTTGACTAAATGACTCATTACTTGCCATTAAATTTATTTGTTCAGCATGAGTATGGCAGACAGTTTGGGCCAGTAGTTTTTACCCATCTGAGCAGCTCTCACTCTCTCTGTCTGTCTCTGTCACAGGGCTCGAATCGTCTGCTGTCTGAAAGGCGCTCCGAGCAGCGGCGTCTCCTCAGTGCAATCGGCACTCAAGCAGTAATGGACTCAGATCTGTTGAAACTGAACCAGCTGAAGGTAAAGTTCTTCAGTTCGTTGACACGACCGTGACCTTGATCGTACAATCAGCACTTTGATTACAATGACCTCACCACTCCTTCAATTCCACAAACTCTTGGCAGCTTTTCAGTGCATTTATTCATAGCATTATGTTTAATGTTTGACATATAGTGTAATGCATAAACTGTAATGCCCATATAATGGATGGCATATGAGGGCACATTCACCAGGTAAGTTTGCGTGTACTCTTTGTAGAGTAATTCATACCATCCAAACAGCTTTATGAAGTCTGCTGACTCATGTGTCAGTGACCCTGATGGGCTCCTTATCAGTGGTTTTGGCTGTTATGTTCTGCAAGCTCTTTGACATCAAGTTCATGTGTTCAAAGTTAAAAGGTATTCCTTTAAAAGCACTTCTTATCTTAGGACCTCCTTTATTGCACTGTGTATGTTTGGAAAGGGCGGACATGCATGTTGGTTTATTGTGTAGCATATAAGGTGGTACTTCACACAAAGGCTCCCCTATGGACCTTTAATGTTATTTTTCACTGTGAAGCCAGATTGTAATCAGTAATCAGCTGGATTTATGTGCTTTTTGTTGTAAAAAGGATTTATCATTCCATTCACCTTAATTACAATCAGTGTGTTAGAAGTGGTTACTAGGAGAAAATGTCTATTTCTGTCTGTCTGTTTTGGAAACATGTGTAATTGATGTTTGGACAAATAGGAATGCTAAAGCCCAGGAATTTTACGTGGTATCATTGTTCAGTCTGTCATCATTCAATCATTAAGTCATTAAGGCCCTTTTTACACCTGGTATTAAGGTGAGTTTTGGTTGATCGAATCACAAGTGGATGAGGAAGAAACATACCTGTTTACACCTGGTGTAATTACATTTTCCATAAATTACATTAGAAATTGTATTACAATAGAAAACAGTAATTTTAAATAGTAATACTATTTCACAATATTACTGTTTTTACTGTTCACTAGATCAAATAAATGCAGCCTCTGTGAACATAAGAGACTTCTTTCAAAAACATTCTAAAAAATCTTAGCAATGCCAAACTTTTGAACAGTACCATAAGAGGTGATGAAAAGGTGTGCATGTGATCCAAAGCTCTGAGTAATACAGGCATCTGTCTTTTTAGAATTTTAATAGCCAAAATATTGTGCTAATCGAGTTCATTCAAGCTGTCTATGGCTAAACTCTAGTTAATGTACTTAAATATTCTTGTGCCTGTAAACATAGTCTATACATGTTTACATCGAATTTATGCTTGAATTCTGCTTGCAGTTCCGTAAGAAGAAGCTGAGGTTTGGCCGCAGCCGTATCCATGAATGGGGCTTGTTTGCCATGGAACCCATTGCTGCAGATGAGATGGTCATTGAATATGTGGGACAGAATATCAGACAGGTAAGCCTTCTAGCTGAAGTGTAACTAATAGCTATTAAAATGATTTATAGCCTGCTAGGAAGTGAGTTTGTTTGCTCTTGAGGAATATGTGTTTGCATTGGTGTTAATAGATTTATGTTTTTTGCTCCATTTGTAGATGGTGGCTGATAATCGAGAGAAACGATATGCCCAGGAAGGCATCGGGAGCAGCTACCTATTCCGTGTCGACCATGACACTATCATTGATGCCACCAAGTGTGGCAACTTGGCTCGGTTTATTAACCACTGCTGCACTGTAAGTACCCTTCTAGTGACGCATACATATCCATATATCTCAATTACCACATGACGTCTGATAAACATATTGCTGCCACTCCCAGTGTGAATAGATGCTTGTTTTTGGAGTGCATTAAACTGAAGAAGCTCTAGAATAGTCATGTTATGCAGGTCTCAAATGCTACCCATTTAACATTTTTATTCTAATTAATAGGGTTATGACACCAAAATTTAGATAACAGCCTAAATAATATACTTAAAACATTATTAAAGACAAGTGAATGATCAAAAACGAAACACGAACAAATAAACAAATTACAAGCAATAGCACAAATAAATACAATAGACCAAAGATACAAATGAAATAAGTTTTTCAAGTAATATTTACAGTTGAGCTCAAAAGTTTACATACCCCTTGCAGAATCTGCAAAAATGTTAATCATTTTAACAAAATAAGAAGGATCATGAAAATTGCATGTTATTTTTTTTAGTACTGTCCTTAATAAACTATTTCACATAACAGTTGTTTACATAAAGTCCACAAGACAAAAAAATAGCATAATTTATAAAAATGACCCCATTCAAAAGTTTACATATCCTTGATTCCTAATACTGTGTGTCATTACCTGGATGATTTGTGATGGTTGTTCATAAGTCCCTTATTTGTTCTGAGCAGTTAAACTGAGCTCTGTTCTTCAGAAAAATCCTTCAGGTCCTGCAGATTCTTCAGTTTTCCAGCATCTTTTGCGTATTTTGAACTCTTTCCAGCAGTGACTGTATGATTTTGAGATCCGTCTTTTCACACTGAGGACACCTGAGGGACTCCGACACAACTATTAAAAAGGTTCAAACATTCACTGATGCTCCAGAAGGAAACATGATGCATTAAGAACCAGGGGTGAAAACTTTTGAACAAGAAGTTGATGTGCAATTTTTTTTTATTTTGTTTAAATAACATATTTTTTAATTTAGTTCTGCCCTTTGGAAGCTACAAAAGATGCTTACATGTTTCCCAGAAGACAAAAAAAAAAGTACAATTTATTCTCCAATCCAATTCAAAAAGTTTACATCCCCGACTCTTAATGCGTCATGTTTCCTTTTGGAGCATCAGTGAATGTTTGAACCTTTTTTAATAGTTGTGTTTGAGTCCCTTAATTGTCCTCAGTGTGAAAAGATGGATCTCAGAATTATACAGTTTGCAGGACCTGAAGGATTTTTCTGAAGAACAGAGCTCAGTTTAACTGCTCAGAACAAACAAGGGACTCATGAACAACCATCACAAAACAAAAAAACAGTCGTGGATCATCCAGGTAACCACACAGTATTAAGAATCAAGGATATGTAAACTTTTGAACAGGGTCATTTTTATAAATTCCGCAATTTTTTTGTCTTGTGGACTTTATGTAATAACTGTTATGTGAAATAGTTTATTAAGGTACTAGTACTAAATAAAAAAATACATGCAATTTTCATGATCCTTCTTATTTTGTTAAAATGATTAACATTTTTGTAGATTCTGCAAGGGGTATGTAAACTTCTGAGCTCAACTGTAGGCACAGTTTATTCAGTCAAGAGCAGTGAGTGATTTTCTCTTTTTCTCTTTTTTTATTTGTTTGATTACCATTAAGGACACATTTAGACCTAATGCACGGATCCAATAAATTGATACTGATACACATGTGTTTTCAATCTCGACTGTTTACATTCACTTAAGACATAACCATCTTTGTTTACAAGGATGCTCACCACAATTTCGTGTGTATTTGCTTGTTCAAGCCCTTGTTCTTTCTCTTATTGTCATGCACTGGAATGACTTAAAATCAGTGTTTAAATGGGCAAGACTTAAAGGTTCACTATTCAAATTTTGCCCCTCTAGTGGTAAAAAAAAAAAAAAAAACTGCAAGCATTTTGCAGAATAACATTGTGTTTCAGCTCTGCATGACTGTGGATGAATATGGTTCTTTCAACTAATTCAAGAAAGAGAGATTATCCTACTGCTCATAAAATATTCACTACTAGGCTTAAGAGAAATAACCGGTTTAGATGAAAAAGATCTCAAGCTGACTAGCTGAAGATGTTACTGTAGCTCGACCCATTAATTGACACTGTATTTCCTTGAAAATAAATTCCAGCACAACGCTACAACCAATGAAATGGTCCTTTACAATAGATATTGCTTTACAAAACTCTGTTAGAGAGCTAGATGGCAATTTATCTGTTCAATAAAATACCTTACTCACCTGTCGAGTAACAAAAATGCCATCTCCATGCTGCTTTTACAAATCACTCAGTTCTCGCCTTCTCTGAAAAGCCAGGCCAATGTTGATTCTTGTTTTATTACGGGCTCTGTCGCATCCTCTTTATGCCAGCAGACTCTCCTCTGTTCAGCGTTTTTTTTTTTTTTATATATATATATATATATAAAATGGGTGATTCCCTGGAGATTGGAGATTTAGCTGCTCCATGTCAACCTTCCTTGCTCGTTGTGACTAACCTATGCGACTTCCACATCATACATGTGTCAAAGTAGCCCGAGTAACTATTTACGGATATGACGAGACACACATGGTTGAGTGACGCATGCAATTTCCCACAAAAACCATCCTGACGGTTCTAAAATAGCCTAAAACATACTTACCATAATGAATCAGGGTAAGACAAAAACACATTTTGAAAAAAGGATTAGTGTATTTATTTAAATTTTGTACAAAACAGTTACATTGTGCAACTTTAAAAACACATGCGAATAATAAACTTTGGGCCAGTAATTATTTTGTTGGCTGTCCCAAGTGTCTTTCACGCTCTTAGGAATGTTTACAGGCGGTCTTCCAGATTAGCAGATTTTTGTCCCCTATCATATCTGTTGGCATGCAGCTGCTGGATTTGCTGATTTACTGCTTGATAAGACTTGCATCTGGTCTTTACATAGTCTGTAAAAGCCCAGAAAAATTCAATTTTTTTTTTTTTCTTGCACCATCCGTCAGTGGAATTTGTGTTTGCGCCATCATCCCCTCCAACAACTGCAAATGAGCTCATAGATTTTGTTAGACACACACCCCATAGAGCTGTGCAGTGGAACAAATTTTCCAGATCTCCTATGGGAAGTAAAATAATTAAAAAAAAAAAAAAACATTTATTCATGATTTCTTGTACTTCTCTCTCACAGCCCAACTGCTACGCCAAAGTGATCACCATTGAGTCCCAGAAGAAGATAGTCATATACTCCAAGCAGCCTATCGGTGTGAACGAGGAGATCACGTATGATTACAAGTTCCCCATTGAAGAGAACAAAATCCCTTGTCTGTGTGGCACAGAGAACTGCAGAGGAACCCTGAACTAAAAGTGTCCTAGTCCTTCCCCAATACAAGACTTGCCAATCCACTTTCCTGGTCCACAAGCTATTTTTCTCAGAGCGCACAAAAACGTAGGGAGTGTGCGAAAGGAGAACGTTTGGTCAGACTCTTTAAAAAGCTTCTATACAGACACACAGTGTCAAGATGTTTAATCAAATGTTTAGGCCAAGGTCAATGGGATCTCAGCACTGCCGCAACACCCTCAGTTCCACCTGTGATGTTTTGTTTCCCTCTTGACCAGGCCCTAATTTCGTTCCTCCTGTTGCAGCTGTGTCTGGTGGTGTTTTTGCCAAGGTCTATGCTTTGAAATACAGCTATGAATTAACTGCACACACACATATTCTGCTCACTTCTGCACAACATATGACAGTGGCACCCTTAAAGTGCTGGGTCTTTTTTTTCAAGGGCAACTTTTAAAGACCTACCTAAAGACATTGATTTAAGACTTTTGTAATGCTGCACCCCTGTTGTGAGAAAGAGTATTAATTTTAGTTTATTTATTATTCCTGTTCTGATGCCTGTGCTTTCAGGTCATTTGTTTAGGTCAGATCTACCGCTCTACCTTCTTCAGATTATCTGCGTAGAATCACCTCTGCCTATTTTTTTTTTTTAATATAAACCTGTTTTGACGCACATGTTTCTCTTCCAAACTTCCTCTGAGCTGAACCGATCTTAATTAAAATTGTCCCCTTGTTCTGTATGTTTAAAATTTATATAGTATTGTAAGTTGTTACATTGTATTTTATTTTATAATTTTTCATAAGTTAGTTGTTACAATGCCAGTACAGCACTGTAACAACAGTTATTATAGAGGTTACCATGTACCTCCCATCATTTTAAAACACCACTTACATGAAGTCATACCCCTTTCATCCGTAGTTTTTAGCAATATAAGGGCAGGACAGATGAGGTTGTCTTTTTGGTGTGCTGAAATATACGCACATTGATATTTTAGCAGAAGGATGGAATTATTCATTGAATTCTTTTGCCATTGGTGTTTTAGTGGACCACTGAAAAACTGGAGCAACGTGTGTTTTGAGATAAAGCACTCTACTTTGGGGCTAGTAACTCCTCTCTGCTAAGGAGAACATGTTTGCACAAATATGTACATATACACACACATACGGAGCGCATTTTCTTAGAGTTGAATGATCAGAGTTTGTGTGTGCATATTTGCATATTTCAACAAAACTGATGTCCCAAGTCTGAAAGATGTGCATGTTCAAAGATTCTCTAAAACGGTGTGTTTCTTCTGTTCTGTCCTTTCGTATTACTGGTCATCTATCTCTCTCTGCTCTGCCGTAAATGGACATGTTGACATTTTATCTTTGCTCACTTTTTCCCCACTTTGTCCGAGGGCCTTGTCAGCACTCTGTTCCTTTGAGAGGAAGACCTGTAAAATATGTAGATTTATTGCAGTCTTTCAGTAAAAACTGATCCACTGAAGTGTAACCATTAAAAAAAAAAAAGAAGGACAAAAAAGTCGAAAAGAATTACATGTAAATATTGTAGAGGTGTTTGTTTCTCGTAGAAACACACTGGTTCTAGTCTGTAAATATGTTCATCCTTTTCCTACTTCCCATTGCAAGAAAATAATTGTACATACCTATCATTCAGTTATCTTATTTTTGTTTTGTTGTTTTTTTTTTTCCTTTTAATTTGATTTAAAGTTTTAATATTATTTGCAATATTTCTCTTGTATTAATGCGTTGGACCCTTTATTAATGGTGCATTAAAATATTTTTTAAAAAATAATTGCTGTTCAGTTTTTCATTCCCCTCTTTTCAGAGCATGAACTACATCATGTGAATGTATGTGTAGATCACTGCACCTCTTAAAATAGAGCTACATCAGACATGACATTTATAGTTTATGAAATATGACCCATTGGGCTTTGTTACATTCAGGCATGATCAGAGGGGCACTACTGGGGCTCCTACTCTGAGGAAATGAAACAGGAAAACATTAAGCAATTCTAAAGGCCTATTTTGGCAGTAAAATAACCAAATAATTGTTCAGCTTTGTACTGTGTAACATATACTTGCCTTGGCAAAGTTATCTAGTTTTGCAACATCATAGTTGATACTAATTTCAGCTGACAGTAACCTACATTCTTTTTTTTCACAATCCAATTACATCACCCCACTGAGAGTCCAAATGACAGCATTAGAGTGGAATCTCATGGCATGTTGTCCATAGCCAAATGCTGACATGACAGGATTAGCCTTCAGTCTGAGTTGGAAGAGTATTATCTTTTCTCCAACAAAGGTTGAGTGTTTTTTTTTCTTTTTTTTCTTCAGATTATTGTAGTTGTGGGCTATTGTTACAAATGTAAATAATGGACTCTAAATACTGCTGTGTTTTGTTATTTTGTACCACTAAGGCAGTAACCTCTCACTCTTTCTCTGCTTTACCATGTTCCTCTTTTGAGCTGGTAAATGTGTGGCGGAAGCATGCAGCTTGCAGAGGAAAGTGCACACTTCACAAATCGTACAGGAAACCGAAAGGTTGAGCTCACTGGATTCATTGAACAATATGATGAAATTTACTGAGGTAAGGGGGTCAATTCAGAGTTGGAATATGTGTGTTTTTGCTTAAGAGAATATGTTTTGTGGCTGTCGCTAAAACTCATTATTGTCAAGACGTTGAAGCAAAGATATAAGAATTGGAAGAGAGAAAATGGGTTAAGAGATTAAGGATGTATCTTCTGGGTTAAAATTAAGTTTTTTTTTTATCGTTCACAATTGTGTATAAACCCGCTGTGAGAAATGTGTCACTGCTGCTTGTTAAACTGAACTGATGAGAGATGCTGCGGAACACAAAGCATCCAGTGACGGCTTCAGTCATCTGACTTTGCGATAACCTCATTTGCCATGGACACAAAGGAGACTGGATAAGGTTTCGCGGAAACTTCAGGAACACAATACCACTGAACTGAAACAGTACACATTCATTCTGCAGAGGAAATCTGAGCTAATTTCCATGTTGACGTGCTCGAGTACAGGTTTTGGGATAAAAGAGCGCAGGAAATGTCGACACAAACAATTCATTCATTCATTCATTCCATTCATTCCATTCATCCTGATGACGTCTTTTCGAAGGCCGCGTCCTTCGGAGGTGCCATTTGTCGGCCGCGTACGTCATAATGGATGTATTATTTCAGAACAATAATCGTTTTACAATTTACCGATATAAATTCTATATTGTTGTCATTTCTTGGAGTGTAGTGGACAGTTTACTGAAATGAAGCAGCTCAATGACAAATGCGACATCCGGAGGATGAGAAAATGAGACGCATAGTAAGTCTTTGTCGGTATGACGTCAAGTAGCGTTGCTAAGAGTTAACGTTGCACCTGATCGGAAGTAAACGAGCAGCCTGTTAATCTGCGGGAAGTCTTAAGTCACCGGTGGCGAACAGCTACTGCGGAAAATGACTCATTTCAGGTGTCAGGAATCTGGGCCATGGTGCTTCCAAGCCCCCTGTCAGGTTGTGAGCCGCACTGCGTCACGTAGAGCGTAGTTACTTAAAATGTCACCGCAAGCAATCAAAAGAAACCTACGATAAAATCAAATGGGTCAATGACATGTAAGGAGATGATGATGAGTAAATCTTTTAACAAGTTTAGTTTAATATTGTATTTATGTTGGTTTCATACATTTGTTAAATGTTAGATGTAAAATGTCAAATGGTGTATCCGAGCAAAAATAACTAAAATAGTCTACTTTTATCTTGACTAGTTAAGTGACAGGTTAAATCTTAAGTTTAACGCATTATGATAGACCTATAGAAAAAAATATTTAATTAAATATTTTAAAATATCATTTTAAGGTACTTTATGGTTTGTTGCCTTACGGTAACAACATACAATAGTGGAAAGCACTTATAGTTTACTTATAGTTAATATTTTTCCTCATAAATGTTGTTTGTATTGATTCAGTTGGTGCTATTATAAGCTTTAACAGTAATTATAAACAACACCTTATACATACTTTCCAACAACTTGTGCTTTTATTTATTCCATCCCATTTTGCTGAATAATGCTTTATATTCTTTGAATTACTTAAATTGCAAATTTATAGTTAAAAACAAATGTAATACTGTATCATAAAACATTGACATAAAACCAAAAACATTGCAGTTCATGAAAATTCAACATTACGCAATCTTATGAGAGGAAGACTATGAACATGAGCCCCCCGTAATCCTTGAAACTTCACAAAGCAGTTTTTTTCAGAGGTGAGGCACAGGTACAGGTACATCTCACATTTGGTGCACTTCACCCTAACAATACCCTTACAGCCAGGATACCTGCACCTGCCTTTTTGAGACAACATGGTAGGCCAGTGGTTGGTCTGGTCCAGTAGTACTGGCTCTGGTGGCAGTGGGCAGGCAGGTCACCGATGTTGATTTTACACACAATCAGAGGTGTAAAGTACTTGAGTAAATGTAATTAGTTACTGTACTTAAGTATCTTTTTGGCTACTTTGTAGTTGTACTGATATATTGGCAACTTTTACTCTCTACTTGACTACATTTTTGAGCAAGTAAATGTACTTTTTACTCCAAAACATTTGTGATGAGTAATGCAATTACAAATTAAATTTTTCATGGCACCTAACTTTTTCTGCAGCAGTTTATTTCTCCTATAAAGAAGCGATATCACCATCTAAGGGCATTGAAGGTACTATATCTTGAGCATTTTGCCTTTACTCACCCAAACTTGTCAACAAGGATGCTTTACGTGAATGTGAGTGCATTAGCAGGTAGTTGCTGACCGCAGATGTTTGATTTATTAGATGAGGAAATGACTGCAGCTGGTGATGAGGCTCAAACCAGCACATACAGTAGACTTTGACTATTTAATTTTACTTAACATTGTTTTATTTATCCGCTATATTGACAAGACTGTTTTGAAGGATATTGGTTTACTTATGGCCTTTCTGTGCACTTGAGCTCAACTGAGACTTGAGAGTTTGTAGACGTTTAAAAATGTTTTTGTGTCGACCTTGATTTATTGCAACATTGAGGTGTTCGGTTTTATTTTGATTTTAGAAAATAAACCTGATTTCTCATCTTACAAATCAATTGTTTCTTATTTTCACTGGCATGTCTCTCAGGATTAGTGCATCTCTGAGCCTACATTCAGCATGAGTAAAATACTTAAGTACTGTTAAAATCAGATACTTTAAGACTTTTATTCAAGTTGTATTGGAATTGGTTACTTGTAACTTGTAGTGGAGTCATTTTCGATGTAAGGTATCAGTACTTTTACTCAAGTGTGGTTTTCAGGTACTCTTTACACCTCTGCCCACAATACAAATGCCATGGCAGTCCTTTACAAGTGACTAATCAACATTATATCACTAGCATTAATGTTGTTATTGTTACAGCTTAACAGATTGCAGCTGAGCTTGCTAGCTAGCTAAACCATTGCAATAATGACATTCCACTATTGCACAGAGATTTGATCGATTACCAGAAATATGTCATCATAACTTACCTAAGGTGATGTTACCATTTTTTTTTGTGTGGATGTGACATGGGCTGGTTCTTGTTACTGACGTTTTAGTTTGCTTTAAGCAACTACCGTCAAGAGACCGCATTCTGTCAGAAATCACGTCACAGAATATAATTGCATGTTATGTGACTTAACCAAAGCACATAATTGGCTAAGCTAAGGTCTTCTCTAAACAAAAAACCTGAGAATGTTCTCTTAATTAAAGACAAAGTGGCAAGGAAATGAACACAAAGAGTATGTTGCCATATGGCCATGTGGTAGAGGGTTAAAAATACCAAATTTTGAGTCATGAATATCATGCTGTTCCTCCATTTGACCTAAAAAAAAAAAAAAATCTTAGCTTCTTGCATGTGGATTATTACTACACTGAAGTTTTTTTTTTTTAATTGTTATTATTATTGTTATAAAATCAAAATGACTTTTATTTCAAAAATTGACCAAAAAAAATTGACTTTTATTTCAAAAACATTTTCATAGAATAGGTGTGTTCAAGTCATTTGATTAACAAATTGCACTATTAATGTGTTTTTAAATGCATCACATCATCGACCAACATGCAGTCAGTCATGAAGGGATTTCTGGAATGTTACTCTAGAGCCGCGTGACATGCAGCCATCACTTCAGTAATGTAACACAATAATCTTATTTGGCTTATTTAATTTAAACTGAGAAATGCAAGACAGAGAAGAAGCACAAATAACCGCAGTTAATCAGTGCATTGTGGAGCTTTATAAAAGATGATTCCTTGTTAATCCTTAAAGACCTAGAGCCTTTTTGGGGCTCCTGACTCGCCTGCACTTTTCTCTGGTTTTCTAACCCATTCTAGCAGTCAGCATCAAGTGCCATATATAGCTCATTTAAAGTGCCAATTTTACATTTATTTTGTCTGAGAATGGATAAAATTCTCAGAATTTCAAAAAAATGCCAGCAAATATCTAGTGTTTTTCACTGTAAACTCACACAAAACCTCCTGAAGTTTGAATTTTTCTTTTAAAAAGTTATATTTAGATGTTTTAAACTTTCAGATTAAATTTTGTATAAATGTAACAATCTCTAAGCAAGTTATAGCCATTTGTTACAATATTACTCTAGATAAAACTACAATATTACTCTTTAGGGATAAACAGGTGTACTTTATTTATTGATAATGTGTGTCCAAAAAAGACCAGGGAGTATAATTAAACTTTTCTGGCACCTCTTCAGTGGGCTCGAAGGGGGCCATAGAAAGGCCTTGCAATACAACGGCCAAATCCCAAGCCAGTATTCTCGTGCGGACCGCAGGTCTAAGCCTCAAAGTGCCACGGAAGAAACAAATGATAAGTGGGTGTCTCCCCAAAGACACCCCACTTAAAGGAGCGTGGTAAGCAGCTAAGGCCGCCACGTACACCTTCAGTGTGGAGGGGGATAACCCTGAAGAAAATCTTTCCTGCAGGAACTCCAGTACTGCGCTAACCGGGCAGTTAACAGGATCCCACTGGTGATTTTCACACCAAGAAGTGAACAATGTCCACTTCAAGGAGTAGAGTTTCCTCGTGGAGGGAGCTCTGGATTGGAGAATGGTCTCAACAACCTCGGTTGAGAGACCGGAACCTGTGAGCTGTGCCCCCTCAGAGGCCATGCCCACAGCTTCCATAACTCCAGGCAGGGGTACAGTATCAGACCGCCCGCCTGAGAGTGAAGGTCCCTCCTGATCGGAATCTCCATCTGAGACCCGTCGAGAAGAGATACCAGGTCCGAAAACCACACTCGGGCCGGCCAGAACGGGGCTACTAATAGCAGACAGGCCCCGTCCCGGCGTACTCTCTCCAGAACTCCCGGGAGCAGCGCAATCGGGGGAAATGCGTACAGCGGTAGCCTCGGCTGCACCATAGCATCCAGCCCAAGAGGTGCTGGGTTTGACATCGAGAACCACAGTGGACAGTGAGTCATCTCTCGAGACACAAACAGATCCACTTGGGCTTCGCCGTAGTTCTCTCATAGAAGCTTCACTATATCTGGGTGAAGTCTCCATTCCCTGGGCCTCGGCCCCTGCCTCGACAGGATGTCTGCTCCCACATTCAGGTACCCCGGGATGTATACTGCTCTGAGGGAGAGCAGTTTCCCTTGGGACCACAGGAGGATCTGATTCGCCAGCTTGTAAAACGGGCGTGATCTCAGACCCCCCTGATGATTTAAATAAGAGACCACTGATGTGTTGCCTGATTGTACTAACACATGATGATATTATAATGGGAGTGAATGTACCTAGATTTTGAAGCCCAAAAAAGCACATCCATCAAACATAAAAGTAATCCATACAGCTCCAGGGGGTTAATAAATGCCTTCTGAAGTGAAGCGATGCATTTTTGTAAGAAAAATATCTATAACTTGTTTATAATATAAAAATATAACTTTATAAACTATAATCACTGTCACTTCACAGCCGTACTTCCTACATCCTGCGTCATGCATCAGGTCAGAGGTCACTCTTCCGCCAGAACTACTTGCATACGTCCGTTACCGGAAGTCAGTGATTATAGTTTATAAAGTTATAAATGTTGATATATTCTTACAAAAATGCATCACTTCGCTACAGAAGGCATTTATTGATCCCCTGAAATGGTATGGATTACTTTTATGATGGATGGATGCAGTTTTTTGGGCATCAAAATCTAGAATACCATTCACACCCATTATAAAGCTTGGAAGAGCCAGGATATTTTTTAATACTCAGATTGTGTTTGGCTGAAAGATGAAAGTCATATGCAACTAGGATGACTTGAGGATGAGTAAATTATCAGATAATTTTCAGTTCTGGGTGAAAAAAAACCCTGTAAGGGCTGTTGATCTGATGTAACCAGTTTGGTAATAACTGCAAAACGGTTTTGCTACGCAAATTCTCTTGCTTAAATTTCCTTTCATGTATAGTTTTTCACATGCAATGCTGAAGATTATGCAAACAGAAGCTGTTTTAGTGCCTGACTGAAAGTGCTGGTATAGGGTTATTTGGTGTGATTTTTAAAGTTTAACACTAACACTCCCTTTTCTCTCCACATTGGTTACCACCTGTCAGTTTTGTTAATCTTACATAAGTTACACATATTTTCTTTACATAACTTTTTAATCATTGAAAGATATAATTTGTTTTTGACATATATGCGTGTAAACAGTACTTTTATTGTATGTATTAAAAACAGATTTTTTACCTTTATTGTTTATTAAGATATGATGCTTCTGACAGAGAGATTAGGGAAGGAGGACTTTTGTAAAAAGTAATTGTTTCAAAAGCGTTAACTGTTTAAGACTGTAAGGGGACAAACTGAAGGTTTCAATCAGGTCGCTGCCCAACAGAGGTTACATGTGAAGGTTAGGTTTTGACTGATAAGTGTGAAGATGTTGTAAGTTATCTCTCAATTGCAAGGCCTCAGATAACTACTGAACACTGGCCCCTTCTTACTGTCACACACTTGGTGGAAGACTCAGAAATATTGCCTTCTCTCTCCCTCTCTCTTGCTCTGATGTTTCAAGTCTAATCTTGCTGTAAGAAGCAATTTGCTGTCCTTGACTTTCTATAGCATCTGGAGTCAGATAAAATTTTTACAATTGAGCTCTTTAATTTTATTGGTGAATTTCCACCACACAGGTTACACTGTATTTGATATGGGCTAAAAGGCACTGTCCTTGATGGTAAATCGGGTTTGTGATTACAGTTATGATCATTGTTAATTTTTAACTACTCACACACTTTATGATTTATCAAATTACAGTGCAGTCTTATCTGACCCAAATCACTCTTCATGAATCACTCAAATTTTGACTTGGGTTGCATGACTGAATGGGCTTGCGAGATTTGAGATTTGTGCAGAGTAGACAAAAGGCATTATAGTGTTAGTGGATGAGAGATCGTGCACAAATGACACTAATGATATCCAAATGGGGAATAAACAATTAGGACCAGTGGGCTAACCGATCACCATTTCTTAAATGTTTTTCCATTATTTTCACTCACACTTTTGACTACACTCCTGCATTTTAAACAGTCGTGCACATCATGGAGTGACAAATTATTCATTTTTAAAAAGTACTGATATTTAATACTGTCTCTCAATTAACCTAAGGTCATAGTAGTTGCATTCATAATTAGGCCTATACAAATAATTAAAGGGATAGTTCACCCAAAAATGAAAATTCTGTCATCATTTACTCACCCTCAAGTTGTTCCAAACCTGTATGAATTTCTTTGTTCTGCTGAACACAAAGGAAGTTATTCGGAAGAATGTTTGTAACTAAGCAGATCTCGCCCCCTATTGACTGCCATAGTATTTTTTCCCCTCTACTATTAGTCAATGTGGGGCGAGATCTGCTTGGTAAATGATGAATGAACTTTCCCTTTAAGTCTTTCCCCAGATTTCTTCTAAGGTGAAATGGAACCATTTTCCCTGAATATTTCACATTTGCATGGATTATTTAATAATTCTGACAGCAATTTTGACATTTTTGACTGTAATCGCATTTTGACAGCAGTTAAAACAGCGTGCATTTAAAGCTTCGGGCTCTTTTGAGAACCTATCCAAATTTAGGGGCGGGCAGTGTTTCAACAACATAGTTTTTGGAGGACTGGAATAGTTCATCACATTCACACTTGTCAGTTGTAGGCTGTTGTACGTTTCTTGTTAAATTTGACGTTTTTCTTGTTTTACGTTTGCAGAGTGAATCCACTGACTCTCGTCGGTAAACACTGACGGAAAAACACTTCAGTCAATAACGGGACATGATGCAACGGAGTAATAATATGTCTAACGAGAAATCGAAGTTAACTTATGTTATAACTGGAGGGTGCGGTTTTCTTGGGCAGCACCTGTTGAGAGTTTTGTTGGAGAAAGAAGATAATATCAAGGAGATCAAGCTTTTCGATAAAAACGTTTTCCCGAGTCTACAAAGTCACAGTACAGGTAAGAAACACATGAAACAAACTATTCATTACGAGCGTATTAGTGCCCACAATGGTTTGAATATTGATGATACTAATTTGTTGAATATACGTTTATGTTGTGTCTCAGCTTAGTTGTGCTACGTACCTACGTCGTAACGTTCCCTACATAGGCTACGTTCGTTTAACTATTGTAAAAGTTTTCATATTAACAATATATATATTACGTATGTTATTATTGTCATGTTTTTAAAGTTGTCTAATTATGCATTGTGTTTGATAATATTCTATGATGGGAATTACATTTTAAACATTTTTTAAACATTTTAGTTACCTTATATTGCCCTCTACCTTCCTAGGTAAGTACACATACTGTAAAATAAAGTGCGACCAGAATGTTATATTCACAAAGTATTTACCTTGATTGTTCTTTCTTTTCTTCATCATACATCACATTTCATCTTAAACTGACACTGTTGACACCTTCTTGATAACCAAGTAGCCTACACACAACATCTGAAAACTTTTATGTCAAATTTGCTGTTTGTGTTGGAAATGAAGACACAAAAAATATATACATCTCTAATTTTACACTATAAACATTGAAATGATGTATATTCATTCTTTAGATGATCATAGTTTTAAAAAATGTAGTAAATTATAGGCTGTTTTTGACACAGTATAGGGTGTAGTTTCTGAAAGTTCCCAGGGGAAACATCTGTTGTTTTTTATGACTCCAATAACGGGAAAGAACATTGAAAAGACAGAGGAAATGGAAATGTTCATTCATTATATAGCCTTGGCTTTGGTTGCGTATATTTGGGCTTGGTTTATTTGTTGAGGTCAGGCCACACCAGTCACTTCCATCCAATCCAGTTTCCTCTTCTCACTGTCTCCATCACCACCAGGATGCTTCATCCATCAAATGACCTGCTCTACAAAGGGATCTTATTCAGTGTATTCACCAGTGAATACACTGAATAAGATCCCTTTGTAGAGCAGGTTAACCCCCACTGATTGTGTTATAATGGAGAAATTGCCAGTAATTGTGCAGCTCTGCTTAGCTGAAGCACATTGTCCTTTTGGACTATATCATTATTCAACGCCTGCCTAAGAAATAGATGCATGAGGCAAGTTGGACTTTGAATTCGGTTAGCTGCTTCTAATTTGTCTGTCAAATGTTTTATATTAGCCAGAGTTTCTTGGCTCTTTCATTAAGTAAAGCTCATACATTACAGTGTCCATTGTCTTGCCTTTATGTATTTAATTCCTCACATATTTTGCTATCCCGGGGGCTAATGGGGGAAAGATGGCATACTTCCACAAAGATGCTTGGAATTGACAACAGTTAAACATGTGGTCAAAGTCCAAACGGCAACAGAAAGCGGTTAGATAACCACTGTATCAGAACTGAACATTGACCTACTTTTTTTTTGTATGTGACTAAATTTATATAAACTTGTGACTTGTACATTTATATAAACTTGTAAATTTATATAAAAATGTGACTATTTGCAAAGATTTTGTTCATAGGCAGACTTCTAGTATGTTATTTATAATGTTTTATTATAAAGCTCAGTTGATCAACATCACATATGCAAGGGACACTAGAGACATTTTGGTAACACTTTATTTCACTGGCCTGTTTCGCATGTACATACTATGTACTTATTATCGTAATTACAATAACTGGGTAATAACTAAGTTTTAACCCTAAACCTACCCATAAACATAACTTTAACCCATGTAGTTACCTTATATTACCCAGTACTTTCTTAATGTACATGTATGTACATATAAGTGCACGTAATGTAAAATAAAGTGCAACCATCATGTTTGTTTGAACATCTTTGCACGGCACAGCAGCAAATACAGGGTGTTCCAGTCACAGATATTATTGTTTGTATTGTGGAGCGGCTAAAGAGTTTGTCATTTTTTGTAGATGTTAAATGCATAATTGCAAAAGCATCTGGAAACTTCAGAAATATCAGAAAGATGGTACAGCAGATCCGAAAACAGTATTTCTTTGCAGAACAGTTATGAACGACTGTGTTTATTGTTAGAAAAAATTGCTGCGAGTGAGAAATTGTTACATGTTCACTGTTGTCTTCCCCATAGTTTCTGTCAGTCTGTTAATTATGTTGTTAGTTTCCACCTGTGTCTCATTATCGCCCTCATTAGTTCCTCTGTTTGATTTGTGTGTATATATACCGTTTTCATTCATGCCTTGCCCGTTCTCGTTGATGTTGACTGTTTTGTGTATACCTGCCAGTTTTTGTCATTAAAGACTACTCTACGTATTCTCCTTCGTCCTTGTTCCTTGCTACACCGACGTCACATAACAGAAATGGAACAATGCATTGTTTACCAGATGAGGGTGTTGCTTCCACCAGACAGATTGTGTTTATTGTTTATTTAATGTTCTCGATAATTGTGTAATTGTAATCAAGAATATAACTCATGATCCTAAAAATGACATCAGGAAGCTTCCTAGGAATCATAGAGATAATAGGATGCTGACACCCACACTCCCTCATTCACTGGAATACATGAGACAAATACACACTTTGTTTGGCACGACCTTCACGAGGAAAACAGAAATGTCAGTAGGCTCTAGTTAGGAGTAGGGTTTGGTTAGGGTTAAATGTGTGTAATTATGCATAATTTACTGTTATTACTACAGTAAGTACTTGTAGCTTATGTAACAATGACACTAGAATAAAGTGTTGCCAAAAATATTTTTATGTACTGGTAGCCGCATCAGTCCTCAGCTGCCCATCTTATTTGCACTACTATCTCATGGCAATTCATAACTATTTTACATTCGTATGATTTCGTACAATCCCAGGGATGGGTGTTTAGGGTTGGGGTTAGGGGTGAATTTTCGTGCTTGCTTTTTTTCTAATAATCTTACGTTTTTGTTAGGGGTGGAACGGTTCGCTGTAAAAAAAAAAAAAAAAAAATTGAACCGTTCGGTTCTCCACCCGCGGTTCGGCACGCGCTTGCACCGCGGTTCATCTCAAATCTGACGACGCATCTATAATATGGTTTGTTGAAAACAACGTGCAAAACTAACAGACGGAATCGGCTAATGTATGTTTCAGTCGATGGATACTCATTCTGGTTTCCCAATACGTTACAACAGCGATGAGACAAAACAAAAGAACATGGACAAAACAGTCACTCGTTGTAAACAAATGTTCAGTGACGTGCAGAAAGCTCTGTGACCAGTAATTTACGCCGTCATCACCAGGTGAGACCTGAACATCTCACGTTGTTATATGTGTTTAAACTAAACTCATTTAAACCTTGCCAATTTAAACCATCGCGCGAAAGAGAACTCGCGCGCGCTGTGAGGAGATTTGTGTGCGCGCAAATAGTCTCGCGCAAATTCTCTTTCAAGTCTTGCACCTAAACGGACAAATTCACACAAAAATTATGTCAACATGCCCATCTTAGCGAGTTTCCTAACAAACATAGTAGGTTATGTCTTAGGAGAAAAACGAGACAAACAACGCATGTGAATCAGTATCAGTGTACTGGATCTTTGAATTATGTCTTAAAGGGACAGCAGTCTAATATTCCTGCTCTATGTGTTTTAATGTTAATCGACAAAGCACGAAGAAATCACTCTTGACTGAATAGCTTTTGTAACTTCATTAATGTTTCAAGTTTAATTATTCAAAGAAGTTTATATGCAGGGTTATTTTATATTTGATTACTTTATTCAATTTCTGTACCTGAAAGCTGTTAGATACCTGTAAAACCTGTAAAGCTTTGTTTATTTTATTTGTACCTTAGCTCTTATGTATTTATTTGTGCTGTTTCTTGTAGTTAGATTATTTGTTTTTATTTTCTTTATCTTTATTTGACAGTTGTCCTATTTTTTACTGGACATAGCACATACCGAACTGTACCGAAACCGTGACACTAAAACCGTGATACAAACCGAACCGTGAGTAATCTGAACCGTTCCACCCCTAGTTTTTGTAGGATTTACATCATTCAAACTCATACGAAATCATCTCCTCATAACATAGTTACATTTTCCAGTTAGATCAGGTTGATTTGTGAAAGAAAATGCAAAATCTGAATAAAATGCCTTTTTTATATATAGACATTCATACAAGCATATCAAAACACTAACAACCTATTTGCTCTTTAACAAGGTATCCTATCTCTTTCTCTTTTATTCACAGAGCATGTGAAGGTGGTGGTGGTGCAGGGGGATATAACAGATTACGGGAGCGTGCGTGATGCCTTTCAGGGAGCAGACCTGGTTATCCACGCGGCTAGTTTGGTTGATGTGTGGTATAAAGTCCCTGAGAAGGCCATCTATGCTGTCAATGTACAAGGTGAGCGAAGAATAATATTGAGGAGATAGATAGCAATGACTTCACTGTAGAAGTGATGTCAATGTTTTGCACTTTGAAAAGGTTTAGGAGTTAGCTAAGAAAACACTGAATGTTGCCTACTTTAAAGATGCACTATACTTTTCATCGTGTAGGGTCTGTAATGTCTCTTATGTTAACCAAGGCTGTATTTATTTGATAAAAAATATAGTAAAAAGTAATAATAATCATTTATATTAAAAAAGTATAGTAATATTTTGAAATAATATTACATTTTAAATATATACAGTACTGCGTCTTAGGCCACCATTGGAAATTTGTATGCAGTATTAAAAAAACAGGAAAAAAATCAGAACAAACACCCTGTATTTATTGACCTCCCCTTACACTTGAGCAATAGCAGGAAACTGGCTCTCTTAAACCTAAATGCAACGGAAAAGGGCTGGAAGGCCAAGAAAACTCAATTTGATGAGAAGTTTCTCAGAGTTTCTTCTTTGAGAAACTGGAAGAGGTCCAGGAGGTCACACTAAATACTGATTTTTGTTTAAAAAAAAACAATTTTGTTCAGAATTTGTTTTTACATTTTGTGTACATATTTCCTGTATTTTCTGTTTGTATCGTAATTGTCACGGTCGCTGTCACATTCAGTTTGTTTTGGTTTTCATCTGTCACATGTGCTGCTTTGTTTTGTTTTTCCCGCCACAATCTGTCACCATGGACATTAACCAGATCATTACAGCTGCATGTCATTTTAGTTATTCATCTGTGTATTTAAGTTCCTGCCTTCCCTCAGTTCATTGTCTGGTCTCATATGCTTTTGTGTTGTGTTGCGTTGCGTTCCTGCCTGTACCTGTATCTCCCGTTGGATTTCCTAATAAAGACTGATCTCTATCTTCTTCGTCGTGTGTTCCTGCACAAGCAACGGGTTACAGAAGACCAGACCACCCAGTGGATGAATGAGTAAAATTCATCACCGTGGCTCCCGTCTTGCCGTCACCAGCCTGCTGGAGGATGAAGCCCTTAAGACCCTGTTCTGGATTGGGGCAAACTTTCACCCCCCCAACAACCTCCTAGACACCACCGGACTGAACTGGAGGGAAGCCGTGCTGATGTGTCTGGAGAGCATGCGGCCCCGATCCGGAACCCAGCCAAGCCCAGTGCCCAGCCAGAAACCCACGGACGGCGAGGAAAGACAGCAACAACCCACCGCAGATGGAGTGAACGACTCTACCGCGATGTTAGACCCCGCGCTTGGAGGAGTGACCGAGCATGACATCACACCGGAGCCTGAGGGGAGTCCATCTGAGGAGAGGTCCGAGTCAGCTGTCGGAGTCAAAGGGGTTGGTCAGAAGCCCCACCCACCCACCCGTCACTGAGAGTGAGTTTCTGGACAACAACACAGATGCAACTCTTCATCTGCCTTCCTGTTCTATTCTGCTTTCACTGGTCCCAACTAGCCTCCCTCTCCCACCTCCTCTTCTAAATGTTTTGGTCAGCCCGTCATCCCAGTCTTCCTCCCAGACCCCAGCCACATCTGCTGTCCTGCCCGAGCTGTCCCCCATCAGTCCCGCTGTACCACCGTTATCTCCTCTCAGTGACGTGGTTACATCGTGGGCCTACTGTGAGCCACCTCCTTCTGGGCGTGAGGATCCTGTGGCTCCGCCTCCGGCTTCTGTCCTTGTCTCTCCACCTCGACCCATCACCCTGACTCCTCCACCTACGCTCTTCCCTCCCTCTATGTCTGCTGAGACCTTCGAGCCTTCGGCTTCGTGGAGCTCCCTCGAATCGCCGGCTTCACCCGAGTCGGACATCGCGTCACCTGCGCCAGGGACTTGCAGGCCGTCCATTGCTCTCCGGCCCTCCACCCCTACAGCTCCGGCTAGCTCTGCCTCGGTCGCTCCAGCTACACCTCAGCCCTCCGGATCCCTGCTTCCATCTCGGGGGGTCGTCGCTGCGGCTCCGTCGCGGTCGTCTGGGTCTTCGGCGTCACTCCACTCCATCAGCCCTCCATCTGCACTGTGGGATCCTCCTCTGTCATCACCGTCGCCCTCGCTCGTCCCCAAGGTGGCGCTGAAGCCTTCACCACCATGGCTCCTCCCTCCAGCGCCGCTGCCATGGTCCACCATCCTGGCTGTGGCCTGGGCCACCATCTGGCTCCTCCTCCCAGTTGGCCATCCTCCTCCAGAGCCACCTCCTGCATCACTTGTCATCTCACCTTCACTCCGTCCACCTCCAGAACCCCCTCTGGCCCTCCCCTTTGGATGTTCCATTACGGCGCAAGGACGCACCTCGCCGGAGGGGATGTACTGTCACAGTCGCTGTCACTTTCAGTTTGTTTTGGTTTTCATCTATCACATGTGCTTTTTTGTTCTGTTTTTCCCGCCACAATCTGTCACGATGGACATTAACCAGATCATCACAGCTACATGTCATTTTAGTTAATCATCTGTGTATCTTCATTGTCTGGTCTCATATGCTGTTGTGTTGTGTTGCGTTCCTGCCTGTACCTGTATGTCCTGTTGGATTTCCTAGTAAAGATCTATTTGATCTCTATCTTCTTCGTTGTGTGTTCCTGCGCAAGAAACGCATTACAGTAATAAAGAGACTCAAAAATAAATATGGATGGATGGTCAATAAAACATTGCTAAAACAACCAAAGCTGGTGGTGGCCTAAGCCTTTTGCACAGTACTGTATTTTTTTTAATTGAATATATTTTCAAATGTCATTTATTCCTGTGATGGCAAAGCTGAAGCATCATTACTTAAGTCTGCATTGTCGTATGATTCTTCAGAAATCATGAAGGATCACGTCACAGTCATCTAATATGCTGATTTGATACTCAAGAAACACTTTCCTATTATTTTCAATGTTGAAATCATTTGTTCTGCTTAATTTTGTGGAAACCGTGATAGATTTTCTTTTGTAACAATGTAAGTCTTTTCTGTCACTTTTCATATTATGCAAATTTACTGAGTAAGTATTCGTTTTTTAAAAAAAAAAACTTATAGACCCAAACTTTTGAACGGTAGTGTTTTTTTCTTACATTTACATTTACATTTATTCATTTGGCAGATGCTTTTATCCAAAGCGACTTACAAGTGAGGAGTACAGTAAGCGAGTTGTCATGACGAGGCAAATAGGGACAAGAAGTGCTCACAATACAAGTTTTAGGCAGTGCTCAGAGTATCATAAGCTACAATAGGTTCTTCTTTCTCTCTTGTTTGATAAGTTTTTGTTTTTGAGTAAGTTTCAGTAGGTGTTTGGTAAGTTTTGGTTTCTCCCACAGTTTTCCTTTGGTGACATTTCCAGTAACATTGAAGCTTTATTATCGGTTTGGTCCGGAAATGCATCATTTACTCTCACACACAAAGCCGGAATTCGCATCATTCGCATTCTGAATATGATGAAGTGAGCATAATAAAATCAGAGCATGTGCTTTTTAGAAACAGTCTCTTGTACAAGAAATGCTCATGCTAGGCTGGACAGATCACGTGGCTTTATGAGAAATAGAGCACATACAGATACATCTCATTAAACTCGTCAGAAAGACCAAACTCTCCATTTACACACATCTACATAAAGATGTCTGATGTTGGAAATGCATTCAGCATCTCCATCTGCATGAGTGAATACATGTCGATATTATCACAAATACGATGTTATTATTTCATGGTTTTACACTTATTCGTCAGCCTGTTTTTTGACTGTTTGTTGTAGACCTTACTGGTCAAGTGTTCCTAACATGTATTTAGGCCTGTGCCAGTATAGCACTGATACAGAGAACAAAAACAGAAGCAAGAGATGATGAATGTCCTATAATACTGGAATTTTCCTTTGGTTTGGATCCATATTATTTGATCCATTGCTCTCACATCTACATTCCCAGAAATCTCTTTGAATACCAATGAAAGGCTGGATACTTAAAAGCCATCTGCACAACTGTTTAGCTTTATTTTTCCACTTGTCACTTGATATCTGATACTTCAGAAATCATTTACATAGCAGATGGGTTTCTCATCCAGGCTATCTGGTGTTTTCAAGTGCTTGAAAACATTACTTGGAATTTAGGGATTGTGTCTTAACGAGTCTCATTAATGTTAGCTGAAGCAACACAAACAGCTTTGTTTTAGCTCATTTTTGTTTTAGTACAACAGTAGTGTTCCTTTTTTCTTCACCCTTTAGCTGTTGTCATGTACTTTTATTTAATGCTTTTTCTTTCTGGATGCTGTTCTCCATCAGGGACGGAGAATGTAATAAATGCCTGTGTAGAAATCGGGATTCAGTATTTGATCTATACAAGCTCCATGGAGGTGGTTGGTCCAAATGTAAAAGGAGATACATTCATCAGGTGAGTGTATTTATTTAAATAGCTTTTTGATATATATGAAAGAAGATATTACATAGTGATGTGTTTACAGGTTGTGTGTTCAGATTCAAAATATTCACTAAAACAAACAGAGTTTAAAGTATTTGGGGAGAATGTCTGGGAGACTGAAGGCATGGAAGGGTTTGCACATGCTGAATGCATTCTGGAATGGCATCGCGGAATTCCACAAGGTTCTCAACATTCCATCTTGAATTATCTGTCAAGCTGAAAAATTACAGGCCACAGTCATGATAGCCAGACTGGGAATTGTATTTCCACTATCTTAACATTCAATAAGTGAAGGTTATATTTCTGCCACTGACAGTTTTCTGATGCAAGTGATGCTTACATGTCTCAAAACACTTGTGGTGTTGTTGTTTGATTTGTAAAGTAGCAATTAAAGCTCTGCGATGAGTCAGTCCAGATGGAATCTTATGTTTTTTTCCACGTTCTGTGTTGATTTGCTTGTAAACATGTTTAAATGTGAGCTGAGACTACTCAAAACACAATATATAAAAAACAAAAATGCGAGGGGCGGAGGATGTGTACAAGTTTGTGAATGCTCCATAGATCATGGTTTGGCCTAGTAATCAACCAAACTCAAAGAAAAAGGAGTCATGCAGTCCTATCAGCGATTCCAACTGACAACTTTAGGATGACTTTTAAGTGGTTTCATATTTCGTTGTGCAACAAGTTTTGCCAACAGTTTCAAATAAAAAAGCACACAGAGGAACCTTTCCATTACTGCCACGTGCTAGAAACATTAATATGTTCCCGAGTGACTAACACACACATAACAACATCTTCAGTTTTGAGATGTTTTTCATTCAAACACACACACATTCACACAACAAGATTATATTTCAGTAATTATATGTCATCCCTACTATCTCTCTCACTTTTTCTCTCTCCCCCCCTCCTGTGGTGCCTGTGGTGTGTTTTGCTATTTAATGTTGTTAAATATCAGTTGTTTGCCATGAGCAATGCCGTTCTAAGGTCATGAAAATAATAAATGGTTTTGCTGGAAAGTTTGAGCTGCCATAGCCAACTATTCACACAAGAATGCCAAAACAAATATAGCCTTCACAACATATTTGGAGAACAGTATTACACTCTGAAAAGAATTGTGTTGCAATATCTGTGCTTCAATATCTGTGCTTCTTGTTAGCTGTTCATTCTGTACTCGCTGTACATCGACACAAAACTATCAGTCCTTGACTTTTTAATGTTGTTTTCATATTTTAATGCAGTTATCACATTTACCTAATTTGCTAATAAACCAGTTTGATTGATTGCAATAAAGACAAAGCTATAAGGACCGTTTAAGAAATGCCATGTCTGTAATTAGACACACACATACATTATTTTTTCCAGCACTTCAAATGTTATTTTTAATGTGATGACCACAAACATTATTTGTTCATCCTTCTGAGATTGTCCCCATTTGTAAAAACCGATTCAAAATGTAGGAAATCCAACATTTGATAGAAAACACTTATTAAATACCACTAACAGCAGGTGGCGACAGAGTAGCATTTATTTGCGCATATATCAGTATCAGTTTCCTGTAATCGTTTTTTCGATTTTGAATAAATATTAAACATTATAAAATAACTATAGATTTAAAAATACATTTTGGCAAGGTAAAGTATGAAGTACTCACAAAATCTCATGAAAAACAATAACTTTCCTTGTGAATGAATTACACAGAAAGTGAGCACCACGCACTATTGATGCTCAACACACCAGCCAATGTAATTTTGTATCTGCAACACTCACTCTGCAAGATGGAGACTGATGTTTCAGCCATCCTCAGGATGTAGTGCCATTTTGTCTTGCCCACACATTCCATCTGTGTAAGCTGATCTGTCTATTCATTCAGAGAGGGTGTACTAAAAGCCAATTCACACCGCAAAGACAAACACCAACAAACAAGTTGGCTGTTGGATTTGGAATTTTATGAAAAATAACTGTCATGTTCACACTGCCCCAACAAACACTGACTGAGCATGTTAATTGAGTTGAAAACAAACCCTGACCAATGCCAACAGATGTCAACAGGGGTAACACACTGATCCGACAAAACCTTTGAGAATTGGTCTATGGGTATGAGTTTGGTCTAATAATTTAACAGTATTGGTTGGGGCGTGCCACATAATTTTAGTTACAGACCAAGTTGAGGCTTCAACTTAATGCCTGTGTATTAGTAGCTCTGCTACCTGTTACTTAACAACCTTTTAATTTTGCTCTGACTTTAACTCTTTGTGTTCTTCTTCCTTGACACAGAGGGAATGAGGATACTCCATATAATATATTCCATGAGATGCCCTACCCGAAGACCAAAGCTGCTGCTGAGAAAATGGTGCTGGGAGCCAATGGCACAAAGGTTAGAAATGACCCTGGCTTTTCTATTTTTAGTGTTCAATCACTTAGAAAATCACAATCACCATTTACAAACACAGAGTCTCATTAATAAATGGAAACAACTTTCTCTTGTTTTTAAGGGAGATAAAATTTCCTATCTTTAATTCACATGTTGAAAGTTAGATTAAATTGCTGTTCCATTATTTGCACATTTGCATAATTAATGTAATTTTAAAAATAATTATTGTATTCTTTTTTAACATAAGTTTTCTACATAAGCTTTTACATACGTTATGTTCAGGAGGGATGTACAAATATCACCCAAAACATTTAACAGCAAGTTTAAGTTTATTAAAATCTACTAACATTTTGAGGGAATTGAAACTTTTCTCATTTGCATTGTTCTAGTTGCTAATTTTTAGCTTTGCACAATACTGTACTCTCCCAAACCCAAGGGAAACAAACATCACATAGCACTCATGCTGGAATCCTCAAATAACCATGTATGATTTGTTATAATCACGCCTTTGCTCTTGGTATTTCAGCGTGCCATGCGTTTCCTGGCATTTCGAAACACTAAAAATCTTCATAACACTGTTGGTGTGTCTTCTGCATCTGAGTGATTTATTTTGGAATGCAATCTGTTTGCTTTTCTGCTGCAAAAAATGATTGATTTCTTTCTCCCATTCTCCATGATTAGGTAAAGGGAGGGAACATTCTCTACACATGCTGTCTGCGGCCAACAGGAATCTATGGGGAACAACATCAGCTCATGAAAGACTTCTATCTGAACGGCGTCCGTACAGGTGGTTGGGTGATCAGGGGAGTTCCACGGGACACGGAGCACGGACGGGTCTATGCAGGTTAACCATCAGACTCGCTTCTGTGTTTGATCATTCTGATTTACTGTGAACACAGTAACCATGGCAATATTGGAAAATGGCTTCAAAAGGTTTTTTATAGAATTTTGATTGATTTGATATCACTTTATACACTCTCTTTTTTAATCTGAGCAGATCTGTCCGCCACAGTCTATGAAGAGATTTACAAACATTTTGATGCCACAGATCCAATTACGATGATTCTCCTCCTAAAAAGGCTGCTATATAATTTTAGATACTTTTAGATAGATAACTTTTAGTTGTATAAACCTGAAATATAAACCATAAGTAAAGCAAACCATGGCTGTCAGTAGAATCAGTTAATAGTGATAAATCTCATGTTTTTTATCCAGTATTTAGAAAGCAGAATGAAATAATGTCTAATTTGGTACATTTTAACTTTATTTTATTTGATATAATAATTTAATTTATTTTAGACTATTTTTCTATGATATTTTCTGTGTTCCCCCCAGAACTCTTGAGTGTATTAAATGAGTAGGAAAAATGTCAGTACATAGAAAACACCAATCAGCCATAACATTATGACCACCTTCCTAATATTGTGTTGGTCCCCCTTTCGCTCCCAAATCAGCCCTGACCAGTCAAGGCATGGACTCCACTAGACCCCTGAAGGTGTGCTGTGGTATCTGGCACCAAGATGTTAGCAGCAGATACTTTAAGTCCTGTAAGGTGTGAGGTAGGGCCCTCATGGATCGGATTTGTTCATTCAGCACATCCCACAGATGCTTGATTAGATTGAGATCTGGGGAATTTGGAGGAAAAAAGTCAACACCTCAAACTCGTTGTTGTGCTCCTCAAACCATTCCTGAACCATTTTTGCTTTGTGGCAGGGTGCATTATCCTGCTGAAAGAAGCCACAGCTTCCATGAAAGAGTGTACATGGTCTGCAACAATGCTTAGGTAGGTGGTACGTGCCAAAGTAACATCCACATGGATGGCAGGACCCAAGGTTTCCCAGCAGAACATTGCCTCCGCCGGTTTTCCATAGTGAATCCTGGTGCCATGTGTTCATCAGACCAGGCCACCTTCTTCCATTGCTCTGTGGTCCAGTTCTGATGCTCACATGCCCACTGTTGGCTTTCGGCGGTGGACAGGGGTCAACATGGGCACCTTGACTGGTCTGCGGCTATGCAGCTCCGTACGCAACAAACTGCGATGCACTGTGTATTCTGACACCTTTCTATCAGAACCTGCACTAAAGGGATAGTTCACCCAAAAATGAACATTGTGTCATCATATACAAACTCTAATGTTGTTCCAAACCTGTATGAATTTCTTTCTTATGTTGAACACAAAGGAAGAAATTTTGAAGAATGTTGGTATCCAACAAATGTTTGGATACCAACCTTCTTCAGAATGTCTTCCTCTGTGTTCAACATAAGAAAGAAATTCATACAGGTTTGGAACAACTTGAGGGTGAGTAAATGATGACTGAAATTTCATTTTTAGGTGAACTAACCCTTTCACTTCTTGAGCAATTTGAGCTACAGTAGCTCGTCTGTTGGATTGGACTACACGGGCCAGCCTTCGCTCCCCACATGCATCAGTGAGCCTTGGCCGCCCATGACCCTGTCGCTGGTTCACCACTGTTCCTTCCTTGAACCACTTTTGATAGATACTGACCACTGCAGACCGGGAACACCCCACATGTTTCCTGCTTCTAACACATCAACTTTGAGGACAAAATGTTCATTGCTGGCTAATTTATCCCACCCACTAGCAGCTGCCGTGATGAAGAGATAATCAGTGTTATTCACTTCATCTGTCAGTGCGCATAATCTTATGACTGATTGGTGTATTTAGATAATGGCTTTAAAAATACTATAATTAAGTTGTTTGTGTAATCTCTTAATTACCTCGGATGTGTTTTTGCCCACGCAGGTAATGTTGCCTGGATGCACCTGTTAGCAGCACGTGCTCTGCGGGAACATCCTGATCGGCTGGGTGGGGAATTTTATTTCTGCTACGATGACTCCCCATACAAGAGCTACGAAGAATTCAACATGCAGTTCCTGTCAGCCTTCAACTTTCGCCCATTGCACGTGCCATTGTTAGTGCTGTGGTTCATAGCGTGGATGAACGACCTGCTGCGCTGGCTCCTCAAGCCGTTCTACAACTACACACCACTGCTCAATGGATACACACTCGCTGTGGCCTGCACATCCTTCACTGTCTGCACAGACAAAGCGTTTCGTCACTTTCAGTATCGACCGCTCTACAGCTGGGAGCAGTGTCTGGCTCGCACGCAGAGCTGGGTCAACACGTTCCCTTTAGAAACCAGCACTAAGCACACCTAACAGCTGCTTCAATGCCACGAGGGCAGTTTTAATTAACACATCTGTGGCCAATAATGAAAGATGAGAGTTTTTTTGTGACTCATCTAATGATGGACTGCACAGAAAAGACTAGAAATGTTTGAATGTTTATTGTAGTATTTAGTGTGTGCTTTACATCAAAGGGATAGTTCACCCAAAAATAAAAATTCTGTAGTATGGAAAAAATACTATGGAAGTCAATGGGGCCCATCAACTATTTGGTTACTGACATTCTTCAAAATATCTTATTTTGTGTTCAGCAGAAGAAAGAAACTCATACAGGCTTGGAACAACCCGATGGTGACTAAATGATGACAAAATTTCATTTTTGAGAGACTAACTCTTTAAGCACATTTAAACAGAGCACCTCTTAATAATAGAATCACAGTTGCGATGATCAATCAGACATTTAGATGAATGAAAATTCATGATATTATTGATGTAATAGTAACAACTGGGAGCATAAACTTTACATTACAAGCACTTTCATACAAAATGCACAACTGAGGCATTTTGATGGTAATCTAGCAATACATAAATGTTGTCTTCTGTTGATCTGATAGCTGAAGTCTTTGAGCTAAATATACTTAATGTACCAAATATAAAGTATTATATAATCCACCACATATAGTTTTATATTTATATATTTCATTGTCCAAATTATTTCATTGAAAAGTATTTTGTGACATCACTATATGTTTACCTTTTACAGATAATTGTGTGAACACAAGCTTTTAATTATTTGTTGTTCCGTTGACATAAATATTTAATTGTTTATATGAAACAACTTATTTCTCTGTACAAAGAAATAATGCAAAGCAAATTAAACTATTCTACACAAGCACAATGCTTATTGATTTTTTTTTTTTTTTAATTAAATAAAATATTATCTGGAAAATATTTAGATTCAAATACATTGTATTGTTTCTCTACTCACCATTAGGTTACTTAAGTGTACATGTCTGAAGAGAAAATCAAATCCATGTGTCAATAAAATAAATATTTTTTAATTTCATGATTGCGATCCAGTCTTTACAATGCAGAAGGATAATTAATATTAGTATTTTTATTATTTATTTTGTCATTTACATTTTTACATTCTTCTCAGACATTTTCCATACCCCCTAGCAATCTTGGCTTTATTAAATTATTTAAATGGAAGTACATAAACTTAATGATGTGCTGTATATATATTTGCTTCATGATTTTAAAATAGCTACACTCTAAAAAATGCTGGGTTGTTTCAACCCATGTTTGGGTCAAATATGGACAAACCCTACTGTTGGGTTTAAAAATGTAAAAATTTAAACCTGGGTCTGTCCATATTTGATCCAACCATTTTTAGAGTGTATATACAGTTGTGGTCAGAATTATTGGCATCCTTGGTAAATATGATCAAAGACAGCTGTGAAAATAAATCTGCATTGTTTATCCTTTTGATCTCTCATTTAAAAAAAACTAAACAAAAACACGCAAAAATCTAACCCTTCAATGAAGTAAAACACTTGAAAGTGGGCCACAATTATTTGCTCCTCTAGAAATTCTTTTGAGTAAAATATCTCTGTCAGGTACTGCTGCAGGCAAACAGGCGAGGATGACGAAGATTCTCAAAACACAGCGTTTAATATATATTCACACAGGCAACAGGTAGCAACATGTACATAAAGACGATACCGGACAAAGAATGAACTCAGGCAGGAACTTAAATACACAAAGGTAAATGACGAACAGCTGTGGAGATGATTAGTGTCAATAGCGACTGATGTGGTGGGAACAGAGAAGCACATAACAATCAAAACAAACAGAACATGACAGTGACAATCTCATTCCCAGTATATTCCAATTCATAGTTACATTTTTTAGGAACATGAAATTGTCCAGCTGTGATTTCTTGTTTCACAGGAGTGTAAACATGAGGAAACACAAAGGCCAAATTTCCCTTAATCATCCATCACAATAGGTAAAACCATAAAATATGATGTGCAGCAAAAGATTGTTGAGCTTCACAAAATAGAAAGTGGTTGTAAGAAAATAGCTGAAGTATTGAAAATTCCCATTTCCACCATCAGGGCAATAATGAGGAAGTTCCAATCTATATCGACTTAATGCACGGTGAGGAGGAGAGTTTGAGTGGCCAAAGACTCTACGAGAATCACATCTGGAGAATTTCAGAAATTAGTTGAATCTCAGGTCAGAAAGCTTACATGACTATATTACCACAAGTTGTTTGTTATGGGTTTCAAGAAAAATCCTCCTTATCCTCCTTATCCTTATCCAGAAACAATCTCCAGCATATTAATTTGTCAGGCACGACTGGAACTTCAAACTGGACCGGGTTCTGTGGTCAGATGAAACTAAAAAAAGAGCTTTTTGGCAGCAAACCCACCAGATAGGCTTGGTGCACACAGGGATAAAAACTACCCCATGTGTACTGTTAAATATACTGCTATGCTGTGGGCCTATTTTTCTGCCAGAGGTCTTGTTCAGATACATGGCATTATGAATTCTATAAAATAACAACAGATAAAAAATCAAAACCTTATGGCTCTGCTATAAATCGTATAATGGGCTGTGGTTGGATCTTCCATCAGTACAATGATCCAAAACAAACATCAAAATCAACACAAAAATGTGTCACTGAGCAGCATAGAAGTAAGATTCTGTATGGAGGAGGAATGGTCTCTGATCTGCCAGAGTTGTTCTCCAAACTCATCAGGCTCTATGGAAGAAGACTCAGAGATGTTATCTTGGAAAAGGGAGGTTGCAAAAAGGACTGAATAAAAGGGTGCCATTAATTGTGGCCAACGTGTTTTTTGGGGAAAAAAAGAGATCATAAAGAGATTTTCAGTTCTTTCACCTCAACGAAAGGTTCAATTTTTGTGATTTTTATTTTTTTTAATCAAGATCAAAAGGATTAACAATGCAGATTTATTTTCACAGCCATCTTTGTTCATATTTACCAAGGATGCCAATAATTCTGACCATGACTGTAATTAAGTAGTTGAATCACTTAATGATTCCTAATAATGTTACCTATAGCTTAATGGAAGTAAATACTTCCAGATTTCCTTTTTCCTTAAAGAATTATTACAGTGACTCACAATAACCACCCTCATCTACCAGGAAACTCAGATGTTCCATCTCTGTCTGGACAAGAAACACCACATGATTTTAGCATGAGGCCAGATTTTCCACACCAGCTTCTTTTGTTATAGTGGTATCATAGCAATCATTTTGCGTATGTTCCCATACAGACATGAATGTATGTTTACATTCTACAGAAACAAAAAAAAAAAAAATGAAAGAAATGCATAATGTATAAGATAAATTAATCTTTTGGCTAATTAGTGAAAATATCTTATCTTATCTCTCTCTCTCTCTCTCTCTCTCTCTGTGTGTGTGTGTATTTGTGTGAGTGTGTGTTCCACAAAAGAAAGAACGTCATGCAGTTTTGTAACCGCATGAGGGTGTGATTACAGTATTTTTATTTCTGGGTGATCTTTCCCTTTTAGTGTAGTTAGAAACTTTAAACATAAGAGAAAAATTTAAACTCTGAAGGAGCAGCAGAAAAAACACGAGGGTGTTCCCAACTGGCTTCAGTTCAGGGGCA
Organism: Hypophthalmichthys molitrix; assembly: GCA_037950675.1. NCBI lineage: Eukaryota > Metazoa > Chordata > Actinopteri > Cypriniformes > Xenocyprididae > Hypophthalmichthys > Hypophthalmichthys molitrix. Next base: position 27,074,853 of record CM075494.1, read on the forward strand.
TTCCCTTAAAATGAGTTGTAGACTATGGGAGTTCCTCGTAACAGCTTCCATAGTGACCTTCACAATATTTATTCTTATAAAATTGATGAACAACCTAAACAGCTGAACATAACAACGCCAATTGCCTGTGGTTTAGCCCTGAGGAATTTCTGGTTAGATTAGCTACATTGCAAATACAAACTGTAGCGACATCTAGTGGCTAACACGTCCTGTTGCTCAAACTATAAAAGAACAGAACTGCTTTCAATTCCAGATGATAAAGCTTGTGGAGTTGATTATTTAGATGGCAAATTGCTAAAAAATGGTGGCTAGTCAGCTTTCTCAACCAATCTGTCATATTTTGAATAGGTGTTTGATTAGTGGTAAATATCCAAATGTTTGGAAAGAATCTAAAATTATTCCATTACTTAAAAAGGGTAAAACTGACTTTTTAGGTTCTAATTGTAAGCAAATTAGTATACTTCCTATTATGAGTAAGCTTTTAGTGAAGATTACTTTCAAGCAAATTTTACAGTATTTTAGTATAAATAGATTACTTACCAACGCACAACATAGACCAGGACACTCCACAAGTACTGCTCTTATACACATGACAGATGAATGGGCAGCATGATAAGAAACTGGTTGGTGCTGTTTTAATAGATTTTACAGCAGCTTTTGATGTTATTGACCATGATATTCTTATGGCTAAACTGAAATGTTATGTTTTTTCACTAATAGCCCTTGACTGGACAGGAAGTTATCTTTCTAATAGAAAACAGAGAGTGTTTTATAATGGAACCTTTTCAGATACTAAAAACAAAGGTAGTTGTTTAGGTCCATTATTGTTTTCTATTTTCATAAATGATTTACCATATGTTGTTGATAATGCTAATATAGTTATGCAGATGATTCTGCAGATGTTTTCTGCAGCACATACATCAGCTGAACTTCAGAAAAACTTAAGTGATGAGCTGCAAACAATTACTAAGTGGGTTTGAATTAATAAATTAATTTAAAATATAGAAATAACTAAATGTATCATTTTAGTCATAAAAATAACATTACTAAGGCTGCTGACTTGAATTTCATTATTGATAGGATGTCAGTGGAACAAGTAACAAATGTTAAATTGTTGGGCATGAAACTTGACAATACGCTGTCCTGGTCCGAACATATAGATCATATAGTGAGCATTATGGGAAAAGGTATGGCATTGGCCAGGAAATGTTCTGCATTTATTCCATCTTTAGTTTTAAAAGATGTGGTGCAGTCATTAGTTTTAACGCATCTTGAGTACTGCCCTATGATATTGTCAAGCGCATCTAAGAAATACCTAAAAAAAACTTCAGATGCTTCAGAACAGAGCAGCAGGGTTAGTGCTTCATTTTCCATTTCAGGCCAATGTTATTGATATGCATAGAAAATTATCATGGCTCTTAGTGAAGGATAAATTACATTTACGACTGCTGGTATATTTTTATAAGGTAATCAAGTATCATACACCATGATTTTTTCTTTGAAAAGCTTGTATATGTGGGTTTTAGGCGTGATTATAAAACACATCAAGTCTTTTTACCATGTCCACAAAACAAATTTGATGAAAAAGACTGTATTTTATCATGGCTCTGTTGCTTTGAATATGGTTCCCATAAATATATGAAAGAGTAATTGCACAGAAAATGTGAAGATATGCTTATAAATATGTAGATTTATGTTTTATGTGCTGCTACTGCTAAATATAGGTGTAGTTTTGTGATGAAATTAGTGTAATTGTATTTTTGTTCTTATTTTACTTATTTGTATGATTTTTGTATAGATTTGTGGACCCCAGGAAGATTAGCAAACACTTTGTGGAAGCTAATGGGGATCCAAATAAACAATAAACATGACCTCTTCGAGTAATTCACTTCGTTTGGTAAATGTTTTTTTTTTTCACCCACAAGATTTAAATCTTGTTTAAATAAAAATGATGTTCAATCAAAAAGTGCAGACCAATTCATCGCTTTTCTAAATAGACGTGTCAGGGATTTTTAAAGTAAAAATTCAATTCAGAGAGATTCATCTCAGAAAGGAAACAGTATTTCTAGCATTACCTAACTATTTTCTTGGCATGATTATAAATGTATATGTGTATTTACATGCTTTTTTATTTTATTTATTTAAAAAAATAAGAAGCATTATGTCAACGTCTGTTATTATAAATCAGTAATGCATAAGATAATTTTGGAATGGCATTCCTTACTATTTCCAAAATAGGTGCCCCCTCTCCCTCTAAATTACCCTTATCAAGTCAAGTCAAGTCACCTTTATTTATATAGCGCTTTTTACAATGCAGATTGTGTCAAAGCAGCTTAACATTGATAACTGGTATATAATTTTGGCTGCACAGCAGCTCTTAAAGAATAGTGTCAATGTCGGCAGATCAAAGCACTGTTGAATATCAAATGTCAAGTGTCCCCAACTAAGCAAGCCAAAGGCGACAGCGGCAAGGAACCCAAACTCCAACAGGTGACATCAGATGGCAAACAGGTGGCAAATAGACTTCTGTGTTAAAATGGAGAAAAAAACCTTGGGAGAAACCAGGCTTAGTCGGGGGGGCCAGTTCTCCTCTGGCGAACAGTGCTTTGTTACGATTCAGGTTGCTATCTTATGTCTGATAGGATCGCAACATTCAAAGTATTTATTCCAGTTCAGTCCAGTTGAGGATCGTATTCATCACACCGGTATGGACGGTTTGTTGAGGAGCTGTGGCACTGGCTGTCGTGTCGATGAGGCCTTCACAATGGATGATCTAGTTGACTCAATCTCTGCTGATACTTCAGGGCTGCGTTGTGGTCGTGTCAAGGCGCCTTATATTAGACATAGCCTATATTTTTCCCTTTCCTGGCACATGATCTGTAAAAATAATTTTGCTCAGGAATAAATGCCTTACAGTTTGATTTACCCTTTGTAAAACTTTTTTATAATCTGTAACTTGATTTTTCTTTCGTTTGGCATACGCCTTTTGTATAACCCTGTCATACAAAAGGAGCATGCTTCAGGGTTGATAAATGATGAAATTTAACTAGTATAATGATTTTGTTATTTATGTATTCATTTATTTTATTAAAATTATTTTATTTATTTCTATTGCATAAAAAAACAATAACACTTTATTTAAGGTGTCTTTGTTACCTGACACATACTACAGTAATAACTGTAAATTATGCATAATTACAGCAACTAACCCTAAACCAAATCCCTATAGTAAGTACCCTACATGTTCAGTACTTATGTTTAAATACACTTTAAAAAGCCCCAATTTTTATTTAAATTTATAACAGTGTTATTATTATTATTATTATTTGTGTTATTTCAAAGAATGTTTCACTTGAAGATGAAGAATGTTTATTGGCGGTGCCTTGTCTTTTTAAATTAATGCTCAAAACAAAATACAGACAATAATAGATAGCAAGGAGAAGCAAAACAAAACGAGGTGGTTAAATACAATAATAAAAATATAAAACACTGACAAATAAATGTATAATAAAAATACTGACAATTTTTGAGAATTATAAGTCATTTAAAAAAGAACTGAAAATATATAGCGTTTTTGTTCCAGGGGGACTCGTCAACGTTGACCTGACTGGACGTCATTACGTCAGTCGGTAGTGTGCCGCGCACGTCGCTGTCACCCAGAGTTGGTTGTAGGAAATGCGGACACGGCGAGATGTCAGCAGGGCCGTGTTTATCTCTTCCAGCGATGTGGCCCAATTCACACTTCAGGGAGGTTTCTTGAATTTCTCAAACGCAACGCACAAGTGCACTCAATGCTAACACTGATACGGATCTGTTTGCGTGCGGATGAGTGGGAACTCAGTGCGGAGAGGCAGTGTTTAGCTAATACCGTTAGCTCTACAACACACCACCCTCCACACACAGACCCCTAACCGCACTTTTAGGTTTAGCATTAAAACTTTTCTGTCGGTCCAGTGGCTTATAAACGGCCTGCCTTCCTCTCGCCTTACATCCGTTCATCATTGGCTGCGGCGGCGGGGGGGTCACGGTAACCGGTGTGGACAGGAGCCCCCCCGGAACGGACGGACAGATTCCACAGCTGCGGGTGAGTGTGCACTCTCTTCTCTATTATTTTTTTCTCAGACGAGTTAGATGTGTCAAAACAGATTAACACAATTATTAACTATTTTCCTGCGCCGCAAATCGGGAAGTTGAGCCGATCGGCCGCACTGGATACTGTAGGCATGAGCTAGCAAATTAGCAGGCCAATTCCAGCAACTAAATGAGTACATTACAATTAAAAACTTGCCATTTTTAAATATATCGTGTACACCACACCAGTTAATGGTGATTCCCAGCATAATAAAGACACATTTGAGTTGATGAGAGGCTGTTGCATGACAGATCGGACAGCACGATTAGCAGCTTTAGATTAAACTTGGCAGTCACAAATCCAGCGACTTCTGTGGGTTAAGCAGTCTCAGGTACCAAATGATCACTTTATGACCTTGTTTGTGTGTTTTATGATTGAAGTCTTGCGTTTAAAATCGTTATGTATTTTGTATAGATGTCTTTTACAAATGGAGGTTTCCCGGTATCCGGGACTATTGTATTATTGTCCAGTCACCTCACATGTGGTTAGTCACATTGCTATTGACAGCTCACACGTTTACACCAAACCCTTTTTAAAAACTGCCACTGAAGGTTCTTATGTGTGGTTTGCTTGTTTACATCTCATCTCCGTTCTTACTCACGCCTTAGATATTATTAGTCTCGCTCACCCAGAACGAGCACAGTGCATGTGTATGGGTGGAGTCCTACAAAGTAGCATTGTCCGATTCCTGAACGAATCGTTCTTTTGAGCCGGATCGTTTCTGTTGAACCGATTCACAACGATTCATTTACGATTTGGACTTTTAATCAACAACTAATTGATTGATTGAAATTACTTTACAAGTATTTGGAGGATTTGACTGTTGGGGAAGTAAAAATGCATTACTTTAATCGAACAGCATAAAATGACAAATGTATTATAATTGTGGTTAATAAATGTATAAATAATTTTATCATCACATACGGGATGGTTGTTTGAGTAATAGCATTTTATTAAAGCAAAACAAGTTTCAGCCAAGAGATGTAAATGTTTTAGCATTGTCTAATGTAAATACTAATTATATTTGGGTACAAAATGACTTTGTTCTTTTAATTTAATTACACAATTTCTTAATAGGATCATTGAATCGTTTTTGCTCCTGTCTGAAAGAACTGATTTGTGACAATGAATAAGACTTCCTATCTCTATCACAATGACTTCCTGATGAGTTTTTAGTGGAGTTTTGCATTGAGGTTATTAATAGATTATTGTGTGATAACTCTTTATATAACACATTACTTTTTAATAGTCATCTGTGAATGTTTAATCAGCTTTTTGTAGACACCTACAGTTTGACAATCACACATGGGCTGTGTATCAAAACCTAGTGAGGAGTCTGCCTAGACAGCATTTGGGCTTCACATTCACAGGCATCTTCAAACTTTCAGCCACAGTGCTTCTGTCAAGGAACCACTTCCTTTTTATCTCCTGTCAGCATGTGTACTCTGACACATTTATATATAGATCATACGGAAGTCCATGAGGCAGATCTTAATGTAAGAGGAAATAGTGGTAAGCTGTTCGTTTACACTGTACCTAAAGTAGATCTGTAAAGACAAGTGCCATTTATCATATCAATGTCTGCATGTGTATAATTCATATTCATTGAGAACAGTTCATTGTCTTTACCAAACAATTGAAAGGTCCTCTGGTCTGAATGTCTCTTACTCTTTAGGATATTCTTAAATACAATGCATCATGTCTCATGTTGTTACCCTTTATTTATTTTAGTTACTAATTTACATATAGACAGATGAATTTCGCTATTAAAGTGGTTGTGTTTAGTGGTATAACTTTCACAAACTGCTGTATATCTCCTCCTCATCTTCAGCATATATATGTTTTTTTTTTAGATCGGAGTGGAGAATCTAAGAAAACGTTACTCTTAATTTGGTTGTCAAAGAGTGTAATGTTTAAATGTATACTATCAATCTAAAGTTTGGAGTCGGTATTTTTGTTGTTGTTTTTGTGAAGAAGGTAATGCATTAAATTGATCCAAAGTGGCAGAAAAGACATTTAAAGATTTATTTCTCAGGATATTAAAATAAATAAATTGTTACATTATTTCACAAAATAATTTTTACTGTATCAAAGATCTACACGTTAAGCATGCTGTCAAGTTATACAGAAAATAAAAACTCATTCATGTCAAAGTCACAGATTGTACAAGCAAACAAGAAATGTGTGGACAGTTGCCCCATAGACTTCTATTGTAAATATGCCATTCTACTGGTCTTATCATCTTACTTGTAATAAATGGATAAATGATAGATGATAAAACAAATATACATGACCAACACAATCCTTTCACAATCACTAATCACAGGTGACCCTGTTTACACCTGCCATTATGATGCGTTTTGGTTGATTGGATTACAAATAGATGAGGGAGACACATTTCTGTTCACACCTGTTGTTTTAATCCATCTCTTTTGTCCACTTTCAACCATTTCTGTCCTAATTTCTTCTAGGGGAGGGTCTATGGGTGGGTAAATATATACGTTTTTTTTCAGATCATTCGATCTAATGGACAAAATAAGCTCGCAAAATTTACATATGAACGCGCACAGAGATGACAGAAAAACATACGGGGAGCAGCAACTTTTGTTTCCAAAGTGGACAAGCTTAAATGTTTTAGACCCTGTTTACACCTGTATTTAGAGTTGTCCACTTGTGATCGGATTGATGAAAACTCTTCTTAATAGAAGGTGTAAACAGGACCTTTAAGTTAAGCTGCTTTTTGAACTGTGTTTATTTTTTGGTTATGCTTATGTTTTGCCATACTTGTGAAGTTTTTAATTTTTATAAAATATTATATTTCAATATAAACTCGTTTATTTTAATTGATAAGAAAGAATAATATCTGACTTGTGATTATTGTGAGAGAGACAGCCAGAGGTGCTCAGAGATAGTTTTTGGCGCAACACAACTGAGTTTAATTCCTTTTAGGTGTGTATGTTATTATTTTAAGGTGTAACAAATTGTTTCTCTGAAGAGCTGTGAATATGAGACGTGCTAATGGAATTTCACAGAAGATTCATTTGGTACTTTTTTATACGTTTATAAGTAATGTTTTCTCTCTTTTCCTGCCAACTGAGAGTATTAGTCACATTTGAAGGCCTGCTTCATTTCAGCCATTCACTTCTCAGACCAAAAGGGGCTTACGCCTTTTATAATAAATTTTATTCTTGTATTTCAAGGAATAATAATCATTAACTCTGGTTTTGTCTCTCTTTTGATCAGCTGGATCATTGAGGAGGCTATGGCTGAAATCTCCACCCTCACCCCCTCCTCTCCCAGTATGGCCGACCAATCAGTGCCTGCTCCCTCCAGCCCACAGCCTCTCCCTTCAGAAACTCCCATCCCAAAATCATCTCTCTACGGGGACCGAGCCGTAATGGGAAACCCAACATTACAGGCAGGTGTAATAAACTCTTCATCTTGGGAGACTACACCTGGCCAAAACAATTCAGCTGCCTCTTCAACAGCAACAAAGAGCTCCGTTGGTCCGCCAGTAGAGGTACTAGCTGCTACAGACGGGGCGTCTAATGGGAAAAACGATTTAAGTGGCCAAACGGAGCAGCACATTGAAGCACAAGGCTCAGAGCAGGAACAGCAGATGTCACCGTCGCCTGAACTTAATCCCAGTCCTAATCTGTATCCCATCGTTCAAGTCAGCCAGAATTCCAGTCCTGCTCCCCCCATGGACCTTCCTCCTCAGTTTACCCCTCCTCCTGTTCCCATCTCCAACCCGGCCCCCTCTTCGCAAGACTCCTGGCAAACAGAAGCACAAACAGTCCCACAGCCCGAGCCCACCCAAAATCCCGAACCCAACACTCCCAGCACCGGCAAGATGACCCCTGAGCCCCCCTGCACACCCTCCAAGGCTGAACCCCCAGCTGTACTGGTGCAGGAGTCTGGGCCCTTGTTTTTTCCCTCCACTTACACACGTCCGGCTCCGGACACGCTCAGCTACCTGGAGTCGGCCAGCCTGATGTCAGGCACTCTGGAGTCTCTGTCAGGGCTCGGCGAGGACGGCAGCTCGCTGGGGTCAGACTCGGAGATCAACGGTCCAGTGAGGCGTACTGATAAATATGGCTTCCTGGGAGGAGCGCAGTACAGTGAGGGAAGGTGGGTTGGTGTGAACTGAATGACACAAAAACACATTCTCACGTTATTTTTAGGGTTTTATAATAAGCAAAGAGAGTAAAGATGAACCACTTCAGTTTTACAAGAGCATGTCACATAATTCGGCATTTAATGTGTTAAAAGAGTATATTACAATGTATAAATTCTTCCCTTTCCTGCAAACATATTGAAAATTGCTTTTTGACTGTCAGCTGCTTGCTCGTCTACTTAATTCTGAGATTAATATAATCATATTCTAATGTAATTTTACTCAGAATTAATGTTACTTATATAATTATATTTAAAGTCAACTTGAAACACTGTTCATAAACCGTGTTTTACTTTCATAATCTGATGTGTTTTCTGCTGTGGAATCTGCTTGGCTGTCAATGTCTTTATCGTTCAGCAGCTGGAAAAAAATAATTCTGAAAGTGATTTCAATGATAATCCTATTTGTCGCTAATATTGTTATAGTTGTGGTGTGGGCTTAGTGTATGAATAGGCCTTAAGAGTTGGTTTATTTGTTTGATTCATTTTTATGAATCAGTTTAAACTGTCTTTTTCAAAGAATCAAATCGAAACTATGATTCAAAAATGTATTTTGCATTCGTCACTACAAATAATACCAGACATCTTTGTTTTTTTTTTATATATATACTAAAAAGTATATATTAAAATGTTTTAATAAAATTTAAGTAGGTAAATATTGATATTTATTACTGTGTATTGTCATTTTATATGAATGAAACATATTCATAATAATTTAATAGTGTTAATATAGTGAAACACATTGGAAAACAGACATTTAAAGGGTTAGTTCAGTCTGTCATTAATTACTCACCCTCATGTCATTCCAAACCCATAAGACTTTTGTTCATCTTAGGAAACAAAAAGATCTTTTTGATGAAATCTGAGAGACTTCTGTCCTTTCTCAGTCAGTTACGCAACTGACGCTGACGTTTTAAAAAGTTCATAAAGAGATTGTAAAACTAATACATGTCTATGAGTGGTTAAGTCCAAATTTTCTGAAGAGTCTTGATCGATTTATATGATGAACAGACTGAATTTAGGCTTTTATTCACATATAAACATTGATCAGGGAACATAAACAGAAGCTCAGCTGAACCTGCTTGAGCGTGAGAACAAACCTCTGGCGGAAGCTCAAACATGCTTCATAACACACAAAAATAAACCTTATTGGTTCTCGCACAAAAAGCGAACATACTTGAGCTTCTGTTTATCACAACTGATGTGTGAGTTGATCAATGTTTATATGTGAATAAAAGCCTAAATTAAATCTGTTCATCATATAAAGCGATCGTGTCTCTTCAGAAAATTTGGACTAAAACGCTCAATGCATTTGGATTAGTTTTACAATCTCTTTATGGACTTTTTGAGGTGTCAAAGTTTCAGTTGCAAAGGCAGTCAATAGAGGGACAGAAAGCTCTCAGATTTCATCAAAAAGATTTTCATTTGTGTTCCGAAGATAAACGAAAGTCTTACAAGTTTGAAACAACATGAGGGGGAGTAATTATTAACAATTTTCATTTTTGGGTGAACTAACCCTTTAAGGCATCTAAGCCATTTCTGAACAAATGCATAAAAATATATATTGAATATTGTCAAAGGCAGAAAAATATTGAGATTTTTTTTTTTTTTCTCCAATATTGCACAACCCCAGCACAATAAGACCATGAACATATATTAAGAAAGTATTTGATTTCATGTTGAAGTTATACATATTGTAGTTGAAATGTTCTGAAATCATTATTCACATTTTTCTGTATGGCTGTAGTTCACTACTTGGTTTGATAAATCAGGGAAAGCATTTATAATGAATGAGAATGATGAGGGTAATTGCCAGCTCCTGATGTGAAGTGTGCTGCTGGGATATTAATAATTTATGCCTACAGCCGAGAGCAGGATGAGCATTTGGTGCGTTTTTCCTGTGTCCGTCTCTCTTGCTGCTTCTGTGTCCTTCATGTGTTTGTTGTAAGTGACTCAGATTGTGCTGAGAGGGCTCGTCTGACTCAGAGTGCACTGACTGTCTCACTTTTTGTCTCTCTCTTCCCCCAACTGTCTCTGCTTTATCTCTAGTACTGACTAATTCAGCTAAAATGGGCACTAACACTGTCCTTTACATTTGAACGTTTCCTTTTTTTTTATTCCTGTTCAGCATTAACTTATTAACCACCACATGCTTTTTCAGCTATTTAAAATAAGCGTCAGCGTGGGTTAGTCTTAAATTAGACTTTCTCATATGGTCGGCGTGCTGTCTGTCTTTGCTATTTTTGTTTACAAGTTATTGTCTCAGTCAGACACGTTCACCTGAATTAGTGTCTTGTCAAGTTTCAAGGCTAAGCAAATCACAAAGCCCATTTATTAAAAAGTCACATATTTGCTACAGATTAAATGTTAAAAAACAAATTTTGTATATTCAATAAAATGTTTTGGAGTGTTTCCTTGTTATAAAACCTGGTATAGAAATATGTCAGATTTCAGACTTGTTCCTTAAAACTGAAGTTCACTACCTTTTTTTCACTACTGCTTATCTTTATAGTAAATGATATATATTTTTAAAAATGATTAATTTATTATAAATTATTAATGGTATTAACATCAAAATTCAATACATCTAAACAAGTGTAGCAATGTTAAGAGATGTTATTTCTTGTCTGTAAGCTACTGACTTGTTCACTATGTTCACAAATTTCTACTTTAGAGTCGGAGTGATGGCTGAATTTAAGTAAGTTGAGTCATTTTTTACTAGAAGGTTTCCTGAATAGTGTAAATACTGGCTTTGTGCTGCTATTGTGTGTCTGAGCATCTCGACAAGCCCAAAATAGCGTAATTAGTGGTGTGAGTTTGGGGCAGGACTATCGTTTGTTGGACAAACAGAAAGAATGTCTGTCATAAAACTATCATTATTTTTGCAATTCCGTTTAGTGCCGCAGTTAATTGCTTGCTTTGACTAAGTCAGACCTAAGTCTCTGATTCAAGGTGTTCAAGGTGTCTGGCATCACTACTATTATGCCAAGTTAGGCTTGTTCATTTGTTAGATGTTATTTCTTTACAGAGCTATAAAACTAGTAACACTTTATTTTATGGTGACGTAGTTACATGTTACTACATGTACTTACTATAGTAATAACTATAGTAATAAGTAACACCCTAAACCTAACCTTAACTCTATAGTTAGTACATGTAGTTAATCAATATTACTCAGTACTTATTTGAGTAAGTACAATGTAACTACGTCACCTTAAAACAAAGTGTAACCCAAAAAGTTTTTAGGGATTCAAAAGCAGCAATTGTCTGTATATTAGATGTCTGTTCTCTCAGATTCATTGTAAACCCTTGGCTTTTTGAAACCCTCTTTAAGCCATTTGTCAAAAGCTCAACATTATCTCATGGCTTGTGTGGGTGCTTGTAGGTTAAAGCGTTCTGTGTGGTTTATGTGTTTGTGAATCCCTCTCTGTCTTGTAGTGAGGCCGAAATCGCTGTTGCCGTGGCGAGACAGAGAGAGATGAAATGGCTGGACATGTTCAGAAACTGGGACAAATGGGTATCCCGACGCTTTCAAAAGGTCTGTTTTTTATTTAAAGGATCGCAGAAGGCATTCCAGACTGGGTTAGAAAATTCAGTGCTTATGAATGTTGATACATGCTGAGTTATGTTTTCTTTCTGATGCAGGTAAAAATGCGCTGCAGGAAAGGAATCCCTTCCTCACTCAGAGCTAAAGCCTGGCAGCTGCTCTCCAACAGCCAGGAGCTCCTCGAGTCCAATCCTGGAAAGTTTGAGGTACGGTCAGGTTTGATACACCTCCTGTTCAAACAGTCATGGCCCTAAATCAACTTCTCCCAAGTTCATATTCTATTACTGTTGTTAACTTAAAGGGTTAGTTCACCCAAAAATCAAAATAATGTATTTAATTACTCACCGTCATGTTGTTCCACACCCGTAAGACCTTCGTTCATCTTCAGAACACAAATTAAGATATTTTTGTTGAAATCCGATGGCTCAGTGAGGCCTCCATAGCCAGCAATGTCACTGAACTTCTCAAGAACCAGAAAGCTAATAAAGACATATTTGAAACAGTTCATGTGACTACAGTGGTTCTACCTTAATGTTATGAAGTGACGAGAATACTTTTTGTGTGCCAAAAAAAAACAAAATAACAACTTTATTCAACAATATCTAGTGATGGGCGATTTCAAAACACTGCTTTGAATCTTTTGTTTCGAATCAGTGATTCGGATCGCATATCAAACCGCCAAACTGCTGAAATCACGTGACTTTGGCACTTCGAACCAGATTCATAAAGCTCCGAAGCATTTTGTTTTTTTGGCGCACAAAAAGTATTCTTGTCGCTTCATAACATTAAGGTTGAACCACTGTAGTCACATGAACTGTTTTAAATACTTCTTTAGTAGCTTTCTGGATCTTGAGAAGTTCGGCAGCATTGCTGGCAATAGAGGCCTCACTGAGCCATCGGATTTCATCAAAAATATCTTAATTTGTGTTCTGAAGATGAACGAAGGTCTTACGGGTGTGGAACAACATGAGGGTGAGTAATTAATGACAGAATTTTAATTTTTGGGTGAACTAACCCTTTAATGTTAGTCAGGAGCCCGTTTAATAGGAAAACCTATATACAATTTGCAACCCTTTATTACCTTTTAAATGTACTTATACTCACTTAGCAGTGATGTAAATCTTTGTTTAGCTACTCAAAACACTCTTGTATTTACAAACTTTTTTATTATAGACATATTTGTTTACTTTTCTTGTATTTTCTCTCAGGAGTTGGAGAAAGAGCAGGGAGATCCAAAGTGGTTGGACATCATAGAGAAGGACTTGCACAGGCAGTTCCCGTTTCATGAGATGTTTGCTGCTCGGGGAGGACATGGGTAAATTCAGATGAGGGTTTTATCTTGAGAAAGAGTGTTGTAAGGCTTTTATTTAGATCATTACACAATTCTGGAAACTTATTAAGGAAGGATTTTTCCCCCTTTGTGTTTTTGGTCTTTATTCACTGCATAGTGCGCATACTGATACGAGCATTGACCCTCTCAAGCCCAAAGTATACTTACAAGTACGTGATGCAAATTTAGTCACCAGAATAGTACATGTGCTCCCTGAGTTTTGTAACCGCATGTGCATTGAATTTGTTTTGCACTAATCAGTGGTTCCACAAGGTGACAGCACTGGCCAGGGCCATTGTTTGACAGTAGAAAATGAAACTAAAGAAAGATAAACAACAAAATACCAGTTTGAGGGGGATATGAGATGGCTGCAACTTTAGTTTAAAGAATACAAGGACATTTTTATCGGTCATAACTTCTGGAGAAAAACAGCACAGACACTGGACAAAGATGAAGCTTTCTAGAGTGCATGTGTCGACCGGCTGCTTTCGTGCACACTATCAAATGGAGTATACTTTGAAAGATTACACGTTCGACTGTTTGCATACACTAGCTTACGCAAAAAAAAAGAAGTACATGTTGGGCTTCAGTTTTATACTTCCCCACACTTTCACACCTCTCATCTGCACTGTTGTTTTTATATTGGGGAATATAAGCCAAGCAGATAATCGCCCAATTCAAACAGAACACTTTAAAAAGGGGAAGAAAGGATTATTATTAATTTATTATATTATATTTAATGAGAAGAAGAAGAAGAAGATATTATATTTATATTGCTGATATTTATTTTTGTGATGTGGACAATAATGTGATGAAACCTGTTGTGTTTTGATTGTTTATACATTAATAATAATAATAAAGCAGAACACCATAATTTCATAAAATTGTCCATACCACAAAAATAAACATCAGCAATTCTTATTGTCCAAAATTCCAAATCAATTCCATTATGTTTAATTTTTGTGTGTGTGTGTGTTTGTTCAGGCAGCAGGACCTGTACCGTATACTGAAGGCCTACACAATCTACCGGCCGGATGAGGGCTACTGTCAGGCCCAGGCACCAGTGGCAGCAGTGTTGCTCATGCACATGCCTGCTGAGGTAAGACAGAGTTGAACAGTCTAGGTTGCTGTACTAGCCTGATTTTCTTTAAAAAAGAGCAAAAGAACTAAGACTAATATCACAGGATATAACCCTGTCACCATCTTCACTGTTATTTTCTTCTAGCAAGCCTTCTGGTGTCTTGTGCAAATCTGTGAGAAATTTTTGCCTGGCTACTACAGTGCTGGGCTGGTGAGTAACTCAGAGACTCTTTCTAGGAGCACAGAGGAAAATGTTTATTTTTTATAAACCCCTCTTTCTTCTCCTCTCCTGTCCATCAGGAGGCTATTCAGCTGGACGGAGAGATTTTTTTCTCTCTTCTGAGGAGAGTGTGTCCCATGGCTTACCGTCACCTGAAGAAATTTAAGATTGACCCCATCCTGTACATGACAGAGTGGTTTATGTGCATTTTCTCCCGTACGCTGCCTTGGTCTTGTGTCCTGCGTGTCTGGGACATGTTCTTCTGTGAAGGTCAGTCATACGCATTAGTGAATAAAAGCACCTGCAGTTTGTGATGTTTTTACTGTGTTCTGTTTGTGCAGAGTGTATGTTTAAAGTCAACATGACTTCAAATTTAACCCTATTTGCTTTGTTAATACACTAATTTTCAAAAGTTTGTTGGTAAGATTTTTTTTTAATTATTTTGAAGAACATCTCTTCACCAGGGATGCATTTATTTGATCAAAAATACAGTAAAACAGTAATATATTTTAAAAATGTAATTTATTCCTGTGATGCAAAGCTGAATTTTCAGCATCATTACTCCAGTCTTCAGTGTCACATGATCCTTTAAAAAAAATCATTCTAATATGATGATTTGCTGCTCAGGAAACATTTATATTATTATCAGTAGCTACGTTTACATGGACACTCTTTGTTTCAATTGGAATTAATTAATTCCGATTTCAAACAGTGTTTACATGAACGCTAAAATAAAGTGACCAGGTAGATGTGAGCTTTTATGTCACAAGCTTCAAATCAGATTTAATCTTTTGACATGCACAAATATATAGAAGTTCCCGCTGCGCATACTAGCCATACTCCTTTTCTTTGTTTTAAAAATCAGACTAAACATTTATCCATTTCGGGTCCTAATTGAGACAACGAGCACATGAACGAGCACTGCTTATATTTATCAAACAGTGGAAATGCCCCTTCCCGCTCCCTAAAACAAGTCATCTGTGGATGAGAGTCCGAAGCAAGCACTGGTGGGACAACATTGTCCTGCAACACTTCACAGACCATGAGTGGAGGGAGAATTTCAGTCATATCTAATCCGTCCTATCGAACGGATTAGAAAAGGTTTAAACCATCCCATATAATCCGAATGAAATTTAAATTTGATTTGGCCATTTTTATTCCAAATGATGTGGTTACATGTGACTTTTTTTTATTCTGACTGCCCTACTAGTCCGATTACAAGCGGATTATTAGGGTCCATGTAAACGCGGCAAATGTTAAAAACTGAATACAAAGTTCAAAAGAACAGCATTTATTTGAAATGGAAATCTTTTGTGACATTATAAATGACATTTTAAGATCTGACAGATACTTGCATGGGTAAAATGTGCATATTTTTCTGGTATTTGTAATTCTCTATTATTTTTTTTATGTTGTTTGTCAGGAGTGAAGATTGTGTTCCGGGTAGGTTTGGTGCTACTTAAGCAGATGCTGGGGTCTGTGGATAAGCTCCGTGAGGTGCAGGGCATGTACGAGACCATGGAGCGACTAAGGAACATCCCCCCTGAAAGCATCAAGGAGGAAGTTCTGGTGCAAGAGGTGTGCACACAAACTCATTCTTACGAGAGGACACACCAATATAGAAGTAGTAGTGGATTACGCTGAATCCTTTATCATAATCTCTGCTCTGTTTTCAGGTGGTCTCTCTGTCTGTGACAGAGGCCCTGATCGAGAGGGAGTGCAGTATTCAGGTGCGTAAGTGGAGGGAATCTCGTGGCGAGTTGACTCACCAACCGATTCGCCGTTTGCACGGCACACGTGCCATCTACGAGCAGAAACACCGGGCTGCTGCGATCAGCTCTGGCGGCAGCCTGTCATTCCTGGGTGGTCATGTCCCTCCCCCCGGACCCTTGCGTGCATCATCAAGCCTCCTATCACTTCCTGGTCTTAGAAAGTCCAAGATGCCATTTCATTCACAGAATAAGAAGAGCTCCACCTCTAGCAGCTTGGGCCAGGATATCGTCCCACTGCAGCCACTTGGGGGCGGTGCCAGTGCAGTAGCCTCAAAACCTCCAGTGCCACCTTCTTCTAATGCTGGAGCCAGTGGGCGTCCACCGGTACCACATGGGCCCAGTCCGCTAGCTACGACATCTACTACAACGCCACCGGCTCCAACCGCACACGCTTCCAGTGCGCACATGCTCCAGCCGTCGCCTAAAGTTGTCTCTGAACACATCACCCCCACCATCCCATCACCCACTGCAAACAACGCACCATTACCTCCTTGCCCAGAAACTGCAAAAACGGCAGTAGAGGAAGACGGGAAAAAGAAAAAGAAAACCAAGGAGGACAAGAAGCGGGAGAAAGAGGAGGAGAAGCAAAAATCACGGGAGAAGAAAGACAAGGAGAAGAATGAGAAGGAAAGACTGAAGAAGGAGAAAGCCGAGAAGGAGAAGAAAAAGGAGAAGGGGGGTAAGAAAAAAGACAAAGGGGGAGGAGGAGAGACGGAGGAGAAGAATGGAGCTGCAGCGGCGAAAGATTTGGCCTAATTCTGCCCCGTCATTCCTTCAACAAGAAGAGGACAAGGAATCGACTGGTGCAGACTGGTGAAAAGAGACCGAGAGGGAACGCGAACTATCTCCTGTAACGTCCATTTCATCTCAAGTACTCATTTCACAAGAGTAATTGGATCATTGCATCTGCCCCACGTCTCATCTCGTCTGCACAGTACTTTCACCCGATGCTGCAACAGGAAGCGGTTATCACTCTGCTTTTTATTTTTGTTTGAAGGAGGATACCTGATTGATGAGATCAGCTGTATAATTAGTAGTCAATTCTAGTGTACTGGGTGCCATGGTGTACATACAGTAGACCTCTAGCGCCATCTGTGCCAGTCCAACCCCTCTGTCCATCACCCGAGAGGTGTCTCAACAAGAATACCTGAATAAAACATTTCCGCAGCGTGAAAAGCGCGGCAGTGTCTAGTAATAACTTATGTTTTTAGTCTTCTGGAGGGCCTATTTATTCATCGTACTGTTGCTTGTTAGTGTGTGTTCTTGTATGTCTGTGCCTTGGCAGTGTAGTGAATAGTTTCTTCTCTCTTTTCAGTCTCTTTTCAAAAGAGCTTGTCTATCCTGTTGTGCACTCGTATGAGGAATTAGTAAGTGTTGGGGGAGTGGAGGAGCAAAACTGAACTGGGAGAAAAGTTTGTTCTTTTTCAAAACTGTGGAAAGAGCCACTTTTAACTATTTAAAAAAATTTTGAATATCCAAATTAACATAATTACTAAGAGGAAATCAAAACTGCTCTTGATGAGTGTACTTGTCTATCTGCGCTCATAGACTGCAAACCCGTTAGATCTTAATCCATCAGCCTCACCGAATTTTTCCTCTTGCCGCAGAAGAGCTTATTTATTTCTTTTTTCTTCTTCTTTTCAAACAAATTGCATCATATAAACTGCAGTAAACGTTAAAAATTCTGCCAAGCGTGTAGATCACTCCAGATATCTGTGTGGTTTGATGTTAATTACCTTGATGTTCAGACTACGATTTTAATAAATTTATGCACTGAGGACTGTTGATTTTCAGCACTAACCTTGATGTGTTCATCAATGTAGGACACTCTAATCCAGTTCACATGACTCCTTTAGACTGCGCCTTGTTGGATGGGAAGGGTTTGGTGCAGCACTGTAGCATTAACCTTTGACCTTTGAAGTTCTTGGCTTCAGGCTGTAATGTTTTGATGTATAAACTATTAATTTAATCGGATGAAACCATGTAATATCTATTACAGCTATTGTTAGTCTTATTTTGGATTAGATTTTTTATTTTTCTATGCAAGTATATGGAAGCCTGGTTGACTGGAATGGCAGTGAGCTTTGTTTTAGGAGAGTTGTATTTAATCACAGGATTTATTTTTCTTTTATTTTTAAGAGCTGAAAATTATTTTTGCACATTTTTTTTCTCCCAACATCCTGGAGAACAAAACCAAGCAGTTGTTATTTATTTTATAATCACTAGCTTGTCTGCAGTATTTGTGTTATGGGAGATGGTGATTTCATACTAATTATTTCATTTTTATCTTTTTTTTTTTATTATTATTGTTATGTCCCACTGAAGGGGGAAATGATCCCAAAGAGTTGTGAAAGAAAAGGAATGGATCAATAAAATGTGTGCTAGGCATTTCTGTGGTTATTACATGTTAAATAACATCCTTGACAAAGCTTTCACCCTAAAAGTGTTACTCTTGAAGTGAAGCAAACACTGACGTAATCCACTGACCCCTCAGTATTATGAATTATTCTGATACATTCACCTGGTGATTGGACCATACTTGCGCTTTTAGGACTCTTACTCAGTATATTTGTATTTTCTGTCAAGACAGAAGAGACCTGAAGTGGTTTCTGGGTTGCAATATGGTAGCCAAATACTCTGTCCATGTTTCCTGTGTTTACTGGACTTATTGCATTGTTCAGTTCCAACTGCAGGGGATCAAACCTCCTCCTCACCTATCAGTGGTGCCCTTACTGACCTTGTGGTCATTGCTTCCTCTAAAGGCACTACTGTTCAAATGAAAAGCAAGCAAATTATTTCTATGCAAACTTTGTTCCTAACTGTCTGCACAATGTAGATGTTGACATTTATGGTGTGGCCAGCAGGGGCCTCAGACTACCTTCATTGTTGACATGAGCACTGGATCTGCTGAAGGTATAGTGGAGTGGGATGTCCATGGCCTGTTACATTCAGATCACGAGAGTGATCTAGATTAAGGTATTTTATTATTCTGAAGAAGTTCCAAGCACTGGCATAAACCTGGTTTTGCACCTGTCAGGCCACCTTCACTAACACCATCTTGTCTGTATTGCCAACCTATGGTACGACAGGTGGACTTAAAATGGTTTGGACGCTGTGCTCACCAATAATTAATGTAAGGCCACCCAGTGTTGGCTTACTAACACTCTGAGACAGCTGTGACTGGGTGTAAAGTAGTTTGACTTGTCTTATGGATTTCTGCATTGGTAAATATGACCCAGTGTATGTTGTAGGATTGTTGTAAAATTAATTTTAAATCATTTTAATTTTCATTTTAGTGTTTTGTTTTGGTTAGTACTCTCATTCTGTCTTTTGTATGTCTCATACTTGTTCTTAAGTTTACATTGAACCATTTACAGTTGAGAATGAAATAAATTCATAGATGAAGACATGTTTTAAAACTGCAGAAGAGGAAGTTCACAGTGTATTTAATAATTACAGGTGTGATGAATAATAAATCATAATATATTAAAATCTCCCTCAAGAGTGTGTTTTTTCTATTGTAATGAGTTTAAGTGTCATGGAACTGTTTTGATACAATTAATTACCGTTCGACGAAATTTGAATCCAAAATGTGTCGTTTGGTTTTTGGGTTTGTCACGGTTACGTGATTTACGTCACGTGGTTCAATCGTGATACAGACGCAAAGGATTTATTTTTCCAAGTGAGGGTGTTGGAGGGCTGTTTAATCGAAAACCCCCGTTTTTCCAATGAGAAATGTACTGCAAGTTCTTGTGAATGTTAATTAAGTTGAAATGTACTTTTTGCTTAGATCGCACTCAGCTACTTTTACACTGTTTCCGCGGGTTGAATTGACCCAAAATAACGTGATATTTAGCCCCTGGAGTGCGAATTTTACCAGGGGTGTCCCGCCAAAAACGCTAATTTTCCCCCTCGGAACGCGATTTTTACCATGGGACCCCCCTGAAATGCGATTGGGCTAGTTTTGAGGAGCAATTGGACGGGTTTTGTTGTGAAAACCTGGCCCTGATCGCACTTGACCAGAACCGCGCGCACAGTTTAGGTGAGGCATTTTTAGCCTATATATTGATACATTTTATTTATTTATTTTTACTTTTGCAAAGGTATTGATGTTCTATCATCAATTTCTCACCGTTCAAAACTTTTTTTTTTCATCTTTTACTGTGGAAAAAGATGAGGTATTTGGAAGAATGTCGACGAAAGAAAGCTTTTTTTCAATGAAGGTAAGTAAGAGATAAAGATTTTTTAAAAAGAATCGATTCCAAAGGTTGATAATTCTTAAAGAAAAGGCGCAAAGAATTAATGTAGGCCTACCCAGAGCCATTTCCTACCTGTAATAAAAAATGCAACTTCCACCGTTCAACTGACTGACAACATTATCATTAAAGTTAATTATAATGACCCGTTTCAGTGGCGGCCAAAATTACTTTAAAATCAATCAGGGTTATAGAATCTTAATATTTTGAAGTAGGCCTAAAGCTTTATTTTACGAGAAGGCTATCTGCTACATTTATATACTGTGGTCACGATGAGATTAGGTGAACAAGGTCGTTCAGTCTTTCTTTACAACAAAAAAGAAGAACCGAAAACCGTGAGAAACTGAACAGCCCTAGTCTTGCGTAAAGGCATTCTGCCATATTGTCCTACTGCCTGTGCATTGTCCCGCTTTTACACTCTTAACAAATAAATAAATATGCTCAGAGAGAATGTAATAAAAATCTGTATTGGGTGAACTGTTCAATACATGCATCACCTCGACGTTTAGTTTTGTTATGGATTAAATGTTAAATTGAACATTCACAGTTTTAGAAAAGGCAAGTGCTCTTCAGCAAGATGAGTTTTTCTGCATGTTGCTTTTTTTTTTTTTCTCAATAAATAGAAAACGGACACTTAATGCTTAAAACATTTAAAACCTTTCAGATGAATGTGACGGAGCAGCTCTGTTATCTTTGCCGTTGTAGTACCATCATTGTCCAGCAGGTGTTCTCATACTGCTTGTCACTCTTGTGATTTACTGCAGTCTTATGCAGTCTTCCCTATCTTACAGTATCATCTCTATGCTCTGTAATTACACCCGAGACAGACCTGTCTAGTTTCTTGCCACCTATCACACACAGCCAGCAGACATAGCAGTACAAAAAGATGTTTTATTCACAGTTTGTGTCTTTTATTGGTTACAGAAGAGTTTCTGACAGAGCAAAGCAGGTCCAGATGCAGAAAGCAAAAGGGTAGATTTAAAAAAAAAAAAAAAAAAACATGGACAGAAAAATAGTGAAGAGGAGGGGAGAGGGGGAGCGAAGAGGATATGTTTTCTTTCAGTCCCCGCTCTCCTCTCTTCCTTGGATGGTCTGTCTCTCTCACTCCCTCTGTGATGAGCTCTGCATCACTTTTAGGAGGCAGAGCTCTCTCGGTACAAAACCCTCAATTTCTCTTTCTTTTTTAGGTAACCATCAGGGGAAGAAACGAGAATGATGATTGGTTCCTCTATTATAGAGCGAGATCACTCCATCTTGCTTCTTTTTCCCCCAGAGTTAGCAATCTTCCACATTTATCTAGAGAGGTATTTCAGCCCAAAGCTATAGATGCCTTCATTTCAACACTCCAGACAGAAGCTTAAGATGCAGCAATTTTCATGCAAGCTTGATTGTAACGAAAGAGAGGTGGTCATGGGTAATGAGTGAGAAACAGAGAGAAAGAGAGAGTATGTGAGAGATATAGAAATGATGTTCATTTTATTGAAAACAATCCCATGTCCCCACTTGACAGACACTGTGGTCATGAGCCTCTCCACCCTTCCCACTTCAGTCTCAGCGAGACAAGTCTTTGGAGAGATGGAGAGAGTAAGTGCTTGAAAGTAACAAAGATGATGGAAAGAAAGAAAGGGAGGAAGATACACAAAGTAAGAGAAGGAGGACAAAGAACAGCCTGGGAGAGTAAAGCAGTGAGGGATACGCGTTCATCTCTTCATTTTCTGTCTTGTCTCCGCAGCCGTTTATTCCTCCTTCTCCTCTCCGTGTGTGATGACGTAGCAGATGTTCTTGTAGTCAACATTGCCAGCCACATCTGGGGGGAAGGCGGCCCACAGATTCTTCATCTAAAGGAGGAAGAACAAAGAACTCGGATTAAACAAACATTAAACTGCTTTTATAGAATTTTTAACTAATCTAGAACAATAGATTAAAGTTGCGATGAAGCGGAAGTAGCGACAGATCTTGGAAAAAAAAAGAAAGACAGGATTTGGCAGATCTGAAGTCCTGCATACGTCATCAGAGAGAATGGATGTTTTGATTAAAAATTGTGAGTTAAAAAAAATGACATGGATGAATCATTTACAATAAGATAACTTGGATTTAGAAAAAAGGATGAATTTTCATTTCATGGTGACTTTATGCTTTTAAAGAGCAACATCTAATCTCACCTCCTCTGCAGAGAACCTGTCACACTGAGTGGTCAGAAGCTCCTCAAGGCTGGAATGAAAGAGAAAGAGTAGCAGTCAGATATGAAAACATTTTTTTTTTTCACATGGGAATAAAATGTCAGTGAATATATACTCACAACTGCTTCTTGATGGTGCCAGTGCCCTCTGGATCCAGCACCTTGAAGGCAGACACAATGACGTCTTCGGGGTCAGCACCTTTCAGAGACACAGAGAGCGAATTACACTAACTGAATGATTGGAAATCCAAAGGGAAGACGGACAGAACAAAAGGGACTTTTGCATACCCTTCAGCTTCTCTCCAAACATGGTGAGGAAAACAGTGAAGTTGATTGGGCCGCTGGCCTCCTTGATCATAGCCTCCAGCTCCTCATTCTTCACGTTCAGCTGACCTACAGAGAGAGACGAGGACGGTCAGCGCAGATTCATGGATGTATTTACAAAGTACACAACTGACACAAAACATAAACGCACCCATTGAGGCCAACACGTCCCTAAGGTCATCTTTGCTGATGATGCCGTCTCTGTTCTGGTCAATGATTGTGAAAGCCTGGAGAGATAAAAGACAAGAACATTGTTACAGGAGGAGGTGGTGATGGAAAAAGAGGCCGCTGACAGTTGCAAACCAATGACTGAAGAGTTGTTGTATCAAGAAAATCTTCCCCTTGCAGGTTTCTTTCTTGCCTGACAGTAGTAAAATGTCCTTCTTAATCACATGAAACTCAAGAAGGGACTTGAATACCTAACGGCAGCTGCTGCCCCCACCCGGCCCCCACAGAGACCCTCGCTGATCCTTCTTTCCATTTGGGAGACGTGTTAAGTCGGATTGGCAACTGTAATATCAGACATTCCTGAAGAGGCACTTGAGAAGGCTGTATCACTTACTAATAAACTACTCAAGCCATTTTACATCCTTACTTGGCTCAGTCGCACACTAGCCTGACGCTAATTCCAGTCACCTCATCCTTTTAGCATGTGCCTACGTACTCTTTTACTTAGTGTCTGAAATAATCATGCTAATTCAGATGAATCATGATGTTTAAGAATCATAACTAGGGACAACTACTGTTAAATCTCAAATTTCCTCCAGGTTTTTATTTTTTGTGTTTGTAAACATGTGTTTCTGGGTCCACTCTGCGTTTTTTTTTTTCTTGCAACCACTTCAAGCGCCCTAAAATATGAACATTATTAACTTTTTTTTGTTTTGAGTCCAAGATAGAGGCCTGTTATTTGTTACTTTTGTCCAATAATCTTATTCTCTTTTATCTAGTCTAGTATTTTACATAATTTTCTTTCTTTCTGTCTCTCTGGCATGCATTGTGATCTTCAGCTGCTGTCCAGAACAGGAGTGTCCGACAGATGGGAAGGCAGTGGAGAGGAAGGCTCTGGTCTTTTATTTTTATATATATATATATATATATTAGCAGAAAAGACAAATTGACTAGTTTAAGACGATCTGTTGACTCGGTCCAGTTGTTATACTGTACAAGCCTTAATATAGATACGGTTCGACCTCTCACTTTGTGGGGTTTAAAAATTAGCCTCTTCCTGATAACAGGATTTGATCATATTAGCATAAAAGGCCAGCTCTAAAGCAACCTCTGTGACAAATCACAGTGGTAATTTATTGCATTGAACTGATGTATGCTAACATTTACCCCCATTTGACTTTGATAATCCACAATAAACTGAAAGAATGCAACTTATAAACATAATGATCTCAAAATATGATGTCTGTTAAGTACCAGTGTATCTGACATGGTTGAATTAGCGTGCTTGTTGTATTGACAAGAAAAAATATTTACCTCCTTGTACTCCTGAATCTGGCTCTGCTCAAACATGGAGAAGACGTTGGAGGAACCCTCTCCTCCTCCTGCCCTCCTCTTAGCCTTTTTGGGTGCCTACATATCCAAAAAAAAAAAAAAAAATGTTTTTAACATTTAACACAGCTGTGCATGCAAATAGAATAGATGTAATGCTAATTTTCTGTGTTGACAATAATACATGAAAATCTGAAAATTAGACACACACAGTGCCTCACAGATACCAGACTCTCATTCATTAACATTTTAACACATTTATTGATAATAATAACAGTATGAACAGCTACATACTAATGAAACATTTATACGAGTGATATACATTCAAAAAATTATCTTTGCATAACAGGTCGCTCTACAGTGATTATTGACACTGTATTCAGTATTTTTGTAGCTTCAAGTGCATCATTCAAAGTCAGCTACTGGAAACCATTGGACTGGATTTGCATTGAATATGATCCAAAGTACCTTTACATTAGTACATTATCATTATGCTTTTTAGAGAAACTTTCTATATACAAACATATAATCTTTGTCCACGGTTTTTAATAAATTACAAAAAACTGCATGTTATGGGAAGTGAAACCAAAACCACTTAAGCGCTAACTTCCTGGTTCCAGTAACGCAGGTTCAGAAAAAAACGCCCAATTTATCTCATCCCGTTAAAGGTATTGTAAGTCCACAGTTCTATTATCCAAGAATCAGACGCTGATTCAAAACACGAGCTCCCCTCCATGTGACCCTGCTGATTATGTCCTTGGTTCCTATGTGTCCACCTAGATGGTGTGGCCAGGTAACAGCTAAGGTACAGGTTACTCACCATGCTGGGACGGTGTGAAGTCTAAGAAGCTCAAGAAGTGAAGACTGAAGCCGCGTAGTGACCTGTTCTTGAGAGACTTATATACTGCCGAAGGCCCCCTTGCTAATTATAGATCCAACCTTAAGTGTGGCTTGGGAAATAGCAGACAGAAAGAAGGAAACTATGAAAGGGGTGAGAGATGAGGTAGGGGGAAAGTGATGAAGGAACACAGGGTGGGATGCACTATCATCTTACAGTGCTCAGAAATAGCTGTTGGAGTCTTGGAATGGGATGAATCTGATACTTATAGCAGCAGCATGCGTGTCTCACGTAGACTAATAAGGACATGGAGACGTAAGGGACTATTCGAGCTTAGCACAATCACATAACTCAGTTTGAAATGAATGAGCTGTAACCATAGATACTGACTCCCACCCCTATATTTAGATTAGCGGCGAATTGATAGTGGGTTTTCAGTAGAATATTCTGACAGTTTTACATCTGGGAATTGTGTTTGTGATGGGAGGGGTTGGGGGTTGCAATAATAGATAGTGACTGATTTAAATCCTGAGATTTTTTGAGCCAATGATTATCTTGTGTTCACGCCCCCATCTGATGTATAAAAGGCTGTTCTGGCATCATAACCTTTGCCATCGCCTCTTTCCACATCAGCCCTAATTGAAAATAGGGTTTTAATGGCTTTCCTAGTATAGGGATCCCGTAAGATTCGGGTCCAAGTCCTCCCACCTCACCCCGCCACATGGCCATGCCTATATTCAGCACTCTCTCACTCCCTAGCGCTCTTTGACCTCACTGGTCACTCTACAGTCACTATGAGGTGCATTTGTGGTGGCATATGGGAAGCTGCTCTGTGTATGGGCATGCAATTATCCTCTTTTCTTTTAGTTTGAGATGGTCAGCACAATGCACTCCAGTGAGGGGTTGGTTGGGATACATGTAGAGAGGCTTAAAACAGGTTCTTTTGGGAAGGCGGGGGCAATGGACAGCTGAGAGCGACCAAAATAGCACAACAAACTTGTCTGCTCCTTGTGCTTGCCTTTTCTTCTCTGTTAAATCCATCAGTCATTTCCTCGTCCACTTCTAGAAACCCCACAGTTTGTTGTGCGTTCCTTTCCTCTTTTAGGTTCATTTGATATCTGAGTCTGTCCTTTACTTTTGTTCCTGTATCTAGATCTTGCCTAGATCTTTCAATGTTCAATTTCAGCAATCTTTTCTTATAGAATAGCTCAGCTGTAATTATTTATGCAGCATGAAGTGAATTTTAAATTTTATCAAATTTATTACTTATGATTACCAATGAGCTTAAAGACTTCACACACACACACACACATATATGTAAATATCTCTGTGTTTATGTATATTATATAACATTAAGATTTTAAAATGATTTATTATTCTTGCCACCACTGATGCAGCTTAATGTTTAGACGTGTTCTCAAATTAGATATGGTATAGCCTATGCTATATTAACACACCCCTCCTATAACTATATATGGTGGAACAGATTTCAAAGTGTGTGTGAGAGAGAGAGAGCGACAGGGAGGGAAGGAAAGGAAAGAGGTTTCTGGGTCAGAGGAAGTGTAGGCCGTGATTTGAGATACTGATTTAATTAAAAAATATTTAGGTCTTCAGTTTAGGCCTCTTCCAAGTATGTTTGATTCATGACTGATCTGGTTGTACATCAGTGATTTAGTATCTTCATAGGCTGGCCTGTAGGCCACTGTGTTAGTCATCTTTGTTTTGTTTATAGCCTGTCAAAGTGTACATGTCTATACGTAGAGTACATGTTACGTGTAATGTGAACTACTACTCTGATACGTTTCTTCCAAGCTGTTTATCACAGCAGAGATGACTGGAATCCGGATGAGGTGAAAAAGGCCACACCATCGCTATAGGGGTTTGACATACCTCACGTCTGCACTGTGCAAAGGTTATGGTTGAAATGAGGATCTTCATGTTGCATCCAACAGTGAAGGTGTTGGTAGTTTTGTTTTTGTTTTCAGAGCTCTGGTATATGTTACAGAATCTCCATGAATCATTATTAATCAGTACACTAACCACAATATCATTTGTCCACATGTTCACAATTTTATATATACACACACACTCACACTGATCAGGCATAACATTATGACCACCTACCGACCACCTGTGTTGGTCCCCCTTTTGCTCCCAAAACAGCCCTGACCCGTCGAGGCATGGACTCCACTAGACCCCTGAAGGTGTGCTGTGGTATCTGGCACCAAGATGTTAGCAGCAGATCCTTTAAGTCCTGAAAGTTGTGAGGTGGGGTCTCCATGGATCGGACTTTGTTTGTTCAGCACATCCCACAGACGCTCGATTGGATTGAGATCGGGGGAATTTGGAGGCCAAGTCAACTCCTCAAACTCATTGTTGTGCTCCTCAAACCATTCCTGAACCATTTTTTTGCTTTGTGGCAGAGTTCATTATCCTGCTGAAAGAGGCCACAGACACCAGGGAATACTGTTTCCATTAAATGGTGTACATGGTCTGCAACAATGCTTGGGTAGGTGGTACGTGTTAAAGTAACATCCACATGGATGGCAGGACCCAAGGTTTCCCAGCAGAACATTGCCCAAAGCATCACACTGCCTCTGCTGGCTTGCCTTCTTCCCATAGTGCATCCTGGTGCCATGTGTTCCCCAGGTAAGCGAAGCAGACGTACCCGGCCATCCACGTGATGTAAAAGAAAACGTGATTCATCAGACCAGGCCACCTTCTTCCATTGCTCTGTGGTTTCTGATGCTCACGTGCCCACTGTTGTCTTCCGGCGGTGGACAGGGGTCAGCATGAACACCCTGACTGTTCTTGGACCACACCGCAAGCCTTTGCTTCCCACGTGCATCAGTGAGCCTTGGCCGCCCATGACCCTGTCACCGGTTCACCACTGTTCCTTCCTTGGACCACTTTTGATAGATGCTGACCACTGCAGACCGGGAACACCCCACAAGAGCTGCAGTTTTGTAGATACTCTGACCCAGTCGTTTAGCCATCACAACAAAGTCAAACTCACTCAAATCCTTAAAATTGCCAATTTTTCCTGCTTCTAACACATCAACTTTGAGGACAAAATGTTCACTTGCTGCCTAATATATCTCACCCACTGTCGTGATGAAGATATAATCAGTGTTATTCACTTCACCTGTCAGTGGTCATAATGTTATGCCTGATCAGTGTATATATCATTAAGATCTTAAAATGATTTTTAGGACTTTTATTCTAAATTAATTGATAGAACAAAACAATAAATATTCACAATAAAAATTGTAATACTGTATCAAACAAACCAGACAACCACCTATAAAAAAAATGTCTGTATTGCTGCTGTGCAATTTGCAGTTGAAATACACTCAAAAACTTTTTTTTTTTACAGAATTTATTATAATGTACATGAGAGGATTAATACTAGATAAAAATGTTGCATCAAATTAATCTGTCATCAAACTATCATCAAAATAAATATAACACAAAATGGATCTATATTAATTTAAGACAATGTGTTGAGGATGTTAGTCATTGAATCTGAACTAAATATACAAAACATTTATACAATAAAACACATCTAACATGACTTCTATCATCTATATATAATTCAGGGCAATATATAATACAATATCATTTTTCTCATGGCTAAATATACAGTAGGTAGTAGTACTGTTGATGAGGTGCATTGCCCTCTGGTAACGCTATAAGGAGCTGCGCCTCTGACAAGATTAACGCATACAAACTGTACAGTTTATATTTATTGAAATGACTGTCAAACGTCTTACTATTAAATAATGTGTTCTGGACTGCTCCAGATGCGTAAAAATAAACTAAAAACTAAGAGAAAAAAGGCACATCTGCATCCCAAGAGAATTGAGGTGATGTGAAAGAGGAAGAGTAGCCACGGCGTTTATTTCAGTTTGTTTGTGAAACCTCCTGAACTGTGTGAAACAGGTTTTGTAAGGCAGAACTTAACAGTTGCTTATTCTTTACAAAATCACATTAGTTAATTTACATCCTTCTGTCAGATAAAAGATGAATATTGCTTAAGTGCAAATCATGACCTCTTAACATATACAATTACTTTCATTTAGGCTCCCTCAGTGCATACTTTAGAAGATGTAACAAGAAACTAAATAGTAATCATTATTATTGTGCATTCAACTAACATGAAGTCTTAAATAAAGCGAATAGTCAGTCTCTTCACTAAACATGACATCTGACCTCATTTGACAGTATTTGAATTGCTTTGAATGCAATATGAATTTTTGCAGTTATGTCCGCACATGAATGATGGGTGTAAAACGACTTGTGGTTTGGGTCTGTTTTATGACAGTTCAAGCAAGAAGGAACTAGGCTGAGACGTATAGGCTGACCACAGAGAGGAAATGAGAAACCTTTTACCAGAAATGCCATCAAGATTAGAAGTCAGTGCTAATCTACATACCTTCATAAAATGAAACAGACAGCAGGATGCTACTAGTATAGTAAATTTCCTGTATCCTTAATACATTCATTAATCCGTTATTTTAGAACAGGATTTACTATTTTGCTGACAACAAACAAATGCATATGAATGTGCTCAAACCACCAGATGTCACTCTAGCCAAGATCAATGAGATCCTCCTCAACATATCCCACTTCTTTACGCTTCTTCTTCAGCCAGTCAGCTCTTAGTTGCTTAACCTCATTTCCATAGTGCTCATGCAGTTTACTAAATTCCTCCAAAGGATCAAAGCCCACAACTGGCCATTCCCCGTAAGATGGTGCGGGACCATTTAAGGGGGTGACGTGGGCATTTCTCTTGGGCCAGAGCTTTGGAGATTTCTTACTGGTAGTTTTTAATTGAATAGGAGGGGCATGAAGACTATAGCTGATGGGTCTGTTCGGCATAGATGGAGGTGGTACTGAACTAGCGCTGTAGCTTCGCCCATCTCTGGGCACTATGGAAGTCCCATGTACGAAATATGGTTGTCCTGTATTCCAGGAAGCCATTATTTTATTGGGTGTAGATGTCACTGCAGAGGTCTGGATGGAATCACAAAGGACTTTGTCTCTTCTAGCTTCTGTTTTATTGAGAGCATGAACAAATATAATCAGACAAGATGATTGCATTCAAGCAAATACAGACACACAAAACACATGCTGTATACAAGCACATAAACGCACCTTCGTAACGTCTCTCCAGGTCTCTGACAATCATAGAAAGGTAGATGTGACTAGCGCAGAACAGAGCACCGATCCAGCTCTCTTGGCTGTTATGATCATCAGCGGCTAGTCTATAAGTGCGGAGGCCTGGTCCAGTGAACACCAAAGAGAAACAGAACTGACCATCCGTCTCACATGCCTGCACCATGCAGCCCTCCAGAACAATCACACCCAACAGGTTACGATCGCCCGGACGCTCCTGATAAAACAACAGATTCCCCTTCAACACAAACCAGCGGCGCAGGTAAGTGGTGTTCCTCTCTCTCTGTGGAAAAAGGAATGCGGTAATAGTTCAAACACAGGTAGGACGAGGAAGTCATTTCAATGACTCATTTAAAGAGAGAGAACACGACTCTAGAGTGAACACTGGAGATGTGAAAGAACAGAGTATTTTTGTAAGGCACAGATGACTGATAGACTGATAGACTGATAGACGACTTAGTGTCACTAATTAAGAAATAGGCTAATGGCGTGCTTTTAATAAGTGTGTGTCAAATAAGTGTAACCGCCCTATTTCTCCAGTGGTACCAGATAGGGAGGGTGGTTTATTTTTAGGTTTATTGTCACTCTCGGGGGAAATCTGGACAGTGGAGTACAAGCGCATACAAAACACCATGATACATTAAACATGAATAAATATTTCAAGTGTTACAATAACCTAAAAATGCACCTTTTTTTCTATTTGAATTGAGCAGGGAAATAGCACAAGGAACAACTGAAAATGTAAGTCTAAAGGGACTCTCGCAAAGTCTGAAATACATCATGAAGATGTGTCAGATATAATGTAGTTCGCTTTCCTAAGCCCCCCCCCCATGTTAAAGAAATCTGACAGCATAGGCTGTTTCAATCCCAACACTTTGATACAAGTAGTTACAGCACTCACCAGTGCATTTTACTGTTTAAAAATATTTACTGAAATAGTACAAAGTTAGATAGATTCAGCTTCTTCAAAGTAGCATTCTAGGTTAATTTAAAAATATCTGGGTAAACTGAGAAATCCATGTCCTTACCTTTTTGTAGAGGTATCCCTCCTTATCTACAGGTGAAGTGCAGGACAGGTAATGGGTTAGAATCTTCTCATGGATCTTCATTACAACGCCACCTGGCGTGCAGCCGTGTCCTAGCGTGAGCACAGGGAGCGAGCTTTAACCGCAACAGAAATTACAACCCGTGGACAAATCGAATTTTCTATCGTCATTCTGTTTTTTTTTTTAAAAAACAGAATAAGCTGAAAATTAAAAATAAATAAATCGTGGAAGAAAATGAAAAAACGTGCAAATCTTATTATCAGTAAGCATGAAAGCATACGTGAATAACTTGCCTATCCGGTTCACGCAGTCTTTCAGTCAGACAGCCACAAAGGTACTGCCACGTAAATACTATGTATCCACCTTTAAAGCATCTGGATACACTTTGTAAAAGAATAAACAAGTGGCAAGGAATTGTCACCGGAACTATGACAGACAGCCTCAATGTTTTGTCAGGTGCACAACTTACTTCTGTCAATGCCTTTCCGTTGATTTATCGAGGGTATCCATACGACCTTAGTGGCAAAACAACTTAAGGTCAAGCGCTTCAATCCCAGCACATAGTATAAAGACCAATATAATAAGTTTCGTATTACCAGCGCGCGCTGTCGCGCCGGTCATCCAAGTGTTGAAATATAAATAACGCGACCCACTTCCTGGTAACAAAAGCCGATGCCCTATTCTCTTTAGACTTCATGATGAAAGAGCAGTGACATGTGCGCTTTCACACCCACCACACATATTAATGATGGGAGGTAAATAATTATTAATTACTAATAAAAACAGATGCACTGCATAATACTGAGTCATGTTTCTAATTCAGGCTCTCATCAAATATTTACTAGATAGATTATATCAGAACAGTGCCTTTGCATAGTGGTGGCTTTTGCACAGTTGCTGCCGTTCTGCTTCTCGAAAGCACTGTATTTGTTTTTATAGAGATGCATCATATTTACAATAAAGAGTTTTTTTCTCTATCCAAAGAGTGAAATGTTCCTACAAAGCATACAAGCCAAATAATCAGATACTCGTTTGAAAATAACAGAACAATAATTGCTCGATTGGAAACGTAAACCAGGAGGTTGTCGTTGTAAAATTTCCAAGCAGATCAAGTGATGGACTTGATATCACAGAAGTGCATTAATCGCAATGGACGTCATTCAACCGGTTCTCCTGTAGGTGGCGATAGAGATTGGGACAGAATCACACGAATGACGTTGTTCCGGTTTTAGTTTTGCTTAAATGGCGCAGCGGGTAGAATAACATCCAGGTAAGTAATTTATCGTGTGTTTTACAGTTTATTAATATTAGTTTATAGCTAACCAATTCGTTAAGGGTGTTTATAAGTCGGGTTAAAATTTATTTTGTATGACTTTTGAATATATTAGCTATCTGACACACGCTACGAAAGACGCTCGCAGCATTAGCTCAAGCATAAGTGTTAAAACAATTAAATGTGATACTTGATCAGATGTTGTTTGTAATTATCCCAATGGATCACCAATCCAATGCATCCTATATATGTTTGTGTACGGTTTGGTAGATATTATAGAATTTGGCCTATATTTTACACACATCTCATATGTGTAGGAGCGTAATTTAGTGTCTGCT
This sequence comes from Hypophthalmichthys molitrix, assembly GCA_037950675.1. Taxonomy (NCBI): domain Eukaryota; kingdom Metazoa; phylum Chordata; class Actinopteri; order Cypriniformes; family Xenocyprididae; genus Hypophthalmichthys; species Hypophthalmichthys molitrix. The sequence goes on from CM075494.1 coordinate 27,108,039, forward strand.
AGTGAACTGCAATAAGTTTGGTTGTCTGTGAAGTGTTTACTGGCCTTTAAATCTTAATCCATATGTACAGGTTTCATTTATTCAATCTGTTATGGAGTCCCAGCATCATGTTAAGAGTATAAAATATTCACTGTACTAAATATGTAACGTTTCACACAACAAAACACAATGTTGGATCATGTAATGTCTTATGCCTCTTTTAGCATGTCGAAAAGGAAAGTGACTTTTGAGGATGGAGATGGGGAGATTACTTTGGAAGATGTTCCAAAGAAAAAGGTTGGCCTCATATAACCGTTTATATTTAAGTATATGTTGTGTCCTGTTATTTACATGCCTGTTGTTATGCTGATATGGATTGTAAAGTATTGTGATCTATTGCGCTTTATCCATTGTCTTTTTCCAGATTGTTGATGGTGTGAGTGGCCCAGGATCCAGATTTAAGGAGAAACACTCTTTGGACAGTGATGAGGAAGATGAAGCAGGGGATGGAGAAAATATCAGCAAATATGACATCCTTGCCAATGATGATGTGGAAGGTCTGTGAATAATTTGTTCTCATGCAGATCATGAAATAAACTTTATGCACATTGCAGAATGTTTTCTCTCCTTCCTGTTGACCTTTGCAATGTTAAATTGTTTATAAAGCTCTGGGATGTGAACATGTATAAATACTTTTTATGTAATAAATGGAGCAAAAGGTTGACAAATGGGTTGTATTTTAGTCATTAATATTATTAAGTACTATTATTCATATGTCTTTCACTTTCTGTGTTTACAGGTCAGGAAATGGCAACCATTGACTATGACGAGGGGGTACGCATCACCCCTTTTAACCTCGATGAGGAAATGCAGGAGGGTCACTTTGATTCAGAGGGAAACTATTTTGTCAACAAAGAGAAAGATATCAGGGACAACTGGCTGGACAATATTGACTGGGTACATTTTGTTCCATAAATTCTGATAAATAATTGAGAATCAAAGATTAAGCTTAAAGTTCCAATGCTTTCCTCACACAGGTGAAGATAAAAGAGCAACCTGTGAAAAAGAAGAAAGGCCTTGCAGCAAAGCGTAAGAGAAGGGTTGGTGATGAAGATGAAGCAGAGGAAGAGATAAAACGAGAGCAGCAGCAGAAAGACAGTGAAGAAGATGAGGAAGAGGAGGAGAAAGAGCCAGCAGAAGACCCTCTGGCTACATACAGTCATCATCAACTCACAGAAGCCATCATTCAGCTGCTGCTGCCTGGAGAAACGGTGGCTGCTGCTCTGAGAAGACTTGGCGGTCTTGGGGGACAGAAGAAGAAAGGGAAACTGAGAGGAGAAGAGGAGGAAAAAAAGACTTTTAACAGAGATGCTGATAAACTAGACAAACTGACAGCATTGGCAGATAGACTGGTGGGGATTGGAGAATTTGAAATTTATCAGCAGACGTATGAAAAACTGGCCTACAAGCTGAAGGGGTTGACTCCAGGAAAGGCAGCCAAAACGCTTGAGGAAAGAAAAGAGGAAGAAGAAGAGCTAGACATGTTCGCTGATGAGTTTGATGAGAGGCATGGTGGAGAAAAAGATGAGGATAAAGACAACAACATAGGTCAGTGATGGGATGAGAATTTTGCTGTGATTAGATACATCTTATATGAACCTGTATTTGTAGTAGTTATTGCAACTTTTTTGTCACAGTCACACATAATCCAGTCTAGTTCAGATATTCATGGCTAATAGCAATGTTTCTCTCCAGTGATTGATGAGGTCATGTGGGAGTACAAATGGGACAATGAGGAAAACTCTGAGCTCTATGGGCCCTTCAGCAGCCAACAGATGCAGGTAAACATACGCACTCGAACAAATACGTTTTTTACAACTAATTTTCTTTTATTTCTATATCAAAACAGCTATTAAGATGTAAAAACAGATGTTGCAGATGTAATATTGGTCTGTTTTTTAAGAGCGTCTGACATTGGCTTAAAGGGTTAGTTCACCCAAAAATGAAATTTCTGTCATTAATTACTCCCCCTCATTTCGTTCCAAACGCCTAAGACCTTTGTTCATCTTCGAAACACAAATAAAGCTATTTTTTGAAATCTGAGAGGTATTTGACACATAGGCAGCAAAGTCATTACTACTTTTCTGGGCCTTGAAAAGTGCAAAGACATTGTTAAAATAGTTCATGTGACTACAGTGGTTCAACCTTAATGTTATGAAGCGACAATTTTGTCTCTTCCCTGTCATTCTTACGATGTAGATGCAGTGCAACACCTCGGATTCTATGTCAGAACGCTGGTTCAGTATTGGCCGATGCTGATGCTGATGCAAGAGCCAGCCAATAATGAGCTGGCGTTCTGGCGTACAACCCAGAAGTGCTGCAGTAGGAGGGTGACAGGGAACAGAAGAAATTGGTAATAAAAAAAGTTATTTTTGTTTTTGCGCACAAAAATATTCTTGTCGCTTCATAACATTAAGGTTAAACCACTGTACTCACATGGACTATTTTAATGATGTCTTTGTTACCTTTATGGACCTTGAAAGGTGCAATGATGTTGCTTCCTATGTGTGGTTCAGAAAGACTCAGATTTCATCAAAAATATCTTAATTTGTGTTCCGAAGAAGAACAAAGGTCTTACTGATGTGGAACAACATGAGGGTGAGTGATAAATGACTGAATTTTCATTTTTGGGTGAACTAACCCTTTTAACCTATGGAAGCCTGTTTCCACCACTAAATAAAAATAAATAAATAAATAAATAAATAAATAAAAACACTATCTCAGAATTCTGAATTTTTAATATAAACACAATAGACCCTTTTCACATTTCTGGGTTTCTCAGAAGCGGAAGTCGTCATAGTTGGGTAAAATTCTATAGCGGTGAATGAGAGAATACATTAAATATATTTTTTTGTGTTTCCATTTGCTCAAATGGCAAAAGAAAAACTCCACAGTAGTGTTTTCATACCTTTCAAAAAGAAAGCGACTGATAACAGCAGTCAGAAGAGCATAGATGCAAACTCGCCTTTCAGTGGCAACTCACCTTTTTGAGATCAAAATAGGTCACCAATGGGATTTGCATAGATCCAATGAGAAAGTGTTTTTATGGGGGAGGGGGGTACTTACAGGGGTATGTCTATAAAGGGTAATATTTTATGTATGTGAGGTCTGAGATGTGGGAATGGTGAAGAAAGAGAGGGCAAACTGTTTTCATTTCAGCTCAGTATTGCCGACTAATAAGCCAATATTGTCTTAAATAGCCTGCACTCTTTTATAACATGAGATTTTAACCAAATGTATTCAATCTTGATTTTGGTAAAATGTTGCAACAATGTTATTTAATTTTTTTTTTTTTTTTTTTCTCATGAAAAATTACTGTTTTGGGCATATAAGGTATTAAAAAAATAAATAAATTGCTTAAAGTAACTACAAATGAGCATGTAAAGCAAATCCCCTTTTTTTTTTTTTTTTTTTTTTTTTTTTTGTCCCCGCCCCACGCAGTGTTCTCACCTTTTTTCCCCCTTACCTGTTTGTATCCCTGGAAGAGAGAAAGATGTCATTTTTTTACTGTCACTCCCATTGCTGCTGTATTAGAAACACCCTCACAGCAGCATTAACTAGTTTTTTTGTAATTTGATTCAAAGGTAATATAATACTAAGTATAGTGTTATAAATATACCTATGTGTTTTTTTTTTTTTTTTTTTTTTTTTTGTTTGTTTGTTTGTTTTTTTTTAAATGAAAATATAAAAAACTTTGCAGGATTTACGATATTGATGACCGGTAAAACGCATCATCACAGTCTGTGAAAAGGGTCTACTGTGTGAAACTTTTTTTTTTTTTTTCTCACAATTCTGACTTCTTTTTTTTTTCTCGCAATTGGGTTTCTCGCAATTGTGAGGAAAAAATAGTCAGAATTGTGAGAAACTCGCAATTACAGGATTAAAAAGTCAGAATTCTGAGATAAAGTCGCAATTACTGTTTTTATTTTTTTATTTAGTGACGGAATCGGGCTTCCATATTAACCAATGATATGACCAGCGAGTGGTTGTGAAAACTGTTTGAAAACGGTCATAATTTTTTCATTTCTGTTTTGTGCCTGTGGTGGCAAAAAATGACATGCATGACCATTGAGTTAGTATTACCTACATTTGATACAATTTCTCAATGATTTTGATTTATATTAAAGACAGACACTCTTGTGACTGTGAAAGTTTAGGTGTTATGAACAATCGTAGTGTATTATACATTGCTGTGTCTTTCATTCCAGGACTGGGTGGATGAGGGCTACTTCAAGGATGGGGTGTACTGTAGAAAGATTGGCCAAGAAGGTGCCCCATTCTACAACTCGAAGAGAATAGACTTTGAACTCTACACATGATCTGTCTATGAGTCATGTTACTGATTTTATTTGATTTCTTCTGCCCTTCTAACAGGGTTTCCCTGAATAATTGTTCACTCTTCAATAATTGTTTTTTTTGTCTTCTGTACAAATACACTAGTATGTGTGCCTGTGTTTGATACATGATGTGTTTTAAAATAAAGACTTTTTCCTGGCTGGATCCAACCTAATGTTCTGGTTAATATTATATAGCTATTCTGACTCGTGCACCTTTTTTTTTTTTTTTTTTTTTTTTTTTTTTTTTTTTTTTTTTTTTTTTTTTTTTTTTGGATTTTTCCTTTTTACTATTTTACAAAGCGCCGCTGCAACACGAGGTTCATTATACAAACCGCGGGACTCTACATAAACCAATGAAAGCTTTTTAAGTTTACATTGGGACAAAGACGGATGCTTATGGCGTCGCTATTGGTTGCATTTCTCCCTCCTGAAACCTAATTGGCCAGTACGTTGACGCTACACATTTTCAATTTGTCGCAAATTCAGAATCTACCCGAGAGGCGGGACATGTTTTACTATGCAAGGTTCTGATTGGTTCTTCGACTGACCGAGAACACGCTCGCACCGAATGATAGGTCTGAACCGTCAGCTCAACGGTGAAACTCGGGCGCCGTCCGGCATGGAAATGTCACACAAACATCGGTGTTTTAGAAACAACGCCTAAAGGAGATGTTTTCACAGCTTCACAGCACGTTTTCCCTCAAACGATTTTAGGTTAGTATGCAGTTTTTTTTACATAATTTACACCTGTGTCTGAAGTACGAGATGGTTAATACTCTTTTAATGCAGTGTTTTTGACTGGTTTGTGCGTAGATAGCAGCATAGCTCAGTTAGCCGCAATATACGTCGACGACGTACACAAAACCAGTGTCTGGAAACTAATATTTCCAATAAAGCCGCTGCTGAGCAACACAACTCATGACCGTAACCTCCGAAGAATTGATATGGTTTAATCTTTTGTGTGTTGAGAATTTATGTGGGTAACTGTTTGACTGTTGTGGTATATTATTCTGCTAAAGTGAATATCTGCGATATGAAACTGCTGTTGTTTCATTTTTTCTCTCTCGGTACAATAGTGCTGAATGTCGAGTCGTTTAGCCGTACAGCTAACTATTACACATTATAATGATGAGAAAATGTATAACTTTTGTCTAAAAATATTACTAAATGCATTCTAAGTTTGGTATCCAAACAATATATTAGGATTTTTTTTTTTTTACCGATCGCAGCGGATACTCTTATTAAGCTCCACGGTGTGACGTGTATTTTGAAAGTTAATTATGTATTCATTTATTTATTTTTTATGATGTCGCGGAAGCATTGGTAAATACGTCTCCCTGACAACAGAAGTGTGTTTAATTAAATACAGACAATGTTATATTCTCACCGTTACACATCATCAGTGTGTGATAAATATGATGATAACTAATTGAGGAGCTTCTGCCTGTATCTTTGTTATATTTTTCTTGTATTGTTGCTACGCGCTTGTTGTGTTTGTTTGGTTTGAGTTGATTTGTTCTATTGCTCATTACTGTGATGAAAACGAGAAATGTGACCTTGTCAACTAGCTGAAAGTTTAAGTTTTTCATATTTTATTTCCGTTGGCGTTTTAATTAGGCTAACCCTGGTTATTATAATTATGATAAAAGCTTAAAAGTTTTGTTCTTCGTGTAACTTGTCCTTTTGTTTTTATTTTAAGCTTTACTGTCTAAAATTAAAGAGAAATGTGTACACCACAATGTGGACTTAAAGGGTTAGTTCACCCAAAAATGGAATTTCTGTCATTAATTACTCACCCCCATGTTGTTCCACACCCGTAAAAACCTTCCTTTATCTTTAGATATTTTTGATGAAATCCTAGAGGTATCTGTCCCTTCCATAGACAGCAATATAATTACCATCTTCAAGGTTCAGAAAAGTAGTAAAGGCATCCTTAAAATAGTCCATGTGACTAGAGTGGTTCAACCTTAATGTTATAAAGCGACGAGAATACTTTTTGTGCGCAAAAAACAAAACGGAAATAAGGACTTTGTTCAACAATTTCTTCTCTTCCCACTGTCAGTCTCCTACACTGTGGACACAGTGCAGGCTTCCAGGTTTTACATCAGAACGCCAGCTCAGTATCTCAGTTTTGTCATCATACTCAGCTTCATAATTTGCATGACTTTAATAAATTAAGATATTTTGAGAAATGTTTGTGTTTTTTTTCCCCATCCTACTAGGGACTGCAGTTTAAGTGACAATTACTGAATAAAATGCATTATAAAACTGTTAGTTCCTGTACTCGATTCTGATTGGTCAATAGCTATGTTTTATTCACGATAAAACACTGCTATGACCGCTTCACCCAACTGTTCTGTGTATCACTACACAGCACCTTTTAGCAACCACTCTTAGCAATGTAAACTGTATGTTCTCAATTGATATTGTTCATTGAAGCTTACTGTATTATGTAGAAGAGTGTTGTGAGAAAGAGATCAAGTGAGTGAGTTTATTACCTGCATTCAGGTTTAGCATTTTCCTTCAGGTCAGTCCTATGTTCATAATAAAACAGTTGTTTAAATGTCCAATGTATTATCCTGTCCTTTTAACAATTAAGGGGTTTTCCTGTGACTGACAGCACTAGTCAAAGCATTTGTCAGTTGCGTCTTGACTCGTGTTCTCTACAATTCAGTCTTTTCAATGTAAAAGTCTTCGCTACTGACTGACACACTTAGGGCTGCACGATTAATTGGACGATTTGAAGAAAAAAAAACATTGAAATCGCGTTTAAACGATTTGGCTTGGTGCGATTATGAAATCGCAAAGCTGAGGTTATTTACTTTTTTTTATGCGTGGCTTGTCAATGAACTATGGCTCCAAATGCTAATCCATCTGAAAGCACTGTGAGACTATGTACATTTGAAAAAGCAACACGCGTCAAACATCTTTCCAGACATGACAAGCATTTATTAACATCTTGTCCAACAAAAGACAACATTTAATAACATGTTTTTACTCCAAACTCACTTGATAACGACAGTTGAGCGTCCTTCTGTGAGATGATGTGGCTTTTTATACAGAATAAGGCAGTCATGTGTTCATTAGTCATGTTTAATCAATCAAAATGTTTCAATCTTCTGTTTATCCGGCTACAGCGATAGTATGGGATTTCCTAGAATGACGCGTGTTCTACTTTGGCAGCAGGGCATTTTTGCAGTTTCTGCGCAAGAGCGCCCTCTGGCTTTCAGATGGAGAAGCATTTACTACTGATCACAGAGCCGTACAGCTCTGACAAGCTGCGCATAAAATAATCGCAGCCTTTGCCAAATCGCGTGCGATTAAAATTGTGATAAATCGTGCAGCCCTAGACACACTCATGTCACATTAGACATTGAACGTGCGAAATTTCATCGGATGTTGCAACGGTCGTGATATGACTACACAGTCTACAGCGTCTATTTTATAAACATGAATTCAACATATAAGATATAGTAATACATTCAAAATGTAAATATATACAACCTACTCGACTTTACTGCAAAAATATCTTTCTTTTAATGCAGGGTATTTAATAAGAGGGTATGCCGTGACGAATCGATCTTCTACTGGTCGTACGTCTGCACGTGATGCGAAATTCGCAGGTCAGAGTTCAACAAACTTGAACTTTGGAACACAGCGAAATGTGAAATGTATCGCACAAGCTTGCATTTCCACTTTGCATTTCCACTTTTGCATTTCCATTAGTGCACATTTCCATTTTGCACTAATACCTCACAATAGTGAGGAACAACCTATTGCAACTTCCATTTCATGATGACTTTAAAGGTTGTATAATTTTAAACTAGGTTCATCATTTTCCTATCCTTTCCTATTCCTATTTATCCTTAGTGAATTCTAATGACCATAATTGTGTTTATGTAGTAAATGAGTGCTTGATGATAACTTGGTAAATGCATCAGTGTAAACTAAAATAGGAGTGAAACTGGCTAACCAACCAGTGACCTGCTTGTTCCACAGTTGTGATGATTTGGGAATAAGGCTGGCAAACAGAAAAAGTGGACTGCCCCACGGGACTAGGAAAGAGACTCAAAGATGAGGCTCAGTCATCACAACCTCAACACTTGAGCTCATCCCCATACGAGAGACAAATAACATGGTAATGTCATGTTGTTTTTATCATCCCTCAGAACTTCCACATTTCTCCTTTTTCATTGCAATGTAATTTTAGCTGACAACATTTCCAGACCTAAGTCACAACGTATTGAATTCACACAAGCTGATACAAGTTATAGAGATGTAGTCAAGAATAGGTTGCTCTCAGAATAGTTTACAAATCCATCTGAGGCATTACTCATACTCAGGAGGTGTTAATGTTGTTAGAGTCACTAAGGTGTCAGGGAGGGAAGACAGACACAGTGGAACAGACAGTGGCACACCTTTGTGAGCCATTTAAAGAAAAAACAAAACAAAAGGGAAGAAAAGTGTAGATAGTGAGGTTTGAAGCCAAAAGGGCCATTGTTTAGGTTTTGCACTAACAAGTCATTTAGTTCTGCCACTAGTCAACACACTGCTTCTGTGAATCACATGACTTCAGTTGCACTTGTTCTATACATGGCTATGTGCATGTCATTTATTGTCTGTCTAATAACCTGTATCAACTAAATTTATTTGGAATTACGCAAAAGTAAAACCAGATATGAGCAATGTAAGTTTAGTAATCTATCTTCACAGTTAGTTTATTGTCAGATGTTATTGGGTGTTGTTTTTGTTCATATTGAGTGCAACAGTCAGGTAATGGAAGTAAAACTCCCATTCGTTTTTTTTCCATGGAGAAATGAATTTTATGCAGTAATGTATAAACCCTTCAATACTGATCAACCATGAGCGCAGAGGTGTATGCTTCTGTTACCTTTTTTCCACTTTATTTAAAGAAAAAGTCTTCTTTGTGTTAACCTACTTTTCTTTCTTTCTTTATTTTTTTTCTTGTTTTCAGACAAGCTCTGGAGTTGAAGCAGAGATGGAGGAGCAATATTCAGAGTGAGTGATACTGGGTCAGATGGACAATAAGGATCTGTAACCCTTAGCCAGCAAACATGTTTTAAATATATCTTTTGTCTCTTTATTTTAGAGGTGAAAGCCACAAACCGGTGTCACCCTGTGTGACCTCACAGTTAGGAGATGACAGCACCACAAAGGAGCAAAGCCATGACTGGAAGCCAATGCAGAAGGAGTCCCCAGAGAGTCCTTCAGCAATAAAACGATGGGAGATCGGTCCGCTTCTACAGTCATTCAAATCCAAGATGGCTAGCTTCACTGAGATCGTCATGAGCCCTGTTCGGCTTTTTAAGCCCAGTGACTCTCTGTCCTCAATTGCACTTCCTGAACAGCACGAACCATTGATAACGCAGTCAAATGTTGAAAATTCAACCCGGACTGAGGATGGAGAGACTGGTGATGATAAATGTAGAAATGGATTGTTTCCCAAAAGGCCTTCTTCAGAAAAGGCGCAGTGTAACATTGCTCCAAAACGCCACAGAGTTGCTCAGAGACTGAATTTTTGTGCAATTTCAACAAGTAACAACCATAAGCCAGTATTGGATCATATTCAAATGCACAACGAGGCTGCACCAAATGAAGAAAATCAGATAGACTGTCCTTCAAGCCAGTCACAAGCCGTCCTTCAGGATGTGACTCATGTTGCCAGTCCTTTCCTCAGGACTAGAAAAAATCTGTCCACAGACAAACCTTTGAATTCTGCATGTGCCATGCATATGTCTAGTGAAGCCAATGCTCAAACAGATGGGGTTGTTGTTCTGCGTCGGCTGTCAGGTGAGAGACAGACCTGTAGAAATGACACAGCCTGTGGATCTTGTCCTAAGTCCTGCTCTTTAGAAGAGGGATCAAACCTAATGAAACCAGAGTCAAACAGCAGCACAAACAAAACTTGCTTAAACAAGCCTAATCCTGGAGCCTCCTCTTTTAGCACTTCCTCTAACTTTGATTTGATAGATAAAGACACAAGCACAGGTGGTTCATCTGGCAGTGAAGAATCCTATTCACGGGTGTCCACCAGGAAGAGCCCTAGAAAGAAACCGTCATGGACGGCTGAGCCCACCTCCACTGAATTGGCCACTTTTGTGACCGGATCAAAGCCTTTGGGTGTGGAGATTAAAGAATCACAGTCTGAAAAAGTTATGGAGTGGACACACCACTCGACTGAAATATCAGACCCTCCAAAGAGCTCTACTGTCAGGGAAGTGAGAGCAAAGAGAAGCAGAGAAACTCCTCGAATAAAGAAAGAATTGCAGGCAAGGAGGAAATGTGACATGCAAAACGCTAAGGGAAGACCTGCGAGGAATAAAAAGTTAAAAGACAATGGCATCACTCTGGAAATGAACCAGGAGGATGAAACATTTATTCAGGTTAAGAAAAAGAGGAAAGGGGTTTCTATGATGCACCCCCTCCAAGACTCAGATGTGCCCGTCTGTAGTAGTAATACTGCAGATGTAGAGATGAGAAATTCTGTAGAGACCTCAGAAGAAATGGGACAGGACAAGACGATGAGAAGTCGGTTGAGAAAAAATGTAAAATGTCGGACGGTACTGACCCCCAGCAATGAAGTTGATGCCACTGATGCTACACCCTCTCAAAACGGCACACAAAATGTTTTAGTTAACACGAGTGTGCACGGCAACAATATAAATATCATGAATGGTCCATCTGAATCTCCAGGATTTCAGCACCCTATGCAGCCACAAGAGCCTGAGGGTCAAAAAACAAGACGGCATCTCAAAGGTTCAGGTGATGCTTTGCAGAAGAGAAACCTTCGTCCACCCAAGCATAAGTTTGAGGACTACAGTGTGACTTCAGTGGTTGATCCAGCAGGACCAAGTAAACCTTCAAAAATAACACTACTGCACCACCAACAACAGCCTGTTACTGTGGCTGAGGAGCAGGTAACATCTCTTCCTAGCCTTGAATTAAGAGAAGAAATGAAGGAACTTTTGTCACCTGATTCAACAGCTCCAGTGCATTTAGAAAGAAAACCAAGCAGACCCCTAAAGAATGTAAACCGACCAAGAAGAAAAGATGTTTCCGTTGCAAAAAGAAAAGGTGCTATTGGAGGCGAGGATGAAGCAGAGAGCCAAGAAAAGTCATCAGAAGCCGTTCCAGTAGTGTCGTTGTCAGGTAGCGGTTCCAACCGCCTCCTGCGCAGCTACTCCTGCCCTGAAATCCCGTCCCTAGTATCCAGTGACTGTCATTTACCCCGGTCCCACACGCATGACAACAGCACTACCTCACCCAGCAGAAAGAGCTCACCCACTCAACTTCCCATCCACCATCACTCTCCGTCCAAGCGCGCTCGCCGGCACACCGTCTGCAGTGTGGAGATCGAGCGAGAAATTGCCCCTTTGTGTCTCCGTAAAGAGGTGTACCCTGCTAGTCGGGGTAGCCCTTTGTCCCCCTCTTCCCCTTACTCTCCCTCCACTTCTCTCACAGCCTTAGCCTCATGTTTTTTGTCCAGTCCTTTAGCGTTCTTGTCTAAAAGTTCAAGCCAAGGCCGTAGTCATGCTAACGATGCCAGCGCTGGCAGCATTTCAGCTGCCTCCAGTTTTGTTGCATCATCATCATCATCATTGTCCTCCTTCAGTTCCCCTTTTACTTCCACCCTCACGTCCTGTCACGCTTTAACCGGCCTCTCCTCTGTTGTCACTCCCAGCCCTGAGACACCTTCTGCCTCTGTATCATCACTCTGCAGGTAATTTATCAGATTCCCATCCACCCTATCCGAGTATACTCGCTTTTTTACCCACTATTAAGTATGTATTATGTATGTACATTTTTATAATGTAGCATGTTGATGATAAGGGGTGCTCCGATTGATCGGAAACCAAATCGCTCTCACCTGATAATTGCTTATGACTTGGGGCCGAATTTTCTAACTCAAACCCTCTTTTGGCATTAAAAAAGTACTGTCAGGATTTACTAAAGACATGCAGTAAAATATTTGCACTGAAAAGGCATGGGCAGTTATTTTTGCTGCTGACCTTATTGCATATGCATTTGAAAGAGGTTCCATTTCAGATGCAAAATTTATGGGAGGAGACTATTTAAATGAGTCATGCAAGGTGATTTACTAAGGTTTCTGCTAGTCAATTTACTGGTATTTTCACCATTATTTACCGCCCAAAAAAAGCAGACGAAAATTTGCACTGCTCTTGATAGATTAGTCATTATGGAAATAATCTGCGTCTGTGTTCTTCAACTTGTGTGTCGTCTGTAGATCACGCGCAGAACTTTCCACTCCTATCAGTGCCTTTATTGGAATTGTGCTCACACACTAAATTGCCCTAATTAGTAAATTTGGCCCTTAATCTCTCAATTTGCCAATCTCATAAACCGATCTCATGCTGATGATGCAAAAAGACACGCGCATGACGTGAGAGGTATGGCATATGACATGCTTGCAGAGGTACCATCTGAATCTCTGTCCGGAGTGGGAAAATAATTATAATGCTGATTACATGGTGAGGTACAATTCAAACATCTTAAATACATGAAATAACTTTTGACCAATCGGCATTAACAATAGCAGCTATTCAATCTGTATACATACGCTGATCTCCCTCCACTCTCTTCTAAACTCATCCATCATAACAGTGTGTTGACCCTCAAAAAATCTCACCATTTGGGAGACTGTATTAGGGAAAATTAGCCTCCCAAAAACACAATAAAATAAGCAGACATGGCAACAATGCACCAGAGAAACAAATGCAAAAGAAACTTGTAATATCAACGCCCAACAAATTAAATATTAATTATAAATACAAAAACTCAATATTACATATTTTAGATATTACAATAAATTGGTGGATAAAATGAAACAAATAAAATGACAATAAATATTAATAATTAACAAACCCTTGGGTTATAATTGACATCAATCTGGCATTAAATATTGTAGGCTCTTTCCTCATAAGCCTATCATAAGTCTTAATATGGATAATTTTTGTGTCTTTAAAAGTCTTGACTGTCACTTTTGATCAATTTAATGCATTCTTGCTGAATGTTGTAATGTACTAATGTTGTCTGGAAAAAAAAAATCCTGAGCATCCCTATAAATAATGCTTGATGATAAAAAGAATGCTTCAAATAAACTCCCTGATAGATGATTGGTATCGGCTGATACTGCTTCCTGTAATCGGCCCCAAAAATCCTGATCGGAGCACCGTTATTGATGATCTGAGACATTTTCCCCATAAGAAGCAAGACCTTTAAAAAGATGCAAGTCAGTTGTTAAAATCCAACTTTTCTTCCCTCAAGTGCATTCTCTCAGAGTTCTTTGGAGGGAGACCATGGGGTGCTTCAGATGGAGTGTGAGGAGGCAATAGATGAAGAAGAGAGATCCAACTTTGACCTTAAACTCTCTGCAGCCATCTCAGAGGAGAAAGCATTATCAGACTCTGAAATCAAGGTGCGAGTTTTCTCTTAACTTTGGTTTGTGGTTTAAAATGCATAATTTTTCTTAATCCTTATTGCATCTTCGCTTTCTGTGTGAACAGACAGACATAAAGGATGGTCAGCGAGGAAAGGTGTCCTCTATTCGTATCCGTAAAAAGATTCCAAAGCCTCAGAATAATCTCACCCCTATGGGCCTTCCTAAGGTCATCAGGTGTGTATGCATAGACAAGGTTATGGACTTGGTCATATCTTCCTGCCTTAAGCTTATGTATGTTTAAATTTACCTCATCACAGCAAAGATGCATTTCTTGTTTTGTGTTTTACAGAATAAAGAAGAAGGATTTCAGCTTGGAGGAAATCTATACAAACAAAAACTTCAGCAAACCTCCTGATGGGTGAGACTTTTTCCATATGTTTTATTTTCTGGGTAGTTGATTTTAATAACTCATTTATCAACTTAATTGATTCTGGAAGTTTTCTGGCCAGGCACCACATCTGAAATCAGACCATCCAAATACCACCTGTATTTATTCATCAACATCGCACAGATCTCTTTGAGTGCAAGCTTTAGAACATTAACACTAGGACAGCAATTCAATTACAGTGTATAGAGCAAATTATCAAGTCCATTTTTTAAAAAATCATTTTTATGTAAAAACGCCCCTCAGACTGGTTGCATTTATTTATTTTTTTATTTTTTTAATTAACATTTATTTGTCACTCTTAACTTTTCAGGATTTCTAGTACTCGCATACTTGGAGGGCAGACAGAATAACCAGTTTTAGTACCTTTTAGTGCAACTTTAAAGCTCAAGGTTTTCATATACTGCCAAAGAAAGAGCATGGGCTAGTGCAGGTTTTCCCAAACTGGGGTTCATGAACCTCTGGGGGTTCTTGTGGGAACTGCAAGGGATTTGTGAGTTGATAAAGCTATTTAAAAAAAGCTATTGAATCATTAAAAAAAAAAAAAAATTAATTAAAATAATAATAATAATAAAAAAAAACTTTTCCTGTTGTATTATATATATTTACCTGCATGTCAAATGACCCTTAATAACATCAGATAACCAAGAACATGTGAATGTTATTAAATTATTAAATAAAAATCTTATGGGGTACTTCAAGTAAATATTTTAAATTAAAGGGGTTCGGCTTACGTAAAGGTTTGGGAATCCCTGGTCTAGTGTGTTATTTTTTTTTATTGTTCCATAGTTGTATTTCATATCAGAGTTTGATAACCACTCACTTAATGTTTATCAACTACTGCTTTAAATACAAATTACTTTAAGTAGAATACTTGTATGTAGCATATTAGGACTTGAATTTACCTTGAGAGCATGCAGTTACATTTTGAGATTTTCGTGAGTTGTTTTTATTGTTTTCCTTCTAATATCTGGTCAATGAAGCTAATATTGCAAACTTTTTCAGACGTTTGGAAACCATATTTGAGGTGCCTCTTAACCGGCGAGATGGCTCTCAGGCTGTCGTGGGCCAAAAAAAGGTGAAGCGTTTTGTCGAATTCCCTGAACTGGGTGTTCCCAGGAAGCCCAAGAAACCTCTGAGTGTAATGGCAGGGGGTGGAGCCCAGAGGAAGGCAGGAGGGAACACTGGGATCTGTAGAACCAGACGAGGTGTCGGGGTCTCTTCTAAAGTGGAGGACGGCCTTACTTTGCAGGAACTGGAGTCACTCCTTTGCTCCAAGCTTGAGGAGCTAGACACCTGGATGGCACTTCAGCAGGTAGCGGGCTGAAGCAGAGGTCTTGTTTGATCTGTACCAAACAATGGGCTTTGTGGGTATTATGTTGAAATTTACTGTAAATTCATCAAAGCAACAATAAATAGATTTGCAAAGCTGTAAAATCTGTTTTGGATTACTAGTGTACTGTAAAGATTTTACAAATACATCACATTCTTTATATATTTTGCAAGGCAATGGTTTTTATTTTGTAAATTGGTCTGATAAACAAGAAACACCCTTCAGAAGGGGTAACTGCCTGCCGTTTTGTCCTTTTGTAACTGTTCAAAGGAAGTTTACATTAATCTGTGACGTGTGTGTATATATATCTAATTTCTGCTCACCACATCTCCGTATCAAAAAGTGTTTCAAAGTAACAGTCGCTCATAAACCATTCCGTTCTCAGTATCTTACATATTGAAACATTTAAACTTCAGTTGAATGCCTTATTTGATACACTCTCAACATGGCCTGTGTGTGCTTCATTATAAAGGAGACAGCACAAAGGCTTTTATAAAGTTGTAGTGGCAGCATTGAATACAGTGAGTTACCAGCGAGACTAAAGTTTGCATTGTTCAGTTTTAAATTATGCTTTTTTGCTTCTTAAAGAAGCATAAAGGATTTAAAGGTTTCAATGCATTCTGTACTTTTACTCAGGTACTCTAAATAATCTATAGTCCATTCACTTAATTGAGACTTTTGTTCCTCTTTGATGTAGTGACTTATAATACTGCTTATGGTGTTTGAACATGTTGAATGGTTTGTGTGTAAAATTGTTTGATATGTATAGATGTCTGGGTTTTGTATTTCTAACAGAATACAATTGAGCTGTGTTTTGTATATTAGTGTTTGGTCAAGTTGTTTGTATAGAAGTTCACAAAGAACAGGTGTATTTTGACTGTTAAACATTTTATTACAAATCTTAAAAGACATGCAATGTACAAAACATCAAAAGCACAACGTATTGAAAATACTTATTCACTAAAACTGAAAGTTAATAATGTAACACATCTCAACATTTGACTGCCATGCTCTCTGCGAGTGTTTCAATGTTTCATTTCCAATTTTCATTAAGAGCCTAAATAAAAACACTTGCTGAAATGTAAAAGTAGCTTTTATCTGGATACTGTTGATGGATTTTTTTTTGTTTTGTTTTTTTTGTTTGTGTGTGTGTGTGCATGGCTCCATCTGCTGCATATGTAACAAATTCATGAGAGCTGCTGTACCATTTTTGAACTGCATTCAAAAATTGCATTGGTTTAATTGATGTGATATAATTATTTCACTTATCAGTAGGATCCAGTATGTTTTGTTAATACTAAAAGCATACAATTTTAAAATTGTTTAGCAAAGGTTGAGCTGTTGAATCCTTTTTTTTTAAATACTAGGTAGCAAGTTTTGGACTTGTGATCCAGACTAATGGCAAGCACCATTCAAAACCCACAATGAATTTAAATAATGACCATTAATGCTCCAATGTGAGCAATAAGACTCATTTCTGCACTCTTAAGACCAATTCACACTGCACAGACAAACCCCAACAAACACGTTTGTTGAGTTTTGTCTGATCAGTGTGTTAGCCCTGTTGGCATCTGTTAGAGTTGTTTGGAGTTTGTTTTCACCTGACTGACCATGTTCAATCTGTATTTGTTGGTGTCTGTTGGGGCCATTTGAGTTATTTTTCATAAAATTCTAAATCAAACTGCCAACTTGTTTGTTGGCGTTTGTCTGTGCGGTGTGAATTGGCCTTTACAGTTAATTTAGCTGTAGAAAAGCTTCTGCAGTGTCAATTTATGAAGGTTACAATATAGGACAGAAATACAATCAGTAATGGAAAGATGAGAATTAAAACCACCCAGGCCACAATGGACGAAATTCCCCATTTACGAGCTTTGTCGGCGTATTTCTTAACCGTATCCCGTGTTTCTTGGCAATCATCATGGTGAAGTCTTTTTCTTGTCTCTCGGGCCTTGAAAAAATGAGGAAAGAAGGTGTCAGATTCTTAGGTTGTATTAGCGTATGCATACATTTCTTTCATTACTGATTACAGTTCTTAAGTTTCATATATCTTTTGTTTTGTTGTGCATCTCCCCTTTGCCAACAGCATCTGTTATTGGCAACATATCTCAGCCAAGTGTCTTTTTACAGAAACTTAGTTGTGTATTGTCACGAAATTACTTAAGAAAGCCATTTGAAGTATTTATTGTCATTGCACATCTTGTTTTTGTATACTCTAATCTTTCACTGAGACTGCATGGTTGGGTTACAAAATATAGTTATTATAAGTTACATTTATAGGAGATTAGTGATACTTATTACAATAGTAGTGCTGTAATACAATGGTACATTACTGACATTTCAATAATACTGTATTAATAAGCTATAGTTACCTTGACAGAGTACATAAGGGACATAATTCCAAAGCAGGAAAGGCCACATATGATACTCCATATGGCTAATGTCCGATGATCTGCGTCCTTACAAACTGCGAGATTGTGCGGGTCAACCCTCTGCTCAGGCTGTTCAAGAAGAGTTTCAGCAACTTTCACTTCTTTTAGTTCGTACGTACTCATCTCTGTTCAGAGTAACAAATAACAAAGTATAAATGTAGGGAAGCCAGCATGGAAGTAATGGCACATTACTGCATTTTGATGATTTTGTATTGTACTTTATACTGTAATATACACCGTGTAGTGCAGATAGCTAAGTTGCGAATAATGAGTCAAGCAGTGATTTAAAACAAGATGAACAGGTTCTTAACACTGATTTTTTGCTTTCAGTTTTAATAGGGCGTAATGTAACATATATATCATATATAAGTCAGATACACAGAGTGAGAGAAAGAATAAATGTATATTACAAGAATTTAACAGGGATTTAACAACATCCTCTCAAAGCATTTAAAATGAAACGAGTTTATCATTCCTTATTGTCCTGAGGCTTGAAAAACAGGTATGTACAGTATAAAAGAGATAATCATGGTTTGACAGAAACTGGCATCAGTACTGTAAGATAGTGATGACAGATCTCACTGGTAGTGGTTATGAGCATAACAAACTTTATTACTTAGCATTCACTGTTTATTATTTTGACTGTATGAACAGCCATTTCTTTATCACTCTCAAAGTTTCTGAATGACAAAGGCATAGATTAATTAGCCATGAATAGACTGTCATGATGAATCTAAAACTTAGCAATCTGCCTCCAGAAAGATGATTATCTTTAAAGGAAGCATCAAAATGAAAATCATTCCAGTTGAAACAGTTACTGAAACTAAAGCTCTCAGTACTTACAGACTCGCCCAGACTTGATCTTAAGGGAAGAAGGGTCTAAAATTTCTCAGGTAGACCAGAGATCCAAAGGTATTTATTAACCAACTTTGGTGTTTTTGCTTTGAAAAATTTGTCCGTGACCAATGCTTTTCTAATCTTTCAGTTTATGTAATTCTAGTTTCTAGTGTCCTGTGATAAAACCGTCACATGTCGTTGTCACAACTTCCAGGCGACTTCCCATCCAAACTTCCTCTTAATGTCAGTTATGTGTGTGAAATATTTAGGACAGCTTCTTTAGCTCCAGTTTGAGGAGGTAGGCAGAGTGTGAGTGAAATGCTTTAAACCTGTAGTACAGCAGAATAAAAATTCCACACCTCTTTTTTTCAATGTTCCCTCCCACTGTCTTATTCACTCCCACACAGCTTGAAATACCTCTTCCCTCACATTCTTAAACTCTTACGTTTATCAGTCTATTTACCACACCTTGTTTCTCTTGGTGAATCATGAGTAGCTCCTGCAGACTTTGTAACAGAGAAGCTTCAGGACAAACTGTTGCTCATTCTCTCTCTCTCTCAACTTTTCTTTCTCTTTCTTTTTTACACAGCCTCACACGATTTAAGTTCTTGACATGTAAGCTGAGGTCCATGTGTTCTGTGTCATATCTCTCAATCGTACATAAATGTTGGACAGCTGCATGATTTACAGCCTGTCATGTTTAATGATTATTCTTTGACAGATTAAGTATTGTTTCCAAACTTCTTCCTTTTGCAAAAACATCAGGCATGATGTTTTTTAATAGACAGGACCTGAGAGTTATAAGTCTGCATATTTCAGATGCTACACTTCAGGCCATGTGTGCCATGCAGGTGGCGTTCACAAGGGGGGGCTTGAGCCCCTGCCCCTTTGATCACAAAGTGAAAGTGCCCTTTGAGGTCGCATAGAATGTAGATTTGCATCAGCCTTTACACAACAATAGCTATTCAGTGGCCCCATGATTTTTTCCTGCTGTTTGTGATTTACTTGATAAAGATTTTTGTACAAATATTTTTACCTGATAAAATATTTTAGAGCTCGGCATAACTACAAACATGCACACTTCTGTTCAAAAGTTTTAGATCGGTAAGATTTTTTTCATATTTTTTAAAAAGAAGTCTCTTTTGCTCACCAAGGCTGCATTTATTTGATCCAAAATACAGCAAAAACAATATTGTGAAATATTTTTACAATTTAAAACTGTTTTCTATTTGAAAATATTTTAAAATGCAATGTATTTCTCTGATGGAAAAGTGTCACATGATCCTTCAGAAATCATTTTAATATGCTGATTTGCTGCTCAAGAAACATTTATTATTATTATCAATGTTGAAAACAATTGTGTTCTTTTGAACTTTCAATTCATCAAAGAATCCTGAAAAAAATGTACACAACTGTTTTCAACATTGATAATAAATGTTTCTTGAGCACCAAATCATCATATTTGATGTATAACATAATGATATCTGAAGGATCATGTGACACTGAAGACTGGAGTAATGATGCTGAAAATACAGCTTTTCCATCACAGAAATACATTGCATTTTAAAATATTTTCAAATAGAAATGTAAAAATATTTCACAATGTTGCTGTTTTTGCTGTATTTGGTGAGCAGAAGAGACATCTTTTAAACATGAAAAAATCTTACTGATCTAAAACTTTTTAACGGTAGTTTATACTCAAAAATGCCCAGTGGAATTGTAAGATTTTATTAATTTACATGACAAGTCTAGAGAAATAACACTTGTAGGCCTACAATCAGAGCACCTCACATATCCTGGGTTTTTAAGACAGTGGGAATCCTGGTTGAGGGGTGAATTAAAAAAATAAAATAATCTGTAGTTGTTTTAGCATATTTAGATACTTGTTTTGTCTTATTTTAGAAGTTTACTGATACTCGCATGGGCCCCAACCCACTGGTTTGAGTAGAACACTGCTTTAAAAGATAGTTTTGAACTGTAATGAAGTTATAAATAGTATTAATAGTACAAAATTGTGTTTGTGCTGTGAAGATCTTGTGGCAAAACCATATAACCCACTGCACATGACATCAGCAGCTTGATTGCCACTTAATTTGAATTATCCAAAACTGAATCTCTGATGCTTTAATATTTTTCAGTGTCAGTGCTGTTCTGTAATTGTCTCTATCAGACACTCAAACACACATGCACACGCTAACACTGGCTCTGTTCTGGTGTGCTGGTGAAGGTCGACTGTTCTGGGTTGAGCTGACACAGTAACAAAGAGACAGACAATGAGCTCAGGAGAGGCCAAACAGCTTAAAAACAAACACTGATAATTTTTTCCCCTTCTTGTTTCTTAATTAAAAGAAAGAGAAAAAGAAAAAAATGCAAGCTACATCTGCACGAATTTATACAGAACAATACATTAACTTACAAACAAAATTAAGTAAAATATAACATTTAGAAATAAATAAATTGTGTATGACATAACCATAAAAATGAGAAAATTAACTGAACAAACCTACTACAGCCTTTACAGTAAATCATTAGCAGAGAATCTTCCTACTCTGTTTGTATGGTCTTTCTTGCGCATACGTAAGATTCCACGAGCCAATCACAAGCCGCGACATGCTTGTGACGTGGCGAAACAATCTAAACACGGAAGAGTGATACTTGGGTGAGGTGGGCGATTCTAATAAATCTCAACTGAAACGCAAGGAGAAAATCCTTTATGTTATTGTAATTTTTCAGTCTTTAGCATGTTAAACTGCTCAGCGTGGCAACATATAAAGCACCATTGTGTTTTACCCTAAAACTTGTTAAATTATGTGCATGAGCTGCAATGTGTGAGACTGCGGTTACAGTTGAGTCAAATTCAAAGTAAAAGACTTTGTAAAATAACAAAATAACTTAGTAGCTCGGTTATTTCTTAATAGACAAGTGCTGACTCATGTGCAGATGGCAGAGATGGAGGAGTGTGAAGGGGTGATTGCGACAGAGCGTTATGGCTCACAGGAGTCTTGGAAATACTTGTTGAAGGACAGGAGGATGAAGAGACAGAAGGATGCAGTGGATGGCAGCCTGGCGGGAAATTCAATCTCTGGCGTGTTTAAAGTGTGTGACTCGTTCAGAAAAGCATGAATGAAAGTCTTCCAAAACCCATAAATAAACTCTCTGAGACGTCACTAACTGATCTCTCCTCTCCCAGAGTGTTTTCCTGCCACAGGGATATCCTGAGAGTGTCAGTGAGGATTACTTACAGTATCAGCTCTGGGACACTGTGCAGGTACATGTCCCATAGATCTTATTTTTTTTATTTTTATTTATTTTTTCATAAGCCAAACATCTAATCATACAAACATGCTGTTCAGTATCAACCCTTAACATTGGCAGATACATAAAATGCATCAGAATTTATTTTGTGCACATTTGTACACAAATAATAATAATTATAACAATAATTCTTTAAAATATTGCTTTTATTTTCAAATTTACAGCTTTAGTTTCCATTTAAAATAACGTAAAAGATGGCAACATTTACTTTGATGTATCTTCTCTTCTCATTGCATGCTACTCTGATGATGCCAGAGTGATCAAGCTACTTGATGTTTATATAAAATATTTAAAGTCACACACTAGCATCATAGCACTACCTTTTGTTTTCCAAGGCATTTTCCAGCTCTCTGTCTGGCACACTCGCTACTCAAGCTTCACTGAGGGGTGTTGGTGTTGGAAATCAAGAAGCTACAGTTGCAGCAGCTACAATAACATGGCTGCTTAGGGGTATGTGCATAATGAACTACTGATGTTTATTTCTCGAAAGCATACTTTTTATAACCATTTTCTTTCTCATTGTTCAGATGGAACAGGGATGCTGGGAAGAATACTTTTTGCCTGGCTCAAAGGGTAATATTTTGCCAGTCATTTTAGATTGCGAATATGTTTTGTTTTATGATGTTTTATTAACAACGTTCGGGAGGAACACATTCAGATGATCTAACTAATCAGCAATCATCACATCATTCCAACCAGCAGTCAGCAATCAACATGTCTACCCAATCAGCATGAGTGGAGAACTATATATACTGATCAAAAAAATTAAACATACACTTTTAATCAGAGAATAGCATCAAGTCAGTTAAACTCCTGGGATATTGATCTGGTCAGTTGATCAGTTTCAGCTGCTTTGGTGTTAATGAAATTAACAACAGGTGCACTAGATGGGCAACAATGAGATGACCCCCAAAACAGGAGTGGTTTTACAGGTGGAGGCCACTGACATTTTTTCCCCTACTCATCTTTTCTGACTGTTTTTCACTAGTTTTGCTTTTGGCTAGGGTCATTGTCACTACCTTTAGCATGAGGAGACACGTGGACCCTACTGCACAGGCAGTCCAACTCCTCCAGGATGGCACATCAATACATGCCATTGGCAGAAGGTTGTTGTGTCTCCCAGCACAGTCTCAAGAGCATGGAGGAGATTCCAGGAGACAGGCAGTTACTCTAGGAGAGCTGGACAAGGTCGTAGAAGGTCCTTAACCCATCAGCAGGACCGGTATCTGCTCCTTTGTGCAAGGAGGAACAGGATGAGCACTGCCAGAGCCCTACAAAATGACCTCCAGCAGGCCACTGGTGTGAATGTCTCTGTCCAAACAATCAGAAACAGACTTCATGTGGTTGGCCTGAGGGCCTGACGTCTTCTAGTGGGCCCTGTGCTCACTGCCCAGCACTGTGGAGCTCGATTGGCATTTGGGATTTGCCATTGAACACCAGGTCTGCCACTGGTGCCCTGTGTTTTTCACAGATGACAGCAGGTTCACCCTGAGCACATGCGACAGACATGAAAGGGTCTGGAGAAGCCATGGAGTACGTTATGCTGCCTGTAACATTGTTCAGCATGACCGGTTTGGTGGTGGGTCAGTGATGGTCTGGGGAGGCATATCCATGGAGGGATGCACAGACCTCTACATGCTAGACAATGGCACCTTGACTGCTATTAGGTATTGGGATGAAATCCTTGGACCCATTGTCAGACCCTACGCTGGTGCAGTGGGTCCTGGGTTCCTCCTGGTGCACGACAATGCCCGGCCTAATGTGGCGAGAGTATGCAGGCAGTTCCTGGAGGATGAAAGAATTGATACCATTGATTGGCCCCCACGCTCGCCTGACCTAAATCCAATAGAACACCTCTGGGACATTATGTTTCGGTCCATCCGACGCTGCCAGGTTGCACCTCAGACTGTCCAGGAGCTCAGTGATGCTCTGGTCCAGATCTGGGAGGAAATACCCCAGGACATTATACAAGCATGTGGGGGCCATACAAACTACTGAGTACCATTTTGAGTTGCTGCAATGAAATTTCAGCAAAATGGACTAGCCTGCTGCACCATTTTTTTCACGTTGATTTTCGGGGGTTTCCATCAAACGATGTGGCATCCTTTCGTTCCTAACACATTACCCAGTCCATATCAGTATAGATATCCAGCATGATATTTTTCCCCATTGAGATCTGATGTTTTCAAAGTGTTCCTTTAATTTTTTTTGAGCAGTGTATATATACGCAGTTGACTCACCAATGTTCCTCGACAGTTTTCAGCGTCCCTCCATCACCCCGTTTCCTCACACTCGCCTGGTTACTTTCCTAACCAGAAATACTGGGGGAGTACTCTGGGTTCGGGCCAAAATACCGAGCTCAGAGCCCTCTCCTCAAACAGCACGCCAAATACGCATACTATTTTACTCTATCTGATTATTTTTTTAAGTGTGAACTCATGAAATAGTATTTAATTGTCACCCTGTGTTTCAGGAACAAGTTAGATTCTGAAGCCAAAAAATGGAGGTACAATATACTAAGTTTTAGTTTGAATAAACATTTTATTGTAATACTTTTCTTAAACATTTTACATAAATATTTGTCTTTTTAGGCTCTTCGCTGACATTCTTAATGACGTGGCAATGTTCATGGAGATTGCAGCCCCTCATTTTCCTCCTTTTTTTATTCTAATTGTCTGCATTGCTGGAATATTTAAGGTAAAATATTAACAACATCTTCCTCTAAACGTCAACATGACTGTGCCTAAATCATCATCTGTTTGATAGTGAATATCTAAGGTTATTCTTCTATTTCTGTCATTCCAGTCCATTGTAGGAGTTGCTGGTGGAGCGACAAGAGCTGCATTAACTGTCCATCAAGCTCGCAGAAACAACATGGCTGATATCTCCGCCAAAGATGGGAGCCAGGTTATTATTCACCTTCTCTCATATGCTAAATAATTATTTGCTCATTTCTTTCTGGATTTTCCCAGCATAATTCCCTTTTAGTGTGGGAAAATGATGTCATTGTGTCATCAAATGATGTCATATGGTGTCATGTATCAGTGTGTCATTTCTCTGCCTTTCTTTCCTGACAAGGAAACACTGGTGAACCTGGCAGGACTGCTGGTTAGCCTGGCGCTTATCCCACTTGTAACAGATAACCCATTGTGAGTCAACTGAGATGAGATGACTGAGATATTGTGTAAGCCAAGCTCTAAATGAAGTGTGTGCCAGATACCTGATTTGTGTTCTTTCACGCAGGTTGACATTCACCCTGTTCTTCCTGTTCACTCTTCTCCACCTGTTTGCCAATTACAAAGCTGTTCGTTCTGTTGTTATGGAAACCCTTAACGAGGCTCGCTTGTCCATAGTCCTCCATCGGTACCTGCTGACTGGTCAAATGCTCAGTCCATTGGAGGCCAATCAGAAGGAGCCTGTGTTCTTGTGTATGGCCTTAACCTAATCACCTTTTCTTGTTCGTATAAGGATGAATATGATTAGGGTCAATCATTACACATCAAATCAACAATATGTTCTTCCTCTTTTGCAGCACTTGGAAGGACAGTTCCCATCAAGTTGGGTGTGAGGCTTGGAGACATTGTTCAAGAGTCTGTTCATCTGCTTTTTATATTCATTCACTGAATCATATATACACATATATATTTTTTATATATATATATATATAATATTTATATTTATTATTGGCTGTTAAAATGACATCTTTATGACTTAAAGTCCAGGAGAACTGCAGTTGGCGTTGAAGAACAACAGCAAACCGTATCTCATTGGAATCAGAAATGGTACAAAAAACTCCAGTTGCAGTAGCAGTGGCAGACTTAACATAGTCTAAAATGACATTAGGCAATATATGCCTAACTATTACTCAAGCAAAACAATGACCGATTTATGGGATTTTTTTTTTTTTTTTTTTTGCAAGGTACTGTCTGTGTTTGTCTGGGAAGTGATGCTTCTGTGCATGATGAAATAATGGCAACATGTCAGGCCTTGTGTCTCCGTAATGTGCTACTCAATGATTCCTCTCTGGGTGGTGCACTCAAACAGCTCTCAAACACTAAGGGTGAGCACTGTGATAACAGAAAGACCTTTTCTAAATAGTGCTTGCTGATTGAGAGATGGTAGCCTCTTTTCTGTGATACTGGGTTTTATTTTCCAGACCCATGGGAGTTAGTATCACAGAGTCATAAGATGATTGATCAAATTTTCCAGACATTTCTAAAAGGTAAGAGTAATGCATGTTGTAATAAGAAACATTTTATTTGCATTCAGAGACAAAATTAATATTATGGGAAATTTGTAATCCTCTGTTCTGGTTGTCTCTGTCAGAACTGGATCAAGCGAAGTGGCAGACAGACCGGACACTATTGGACTGGAACGAGTGGCGCGTGGAATGGAGGAAAAAGAGAAGCTGAAGCAAATTGTTATAAAAGAAATGGCAAATGTTTTTGTTTACACTGATATTCACTTCAAAACATGTCAGTTTTTAATTACTTGACAGAGCTCAGCCGCAGAACTGAACGGTTTATATCAGTGTCATAAATATAAACTGTACAGATTAACAATGAGGACAACAGGGTTGGAGCAGCGATCATGTATATCTATAGTCAACAAGGCCTCACCAACCCATAGGAGAAACAAAACCATCTGTAAGAAATTTCTAACAGTTTTTGCAAAAAAAAAAAAAAAAAAAAAAAGTTAATGCTGAAGTTTAGGGTAAGATTTTTTTTTTTCTTTGAAAGAAATACTTTTAAGCTAAGATGCATTGAATTGATCAAACGTGACAGTAAAGAGTTCTATTTCAAATAAATGCTGTTTTTTTTTTTTTTTTTTTTTAATTTCTGTTCATTAAAGAATCCTGAAAAAAAAAAGCGCTGTGTACACAAAAATATTTTATTTTCAACATAAATGTTAGAATGATTCTGAAGGATCATGTGACACTGAAGACTGGAGTAATGATGCTGAAAATGCCAGAGGAATAAATAACATTTATTAAAATAGATATATTAAAATAGAAAACAGTTATTTTCAATTGTAATATTTCATGATATTACAGTTTTTACTGCATTTTGATTAAATAAATGCAGTCTTGGTAAGAATTAGACAAAAACATTTAAAAAAAAAAAAAAAAAAAGTCAAGAACAAGAATTGAGTTTTACCACATATCACGTATTGTCCTTTGGTGTCGTTTTATAATTATACAATTATATTTCAACCACTGATAATGATTTGATATTTATTTCATTTCAGTCTGATGCAAACAGTTGGCAATGCATCATATTAATGTGGGAGAAAACAAAATGATTGGTGTATGCCATTTTGAGATATAAATGAATGTTGTGATCCAAAGTCGGCAAGCTGAATTATATAAATGCTTTTATCATACTGCAGCCAGCAAAGACACATGCTGTGAACTTAAAGCTCACAGTGCTGCTCCATAATGAACCTTCCTCAAGTGTCTTTTGAGATTCTCTGTTCGGTTGAATCTCCGTCCACAGAGAGAACAGTTATATGGCCTTTCTCCTGTATGAATGCGCTCATGCTTTTTCAGATCAGCTAAACGACTGAACCTGAACTTACAGCACTTGCAAACAAAAGGTCTCTCATTTGAATGGCATACAAAGTGAGCTCCAAGGCTGGAGGGAGTTGCAAAAGTCTTACCGCACACATGACAGCTGTGCAGAAACTCCCTGCTCTCACTCATGCTGGGAGCGCTGTGAACATCTCCTGTATGGACCATATTCTCTACCCGTGACCTAAGAATTTGTTTAGAAGTAGAATTTAGTAATTTGCATGGTTGGTTATAATGGACAACATTGTTGGAAAAGGTGGAGACAGGCTGCTGGTTAAGTTCATTTGCATCCTGCATGGGATCAACAGGAGCTTGTGTTGCCGCATTGTTTGTTTCTTCCGTAACAGAACATTCCAGAAGCTCTAGTTTAGATTCCACCTTGATTTTGTTTGAGCCCAATGGGGTCTCAGTGTTGCTGGTCACTGGACTCTCTCTGCTGCCAAGTGAAGGGTTTGGGATTCTTCTCGGAGGGCTACTCTTATCCATGGAGAGGGGTCTTTGCATTGTCAAAGAATAGTCACAGGTCCCTTGCAGAAAATGTTGGTTGCCTACAGATATATCATCTAAAACAAGCTTTAAATGAACAGGATTGTCACTCAGAATCTCGCTCACTACTGAATCTCTATGATGAGCAGGATCTTCCTGCACACGATTCTCCCCTAAATGAAGCTCATCTCTGGCAAAAGAGACTTTCAGGACTTCATCTAAAATATAAAAGATGATGACTGAGAATTTTTACATGACAGTTCATTAAGCAACTATAAGCTCTTCATAATCTCACCTGAAGCCCCAGCCATCATCTCCTGGAGTTCTTTCAGCTTCTGCTGAAGGTTCTGATTCTCCAGGCGTGTTTTGGCAGACTCCTTCTGATACTCTAACATAGCCTGACCCATGAGCTGCAACACCTCCTGTACAGCAGAGGTGAGGAGCTCAGCTACATTTGTGATGAGGAGATCCATCTGTGACATTTTGTTAGGACCTGCTCAGAGAGAAAACAAGCTAAAGGGATAGTTCTCCCAAAAATTTTAATTCTGTCATCACTTACCCACCCTCATGACATTCTAAAAATATATTAATTTCTTTTGTGTAACATAAAAGAAGATTTTCTGAGAAGTGTCTGACTGTTTTTTGTTCATAATTGTCCAAAATATCTTCTTTTATGTCATACAGGTTTGAAAAGAGGAAATGATGACAGGGTGAACTATCCCTTTAATGAATTGCTAGTTTGTTCACGAGTCTGCCTCTAAACTATAGTAACAATGAACAATGTGTTAACATTAAAATATATTACTGTATATAATAATTACATCAAAATTAAAATGACAATAACACCTACCTCTGTTCTCAAGAGCAATGACAGACTATAACTGAAGCTTCAGACGGTCAGCGAGTTAAACCGTGAACTAACGTCCGGAAACAAAAGGTCTTTCATGATATTTATATCTCCATACTACACCGTATGGTTTTTTTTCTTCAAGAGGCCGTCGATACTGACCGTGTTTACAGTGACGTTTCTAGTGGCCGTGTTGTGATAACGCTGGTTGGTGACGTACTACTACTTCCTTTACTACTAGCACGCACTGTTTCCTGTATTCTATATTTACTCTGTTTCTATGGCTACAGCCAACGAACTGTAACATATTTCCCTGGAAGCGTATACTGCTTTTCCCCCCTTTGGCAATAAATATGCAAACTGAAACAGTTTCTGTGCTTAATGAACTTTAGCTTAATTTTAAACCAATTCATTTGTTTGATTATTTTGTTTCTATAGTTGGTTGCAATGTACTTCTTAAAGGGACCAAAGAGTTGAACTTTCATCATTTGCTCACTCTTATGTCGTTTCAAACTTTTCCTTCTGTGTAACATATATATATATATATATATATATATATATATATAATTTTTTTTTTTTTTTTTTTTTTTTGGTCCAGACAATAGTACTCAATGGTAACCAAGATTGTTTGGTTACCAACATTCTTCCAAATATCTTCTTTTGTGATTTGTGTGAGTAAATGATGCGAGAATGTTTTCCATTGTTTATTAATATTTATCCAATTAACCCACAGAACTTCATCAATTTAAACAGTGACTAAATTTATTTTGGAAGAGACAGAGAAAATCAAGTGCAACACATGCTACTGACATATTATAGTTTAGTCTGTGTCTCCACTATGTGGAGTTTACAAGTGCATCATGGTAATTCTATGAGCTAAATTAAGCTATTGTGCCTGCTCACAAATTACACACTTGCTGCAATATATAGCCAAGACATGCTATAAACTAAGTAAAGCTTCCACTTAATAGTTTTTGTTGTAGACGTTTGAAAAAATATTACTAGACAATGAAGGGTAAATATATCACATTTACTGCAATGTGTCTGTTCCAAAATACAAGTTAGACTCACTTGAGCTAATAAAATATTCTTTTTACTTAGTGCAATGACTTTGGCTAATGTCAAATAGGGCTGGGAATACATATCTGGTTAAGAGGAATTTAAAAAAAAAAAGAAATAATAAGCCAATTAGAAGAGTCAGGCTCTTCAGCTCACAAAACCATCAGTGGTAGAAACACTATAATTTTTTTTTCTTTTTCACATAAATATTTAACAGTCAAATAGTCTCTAAAATAAAGAGATGCAATAGATTTTTTTCCTGTGACTAAAAACAACAGTAAAAACAATTGCTATTTGAGTATCAAACACTGGTACTCAAATCAAAATAAGTTAGATGATAAGATCTATAATTCATGTTGAAATGTGTTAACCATGTTTCAAAAAACTAGAATAGGACAGTTAAGGTAGTTCAAAATGTTCTAACTGCATCATGTGACAAACGTGATTGCAGCCTTACTTGTAACTTACTGTAAAAAGAAAATGCTTTCCTATTTGTTAAGGTTTTGTAATAGTGACCAAGACCTGCTAAACTACAGCAAACAGTGAAGAGCATGCAGATTATTGTCTTATGTTCCTTTGGGTGGGCTCCACTTCAAGGCCGTAGGGTCAATAGTCTTGCTGCTTCCACGTTTTGCCTCTTTGGTTTTCCAATCATCGATCAGATCCTAAAGATCATTCAATCATTTAGATGCATTAAAAACCACTAAAACAGATTAATGATTACTAAAATCACTACATACATTACATTACATTACAATTACCTGTCTTTTTAAGATCAGGTGCTTCCCTTTCCAGTACTTCAGCATTTGGAGTGACTGTAAAGTGCTGACAATGTCTACAGGATTGACAGCTGTTTCTTGACTGATTTCTGCTCCCAAGTGTTAATATATGACAAAGAAAGAAAACAATTAGAGGAAAATCACTATTCAGAATTAAATGTTAATGATAACAATAAAATAAGAAAATACATGACCGTTCAAAAGTTTGGGGTCGCTAAGATTTTTTTATGATTTTTAAAGGAGTATCAATATGCTCACCAAGGCTTCATTTATTTGATCAAAAATACAGTAAAACTGTGAAATATTATTAGAATTACAAGAACTGTCTTCTATTTGAATATATTTTAAAATGTAATTTATTCCTGTGATGGCAAAGCTGAATTTTCAGCATCATTACTCCAGTCTTCAGTGTCACATGATCCTTCAGAAATCTGTCTATGATCAAGAAACATTTATTATTATCAATTTTGAAAGTAGTTGTGCTGCTTAAAGGGTTAGTTAAAATTAAATTTCTGTCATCTATTACTCACCCTCATGTCATTCTACACCCGTAAGACCTTCGTTTATCTTCAGAACACAAATTAAGATATTTTTGATAAAATCCGATGGCTCAGTGAGGCCTCTATTGACAGCAAGATAATTAACACTTTCAGATGCCCAGAAAGCTACTAAAGACATATTTAAAACAGTTTATGTGAGTACAGTGGTTCAACCTCAGTGTTATGAAGCGACAAGAATACTTTTTGTGCACCAAAAAAACAAAATAGCGACTTTATTCAACAATATCTAGTGATGGGCGATTTCAAAACACTGCTTCATGAAGCTTCGAAGCTTTACCAATCTTTTGTTTCGAATCAGTGGTTCTGAGCGTGTATCAAACTGCCAAAGTCACGTGATTTCAGTAAACGAGGCTTTGTTACGTCATAAGTGTTTCGAAACTTTAAGAAATTTCAATGGTTCATGTGACTTTGGCAGTTTGATACACGCTCCGAACCACTGATTCGGAACAAAAGATTGGTAAAGCTTCGAAGCTTCATGAAGTAGTGTTTTGAAATCGCCCATCACTAGATATTGTTGAATAAAGTCGCTATTTTTTATTTTTTTTTGGCACACAAAAAGAATTCTCGTCACTTCATAACATTAAGGTTGAACCACTGTAGTCACATGAACTGTTTTAAATATGTCTTTAGTAGCTTTCTGGGCATTAAAAGTGTTAATTATCTTGCAGTCTATAGAGGCCTCACTGAGCCATCGGATTTTATCAAAAATATCTTAATTTGTGTTCTGAAGATGAACGAAGGTCTTACGGGTGTGGAACGACATGAGGGTGAGTAATTAATGACTGAATTTTCATTTTTGGGTGAACTAACCCTTTTAATATTTTTGTGGAAACCTAAAATCCAAATTCAAATAAGAACAGCATTTATTTGAAATGGAAATCTTTTGTAACATTATTAATGTCTTTACTGTCACTTTTGATCAATTTAATACATCCTTGCTGGATAAAATAATAATAATGTCTTTCTTTCTGACCCCCAATTTTTTAACAGTAGTGCATGATGCAACACTAAGTACCTTTAATGGAGATTTCTTTGCCCTGGAAGTTGTGCAGGTAGCGCAGGAGCACTTCTTTCCAGTAGCTCCTGTAACTGATGAGGCCGAGATCAGACAGAGGCCGCTCAGGAGAGCCAACCTTCTCCTCTACTTTGGACAGCAGATAACCTGTGCAGACAACAGCCATTCACATGTTCATTTCTTCCATTAATTACAGCATCCAAAAGTGCACTTGATCACACAGTAAAGGAGCTATTTTAACTCATTCTTTGCCTTTTAAAAAATAGCATAACAAATTACATATACTATGGTTGCAACTGTAACTTTAACATCTTTTGTTTAAGCTTAAAAATAGAAATGATAAAACACAGATATAAAAGATCTAGATCTACTGCACTCACTGAAATCAATCAGCATCTTGCCATAACCCTGCCTCATATACTGTGGCATGGTCAGGATGCAGGAGACATTGTAGTTCAGGAATGAATTCTTTTCCTAAATCCAAATACATATTTTGATTACCACAAAAGCATCACTTGGCAAGTTAACTGAAGTTTGTGGTGCATTGGATTCACTAACAGAATACCTTGGAAAAGTATCCTACAAGATGGCAGCCGGTATTGTCAGCTTCAGTCATCACATAGAAGAGGAACGGCTCCACATCGTAGTACAGTGTTTTGTGGTCCAGGAAGAGTTTGGCAAGCAGGCACAGGTTTTGGCAATAAATCTGCAAATGGAAAAAGCCAGTGTCAGTGTGGCAGAATCACAAATTATTATGTGGCCTGACTGATAGCCAATTTAAAGTTGTCAAATAAAATCAAGAGTCCTGGTGGAACTACCTTGTTCTTCTTTCCGTCCACTTCAAAAACAGATATAGCCCCTTTTCTGTAAATCTCATCACCTGGTGGATGTTTCCACACACATTTGGCCTGATCGCATTTGAAAGAGAGAGTATGTGTGAATGCAAAAAAAAAAAAAAAACATCATAATTGAAGAGTCCAATATTAACCGTTATTAACTGAACATGTGAAAATGTTACCATGTGACGTCGCAGAATAGTCTGACTCTTCATGTATTTTAGGCAGAACTCGCACATGTAGAGACGGCCGAGGCGGGCGTACTCTTCGGGGTACGGCGAGTGGTACCAGGTGTCCAACTCGTAGCGGCCGAACACAATGGCCTTTATCATGTTGCCGCCCTCTGTGACCTGTCCCTCGAGCCGGAGTTTTTCCTGCAAGGACCAATGAAGGGTGGGAGAAACACAGGTCTGACTAAAGAGAATGACCACACTGAGTTAGAAAGAAAAAACCCTGAGGCCTACCACAGAAGATTCACATGTGAACGAGGAAGTTGAGGACGCATCGAGAGATACACTACCAATCAAAAGCTTGGGGTCAGTACGATTTTTTTCAAAGAAGGAAATTAATACTTTTATTCAGCAAGGATGCTTTAAAACAATCAGCAGTGACAATAAAGACATTTATATGTTTTATATGTTTTAAAAATACATTCAAATATAAAGTTCTTTAAAATTGCAATAATATATGATTGTTTTTGCTGTTTTTTTTAAACAGATAAATGTAGCCTTGGTGAGCATAAAAGACTTCTTTCAATAACATTTAAAAAAAAATCGTACCAACCCTCAAACTATTGAATGGAAGTGTACATTTTCAGAGACTGTCCTAATTAATAAACAGAAGGCAATGTAGAAATTAAAGTTAAGAAGGAGAAAAATAAGAAGGTGCATGTAATGTCAATTTAAGTTAAGATTATTCTTTTCTCTTAAAGGAACAGTTCAACCAAAAATAACAATTCTGTCATTACTTAAAACCCTTGTTTTTCTAAATTCTTTTTTTTTTTTTTGTCCAGCTCTAAAAGATAACGGCATACAGGTTTGAAATGTCATGGTGGTTAGTAAATGACAGAATTTCCATTTTTGGAGCGGTCCCTTTAAGCAAAGTTGGTCTTTGCAGGACAGATAAAGTATTGTGTCCTAAAACTTTGAATGACACTCCATGCTACAGATGAGAGAATGGCAGCAGTGTGGAGGCTACAGTGGAAAAGAGTCCATTGGATACCCCAGAATTCAGAGGTGCATCCTACCTGCGATCTTTACAGATTCATGAAAAAGAGAGGGGAAAGGAGAAAACAAGAGGGCGAAATTGTGATGGGTCTTCTCTCTTACAAGATCATCCGAAGCACGTGCCTGGGCTTTTCTAAACAGCTCCAGGTCATAGTCACTTGTGATGTTCTCCAGCAGAGGCTCACGACTGCTGCCATGGGATGGTCTGTGCTCCTGGAGAGTCAAACAAGAGCTCAGAGATTGATACATGCATCTGCTAAGGGATGTCATCATTCTTTCTTCATATATGGAGCGTGTGACACCCACCGTGTACTTGTCTTTTTGCGAAACAGAGTTTCTCTTCCTCCTCATCTCTGTCACCTTTTCCTTATACCGCAGCTGTCTCTCTGTCTGGGCCTGGAGGGACGGTAACTCAGAGAATGTGAGTGCTAGAAACTATTTCATTAACACCGCACATAAAACCTGAATGTCATACAACAGGGATAATCACTAGGGCATGTATCGGTTCAAGAGTAAGGATGTTATATACTTGGCATGCTGCTTTACCTGTTGCCGAGCGGAATGGCGGTTCTCATCCTGCCGCTGTGATAGCGTCCTCTCATCCACATGTTTGTCTCGAGAGCTTGCCTTCACCTGAGTAAAATGTTTGATTTTTTCAGCAAAATATAATCTGGCTAAAGGTTTAGTCCAAAAAAATGGTAATTAAAACCCTTACCTTACACTCATCTGCTGAAAGGTTATGGTACAGTGGACATCCAGATATTGAAAAATGCCTTTCATGTTTCCCTGTCAAATGTCCTGAAAGAAGAATGAAGGTTGAGTTTAAATATTTGAGTGTTGAAATACTGCATTAAAAAAGTCTGTCCACAAAACATAAAACCAATATTAATACATAAATGAATAACACAAAATACAATACCATTCAAAGGTTTGGAGCAGTGAGTTTATTCAGCAAGGACACATTAAATTGATCAAAAATGGACAGTAAAGACATTCATGTTACAAAAGGTATCTATTAATCAAAGAATCCTGAAAAAAAAAAAGCAGTTTCCACAAAAAAAATCAAGCAGCTCAACTGTTTTCAACACTGATAATAATAATAAATGTTTCTTGAGCAGCATATTAGAATGATTTCTGAAGGATCATGTGACACTGAAGACTGAAGAGTAATGATGCTGAAAATTCAGCTTTGACATCACAGGAATAAATTACATTTTAAAATTTATTAAAATTGAAAAGAGTTATTTTCGAATTGTAATTTTTGTTTTTTTACAATACTATTTTTACTGTATTTTGGATCAAATAAATGCAGCCTTGGTGAGCACTACAGATTTCTTTCAAAAGCATTAAAAATTCATTTCGACCCCAAACTTTTGAATGGTATTGTAAATATTCTTAAAAATTAAAATAGAGGACCTGGAATCCAATTACCAAGTGAATTACAACCAGGTGTGGGGCACTTCATGTTAAAGTTGTAGCTCTCATGAAAGCGCCGTCTTTTGGGCCGGTGAGCAAGGCCGGATTCTTTCAGTGACAGTTCCTTTGCCAGGCTCTCATCATGAGACACATTTGGGCTGGACATGTCAATGTCAGACTCAGAGGAAGGAGCATTGCCTGTGGGCGTCCTGGGTGGGGACTCGTCATGGTCTGCGCTTTGTTTAATGTCTGGGTGACCAACACAACAGAAAACCGGACCGTATAAGGTATATTCTAATCATTAAAATGAAAACTAAATATAAATGAAAACTGCAATAACTGTGTAACTAACTACATAGGAAAGTGAGAATGAAACAAAACTATAACAAGATGAGGTTAAAGTGAAGGTATAGCTAACTACATACAGTACAAAGCACATCTCTTGAATGTAGGGATTACAATATCGGTCATATTTATCAGTAACCTACAGTATAAAAATTATTCATTATATGATGATCAATCTTGTTAAAATAACCGGGTTGAATATTTATAAAATTTTGATTGTTGTACAAGCATGATTTAATGACGATATTACACTTTTTTTACTTTCTCCAGACAAATATTAATACATTTTTCAACTTATTTTTTAGGCAGGATGCATTTGAAATGCAACCTAGGGTAGTTTTATTGATGCTTGAGGCAAAATATAAAAAAAAAAAAAAAAAAAAAAACAGATTAAACTGAGTTAACTATTTTTGGGTGTTTATTTGTTGTTTGTTTATTTATTTGTTAACAAAATTAAACAAATAGAGAGTGGTGCATATGAATTCAAATGATAGCAAATGACAACGGGGAAAAAAATAGGCAAAAGCTAAAGAATAAAATGAAATGAGATATTAAGAAAGTTCAATTAATTACTTAATTTAATTTGTACAGCTTCACAAAGAATTATGAAAATGATATAAACTACTGTTCAAAAGTCTGGGGTCGCTAAGATTTTTTATGTTTTTGAAAGAAGTCTCTTAAGGCTTCATTTATTTGATTAAAAATACAGTAAAAACAGAAATATTGTGAACTATTTTTTACAATTTAAAAAAAGTGTTTTCTATTTAATATATTTTAAAAGGGAACGTATTCCTGTGATGTCAAAGCTGAATTTTCAGCATCATTACTCCAGTCTTTAGTGTCACATGATCCTTCAGAAATCACTCGTAATGTATTGATTTGCTGCTCAAGAAACACTTTCTTACTATTATCATCATTGTTGATATGATAAATTATCAAATTATATCAAAACATTTGCACTACTTAATATTTTTGTGGAAACCGTGATACTTTTTCAGGATTCTTTGATGAACAAAGTTCAATAAAACAGCATTTATTTGAAACGGACAACTTTTTTTAACATTATAAATGTCACTTTTGATCAATTTAATGCATCCTTGCCAAATAAACGTATTAATTTCTTTCAAAAATGTAATCTAACTGACCCCCAACTTTTGAATCCTAAAGAAAACTCATGAGAAAGCTAATGTTGTGTAAAGTTAACATGTTTTATGATCTGTGACAAAAAAAAAAGATAAAATGAAGAGAAGCACATGTGAGCAGAGCTAAGCATGGAGATACTCAAATGAGGGAAGGCATGAGTGAAGAACCATGCGGTTTTCTCCTCCTACCCCTCTCTGAGATTTCCCCATGCTGCTCCGTGTCTGAGCCAGAAGAGCGACTTTGCCGCAAGGGGTATTTCTTGGGCGAGACTGTCACCCCCTGCTGTTGACTACGAGTCACACGACGGGTGGAATAGTTCACCACCTCCTCTGAAACCGGGGCAGAAGGATTCCCCACAGGACTGGAATCTAGAAACAAAGCTCTCAGGTTTGTTTGTTCATTCTTTTCTTTTTTGTTCTTCACCCATCATATTTATTTTATTTTGGGGAAGTAAAATCACATGATAATTTCATAATTCCTACAGCCCAAAGAAAAAGTAAATCATACTTTCCAGAAGAGTTCTTAGTAATATGTATAGCAATGCCTGCTCCTATCAGTACAACGTCTCGTGTCCTACCTTGTGAGTTACGGCTGAGTCTCAGAGAGGATCGAGTGAGGCGGGTGTTTCTAACCGTGTGGGTGTCACTCTCTGAGCTGTCTGTGTGCTCAGCAGAGAAATCTGAATCCTCTGTACCTTCAGAGCTACTGCCCGCATTTCTCTAAGAGTCAGAAACATCAAAAACCTCTTGGTCACTGAATACAAATGCGACTCTGGATCACACAGTCATAAGTCGCACGGGTATATTTGTAGCAATAGCCAACAATACATTGCATGGGTCAAAATTAATGATTTTTCTTTTATGCCAAAAATCATTAGGATATTAAGTAAAAATCATGTTCCATTCAGAAATTTCTTACCGTGAATATATCAAAAATGTATTTTTGTGAGTGAATATGCATTGCTAAAGACTTCATTTGGACAACTTTAAAGCTGATTTTCTCAATATTTTGATTTTTTTGCACCCTCAGATTCCAGATTTTTAAATATCTCGGCCAAATATTGTCCTAACAAACCATATATCAATGGAAAGCTTATTTATTCAGCTTTCAGATGATGTATAAATCTCAATTAAAAAAAAAAATTGTGGTATTGTGGTCCAGGGTCACAAATTTGATCTTTTTGTTGTTATACAGACCCTGATTCAAATGAGATAAAATGACTTTTAAAAGGATGGCAAGCTTATTAATGAAAATGAATACTTAATACTGTTAATTTAGGTAACTTAACTGTAACAAAAAATCAAATAGTTCCACTTGACCTGTGACAATGACCCTGGTGAGTTTCTCATAATGTTTTTCAGTTTAATTACACAGACCTGGGGTGCTTCAAGCGGTCCATTAATACTTACCTAATTCTAACTACTGATCTGCATTATATAATGTAGTAATATTTGATCATATTCTTTATAAAACTTAAGTATATAAACTTCAATAACAGAAAACTATACTAATAAACTGCTACTGAGCTTTTTTACAGTGGGGTACCCGGTTTGACAGACTTGACTGGTTTGTCCCTGGTTTAACTAGATTAATATAAAGATAAGTGTACACTGAACTAAAATCCAATAAAAATGTCATGGGCTCTGATGCTTTTAACACCCTTGGCTTGTATCTAGTTTCAGGAAGTCCCTCACTCCCCAGCATTATTTTGGGTGAGCTCACAAGAACATTTTATCCTGATAGTAAATACTGCATTTTCAGCATGAATGAAAACTTACGATAATAACAGGTAATTACAATGACTTTAGGCATTTTCCTTGTATCACAACAATACAAGTCTGAACTGATGGTACAATAAATATCAATTATTTGAGACCGTGTTTTATTTATTAATATTAAGCTTAAAATTTACAAATCTTTATTTTGTATTTTTATAGTATGTTTGTGTTTATTAAAGGCAGGAAACAACGTATTTATTAATTACACAGATAAGTTCCAATTAACTGGTACATTTCGAGCCAAAACTTTATAGCTTTTAGCTACCATCTACACATTCCCCACATTAACACTAACAAATTAACTTGAAAAAAAGATGACACTAACGACGAGGACTCCGACGGCGCCCATGCAAACTGCTGGGTCTCGTGTATGAGTGAAAGGAGCGGAATACACATGAACACACAGGTGTGTGTGATGCGAGTGCTGTATAAGCATGTGCGCAGCTGGCCTGTAGGACGCAGTCATACCTTCCGCCGCGGCATAGCGCTTCTCCACGACTCTTCCTCACTGCAGCCGATGCACACGGTTTAATTTCGGCTTGATTTCTTCATACAGTTAGATTGAATAAACTTGCCGATGGCCGCATAAGTGATGTATTCCTGTGGAAGTGAGGGAAACATTAATTAGGTATGAGGAAACACAATTTTATCTCTGACAACCGCGGGTCATGACTGCGCGCGTCTGTTTACACTCAACACTTCCGGTAGAAAAATCTAATGTAAAGGTCTCACGGAAAATGATAAGCTCGAGGAAGTAACTATTATCATTAAATAGACACGGACGATTTATTTATAATTGTTATATTTCTTAACTGTTTACAAATGGTTACCAAGTAAAAACACAAAGAAAAGTGATATTTTACCGTTGTGCAGTTCCTCTGTTAACACTTCCGTCGCTAGATGGCGATACTGATTCGTAATGTCACTGATGATGAAGACATTCAATGTCTGTTTATTTATGGTTTTCCTCGTTGAGTTTCATTTTCTAAAGGTGTTTGGAACTCAATTTGAATACATTTAATACACTTACTTTACCATAGTCGATGACAAATTGATGACAAATATAAAATTGTGAAACGTATCACCCAGTTATGCACAATATATCATCGTATGTTTATTGTTCAAGCTCAATTAAAAACAAACAAACAACAACAAAAAACTGTTCGATGATTCATAATGGTTACCAGGGCTAGTTGTCACACTTTTTACTCCTGTGAATATCTCTCAAAGTAGGTTTATTTTTGAAAGTCAATTTCTCTGTAGGCACATTGAACAAACATTTGCCTTTTATAGAGAGGCATGCAAAATGGGGTAAGTTGTCACAACAATTCATATGCGCAAAAATATGAAAAGTAACTCACAAACATATCAAACGATTATGTTGGCTAGCAAATATTTAAAATACTGTTTAATACATACATTTTTGACTGAAAACTATATCAGATATAGCTCTTTGATCTCTTTTATTCGTGCCATTTATATTATTTATAATATTTAATTATATATTATAAGTATCATAGGATATTCCTGATGATATCTTTGCTCTACTTAATTTGTATACATTAAAATTAAAAGCATATAAAGTAATATTGTGTTTTCTAGAATAATACAAAACAGGCAAAGTGAGGAAAATAGTAAATACAGACTTAATTAGCAAAAATAAAAATTTTATTGTGCTTTTATTCTGTTGTACACATTTGCTAATGTGCTTATGCAGTAAGGTACAAAACTTACAGTGGTTAGAGGCACAGTGGCGCCCTTACAAAAAGAAAGCGCATAGAAGAGAGCATGAGTGCTAGTCGGTGGTCTGAATGAGTCTAAGAGGCTCAGGAGTGGCAGTGTTGCTGCTGTACAGGTCAGTCTGTAAATCGCACTGTTTCCACAGCTCTTGTTTTTTTCCAGATCACCATGACTAGGCAAATGGAGGCTCAGCCCTAGGCCGAACAGGGCGCCAGTGTTGCGGAGGAGGCCAGCGAAGGGTGTGGTGTCCAGATGGACCCATTCAGACTGAATGCACCACTTCTGTGCCTTCATTAGGCTCCAGTAGGGGTCTATCGAAGCAGCATCCAACAAAGCATAAAGCCCCAGCGCAACAAAAACGAGACAGAGGATGGTGTGCACATAACCCTTCAAGCTTGCTGAATAGATCCAGGACACTCTATTAAAAGCCTTGGCCACTGCAATTCCTGTATAGTGAAAGGGAACAATCACTTAAGAAACTGTATGCTGAAACCAAGAGAAGTAATAGATCTTGTATGTCATTTTAAAAGGCAGACTAATATGAAAAGCGTATTGTGCAACTGACCCGAAACAACTCCAGCAAAGACCTGATGTGGGAAATGAGCTGCGATGAAGACTCGAGAAAGACTGACACACACCTGCACAGCCCAGAAAAGAGCCCAAAGAAAACCCTGCAAGCACCTATATGGCACAAATGCAAAGGAGAAGAAAGTTTACTATTAATGTTAAACAGCTAAACATTGACATTGACATAAAGAATCTGGTTATTCTATAAAATGACCTTGACTATCTTTGTGTGAGTAATGGGCCCA
This sequence comes from Hypophthalmichthys molitrix, assembly GCA_037950675.1. Lineage (NCBI taxonomy): Eukaryota > Metazoa > Chordata > Actinopteri > Cypriniformes > Xenocyprididae > Hypophthalmichthys > Hypophthalmichthys molitrix. The sequence continues at coordinate 27,149,806 of CM075494.1, forward strand.
TTGTCTAACCAAAATAAACTGCATGTTTGCAATATACAACTTGATATGGTGATAAAACAGAGCTGCTAAGATAAATGAGATTACAAGCTAATGAGGTATTTCCATCTGGCTGGAAGCCAGGGAAGATACCATAGATTGTGATATGTTGTTCTAGTCCCCAGACAAAGTACTTCCTCTTTATCTCAGTTGTTTTGGAAGATTTCTTGTGATTCAGTCTGGTATTATCTTATAAATGAAGTCTTACTGAGTACTATATCAAAAGGGGGAAGGAAGAAAAACAGGACAGAATCCCTTACCATCTTTTTAGGGTGTCACATCCCTGCAAAATCGGCAGCAGTGACGTGATCATGGCATAGTATACCCCTGCAGCTCCCATCGCATGCCCTGAGGGACTTCCTAGAAGAGCGAACAGAAACCTCTGTGAAATCTGCTTTTGATTTAGTGTTGGTTGGTCTATAAAATGAGAACCATCAGGAGACACTCACCGGGGCCAGTCTCGCAGGTCATGGGGAACTGTTTAATTTGTGGTAGAGTCAAGTTGCCATAATAAACAGTTTCTTTAACCCACCAATAAGGACGCTCACCAAACATGAGCCTGTTTAATGATTTAATAAGTAGATCCGATTAGAAGGAATTTCATGAGGATAAATTAATTACAATACAAACAGATGTTCAATATTGAAAGATTGCTTTGTTTTTTGATCATTATTTTATTTGCTTTCAATCAGACTCACTTTTAACATATTCTAAAAGGGTATTCCTGGATATTTACAGAAAACAATATAATTTCACACTTACCATTTGAGGACTAAGTTGAGCCAGTCTCCCACAACAGCAACCCAGACCAGTTTCACGCCCACTGCTGATTGTAGGTGGAACCAGATGGGAAAAAAGACTAAAAATGTTGTACGCAGGTCTGCCACTGTAGACACAAATGTAAACCAGCTTTGGGCATGCCCATAATGCGTCTGCAGGTATAACGTACTTCTTATCCCATATCCATACAAGACTTCCATTACTACTGTCGGTCTGCTATAAAACAACAGTATTATGAATCTTCATTCTCAGTCTTTGGATAACGTTGTCAGTCTCAGCACAAGTCACTATTTGTAAAATCTCATCATGTTGTTTTCAGTGACTTGAATCCAGAGTGTCATGCGACGACCAGCATGAATTCAGTGTGCTCCTTTTATCCATCCTCTCAGTTGCCTAGTCACTGGGTGCCACCTGAGCTTTGGACTCTCTGGAGTAAATAGAGTGAAAATTGTCTCCAAACATTAAACGCCAGTCATTAAAGGGGTCCTGTGTTGTGCATGTGTGTAAAGTGGCAGGTTTTGGGTGCTAAATTTAGCTCTCGATTACAAGAAAGACACTCACAAGGGGATGACATTCATGCCTGTGGACACGTAGGGCTCCATACTCTTTGTCCTCTGAGGTTGTTTGTTACTACAATATATAAGTTACATATAAAGGTTGGGGCCTATAAGATTTTTAATGTTTTTGTAAAGTATCTTATGCTCACTAAAACAGCATTTAAAGCATTTGATCAAAAATACAGTAAAACTGTTATTACAATTTACTGTTTTCTTACTGTTATTATAAAACGATTAGTTCCTGTTCTTGATTCTGATTGGTCAATAGCTGTGTTTTATTCACGATAAAACATGGCTATGACCGCTTCGCCTAACGGTCCTGTGTATATCTACACAACACCTTTAGCAACCACTCTTAGCAATGTAAACTGTATGTTCTTAATTGATATTGTTCATTGAAGCTTATTGTATTATGTAGAAGAGTATTGTGAGAAAGAGATCAAGTGAGTGAGTTTATTACCTGCATTCAGATTTAGCATTTTCCTTCAGGTCAGTCCTATGTTCATAATAAAAAGTCTGTTTAAATGTCCGATGTATTATCTTGTCCTTTTAACAGTTAAGAGGTTTTCCCATGACTGACAGCACTAGTCAAAGCATTTATCAGTCTCGTGTTCACAACAATTCAGTCTTTTCAATGTAAAAGTCTTCGCTACTGACTGACACACTCATGAAAACAGTCTTTGCCGCCATCTAATGGCGTAATAATGTAACTTCTGTTGCTGTTCGTGGTCAGGGACTATTTTTTCCGGCGGAAGGAAAGCTTTAGTGAAAGTTTACTTCATGAAAGTTGCATTGATACATATTTTTGGCTTTAATTTTTGTATTGTGTGGTAACCGTTTTATAAAAGCAATAAGGTACTCGAGGCTAGTGCTGTATCGTGAATAAGTCACGGCTGAAGGGGTTGCAGGCACTCCGCTTCGCGTCGACTTATTCACAATACATCACAGCCTCTCGTACCTTATTGCTTACATACACCATATAGCCAAAATTACTGGGACACCCCTCCAAATCATTGAATTCAGGTGTTCCAATCACTTTCATGGCCACAGGTGTATAAAATCAAGCACCTAGGCATGCAGACTGCTTCTACAAACATTTGTGAAAGAATGGGTCGCTCTCAGGAGCTCAGTGAATTCAAGTGTGGTACCATGATAGGTTGCCACCTGTGCAACAAGTCCATTCGTGAAATTTGCTTGCAGCTTTAATTTAAAATGTAATTTACTCCTGTGTTGGATTAGATACTGAAATCCAGTCTTCAGTGTCACATGATTCTTTAGAAATCATTCATATGCTAATTTGCTGCTCAAGAAACATTTATTATTAATAACAATGTAATAAACAGAAATTAATAAGTTGCTGAATAAGTTAAAAACAAACAACAAAAAAATGTACTGACCCCAAACTTTTGAATAGTAGTGTATATATAAATATATATACACTACTATTCAAAAGTTTGGGGTCAGTACATTTTTTTATATATTTTTATATATTTTATAATATATATATTTTATATATATATATATATATATATATATATATATATATACACTACTATTCAAAAGTTTGGGGTCAGTAAATTTTTTTGTTTTTTGTTTGTTTTTAACTTATTATATATATATATATATATATATATATATATATATATATATATATATATGTGTGTGTGTGTGTGTGTGTGTAATATGTATTGTATTGAAATTTACAGGAAATTATGTCTTGTGACAAAAAAATTGCCACAAAATAGTGCCACAAAATGGTTCACTTGTGTGGCCATCAAATGAAGAAGCAGCAGGAAATTACTAGAGTTTGCCTGCGACTTTCACGTGACACTGTTTACCTTGACTTGACATGATGCCTAATTTCCAGTAACCTCTGGAGGCCTGTTCGTGCGAAGACTCACGACTCTGTGAGATGGCAAATTTTCCATTGGCTTCCAGAACTTCTGAGAGCAGTCCCTAGAACGACTCAACCATGTGGAAGAACAAAGATGGAACATGTCCAGAGCAGACTGTAAACAAGAACACTACCTGCAAGGTGTTAAGAGCTCCACAATGTTTACAGATGCCATCTCTACGGAGACCTATTAGCCTAGTCAATGTACAACATATACAGTATGTACTGATGGACATTGTACTACCATAAAAAAAAAAACAGCTAATTTGTGTTGCCTTCATGCATTTTAGCATGCTTTGCATTTTGATTTCTGCTGTTAAACATGCATTTTAAGTCTACTGCAGTCAACAGTTTTGTTCTCATGAGGAACATGTAGCTCACATACACAGGAAGGCATACAGGAAGTGCTCAGTTTTACAAAGGGCAGCACAATCTCACGCCATCTGGTCATGTCCAATCTCTGAAGTCTTTTCCCCCGAAACAGCAGATTAAAAAAAACAAACAATAAAAAAGCAAAAACAATGGTCCGTTTCTGTGGGTATACAGCTTTGAAAATAAATACTGTATGCTTTCCATCACGTGTTCTTCTGTATTGGGCGCATTTATATTTTGTTATGCAAATACTGGTCTGATAAAGATGTTCCAGTGAGAAAGAAGATCATCATTAATGCAAAATTGAGTAGTTTACATGTATATATCTTCTTCTGTCTCTGAGCGTGTTGGATAAGGAGATATGTTAAAGAGTGAAGCAGCAATTTTCTTAACATTAGACAGAAGCACTTGCTTTGCTTTCACTCTTTGTGTGGTAATATTTTGCATGATAACATACATATTTGATTGTGTCATGCATACATTTGAACTATATGTTTTGCTAGTTTGTTGTTTTTTGCATATCATCATCATCATCATCATCAATCAATCAATCATGAAATTAAAATAATGTTTTTGCAACTAAAATGTTCCATTATCTAAAACCATTTTAAGTTACTTTTGAATTCACATCATTGTTTTTTATTTAACTTTTTCTTTACATTATGCAGGCAGTCTTTACCTTTTATTCACCACTGAACTGAACTGTCTATAACTGTGCTGCCCACAGTTGGAAATCATGATCTATATTCCCATTGGGAGTGCTGAGAAAGTTAAAGCAGCGGCTATAGAGCTTGTGCAACCCTTGGACCCTATGGAATTTTAAGCACAAGCCAGAAGACATTACTCTTTCTGGGATTTCTTGGAATTCTTGCAGTACATGATACACAACCACTTATCATCCCTTCTGAGAAACTATGGGAAACGCAGCAGAGCTTGGATAAGTTGATTCTGCGCTGTTGAAACAGGTTTTAATGCAGTATTATTGCAAAGATATTTATAAGCTATGAGTAAATTTTGCATAGTGTGCTGGATAAAATCTTTAAATAAAACTTTTAAAAATAATCTACAGTCCCAAAAGTATTCACACCCTACCCATTTACAACTCTTAACTGAATTACAAATCCTACATTGTTATTCTAAGCACTGAAAATAAACAAGTCTCCCTCAGTCTTTCTTCCTCTTTTTTGTGACATTGTTTAGAGTTTGAAAACAGATTGATGGAGCTGCAGAGTTTATTGGCTGGGAATGATATAAAGACATACCAGTCTACTAAGGGAGTGTACTAGAAATACAATTACTCAGAGAAAAACATGTAAAAGCACATCTGGAGTAAAACTGTTGTATGAAGCAATTGGTCGTTTTCTTAGGAGAAAAAAGTATAAATTGATTTTGCAAATTACAAAGAAATGCTGCAAGAGAACGAGTTTTAGTGTGCTAAAAAACTGTACTGAAATCCTAATCACACCAAAACAATGTAAAGCTACTATTGTTTTAAAAGAAAAAGAAAAAAGTTCTACAAAAAAAATTTATCCAAACAGCATATTTAATTTTTTCCTCCTTTTTGTTAAAACATTCATATTTAATTTTGAATGTCAGTGTTTTTAAATAAAAATCACAGAGAACAAAACGCCTTTTTGAAGCACTGTTGTATGTGTGAAGACCATAACAGAGCCATGATATTTGTTTGTTTTTTCTTCAGGTCTCTCTGGATATTGACAGAACTGTCTGTTCTTTGTCAGCAACACCTTGTTCATCACTCTGACAGTTCACTTTGAGTTCACCCCAGCGTGTAACAAATCACAGCAGATACTCTAATTAAATCGTCTCACTGTGTTTTTCAGAACACCAGTTTGTCTGTTTGTAGATATAAACTATTGTTATTGTTTGTAACTGTTTGACATGACATGCAAGACAGGTTGTTTAAATCTGAGACATTGCAGCACAGTGATACATTCTTTTACCTTATAGGGGAGAAGGGGCTAGCTGTCACACAGGGAGGTTGTTACAATGGCTATAGGTCTCTCTCACTATAAAGAATTGAGTGAGTCAATGACTAATACACAAATGTGTTGGACATTTTGGGGCAAATTGTTACATTTTATTAGGGCAGTTTGTCATGTTTTTAAATGTTATAAATATCTGGAATTAATTAATTACAAAATTTCTTAGCCAAGCTCTGCAATTGGGCTGGCCCCTGATCCAGTGTGTTTCCCTGTCTGCGGCCCGAGATGCATGCTGAGATTCAGCCTCCCGCAACCCTAGAGAGGATCAGTGGTATGGAGAATGGATGGATAGATTTCTTAGCCAAAACAATAGTTCAATATTTTTTGTATGTTACCTTTTATATTTTTGCTGCAGCATAATTTGCATAAGTTTTTTCCATTGTTTTTTTTTTTCATAATTGTTTTTACTGTTTAAATTTTGGCATGTTCATCTGTGATAGCCCCACTAAGTCAACATTACATTAAATGGTTGAAATGTTCAATACATTATTGTAGTGAGAAGTGTGACAATAGAGACAATATATATATATATATATATATATATATATATATATATATATATATATACACAGACTGTGCAGTCTTAGGCACATCAGTATTTTCACCCCCCCAAAAAATGGTTTTAAGCCAGTTATTTATATCTTTTGCTGTAGTGTGTCAGTTTATTTCCAAACATTAATTTTGCCATTAATCCAGTGAGATTTTTGAATACACAAGGAGTCTGACAATAGCCATCTGTGATTACATGAAGAAACAGATGAAACTGAGACAAACTGTGAGAGAACTGTGGCTGTGTCTCCAAGATGCTTGAAGAAACCGACCTGCAAAGATACAGTACTGTGAAGAGTTTTAAGCACTTGTGTAAAAATGCTGTAAAGTGAGGATGCTTTCAAAAATACTGTCATAAATAGATTTTATTTATCAATTAAATTAAGCATTCTGGGTTAGTTCAGGCAGGCCTCGTAGTCAAGCTCCGCTAATTCCAACCCCACCCATATCAGCTGATCTGATTTCTATGGACTCAGTTGGCAACTCTCAAATAAGGCGCATTACTCAAACGCAGCTTCCGTCTCTGCTTGCTTGGCTGCTTCCACTGCACGCTGTTTGCAACCCACCTCCTCCGCCAGCTACTCCTTAAACTTGTGTTTAACTTAATCAGTGTCATTCTGTTGTCATTGATGCATGCTCTGTTCTCAATAGGGGGATTTTGTGCTGCTCTCCCAGTTAAAAAATGGGAGGTTTTCCCCAGAAGCTGCTGCTGTTCCCGGTCTTAGCTTTCATGGAGCTCATGAAAAGGACGGGAATTTAGAACGGAGCCATACCGCCAAATGTAACTTCAGCAAAATATGCCAATAAAAAATTGACTAAAAAGTTTATCTCTGGTAATTTTTTAACTTAAGTGGTCCTGACTGAACTTCTATTGATCAAATCAATATTTGGTGTGACCACCCTTTGCATTTACATTTAAAACAGCTTTTGTCCAGGTACGTTTGGGCATCATTTTTCAGGTAAAAATCATGTCTCCAAGCATCTTGGAGACACGGCCACTGGGTTTAGTTTGTTTCAGTTTTATCTGTTTCTTCATGTAATCACAGACAGACTCGATGATGGGGAAAACAGATCTCAGTGTGGAGCACCAGCTGTTGTCAGACTCCTTGTGTATTAAAAAATCTCACTAGATTATCAAAATTAATGGCAAAAAGAATGTTTGGAAATGTGAAATGATATTTCCTACTGACACACTTTAGCAAAAGATATAAATAACTGGCTTAAAACCTTTTTTTAGGGTGAAAATACTAACGTGCCTAAGATTTTTGCACAGTACTGTATGTGTATATATATTATATATATATATATATATATACACATACACACACACACACACACACACACACACACTACCAGTCAAAAGTTTGGACACGGTAAGATTTTTAATGTTTTAAAAAGAAGTTTCGTCTGCTCACCAAGGCTGCATTTATTTAATTAAAAATACAGTAAAAACAGTAATATTCTGAAATATTATTACAATTTAAAATAACTGTTTTCTGTTTGAATATATTTTATGAAGTAATTTATTCCTGTGATCAAAGCTGAATTTTCAGCATCATTACTCCAGTCTTCAGTGTCACATGATCCTTCAGAAATCTTTATAATATGATGATCTGCTGCTCAAGAAACATTTATGATTATTATCAATGTTGAAAACAGTTGTGTACTTTTTTTTTTCAGGATTCCTTGATGAATAGAAAGTTCAAAAGAACAGCATTTATCTGAAATACAAAGCTTTTGTAACATTATACACTACCGTTCAAAAGACTGGATGCATTAAATTGATCAAAAGTGACAGTAAAGACGTTTATAATGTTACAAAAAATTATATTTCAAATAAATGCTGTTCTTTTGAACTTTCTATTCATCAAAGAATCCTGAAAATACACAATAAATGTTTCTTGAGCAGCAGATCATCATATTAGAATGATTTCTGAAGGATCATGTGACACTGAAGACTGGAGTAATGATGCTGAAAATTCAGCTTTGATCACAGGAATAAATTACTTTATAAAATATATTCAAACAGAAAACAGTTATTTTAAATTGTAATAGTATTTCACAATATTACTGTATTTTTAATTAAATAAATGCAGCCTTGGTGAGCAGACGAAACTTCTTTTTAAAACATTAAAAATCTTACCGCTTCCTGTATATACATATACAGTATCTTATAGGATGTCACCCATTGCAAAATGTTTAATGAAGGAGAGTAAAGTATGTGTAAACTAAGATAACATGGACACAGCTGACACGGCTTCTGCTCTCCAAATTTACCATCTGGAATTCATTGACTGCTGAGATCTTGACAGAATATTTGTATATGTACATGTGGGGGATGGGTGTCTGTTTGAGGCACAGAAAGGGAGAAAAAAAAGATTTGGAATTTGGAATAATATATACATACAGTACATCAGCCTTTACTTGGATGTATAAACCTTGAAATAAGAGGCAGCTGGGAGCGAAACAATCATCGATCCTGAAAAAAGTCTTGTACAATGTCAGTTCTCATAATTTATAGCCCTCTGACAGGTCATGCTCTTAATAGGCTTGGATTCCTTATCTGTTCAGCTGTAAAACCAGGCCTGTTTTGTATGCATCTGCTGATGGCTAATAAGAAATCTGAGGCATTGATTCAATTAGAACTGAACTCTTGTCTCCTACATGAAGAGAGGACATGTTTATGTGAAACAGGCCAAACAAATACTCCAAGGAGACAGAATGCACTATTAAATGATTGCAGCTGAACTGGTAGAGCATAGCGATAGCAATGCTAAGGTCACAGGTTAAATTCCCAGGGTATACATGTACTGAAAAATGTATCTTGAATGCATTGTCATGATGTCAAACCTGCACCATATGTAATTTGATTTCTTAAGGGTTCTCAGTGAATAACAACAAAATTCTGAATGTTCTTTAAAACTATCATATTCAGAACACTTTAATAGTGCACAAGTCGTATGGACTAATTTAATTGTGTTTTTATGTTGCTTTTTTTGCTTGTTGGAACTACTGAATGGAAAACACCTGCATGAAGATTTTTTAAAACTCTCCTTTTGCATTCCACATCAAAAGTAACAGCATACAGATTTGGTATATGAGTGTGACTGTGAGTAAAATGATTGTAAAATGTGGTGCAAATGATTCTTTAAAAAAACATAACATTTGAATGTCATTTCTGTGCATGAAATGTGGACATGCTCATATCATTATTGTTCTTGGTGCGAACAGGCCTTAACATTTGAAATTACAACCTTGGTATACTAATATTCATTTAGAAATGAAAGCATGATGTTTGTGAGGAAAAAAAGTATGACCAAAATAACCAATATATAGTCACCCTTTACATTTTATTGCATGGATGAACATTTTTATAAAAATAAGAGTGAGATTAGTGAGGTGTTTTATCAGTCTATTTCAGTTTTTATAAATCTCTCTTTAGAAAAAGTTTACACTGTTTAACACTGCCTAAAGAAAGGAAAGATCTAACCTAAGTGATATGCTAATTTAATAGTCTAAATTAAAACAAGGAAAGGAAGCATCAACTAAGCAAACACCAAAAATGGTCAGTCATATCACACAAAAGCAGGAAACAGCTTGACAAAACAACTAAGTAGTGTAAAGTGAGTATGAAGAATATACTACTGCATATGTTTTAGCAAGACTGTAACAGCATACACATCTGAATTAAGGTCCTTACTCAAACTTCATAACACCTTCAAAGCCGTGGTAAGTGAATGGCTCCAGTGTGGAACTGCATTGATCCTTTTCCAGACACGCCATTTTATTGTACTCACAGTCACTCTCAGAGCCTGGAGCAAAATACACTCCATCAGGTGAGTTGATGGACGGATCTTCATCGAAATAGTTGTGCGGTCTAAGGATGACACCACCACCATTGCCCACTGTAACTGTGTTGGGGATGTCTTCTGCATGTGGAATGTGTAGGAAACCAGCGGTCACCCAGGCTACCAAGTCCTTAAGAAGACATAATGAAGATTAGGTCAGTATTTGAATGATATATCTGCTAAATAAAAACTATTATGATGAAGCTGTTAATTAATACCTCATTGTCGATCGTCTCGTTATCTTCAATATATTTGCTGAAGTCAACAAATGGGGACCACATGTAATTCTGACTATACAGACTGCTACTAGTCTGCTCATTATCTTTATGCTTGGTTATAGCAACTTTATACCTAGAAGAAAGCAAGTGAATGAGAGAGAAGCTAAAGCCAGAAACAACACTTCTAAAACATGTATTGTGTGCATGACTCAAAAAACTGAGGCCTTACCTTGCCCAGGACATGGACCTCTCTACAGACTCACTTTCAGGGAGGTGATCTCCAGCAAAGCTCACCACCTGAAGCCTGTAAGAGCGCCGGTGGCCCCAGCGATTAGTCTGATTACTGGCTATATGAAGGTAACGGGGTGTTTTGGCGCTATGAAGCATCGCTGCTTCTTTCTCTGTCCTGATTTGCTGCTCCACCAGTTGTGGTATCTTTGCTTTCTCTGAAGGCATCCATGGCAATGGCACCTCCTTATATATCATGTCTTTAGTCTGAAACATATTCTTCACACCTTCAAAAAAAGAAAGAAAATGTTTTAAAACCATTTTGTGACTTTCAACGGTAAATATTCATGTGGTATTCTCTGCAAACAGATGGCCATAATTAACATTTCTATATTTCTTTGTGAGATGATTTTTTTTTAGTTTGACCAACATGCAGGAAGCTAGAGCAACAAGACACCTGTAGACCCTTCCCCCTAAAATAAATATTCTGTCATCATTTACTCTCCCATATGTTGTTCCAGACCTCTATGAAGTTCTTTCATAAAATATAAATTGACTTTATATACATTTGGGGCAAACCTTTGAAAATATGATCGTTCTGTTCATTAATTTACAGTATATTAAAAAACTTTTTACCACTAAAAACAGATGAAGATTAAGAACTTGATGATTCTTCATTAATATCACTTATTTGTCATTCCTCATTAAATCTTGGAAAAGACAAAAGGTTTGCATGACATTTCTAGGGCTGCATCTTTCACAATTAGCTCTTTTAATGCCTACAGTAAAGTTGAGCACATACATACAGACAAAAGTACGGAGCCCCGGACATGACATGCAGGAAAAAATAGTAGGCTAAATCGTGCGCACGATTTACTAATTCGTTCCCTCGATTTACTAAAACGTGCGCACGATTTATAATTCGTTCCCTCGATTTATTTATTTATTTTTCTTGCATGTCATGTGCGGGGCTCCGTACAAAAGACAGTTGATATGTCCAAAGCAACAACATGGAGCTTATCTAAAATGCAAACCAGCAAGATTTGACAAGTTTTCAAATGTAAATATTAATGAGTGGATATTTTGTACGTTATTTTTTTTTTTAATGAACTGTTTTAGAGCCTAAAGTTTGCAGCATCATATGCTGTTTAAGAACAGGTTAGTGTTACAAATCCCCCTTATAACGTGACAACATATCCCACCATTGGGGCATGTTGTCACAAAATGTAGTATCCACACTTAAACGTAGGCTAATCAATGTATCTGTAATCAAATATGATTCTAAGTTACTGCAGCTCTAGTAAATGTGCTCTATTATTTTATGGCACTTACCTAAGATATCCAGGTCGACTTTAAAGTTAATAAAATGTGTATGGATATTTCCAAGGACATTCTCTGCAACCTGGTGCCCGTACTGCAAATTTCCATCATCCTTAAAGGAGGATGATATGTAGCCAGTGGCGTGAACTCTCGCCTCCACGGAGCCGCTTTGATAGAAAATGAAGTCCCATATGTAATCGTAGTTCCCTATGGCAGTAATAGTGCGGAACACCAGAGCACTGTTTGCCATCCCACCGAAACCATTATGAAAGAAATCTGAGAAGTGTCGTCGCAGAGGTCGCCCAATGTCATGCTCAAAAACACAGATGGAGTTTCTGAAACGCTGCGTGACGTTTGTGTCAATATAGCGGTACGTGTCTACATAGGTGGCAACGTACGGACAGTCGATCCCGCGCACGAGCTCGTGAGCGAAGCGACCGATTCCGATACTTGAGTCGAGGAACTTCGTGAGCATCATCCCAGGCGTAACAGAACCATAGACAGACATCGCCTCCTGCACGCTGAGTTCGTACGCAATCCTTTCTCCTTTAAAACGAATATCAAACACTCTCATCCCAGTCAGAGAGCTCAAACCAAACGCAAAGCTCCAGTCCAGATAAACCACCTGGTTGTTTTTAACGCTGTAACGTTTACCTTTAAGATAATACTGCTGTGGTCCTAAACCAGAAGGTTTTTCCCTCGGCTTCAGCGAGGCGTAGTTTTTGATATCTTTGTGTAATATCTTTTTTATTTTACCCTCTTCGTAAGCTGCAATAAATGTGTTAATGCTTTCGAAATATTGGCCGTTGTACAACACCCTGTCAATCGACCATTCTGATGTGTTGCTGCTTTCGTGATTGATCAGCATCTCAAAACCCACAGGATGGATGTACATGCCGCTGAAATCGCGAAAAAAAGAGATCCAGGTCTTGCGGTCACCACTTTTGATGCCCCTCGGCATACCCTCAAACGGCAGCAATTCCTTTTGTTTTGGGATATAACCAAAACTTTCCCTTAGAGGTTTTTCAAGTTTTTGGAAAGCTTGATAAAGCAGCGTGAAGAGCTGCACATACTCCCCAATTGTCACTGTTCGGGCGTTGAAGGGTAACGTCGTCGTGTTGTACTTCTCCTGAGTAACATCTCGATGCCGCAGTGGACCAGGTAACGGTCCCACCACATACTCCTTCAGGTAACCTCCTTCGCCATAGAACACCACGACGCTGGCCTCGCGTTTGGGCTTCTGTCCGTTGGCATCCAGGTAGCGCAGCACATCAGCCTTCCGTGGGAGCGAGAGGTCAATTAAAAAGAGAAAATTCTCCGAGGGCTTTGCTGTTAACGAATGAGAGATTTTTAAGTCTTTTTGAGCCCACATGTAGTCGCGAACAGACTTGTACTCCTCTGCTGTCAGATCCGCAAAAACCAAACTTTTATCTGAATGTTTGACTCGTAGGGATTCTTGCGGCTGGGACATACATTTTGGAAGCCTATGTGAATTTAAGCATATCAACACAATGTTGACAATCACTGAGATAAGTCCCAGAAGTATCAGTAAGTATTTTAACAGAGAATTCATTATTGTAGCGACCACGCCTCTCTAGAGTTTGAGGGCAACGCTCGTGTCTCGAGCGTGAGTGAGAGTGCGGAATGAATCTCATACTACAGTATAGTAGTGAGTGTTATAACCACACCCCCCCAATAGTTCTCCCATAAAGTTCACACACGACCCCAGTTTTATAATGCTGTTAGCCTATGTTCATTCATTTGATATAGGTTACTTTTTTAATGAGTGGTACGTTCTATTAATAAATCTACAAGTCCCACTTTGTGCATGATTTGGCCATGTTTCAGCAACATTCTGAATTGAATCTGCAACTTTTAAAAGCATGTCAGATGTAGATTTTTATGTAAATGTCTCTTGACATTTGGAGGAATCTGATATAATGGAATAGGCCTAATCCTTAACTGTTAGCAGATAAAAACCAATGTTAAACTGGTAAAGGGTTAGTTCACCCAAAAATGAAAATAATGTCATTAATTACTCACTCTTATGTCGTTCCACACCCGTAAGACCTTTGTTCATCTTCGGAACACAAATTAAGATATTTTTGATGAAATCCAATGGCTCAGTGAGGCCTCCATTGAGAGCAAAGCCACCGAACCTCTCAAGATCCATAAAGGTACTCAAAACATATTTAAATGTTTATGTTAATGTTATTACAGTGGTTCTATCTTAATATTAAAAAGCGACAAGAATACTTTTTGTGTGCCAAAAAAACAAAATAATGACTTTTCAACAATATCTCATGATGGCTGATTTCAAAACACTGCTTCTGAGCTTTACGAATCTTTTGTTTCGGATTCAGATCTCCTGTCAAACGGCTAAACTGCTGAAATCACGTGACTTTGGCGCTTCGAGTCACTGATTCGATTCGTAAAGCTCCGAAGCAGTATAAGTCGTTATTCTGTTTTTTTTGGCGCACAAAAAGTATTCTTGTCGCTTTATAATATTAAGATAGAAACACTGTACTCTCAATAGGGGCCTCACTGAGCCATCAGATTTCATCAAAAATATCTTAATTTGTGTTCTGAAGATGAACGAAGGTCTTACAGGTGTGGAACAACATGAGGGTGAGTAATAAATGACAGAATTTTCATTTTTGGGTGAACTAACTATTTCAATTTAGCACTTTATATATTGCTAAATTGGTGCAAAGACTAAGTGGGCAAAAAAATTAAAACATTTGTGGAGCTTGTATAGCATTCTAGACAACAGTTATTTTCCCTGGTTTCTATCAAAGCTCATTTCAGTTGAGGGGAGGAAAATTTGTTGCACAATAGTTCTGAGGTTTGTTTGGACATGCTGCATTTGTGCTTCATGAAAATAACTAGATTTCTTGATAAGGTGTGAGTAATGCAGAAGCCAGAACCCCCACCTTTTTTCTTTTTACAATAATTGCATTAATTTGGCCTCATTGTAGTTCTTAGAAACACATTTGAATCAATGGAAAAAAGGAAACAGGAAATTCCTTCGTGTAGAGGAAAACAATACGCGCCCATTCCAAAGTGTGCCTTATTCACTTAAGTGAGGGCCATAATACAATGAAAATACTCTCTCATGCAGACCATATTCATCTAAATAAAAGTAGTCACTTACTATAGTATTTTTATTGATAGCTGCCAACCGAGTTCCTACTTAAAAGTTTGAATGTTTGAAAGTTTATCTTAACCCAACAAACATTTTTCTGTGAGTAGTAAACCTCATTGTTTTAAAATGGTGCTAACAACCCCAAAGTGAGCTTGAAACAACCCTCATGAGTTTGATTTGGAGATCCTAAGACAAAAATGTAGTAATAAATGCAGTGTACTTAATAAAAACAACTGTTGTAAATGTATGTTTAGATATTTTTATTAGAAATCAAAATACTGGCTAAGAAAAGAAAATCAGATCAACTCTTGAGGATTCCCGGAGAAATTCACTTCAAGTACATTTTTGCACAGTCACCCATTACAAAATGGTCTACTGAACAAGATTAGCACCTTTGTTAACTTGATTCACTTTGTTGTATGATCCTATTTTGACAATTATCAGATGTTCCCCATAAATGGTATAGACTTTTGTCCATTTCAATTTCAAATAATATACCACAAATGTGGTAGGAAAGAATTACATTTCTTGATAATCTTGATATAGTGTATAAATCTATAAGAAATCTAAGATTATAAATCAGTAATCATTATTATTATTTTATTTTTTTACCATACTTAGTCAAGGTAGGGACTGTTGAAATTGGAATATGTTTTTCATTATTAATTGAAGAGTGGTCAACGCTGACCTTAAAATTCCTTGTTTATTGCCTGCAGGAAAATGTTCCTCTTCCTGAATCTGCTTTTTGTTTGCAGATTAAATTACTCCATGCTCTAATGCCTCAGGACTTTCTACAACAATGTTTTTTTTTTTTCTGAAGGCCCATTACTGCCCACTTGCAGATCAGACCTAAGGTTAAACTCACAAGCCCTCACTAGACTGTGCTGCAGTTTTGAACTGCAGATGATGTTCTGTGTGCCAACTGCAGAGTGACCTGAGAAGTCCTGGGTCTCGTCTGTCTGAATGCATCTAACTTGTTTAATATTCATTTTTAAACATCTCTTGTGTGAACTCTATATATGGGCTATGGGCATATATGGGCTGTGTTGTTTCCCCCATCACAGGGAGGAGGAAAGAGCAGGGAATCATGTTATGTTAAAAAAGCATATTCCTTGGCTCTGTCCTGAGTATCAACAAATACAAGATAAAAAGTACAGAAAAATATAATTGCAAAAGTAGCAAAATTATATTCATATCTTAAATCTATTAATCTGCAAACAATATCATGCCATTAGAAAAATCTGACCAAAGAGCCAATGGAAATGGTTCCCCCTGCAGGTCAGAGAATTCAGATTTTTATTTCCTCAGGAAATAGACACACAGAGATATTCTCAATTTACTTAAATTGATTAGATGAATGAATCACAGAGTTGATGAGTGATCAACAAAGTAATAAAAACAGACAAATGTTTTACAAGAGAAGGTGTAGAGAAACTGGATAGATCACATATTTAACCTCACGCATAATATTCTTATTGACAAAGAGCGACGCAAAAACATTGGTATACTAAAAAACCCAAACGTAGTTTGTAACAACTTACAAAGCAAGACATTCTCCATTTCCCACATTTGTAAAAAGCTTTCAAAAGTAAAAACATCTATCCAAATAAGAAGGTACAAGAATTTATGTGAATAAAATAAACTACAAAAACTGTTGCTATCAACTCTGGATTTTTTTTTTTTTTTTTTTTTTTTTTGACAATTGCTTCAAATTGCGTTGTGCTACTGTACAGCTCCTACAATATGGTGTAAGAATAGCTTAGTTTTTTTTTTTAAATATATATGTATATATATATATATATATATATGTATATATATATATATATATATATATATATATATATATATATATATATATCTCAAAATCGTACTAAGCAATTTTTTTTGCCTTTTTATTTTTTTCTATTCTAAAAGTATTTCAACGTCGCAACAGACATACAAGAAAAGATTACTTAAAAAAGTGAAACATTAACACACAAGATAGCATGTACAAGGCATTCAATTCCCTGACGTAACAGAACGCACGTTGCTATGCAACAAAAACAAAAATCTATGGGTACTACGCAGATATATGTTTCATGTCATAGCTGTTACTATCACGCTGTATTAACCAATCAGAACTCTGTTCAGACCTTAGAAAGTAAATATGTCCATTTCAATTGCTGGGTGAACAGACAATAGACTATTTATCACCGTACCACACACTAACCAATTTCCTTCGTTCTTAATATTTATAGATCAAATTATGTACGATAACAATATGCGAAGACAATTTTTGGTAAATATTTTGCGTTAACACGAGTTCACCCTTTGAACTACACATTAAATCGTCCTGCCCATTACATTGTTTCGCTTTGAATGACGTCAGGCATTTTCCTGTCAGCTGATGCAGTGGGCGTGTTTACGTCGCTGATGTAAACAGAAAGGACCATTTTGATCTGAGAAATCTAGAAGCCAGGGCACAGTAACTCATCGAAGCTTTTTTCTGATTTCACCTATGCAACGCCTTAAATAGGACTCGCGCCATGGATTTCTATATCAATCTGAAGGTGAATTTCCGAGGGAATGCGAAGAGTTTCCTGCTGTCTGGCTCAGAGACGAAGAGTTGGGAGTCTATGGAGGCCATGGTAAGCAGAGGATGATGAGGTGATGTCAGTCTGATCACTCACCTTGATGCCGCAAAGCCTTTAACCCCGAAGTCATCCGACGCCGGGCTCATGCGATTAGAGTAGTATTACTAACGTTAGACATTTGTCGTGATATTCGCTACCCCGTTAACTGCGTCGACAAGCGGCATGGCGTAAAAGCTTAATCATTTAGAAAGAATGGGCCAAGCGACCATTTTGCAGAAAGCCCACGAATTAAACAGCAGCCATATTTATATGTAATAAAGTATATTATATCTGACGTGCACAGATCTTCCATCAATTAGACCAGAATTACAAAGGGTTTTGGCACACTGTGAGGAAAGGAAACACCTGTCACGTCTGTATATCCCATCACTAAGCTGCTGAGTAATGTTGAGTCACTGACTGTGTCTCAACCTACTAAGCAACCTTACTAGTCAGACAGCATGATAGCCGCGGAGATACCAGAATGCTGTCTAGGTATGTTGGTTTTGAAACAGACATTGACTGCAACTGTCTGTTTCAAGCTAATTTTATCTGGTTGTCCATTTTAAAGCACCGTGTAATCGGAGTGATGTACAGTCAGCCCTACGACAAAGCAATTTAAACCACGACAGGCCATTCAGGCCAGGGTATACATAAGGGGTTTATTTTTTCAATACGACTGTACATTGCCCCTTATTACAAGCCTACCTTGTATTATTAAATAATGATTTGAGTTGCAATTACCTAATTAGCTTACCTGCTGAGATCTTCGAGAGACAGGACACGAAAGCAAAGGATTCCCGGATGAGAGTTAGGTTATGTAGCGTTGTCGTGGGTAACGGTCGTTATTCAAAATGTCACGATTGGCCAATCAGAATCAAGTATACTATAAAGCTTATATAAATCTCATCAAAGTCAAACACGGCCTCTGAAGTAATTTGCAATTACAAAGCTGGTCTTGTGTTGACTTTTGATATCTTTCCTTTTTCAGGTGAAGAGGTCCTTTGGCCTGTGTAATTTACAACTGACTTATTTCGATGAGGAAAATGAAGAGGTGAGAGTAAAGAAGTAGCTACATGCATGTCATTGTTATTGATAACCTTACTTTTGTCAAAGAAAAAATCTGACATCATGTTAAGTTATTAATATAATGAGTTAATTTTTCTATCATAATTGTGTATGTGACTGTTTGTTTCAGGTATCAATCAACAGCCAATGTAAGTAAAAGGTCTTAATCTGTGTATAATTGTACATTATATTTAAATCATCAAGAAGAGGTAAATACACAGACAGTGACTGGAACTATTTTTCTCTTTTCAGTGGAATATGAAGAAGCCCTGAAGGTAAATTATTATTGATTCCTGTATGTTTTTCTGCACATAACCTATTTAGAGCAGTGGTCCTCAACCAGGGGGCCTCAGCAACCTTACAGAGGGGCCCCAATACGATTTAAAATTATTTAAAGGGTTAGTTCACCCAAAAATGAAAATGATGTCATTAATTACTCACCCTCATGTCGTTCCACACCCGTAAGACCTTCGTTCATCTTTAGACACAAATTAAGATATTTTTTGATGAAATCCGATAGCTCAGTGAGGCCTGCATTGACAGCAAGATAATTAACACTTTCAGATGCCCAGAAAGGTACTAAAGACATATTTAAAACAGTTCATGTGACTACAGTGGTTCAACCTTAATGTTATGATGCGACGAGAATACTTTTTGTGCGAATCTTTTGTTTCGAATCAGTGGTTTGGATCGCGTATCAAACTGCCAAAGTCATGCAAACTATTGAAATTTTTAAACACTTATGACGTAACAAAGCCTCGTTTACTGAAATCATGTGACTTTGGTGCTCCGAACCACTGATTCGAAACAAAAGATTCGTAAAGCTTCGAAGCTTCATGAAACAGTGTTTTGAAATCGTCCATCACTAGATATTGTTGAAAAGTCGTTATTTTGTTTTTTTGGTGCACAAAAAGTATTATCGTCGCTTCATAATATTAACGTTGAACCACTGTAGTCACATGAACTATTTAAAGGCTGGAACACACCAAGCCGACGGTCGGCTGTCAGGAAGTTTTCTCAGTGTGTTCTGCGGCGTCGGCTGAAGTTGGTCCTCGACGGCTTTTTTTCGGCCGATTCGACATGTTGAATCGGCGTCGGAGCTCGTTGGTCTGTCAGGCCGTCTGATTATTCTGATTGACTGTTCAGCTACTGCCACCTGCTGGTACGGAAAGGCATTTCATCTTACGCAGGTGCAGAACGGACGTGCTACTTGGCTGTCCTGTCGGCTGTTGAACGTTGGTTTGGTGTGTCAGGCCAACTTTGGACCCAGACGCTGCCGACGTGAGCCAACCCCGCAGTCTGCTTTTGTCGCCACTAGTTCGTCGGTGTCGGCTTGGTGTGTTACTGCCTTTAAATACGTCTTTAGTAGTTTTCTGGGCATCTGAAAGTGTTAATTATCTTGCTGGCAATAGAGGCCTCACTAAGTCATCAGATTTAATCAAAAATATCTTAATTTCTGTTCTGAAGATGAACGAAGGTCTTACGGGCGTAGATAGAACGACATGAGGGTGAGTAATTAATGACTGAATTTTCATTTTTGGGTGAACTAACCCTTTAAATTTAAATAAATAAACACAAACCTAATTACAATGCTTAAATACACTAAAATAAATAAAGTTGTTCAACATTAAACTGATATCATATTTTTGAGTTTATTTTGATTACAACAGAAGTACCCAAGAGTACCATAGGGTGGTTAGAGTGTTGTTGTAGAGTGTATTAAACTTAGTGTTTTGCAGTCAACAAATGTCCAAAGCGAAATGCACCACATTGTTACACTGTGTTGTTGTTTGGACTTGTAGAGTGCAGCACGACAGGGGAACAGACTACAAATGAATGTGTATGAGACGAGGGGCAGTAGAGCCACAGTGCCAGGGCCGGGCCCACCACCAGGGTCAGGGGTGGGCTTGGGCCAGGTGAAACCTGGTACTGTTGGAGAACCCAAGAAGGGATTCAGGCCTCCTCAGCACTGCCCTACTTTGGCACAAGTGGTGAGTCGCAAAGTTCAGGCTGCAGTCCCAGAGGAAGGATTGGTAAGATTTTATAACCCAATGGTTTTGCACAATCACAGACATACCCACTGTTGTTCACTGTTGTTGTATCAAATTCTAGACTGCAGTTTTATTAAGAATGGTGCATGATAATATTATAAATAATCTATATTATAAACAAATCATGTTCTGATGTTAAAACCAAATAATGTAACTTAATTCTATTGAATTTTATTGTAGTTTGCATGAAATTTGATGTTACGGTGTCCAGACTGATGATCAGCACAATTTCCACTTTTGTGCCACATAGTCTATTTTAATATCCTGCCTTTGTTTTAAAGGTAATTGTAAATGAACTCAAAGGTGGGAAGGCAGAGGATAAGACACCTCCAGCTTGGTTCACTTCATACATGGAAAAGGTATGAGAAACAATACAATAAAGTAGGCATGAAGTGAGAATTCAACTGTTGTCTAAAGGCATGTTATTGGTGTCATTGTTAATGATTAATCAATGCATGTTTCATTTTTTTAAATTTTTGAATCAAATTGACGTAACTCTTCATCCTCTTTTGAAAGTCAGACTTCTGTCTAGTGACATATGCTGGACTTCCCAATTAATTTTTTCCACATAAATGATGTCCCTTTCTTACAATCAACTACAAACTCTTGTTTAGATCTACCTCTATCCAGTCAATAGGCAGAACCAATTCCCTGTCTGACTTTTTATTTTTTTTATTTTTTAATAATCTTTCACTCAGATGCATGTCACAATACAGAAGAAAAGATTGGTCACTGCTTTCGTTTCATTGTAACTTTAATAACTGACAAATGTTGTCCTGTGCCATAGTATTTAAGTTTCATACTAATAGTTTTAGCAGTGAAGACAAACCCTAATATTGCTAAGGAAATATTTGTGTTTCTATTTTTCATTATTCAAAAATATGATAACTTCCACAGTTTAAGGACCAGGTGGTTAGGGAGGCAGTAGAGAAGATTTGTAGGGAGTTCTCTGGACAATGCTGCATCCATAAGCCAGTGGGACCAGAAGCTCAGGTTCCCGAGGTCACCTCATCCACTCTACCCGGGGCCCCAAGTTCAGCTCCAGCCTGCAGCAGCTGCCGGGGCCAGACTGCAGGTGGCGGATATCAATGCAGGTTAGAGAGATCTCTGTGAGGTGGATGCCTGTGTAATTTGCTTCTGTGGTGCATTTTCAAAGGGAAACAGATATATTATGATTGTATGAGAGATGTGATTTAAAACTATGTGCCTGCCTTTCAGTTAGTTGTTTCCCTTTGTATGTTTCACTGTGTTTGGTTTCTTTCTGCACAGTGTGTGTACCTCCTGCACTCTGTGTGAGCCCTGTAGCTTCTCACATGATCCAAGCCACAACCTTGTGAGAGCCAGAACTCCACTGTCTATTCCTGAGCACGGCTCCCCAGCACCAGACCACAGCAGGTGGGCCTTTGTCCTCTGCTGTTTGTGATGAATTGCTGTTAAAGTTCAGAAAGTTGAGCGTATTTTGCTCTCTCTCTGAAGGTTCTACAGAAGGGGTGACCGGAGCTTTCGCAAGGCCGAGAAGCAGCGTCTTAAAGCGGAGAAGCGTCAGCTCAAGGCGGAGGTGAAGGAGATCAGAAAGCAGCTGAGGATGGAGAGGAGAGGGCTGCAGTGGAGCACTGCTGGAGAAGGGAGCTCTTCACCCGTCCTGCTGCAGCCACGCGCCACACAGGCAAACAGCCCAGAGTAAGAGCTTGCACCCTTTTACCACTTGAGAAAGAACATATTAAAGGGATAGATCACAAAGAAACCCTGTGCTGTTATTTTTTTCTGTGGAACACAATCTTTTCTTTTCTTTTTTCTGGAAAAATCATTTCTGCCATGAAGCGTTGTCCCAAATGTGAGAAATAACACCACACCATATTAATTGGCTGAACTGATCAGATCAGTTAAAAATGCAGCTAGTGATGATAAGATGCCATTTAATTTATACTGTCTTGGTTGCAGTCGTCCTAAACGTCCATGCCCGCTGGCAGTGCCAGCTATGACAGCGCTGCTCCTGGATGAAAACCTGCCTGATGGATCACGTCTGCGTCCTGGGACCAAGTTCATTAAATACTGGAAAATGAAAAACAGTGGAAGAGTGTGCTGGGACTCTGAGACCAAGGTACTCTTCAACGAACACACACAAATTCCTAAACACACACAATAAAAAATATGAACCTGATTATGTCCCATTTCGATCTCAGTTGAAGTTCATGTGGGGGAACCTGGCAGTGGGCTCGGGCGAAAGATGGCGGGAGGTTGCAGTACCCACATTACAGCCAGGACAGGTGGGTGTGGTCAGCGTGGCACTTTGTGCTCCGACATTGGAGGGCACCTATACGTCCCATTGGCGCCTGGCACACAGAGGAGAGCAGTTTGGGCCGCGTGTTTGGTGCAGCATCGTTGTGGATCCACATGCTCCTACAGCCATCTGTGCTGATGGGCTGCTGGTGTCTCCCTGTGTCACCCCGCAGGTAAGACAATGGTCCGGAGACACCCTCAGCCCCCATAGAAATCTTTATATGTGCAACTATTCTAATGTACAATGGAAAGTGTAAATAGATCATTATGATAAGTGTTATTATTGTTAGCAAAAAACGAAATGAACAAAAATTGTGTTAACTGAAATAAAAAAACTAACATAACAGAAGAAACAAAAAGAAAACAACTCTACTAAAATGCATTTTCATGACTCCAAAACTAACTAAATTAAAATAAAAACGGACAGAAATTAATTTTAGATTGTTTTTGATGCATGATATATTATACTACTACTTACAACTTAAAACCTTTACAACCCGTCTGCATTAAATGTGAATGTAATGCTGGTAAACATTTTTAAATGATGCCAGGTAGCACATTAACTTAAATATAAATAAAAATAAATATAAATAAAAATGTTTAAAAGAAATATAAAAGAAAACTGTCCATTTTCACCCTCTTTGGTCCTATTAGGAGAAGTCTTCCCGCACTCTTGAGAGGGAAGAGAAATGCCGGGCCTCAAGGGACCAACTAGTTTTGTCCGTGAACCAGGACTGTGATCAGGAATTCTACATTCCATCTGTGGATTTACTCACAGCTCAGGTATGAGCAATCAGCATGATTCACTAATTCCATCACGCTTGCCATGTTTCTCATTCTATCATTATGTTTCGTGATGAAACTTAGACTCCATTGTCAATTTCACATACACTCTTTTGCCATTTACTTAGGACTTACTGTCATTTGAACTACTGGACATCAACATCGTGCAAGAGCTGGAGAGCGTGCCCAACAACACTCCTGCAGGTCACTTTAAAACTGGAATAAGTCTGTCTTATGTGCTCCTAATATTTAGCATGGATGGCTTTTATTGGTTATGCTTATTAATGTTGAACAGTAAAGATTAACTAAATCGAAACCTCATTCTCTGTCTTTGTCTGTAAATGTATAAAGACATTACTCCATGCATATCGCCTTTGCCCCATGATGGACCTCTTCAGGAGAAACCAACATTGGGGCTGATCCAAGAAGAAACAGAAGCCCAAGGAGTCAGCAGCATCCTAGGTAAAATTACAGCAGAACATTTCTGCACTTTTTGTCTGTATATCACTGTCAGTGATTATGTAGCTGTTTATATTTCTGTACTTTCTCTCATGTCTTATTCACAGATGTGGCTCAGGGCACAGAATTAGAGGGAGTCCCAGCACAAGAGAAAGGAGAGGAGAGCATCATTGGGCCTCAGTTTGTCAGTCCATCTGTTATCCGCTCTCTCACCCTTGAAGTGGCAGAGCATGGGACGCTTTGTGGGAAATGCCCAGCTAAAGGTTTGTGGGGGGAATAATTTCAGCAATTTTCATAATGGGTGGAAACTAGTCCATTTCAGCGTTACTTGAAGTCAGACTGATTACAGCACATTAAGTTGTTACGGCCATGTCACACTGCTAGCGTGAGAAACGTGTATTTTTTTTGGTGTGAATGTTAACCAATGGGTGCGTTCACACCGCGAGCAGGAGCAGCGCGTGAGCAGCAGTGAAGCTGGGGTTTCAGCGCCGAGTCATTCAGGAATTAACTCATTCGTGTGCAACAATATGACAGGAGGCTTTTTTTGTTTGTTAACAAACTTTCAAGACTATTAAGTTTATAAATAACCAACTTACAAAAACAAGTTTATAGTTGTCTTTGTAAAGATGCTCACTTTATATGTATCTTGGAGCCACGGCTTTGACGCTGTACAAACACTTTCAGTGTGAATATTCGCACGTCTCCGCAGCTGCAGTAACAGTTTAGTTACCACTGACGTGAAGCTGACGCGCCACTTAAACTTGTGGTTTGAAACGGCCGTTACTCTGTACAACCCATAATGTAGAAAATCTCTATTGTTACTTTTTTTATTTTAGTGTTGACCTGGCATAAAGTACTTTTAATATTTTTAGTAGGCATTTTCTATTACATTTACATCTATTACACCAAATCATCATATTAGAGTGATTTCTGAAAATTCAGCTTTGACATCACAGGAATAAATTACATTTTAAAATATATTAAATAGAAAACAGTTATTTTAAATTGTAAAAAATATTTCACAATATTACTGTTTTTACTGTTTTTTAATTAAGTATATACAGCCTTGCTGAGCAGAAGAGATGTTTGTTTAACAGTTTTTGTATGAAAGGTATAAGATTATTATTTTTTT
The DNA here is from genome assembly GCA_037950675.1 of Hypophthalmichthys molitrix. Lineage (NCBI taxonomy): Eukaryota > Metazoa > Chordata > Actinopteri > Cypriniformes > Xenocyprididae > Hypophthalmichthys > Hypophthalmichthys molitrix. The sequence continues at coordinate 27,175,141 of CM075494.1, forward strand.
TTTACATTTCATTTTTGCCATTTTAAGTTGTGCGCCCAGCCCCGCAAGGTTCGATGTCACTGTGTGAGAGGAAATCAGAAAAAGTTTCAGAAACAGGAAGCATGATGATATCTGCTCCAGCCCCACTGAAAGTAGAGATGACACAAATCTCCAGCCCTGCTTCACCACAGACAGAGACCACTGAGATAGCTGCTCCCCTGCTGACGCTACCAACAGAACTCGTTAGCACAGGTAACAAGGCATTGAGAATATTTATTTCCGACCATTGTATAATCAGACATTGTAATTGTCAGATCTGTTTTTCTTGTAAATTTCAAATTTTGTGTTTGCCTAAGGTGTGATTTAAAGTAGTCAGCTTCTTACCAATAACAGTAAATTGTTTAATCATTAAAGTGATTTTTCTTATGTTCAGATGAGGGTCACGAGTCTGACATTGAGCAGATCCTGGTGGAACCTGCAGGTGGAGATCTGGTAGAGGAGGGAGAGGAGGAAGTGGATAAGAAAGAGCAAGTTAAGGACACAGAAGCAGCTAAGGAGACTCGCAGCAGAACTTCATCTGCATCTTCAGAAGACTACATCATCATCCTCCCTGATTGCTTTGACACCAGCCGTCCACTAGGAGAGTCCATGTACAGCTCAGCCCTGTCGCAGCCTGGAGAAGAGCCTGCAGAGGGAGACAAACTAGAATCAGTGGAGACCGCAGAGCTTCAGAGCCCCGTTGCTGCTGCTGTTAGTGTGGATGCTAATGACATGCTCTGTGCCTCCCAGACTCTGGACGCTGTGCCGCTCACCCCTGTGATTGTAGTGGCACCCCGGCCCTCAGTCAAATCCTGGTGAGTAGACTGCATGTGAGCAGTCCAGAGGTCATTTAAACGAAACTAGTGATGACCCAAAATTGGCAGCTGAAAATATTTGGCCGAAACCGCAAAAACATAGGTTTGGTTTCAGCCAAAGTAGTTTTGGAGGGTTGTAAACACTGACCTGAAATGTTTAATTAGCACTTCTCCAATGATGCATTTTGACTATGCCAACGCCTGTTTTGTGCTCAACTATTTTGAATAAGCTACAACAGGCACAGGACCAAAAAGCAGGTTAACATAGCAATATGTACAATTTGTTTAGCAGAAATATCAAGAGGCAGCTCATTGCAAATAACTGGTTTAATTTCAGATGCCCAAATTAAATTAATCAAACTTTATTTTCAGTTCAACTAAAGTTAAACTGTAATGTCAGTTTGGATCTTTCTATAAAACATTAATTTTAGTGCTTCACTAATTTAACCTGGAAATAACATTTTTTTTTTAGGATTTTCAATAAAGAAGTGTTATGGCATGAAATTAATAAGATTAAGATTCTGGACTATTCTAATCAAATTTGTGACACTAAATATGTGATCATGTGGTCAAGTTCTTGTTTCCATTTGAAGCAGATGTAGATTGGCCCCTCACAATTTCCCGCCCTTGAACTCTATATGCACAGATTCCTTATTCATTTCTGTCTAGATTTCTTTCACTACATCCTGTAGTTCATAGCTCAGTGTAATTGATTTGTTAAATGTAGCTTTATTAATATGAAATAATTTCAGCACAGAGACACAAGAGCAGACAGATAATGGACCAGAGGGGCAGGAGGGATGTGATCCTACAGAGCCAGGAGATAAGGAGAAGGGTGAGTGAAACACTATAAGATATTAATGTAATAATTCATCATGAATTAGAGCATTTTTCAATGATTATATATATATATAATTTTTTTAAATATAGATTCTGAGCCTAATCAACCTGACCCTGAGAACTCATTAGCATCTGCCAAGTCTGAAACAGAAGAGCTCAGGTGAGATATACAGCACACAGTTACTCGTTCGGTCTCACAAGACCTTGGAACTGCACTCAGGTCAACCATTGCATTGTGTGCTTTGCTTTCTATCACTCGCATTCTCACCGTCTCATTCATGTCTTTCTTCAGGGCCAATAGCATCACAGGTGGATTGGTGAAGGGTGCCCTGTCCGTGGCAGCATCTGCCTATAAAGCTCTTTTCACTGGTCAGACAGGGTCTGAGAAGGTGAGTTTGAGGGGCCGTTCACATGGGATTCTGAATGGAAGACCATTCTGAAACAAGTTGAATTGTTTGTGAGACACTGAAAAATCTCTTCTGTTCTCTATTAAAAGGAAATTTTTACTTATTACTATTGTATATTTCATTACTAGTTTCATATTTTAAATTGTTCCAGTTTTCTGATTTTATAATTTAAAATCAAGTAAAATCAATAAGTTTTTGAATAATCATGTTCTGCAGGACCAATTTTGATCAAACTATGATAAAAATTAATAATGAAGAACAAAGATAGAAGCACATTTTATTTCACATAAAAGTGAGAATTTAAAAATACTATTTACCTACGCCATAAGAAAATCCAAAGTCAAACTCTCATTCCTAAAAGTGGCTCATGCAGGTATACATTTTAATTTAAAATACTAACGCTGCTTAGCAGACATTGCTACACAGTTAGAGCAGTGTATGTTATTATAATTAAGATATAATTGGTAACACTTTACAATAAGGTTAATTAGTTAAACATTAGTTAATGTATTAACTAACATGAACTAACCATGAGCAATATATTTGTTACTGTAATCTTCGTTAATGTTAGTTAATGAAAATACAGTTGTTCATTGTTTGTTCATGTTAGTTCACAGTGCATTAATGAATGTTAACAAGATTTTAATAATGTATTAGTAAATGTTGAAATTAACATTAACAAAGATTAATAAATGCTGTGTAAGTGGTTCATTATTAGTTCATGTTAACTAATGTAGTTAACTAATGAACCTTATTGTAAAGTGTTACCAGATAATTAATAATATGCCATTTTATAGTATAGATAGTGCAAGTAGTGTGTGTTAACACTGAAAATTTCAACAAGAAAACGTGCACTTCAAAAACCCAATTGATGCACTTGACAAAGTGTGGAATGTTGGACACTTCATGCGCTCAGTTGTTGCAGCTTTCCTCTGATGCTGGATGACAAAATGACCTTATAAATTTCATACACTAGAGTACATAGTGCATAGTATAAGTGCAAAGTGTATAATGTGTCATTTGGGACACAAGTCATGTGTTGCACTAGTAAAAAACTTTTTTTTTGGCTGTGTAGCTTCCAGAAGATGCAGCTTCTCATGACGCCATGATGGCTGTGCTGGTAGAGATGGGCTTTGGTGACCGAGCACTAAATCAACGTCTGCTGCAGAAACACAACCGAAACCTGCTGGATGTGGTCAACGAGCTCGTGCAGATGACCGACAATGACTGGTACACGACACGCTACTGAGATGCTGGTCAATTATTTTGTTTCTCTTATATCTGTTTTTTTTTTTTTTTTTTTTTTAGTTTCTCTTTCTATGTGCAATCAGCAGCCCATTCCATTAAACAGACTCTTTCGTTCCATTTGGGTTGTAAAGATAGTGTGTGTGAATCTGTCTGCTCCAATGTGTAACAGATATTCATTAGAGAAGCAGTTCATCACCATAATAACTGTGCTTGTTAAAGTTTGTTGTTAGTGGGCATTAATGTTTTCACAGAGATGATCATGGTAGCTAATGAACACTAATAGGTGATTATTATTTCAAAACTATCCAAGAAATATGTCATGCTTTTAATGAAAACATGATTTGAAAGAACAGTGTATTTAACCACAAATTATTCTAATAGGTAAATATGAAAGGTTCTGCAGTGTGACTGGATATTTTTCATACTTAAAGAGTTTTGTGTTCCAAGGTTTTGGAAAAGTGCAATAGATCTGGCTTTGTGTCTGGACTGGACTGTCTTAATCATCAGCCAAGACCAAATAGAGAAACTTTGAGGCTTCTTTAGAGTTTAAAGTAATTAATCATCTTAACATAGACACAAGATGACAAATTATTCCTTACTGGAGAAATCAAGGTTAAGTTTAATGTGTGAATGTGTGTTTTTTTTTTTTTTAAGTAATTTTGAGCTGTTATTGCTTATAATACATATGGAAATTATTATATTATTTTAAAGACCATTGATTAATTTTTAAAAGGTCCATGAAATAGGGCACATACTGCACTTTGTGAATGCGTTGCCATTTAACTATCTGAAAAACGTCATGGCTTGAATTAGCAATGCATTTGAATAGTTAAATGGACTGAAATGGGCAGTGTTTTAATTTATGCTTTAAATGGTTAAAGACCACAAAGGCAATCATGTCATATTTGACTCTAATTTTAAATGTCGAGATGCATCATAGTGTGAGACAAAAAAAACAACAACAACAGCCTACTGTTCATTCCAAAACAAAATTGAAATCATGCAAATTATATATTTTTTGATAATTAAATAGCTCTTGTATTTAGTGTGATGAATTTATCTCAGCACTTTTCTTCAATGGGAGATTTTGAAACTACCTACTGTCTAGTGGAAAGCATTCCCTATAAATCACTGAGCGTCTTTTGATTTGCTCTTACAAGTGGTACATCCGTAATTTAACCGAACAATCACCTACTTGTTTTTCTAGAGCTAGGGTTTATCTATATGTTTTAGCACATTCCTTAGGAAAGCTGTAGTTGGTCCTGGTGCTTGCAGCGATCAGTAGAGATTCTGGGTGAAATTGTTTGGATCATGTGATTGTAAAGCATAATCAGTGGAGACAGATGCGCCTCACTCTGTGTTTGATGCCTGAATGGAGTACTCATTGTGTCTCTGCATCTAATGTACACATCTGTCTGTAATAAATATCCTAATAAGTCTTACTTTTGCTCGCTGTCATTCATAACCTTGCACCACATATTCCAAAGTAATGATACAACTTGGTTTATGTGGATAAAACAATATTAAACGCACTACACTTAATTCACACTCTATATTTAAACACTGACATGTGGCTTTTCTTACTAGAGTTGTTGGACAAATAAAATTGTTTGTGGCTCAAAAAAGAGTGCAGAAAGCACAATGTCAAAGTTTTTGTGTGCTGGAGGTTAAAGGGATAGTTCACCTGAAAATAAAAGTTTTGTCCTCATTTACTCACCCTCAAGTTGTTTTCAAAGCTGTATGTGTTTTATCTGTTTGTGGGAAATCAAACAGTTTCTGGTCCTCTTTGACTTCCATCGTATCTTTTTCATTATATGGAAGTCATTGGGACCAGCAACTGTTTAGCTACTCACGTTCTTCAAAATATCTTCTTTTGTGTTTAATTAACAGATTAAAGAAACTCATACAGGTTTAGATCAACTTGAGGGTGACAGAACTATCCCTTTAAGCAAACCACACACTAAACTAAACTTTTTCTTTTAGCAATCCAATGCAGTTTACAAAAAGTAGAGGGATCTTTTTTTTGGTCCATTGCCACAAATTAAGTTGAAAATTTGTTGAATAACAGACAGAAGAGAGTTCAGTAAAACTAAACAGTAAAAGTTATTTTTATTTAAGTGAAGTAAAGTTAATGTTTATATTGTAATATGTTTATGTTCATGTTTTATTTTAATAGAATTGCATGGGTAATATAACAGCAAAAAAGACCTGAGTTCCTAAACTTTTTGTCAGTTGAACTCTAATAAGAATACGTACTACATTAGTTTCTTGTACAGTTTGTTTTGTTCCCCCTTTCAGATAAATATGTTAAAACAAGTTCTTAACAGTCCTGGAGGTACTAACAAAGGACTCACAGATGGAAGAGATCATGCTTCAGTGCTATTAATGACAGATCATGATTGAATGTAGTGAACGGGTTTGACATAAATGTGTAAAACTTTTAATTTTTCATATGTCTCCTCTAAATTGTATTTTTTGCAAGAACACAGAGCTTTCTTTAGCACAAATAACTGGGAATGGCTCCACTAAGGCCTGCAGGCAATTCAAAAAATGTTTTGCATTTCTACTCATACATTCTGGTACTAATGGGTTAAAAATTTAATTTAAATCACTATTTGCACTTTGTAACCCCAAATGTCAAACCTCCAGGTTAAAATAGGCAAACATGCATAAATTTCTGTTTTGAAAATAATGCACACCTGAGGTGTAATAGCCACTCCGCTACAAGTCGTGGCCATACTTTTCCATTGTTTTTCTACGTAAACATGCACTTTGGAAAAAATAAATCATTTGGCGATGTGATATCAAGTGGAACTGTAATGCATTCAAGACCTGCCTGAAACTGCTTTAACTGTGCCTTTACATGAAGATAATTGCACACCTTAGAACAGTTGTCAACCAATCAGAATCAAGCATTCAACAGCCCCGATGTATAATTTCTTTTATTCTTTATAAATTAAGTGCCACATGTACCAAAACTCAAGACCAAATAGCAACAGGTCAAAAGACAGGCCCTATTACACTGTAATCAAAATATGTGATACATAAAAAAGTGTAGAGTATCTCTGTGGATGGAATTCTAAAGGTCACTCTTCAACATTTAAGACATTCACAGATTCACAGGGTAAAAAAACAAAACAAAAAAACAATCCCCCATTTAATTCTATAAGCCCAATTATGTTTATAGAAGTGCATGCAATCAAAAGATACGGCAAAAAATATATTTAGATTCAACAGAAGTTGAACCCCTATAAGAACATACAATACATTATTTACCCCTGTGATCTTAAATGATTTCTTTAAAAAAAAAAAAAAAAAAAAAAAATCCATTAATTACTGGAAAACATTCTAAGTCCCTGTTGCTGTTTTAAGCAAAATTTAGTGAGATTCATGCTTAAATGGGAAAAATGTTGCAGAACACCTAATTTCCCAATTATCCCAATGAGCCATCAGCTCAGAAAACAGTCACATTATTAGGAAAATGAAGACCTCATACCAAACGAATGTCTTTACAAAGAGGACATGATTCACATTAAAAAGCTTGTCCAGGCATTAAAAGTATAAATTCCATCCCATGTTAACAGAATTGAGCAAAGAATGTATAAAGACATTCAGTTCATGTCATTATGGCAAGAGCACCGACGGTGTGAGGATCCTACTGGAATTACTCTGTTTATATATTGCTTTTATTCTTTACAAAACAAGTGCCACGTGTGACAAAACTCAACAGTAAAAGAACAGGTCAAAAGACAGATACATAAAACGTGTAGAGTATCTTTGTGGCCGGACCTCTAAAAGTCACTCTTTTCAACATTTAAGACAACAGTGCGAACAAAAAACCATAATCCCCTATTCAATTACATTTCCCCGTAATTGTTAAAAAAAGTATGCTGGTTGGTAAGTAGATATGTGTTCTAAAAGGATTTTCAAGTTTGTTTGTTTTTTAGCTGTATAACTGGAGTTTCTTGTTTTATTTCCTGTTTCAGTTCTTAACAGTTCTGGAGGTACTAACACAGGTCTCATCATGCTTCAGTGCTGTTAATGACAGATCATGATTGAATGTAGTGATATAAATCTGTGTATAACTTTTATAATATATAATATAATTTTTCATAAGTCTCCTTCATTTTATTTTTTTTTTGGTGAGAGAAGAAAGCTTCTCATACCACAAATAACTGGAAAGGCTTGCAGACAATTAAAAAGAATGCTTTGCACTGCTACTGATACATACTGATACATGCTACTGATAATGGGTTAAAACTAAAACTAAAATTAAAAGCTACTATTTGCACTTTGAAAGCCCAACTGTCAAACCTCCAGGCTAAAATATGTAAACCTGCATACAGTCCCATTTTGAAAATGATGTATATAGGAGCACAAAATCTGAATTTGTACCTGCAATAGGCCTTAACACTAATGCTCCTTCTTAGGCCTTAAAAACAGCTTCTTAGTGAGCATGGATGCAAAGCAAGGCACCTGTTTTTTGCCTATAGCAGAGCGATCCCTAGAGTTTCCAACACTGCGTGAGGAAACTTTCCTGTTAACAAGAGTCAGGATCTCAGTGAACTCCAGGGAGGAGCCATAGCGCCTCAAGATTTCACACAGATCCTGGATGTACCATGAGCCATTTACGGTCTCACGGTGAGAGTAATATCCTTTAAAAGAAGAAGAAAACATGTCAATGACTGTTTTAAGTGACATTATTGTGAAATCAAGGATGTCAGTGGCATCAATGCCAATACATTATAGTACAAAGTTAGCAAATCTTGGTAAAACAAAGTAAAAGTATTCACACTGACCCTCAGCCACTGAGTAGCACATAAGGAAGTCTGCTCCTGCTGGAAGGGTGTAGAGCACCCCCGCATCTACCACCACGTCATTGACTAAAGGCACGTTGGCTTGACTGTCCACCACATCCATTGGTATCACAGGATCATCATGTTTGTCACCACGACAAGCCTTGCGTTCAAAGACGTTTACAAGAGGCATAAGATCTGGATTAATACTACATTACTGTAAATACATTGCAAAAGACATTTGTGGATAAACAATAAATTACCTGCAAGATGAAGATCTTGGGTTTCCCTACAAGGCTACGGCACATGTCCCCCTTGAACAAATCTGTGATTTCTTGAATTTCAATCTTCTCATCATAGGCATAGATGTGGCCATTTTCTCCATGACTTAAAAAGATGCAAACGAAACAGTCTGCATCCACATGGTTAGCAGCAGCAGCTGAAATCATATATTATTATGATATATATTTATAACATTTTGGGTTAAACCGAACCTAATCTCCATTCAGAGCATGCTGTGACATACTGTCGATTATCAAAGAAAAACCTTTTGACTTTCCCTCAGGTTATATAAACACGTTGATGAACTTGCATGAATGACCAGGTTGTTAAGCAATTACAGCACATTAGTCAGTTTAATGTACGTTTTTAATGTTTACTCTGGTGCTAATGGAAATACTTTTTTGGTATTTTCAAATTGTTGGAAGAGTACTTTTTATTTATTTATTTGTGGTATTTAAGAGTACAGCTCTACCAGCATTACTACTAATTGTTACACTAATTGAACTGATATTTAATAATTGTTTTATTTTTGCTTTTTTGCACATTTGTACTAAATTAATTAGATTATGAATTAGATTATACTATTACAATAAACAATGCATTATGAATATTTTGAAATAATTATAAATATATTTATTAAATAAATTATAAATATAGATATATTTATATATTTTAAAAAAAATGAATTTAAATATTAAAGTGTAAATATTGTCAACCATCTTTAATCAACAGAATGCCAAAGATGCCGCTCATAAGTCTCTGTATTTAACCTGGAATATTTAAGTTTGGCTCGCATTTCTCAAAACATGCCTGAAAGAGAAAATATTGAGGTACCTTCTTTGATTTGTTCTAAAACTTGATCCCGTTTGTAATCATTATATGCCTTCACTTCAAAATCCAGCTCTTTAAATCTGACAGATATGAAAGAAAATGGAATAAGAATGTTAATTGTTGTTCTGTTACTTTAATCCAAGACAAACAAAATTACTTTCTTCATCAATCAACATATCTTGTTTTGCCAAATACCTTCTAACAAGGTTGTCCCTGTCTGCATTTGTGCCTGAACGGCTGTTTAACCTGAGGTGCCAGTAGAAATTTTCGTGGTTAAAGATCAGAGCCATTCCTCGCTTCTTGTGATTCATCTTATACGCCTCATTAGGATCCAGACTAAATAGACTGACAAATGAGAAAAAAATTATATACACATTTAAAATGAGAAATATTAATATATAAATCAGAATACAACATCTACATGGTTACAATGTATCTTCATTAAAGTTTTACCTTTGATTCAAGCTATCAGTCTCTGTTATGTTCTCTCCGACTGAAAAAGACAAGACAAAACCGAAATCAACACAAACACTAAAATTTGTTTTGCAAGCATGTGAAAATGTTCAGAGGATACATTCCTTTTGGCCACTCAGACAGAGATATTGCACTAACTGTGGTCTAATGTGTGTATTGTGGAATGAATATCTAAAGTTCAGTGAACATACACTGGAGGTCATGTGTGTATTGTGTACTGAGCACCTGGTCAGGCTGGCTGGACTTCAATGGCTTTACAAACAGGTTGTCAAGCATAGCAGACTTAACATAGGCAAATGCTATATTTACACTCTATACACATCCTTCTCTTTTCCTAATTCTGCTACTCGAGTCCTACACGAGTTATAAACGAGATTCAGTTCTACCTGTCAGTCCTGCTGAAGCGCTGTCCTTCTCCACAGCTCCTAAGAACAACAAACAAACATGTCTAAGCTCTGGGACTTTGATGACACGTATGAATTCAGGTCGGCTATTCAGCGATAGTAGTCCGGTTGAAAATCATATTTTATGTATATGATCGTAAAACCTTGTGATTCATGTTTAGACAAATACCACCTACTTCAGGTGTTGGAATAAGGAAATGAAACCTTCTCGTGATCAACATTCAATGTATACAAATACTGAAGTACACTTTTCCCCCCAGAGTAACCAGATAGAAACCTTACCGGGTTCATCGCTCTTGACTTGACTTGCCATCGCTGATTCTGCAGAGCGAATTTGTGTGAAATTATAGAGAGTTTAAACGTCAAACTAACGACAGCAAAAGCAGAGCCGACTAGTCACCGAACACAACAGTTAACCTATCACAGGGCACTAAAATGTTAACCAATCACAGGCCACTACAACGTTAGCCAATCACAGGCGCCCTGTCGCGGTCGAACCTTTGGTCGGACTGGTTGGACTCGGTTAAATGGGTTACAACTTCCGCTTTGAGTTCTTTCTTTTAAACGAAAATATGTCAGAGCAACACTGAAGATATGAAGACATTGCAACCTACATTCACAATTAGCTATATTATATTATTTAGTATGATAATTATGTTTAGATGTCTTATTTAGGTTTGAAGGCATTTTCTTTACGGAGGTAAATGACTTCATTAACAAAAAGCAACGTAGATGAACTAAAAACAATGAATCTGTAATCTGTCCAATTTCTTAAGTAGCCTAAGCAATGTATAATGAGTTTATCAACACGAACAGGTTCATCAAGAGAGTATTCCGTGTAATAAAGTAGAGTAAAAAAATAATACAAAATAAACTCTCTTCATTTATGATCATTTCCCTTTTTAAAATATATATTATTTACAATTTATGATTATATTATTGGTATAAAAAAAAACTAATTTTAAAACCAATTTCCTTTTTACATAATTATTAAAAAAGATTTAAGGGAATAAATAAAGAAAAACATTAAAAATAAATACAATTATTGTGAAGTAATACAATTTAATTGTTTGCACATTTTTTTAATTTCTGAAAGGCATCAAAGAAAGCCAGGTAACCACGTTCATTAAATTTATTTACAACATGGACACATTCATTCTTAATCTTTGCTGAAAACAGCTGTCAGTGTTTTTGTATCGTCACGTTTACACTACATGACTTACGAAAATGATTTTCCAATATTCATACTAAAATAGTTTACGATAGAAAAATAAGTAATGTTTAGCTATGTGGAGGTTACACTTCTTAGCTCAAACTTGTAGTTCTTATACAGCAAAACACAGCAAAATTTAAAATTGTAACTTCATTAACTATTTTGCAGTATGCTCAAGATTAATATATATATAATAACTTAATATATTATGCTATTTAGCTCTGACAAATAATTATAAATCATTATTTACAGTCCCCCCTGCAGTACCTACATGGCCCACTGGGGGGTTTGGAGCACAGGTTGAAAACTGGCAACACAACTGAAAATGGAAGAGCACTTAACACTCCTACTACTAGTAGAATTAAACAACACCCTTTTGAGTTTGTTCATTAAAAAAATTTTTTTTTGACTCATATAAATCATAAAATAGCATATCTCTTGTTGTATTATCTGAAAACAATCCTCATTAGTAAAAAAGACAGTGAGACCAAACAAAGACTTGTTTGTAGTATCTGATTCTATAATTCACTGTCAACTGGACTTCGCTGCAATATTTAATCTGTTTGGAGCCTCATTAATTACAGCATTTTGGGTTCACTCAATAGGCCTATTCATATTTTTCATAAATGTTATCATCAGATTTGTGTACCACACTTTTATTCTCTGTAACATTCACATTGACATAGTCCTCTTCAGAGTCATCCGCGTCCACATTGATATAGTCCTCTTCAGAGTCATCATGATCCATGTTTTTATCATTAGATTCTACATTTTCATAATCAGCCTCATCATCATCTTCATTTTTGTTGTCATAGGATGTACCTGCATACGTATTAGCTGGACCTAGAGACATTGCATAGAGATGAAGGGACATACAGTTATTATTAAAGGAATTGTTAATAAAGACATCTAATAGTTTTTATGAAATGCTATGTTACCTTTTTTTAAAAGAGCACTTCATTGAGTTTCCATATTCTTTTGTTTTTGTCTTCTCTTGACCAGGAGGATGATTATGAGGACAGACAATAAGAGCAGCACAGCTGACACCGCAGCACCAATGACAGGAAGCAGGGAGGCTGAGACAGACACATGGTTTTGAGTTAAACTTTCATTACCAGCAGTCTAGCTTGTTTTAGACTCTTACACATCAATACCTGTGATAGTGATGACCAGCAGTTCAGAGGCAGATGAGCGGAAGGAGCGTGAGGACAAAATGACTTCATAAACACAGCTGTAGTTTCCCTCCTGTGAATAATCTGCCTCAGGAAAGGAGAAGGAGGCAGAGAGATTGACAGCTGACTGAAAATTGGTGATATTTGCTTCTCTAAACAGGTAGAAGGAGCCTCCAGTATACTGAGATTCAGTGGAACAGATGATAGTGAAACTGTCACCCCACGGGATCATTGGCCCCTGAGGCCCAACATCAAACTGTCCATCAGGAGCAATGCGGGGAATGCTGGGCTGCTGCAAGTGCACTAGAAAACAACAAGCATACATTTATATTACAGAGCCTCAAACATTAAATATGAACAGCTTTAAAAAAAAAAAAAAAAAAAAAAAAAATGTCTTCAAGAACTGCATCTTCTCACAATCAAAATTTGATTCACAGCCATTTTACAAATCAGCAGCACAAACACAAACATAAGACATCAATACAGAATTAATTCACCTTTATAATGCAACTAATGCATTGATATGATGTAGACAATGAGACGAGATTAAACACTCACCCACAGTGATTTCAACAGTGTCACTCCAAGGCGACTTTATAATGCTGTTTTTGTAGGAGTAATTACAGCTGTAGCTGCCCTGATGTGAGACGCCTACATTAACAAGGTTGAAAGTCACACCAGATACATGTTTCTCAGAGGATAATATAGATGATCCATTTATGAAGAGGTGGAATTCAGCATCAGCATTGCATCTTGGATTAGGTGTTGTGCATCTGAACTGAATGTTTTCTCCAGGAGAAACAACTGCATGTGTGGAGATCAGGGAAAGAGAGGGCTTCTGCAGGTCACCTGCTAAAGAAATATGCATCTGTTTAAAATTGCATGTTAAGATGAAAATCATGAAATACATGAAGCTTAATGTAATTTCTATTGCTCATTTCTCCCAAAATGTCAAGATGCAAAATATTTACCTGAACAAACAACACCAGAATCTTTACCATGATTACAGTCATGTCTTCCTAGTCCTCTGTGTGAACATTGTGTGAGTTTTCCTTCACCTCCCGAACATCCAACATCATCCAGCCAGATCGATCCACTGCCTTGACCAAAGGCGGCACTTTGAGGTGCACTGATGGCTGATCCACACTGTAACTGTCTGCACACCACAGCAGCATCATTCATGTCCCAGCTATCATCACACACGGTTCCCCACTGACCATTATGATGGATCTCCACTCTTCCACAGCAGGAATCAGACCCATTGACCAATCGTATGTCTGGTAGCTTGTCTTAAAAATGTAAGTACAATGTGATTAAAAACTATCTTGTAAGTATTTGTGTTTGACATTGTTATTATTATTATTATTTGGGGCCAAACACTGTTTATGTTGTTTTTAATCACTTTGCTACTCTTTTCATCACAAGCAAAACAGCAAATATATAATGCCATCTTGGATCTGGAGAAACTTATATACTTTTACCCTGTGAGCAGACGACACCTGCATCTTCACTGTGACCACAGTTATGGCTTCCAAAAGAATTGCGTGGGCACTGAGTGAGGGATAATTCACTTCCTGAACATCCTACATCATCCAACCAGATTGGATCCCTTCCCTGGCCAAAATAAGCCTGGAAGTGTGCCCTAACAGCTCCTCCACATCCCAACTGTCTGCACACCACAGCAGCATCATTTATGTCCCAGGAATCATCACACGGTTCCCCACCGGCCATTATGAAGGATCTCAACTCTCCCAGAGCAGTCATTATTACCATTCACCAACCTGATACTATATCCACCTAAAAAATAAAATATCTATATTATGAATCAACTCACATCTCATGTTAAACTTGCAAACTAGCAAAAACTGTCAGTCATCTCATGTAACTAGAATAAGATCTGAGTTTTGAAAGAATGACTAACAGTCTGTTACTTACCAGCTGCAGAAGTCAGAGCACTGGCTGTTGAGATGAAAAACAGAGACATTTAAAAACATTGTAGGCTTACAACTAGATTTTATGATTGATGGGTGAATTCAGGTAAATTAACCTGAATTCACCCCTATGTAATGATCAGTGGCAGAGCCAGGATTTTTTCATAGGGGTGGCCAGGCAGGGGCCAGCAACCAGTCTGGGGTGGCACAGAAATCTTCGTTATTTTAACATAAAAATGAGTCTGACTATAATGTATTGGACTGTGCCTACAACACAACTGAATACAGTTCATTTGTACTTAATTGTAATTGAGAGTGAATTAGATCATGGAATGCGGAGTGAATTTGTTTGAATTTTTTTTTTTAATCATTCCTCACTTGCAGGCATATTAATAAAGGGGCTCACACTATAGCTAAATTTCAACTTGTTCAGTCAGTTTTGGTTCTCAAAACCCCCAATAGCTTATCTCCATCGTTGCATCTCCATGGATGAGACATGCAGATAACTACATACTGTAGTTCAAAGATTATTCAACCTTCATTGAATTTTATGTATAATCAATGAACTTTAACAATTCTGAGTTTGTCTGTTTCAAAAACTAACCAAAAACATAAACACTAAATGTTTAACTTTCTATATTATCAAAATAAATAATTGCAGCAGTTCTATCATACCTAAATTAAACTCAGTACAAAGAAAAAAAAAAAAAAAGAAAAAGAAAAAGTGTTGTCTTTTGAATTCCCATTTGCTGATGCAGAAGCGGAAGTCAACAGCACATAAATGCCAGAATGTAAAATTAATTATTTTATGCATTTAAAAGTGATACATTTTTGTTTGTACTTTTTTGTACGCAAAATATGGCCCCTGGTGTGCTAAAATAATTACTGTACATACAAATTAAAGAAATTATTTTCATGAGCAGTCAGTGATTGTAAATTTCAAAATCAATCAAATTTAGGTTATATATATATATATATATATATATATATTTTTTTTTTTTTTTTTTTTACAAAGAAATGGCAAGTATTCAAACATGAAGTTTAAAAGTAGAAAGAATGAAATAGTTTTTCTTGTAAAACGTACTACAATAATCTTTGTTTTTTTCAACTTCAAAAAATCTTCTTTTAAAAGAGCATAAGCCACTAGTTTCAGTTTAGTTTCAGAAAGAACAAGTGAGAAAACCTGAAAGATGACTGATAAACATACTTTATTCTATTGTGTAAGAAAGATATGACAACCACACCATTTTACACAGTTAATAAGCTTTAACTGTTCAAAGGATGAAATATTGTTGTAATATTAATATTGTGACATACATGAATGTTCCATCATGAAATTGTAAACTTCATCTGTAATTAAAAATGAGAAATGCAAAGACTGAAAATTGAATTTACCCAGTATCAAAGTGAGAAGAGAAGGTCTAGGCATCCTTGTGTTGTTTCAAAATGCACTTAAGATGTGTATGGAAGCTATATCTCTCTCTTTCAAGACATACAAAACTGCAGTCACTTCTCCTTTTGACCATTAAAAAGAAGGAAAAAAAGCATTTAGACAATAAAATGCGACATCCTTTAAAAAAAATCCTATTCCAAAAATGTCTTTTCATCAATTTTGCCTTTAAGACAAGAATTACATTCCAAACAGATATTCACAATGACATGACATGCTGAGCAATATCTAGTTCTTTTCCTTAAGATTACCTAGACTTCTTGAACTCATTCATCACTCACTATTATAAACTAAGCTGTTAATCAGATTACTATTTGATTTTAAAGCCATACAAAAGCAAAATCACAAGGATGGCAAAGCATTCCTATGAATTTAAGAGGTTACTTCCTGGCTCATGAGATCTCAAGATCTGGTTGGGTCATGGGGGACGAAACCAGAGAATGAAACTGGAGGACGAAACCTGCAAAAATAATAAATAAATAAATCCACAAATAAATAAATCCATAAATAAATAAATCCACAAAATTATACATAAATATATAAATTAATAAATGGCCAAATAAATACATACATCCACATATTCCAGCATAAATAAATATATAATTAAAATGCGCAAGGAGATAAATAATATAATAAATAAAACAAATGTTGGGGGGAAATAAAAAATGTTAAAGGAAACGCTAAATTGAAAGTAGATTTTTTTTTTCCTTTTAACCATTTTAAAAATTCATTTTTGAATGTAGTTTCTTATTTATTTCTCCTTGGCGCAACATGCTAATGAGAGGGTGTCAATCAAACATCTGAAGGCGGTCTCTATGCTGCCATTGGCTGATCGCTGTAAAAGCGCCATTGGCTGACACTGTTGAAAATAGTAGTAGCCTACGCTGCTGATTATATTCTCTTCAGAGATGCATCTATAAACGCTTTAGGTCAATTAGCAGCTACATTTGATGTGGCTGTAGATCCGTTTGCCTGCTAAAAGAGCGCAGTGAAGTTAGTACTCTGAAGAGTATATAATCAGCAGATAGCCTACTACTATTGGCAGCCAATGGTGCTTTTACAACGATCAGAGTAGATGCATCTATACACACATTTGGTCAGTTAGGAGCTAGATTTGATGTGGTAGCGCAAATCCGTTTGTCTGCAAAAAAAGCACAGTAAATATTTGATATTTGCTGTATTTTTGCCTAGGCTGCTAAAGGGGCCGTCTGCAAATTCCACTCTCAGTGCAAAAATATAAACATCCAATCATTCATCCAAATGAAAGATATTTACAAGGTTATAGTAAATGCTTTTGGGCAGACTGACTTACTGTATATGAGCTTCTACCAATATCTTGTAAACAATTATTTTTAGAAAAAATAGGCTACTGTAATTCACCAATTTTTTTTCCCCATGTTTCAAATTTTCTACATTAATGACCAAACTGACTTACTATAGATGAGATTTTGCATTATTCACCTGTAGTAAGTCAGTCTGAACTGTGTACTGTACATACATTAAGGTAGGTACTGGCAAAATCTCACCTATAGTAAGTCAGTCTGGTCATTGATGTGCTACTGTACTTTGAAACATGAAAAAAAACTTGGTGAATTACAGTATTTTTTTTTAATCTAAAAATAATCAAGCTATATTTTAGGCTTTAGTAAAGCTATATTTTAGGCTTTCTTGACTGGGTGTGAAGCATGGTGCTTCATCCATCCATGGCGCGCACAGATTTCTTGAGCTTGAACGGACAAATACACATAAAAGTATGGCAAAAGTTGGAATCGAGAATTATAATTAGCCAATGCTAATATATCTTTGTTATTGAAAGAAATCCCAAAATATGGCTTGACTAAGTGATCCAACTCTGTCATGTTATGCGTTCTTAACCCGATTATGCTTAAATGAACGAGGTCATGTAAACGCGGTAACCCGTTTTCTTTTATCGGAGTAAGGTCATTAACGGCTTAAGCATAAACCGCTCGGAACAGGTCGATTTTTGCCTCTTACCCCAATTTCGCACGGCATATAAACACATTAACCTGCTTTCTGTCGGCTTATTGAAGTGTGCATTTGCGATACGTGACAGAAACGCATCCTTAATGCAGATTTAAATGCATCCAAACAGAGCAAGCGTTTTGCAGGAAAAGAAGAAGGAAATATCACAAATGCAGACTCTTTCAAGACCCAGAAATCTAACCGGATGTGCAGGGCAGTTGGACATAGTGGTATTTTAGAGATAAAACATTATATAAATACTGTTCGGTTTCTCACACAAACCGATCGTTTCATGTCTTAGGACATCAATGTGTCGTCACGAGCCGCAGGGTTTAACTTGGATTTGTCTGTGCACGTTTTTTTGACTCTTATAGATGGTGTTTCCATTAACATGCATTATACGACTGACAGACTGCAACGGTTGGAGTTTAAAATCATCATTTGTGTTCTTCTGAAGAAAAAAAATCACCTACATCTTGGATGCCCTGAGAGTAAGCAGATAAACATCAAATTTTCATTTTTGGGTGAACTATCCCTTTAACGCGTTTATTCTACATTTTCTCTCTTTCTCATCAAATAACCAGACTAGTGAATGGCTTGACACAAACTGTACTGGTGCAGAGTCAGGGCTTAATTCTGTGTAGACATAAATTCATCTACACATGAAATATTAGTTTATCTCATAAATATTAATTTACTTTGCAGCTGCACACAACTACCCCCCCTAGCCTACAACTTTGGCACACTGCCTGTTTTATTTAACTGATATAGATAGATTATAAAAATCTAGCGAAGCTGCTCGACGCACTGGGCAGCCGGAGCGAATGTATAATACATTGAAGTAAAGCGCTAGTACATTGAAGTAAAGTACTAGCATCGATTTAAATGTAAATAATATGCAGCAGTCATAACTTTTGTTTTAGACAACATGGGATAAATTTGAAATGATATGACAGATAGGCTATGAAAAGATATTTATTTGTGTATTTTACAGTCACAGCATATGTATTAGGCCTATTCTATTTTGAGCTTTTTTTTTTCATATAGAAGTGTAGGAAATGTAGGTTATCACTTGCGTATATGTCAAATATACAGAATATAATAGGCGACATGCTATTTTTTCCTTAAAGTCATAACTTTTGTTTTAGGCAATATTCTGAGATTATTTCATTAATATTGAGTATTAATGGATGTCACACAAAACGTTGTTTTATTTTCTCTACCAACTAAACTTCCCATGCAAATCAGAACTGTTTTGTGACTGACTCCTAGCGCACAGAGCAGTGTTTCATTCCTGAATGAATCGGAGTCTTTGAACAAATCAGTTGACCGAGTGATTCAATGGCACAATAGATTATAGAGATCCACTTGATATTTATTCAGTGTTTTGAACGAATCGGTTGAATAAATGACTCATTCATTAACACTATGACTTGCTGCCACCTACTGGCGACATTAATTTCATAATCCAAATATTGTTTCATTTTGTCATTCATTTAATATTTCTGTATTCAAAATGTTGTTTAAAACATTAATCTCATTACATTATGCAATTGTAATTGCTATGCATTTACTGCCCTCTCTGAGCAACATTATCTAACATCTCAGTGAATAGATCTAAAAGCAACTTCAGATGCTGCTTCTTTGCCACCTCTGCAAGCCTTTGGTTGATACTGATTTAATTGGTAACAACCTATAGCGTCATATTATTCTAAAAACTTCACATTAAAGATAGCATACCTACAAATTTAATAAGATTAGGAAAAAAATCCTATTTAAACGTAAAAAAAAATCCCCTGAAAATCAATTGCCCTTATGGTAAAGTTAATTTTTGACACCAACAGATGGCAATAAATATGCTATAAAAATACTCTTCATCTCTTTATTGTTAGTGTTATTTCAGGGTTTTGATATCTTCTTATAACTGAGAGAGCACTATAATGGCTATATTTAACACTATATTTATTTAACATTACCCCTAAAATTTAATTCGGCTTTTTTTTTTTACGTTTTTTTTTTCAATGTGTGATGGCCTATTTCAAATTGGCATCTCAAACGAGTTCACCTCAGTCATCAAATCATGACATCCAATTCCCATTTTAATAAAGTCCATCTCTGAACTAATAGCACCACTTTGAGGAACTAATAACATGTAATATTTTATTCATATCTGTCATATTTTAAATTCATCCCATGTCCAAAACTCAGGGTGTTGTCCAAAACAAAAGTTTTGACTGCTGCATATTTACACTTAAATCGATAGGCTACTGATTTGCGCTTTACTTCAATGTATTGTAATTCGCTACGCGCTGCCCAGTGCGTCGAGCAGCTTTGTTGTAGGCTGGGGGTAGTTGTGTGCAGCTGCAAAGTAATTAATATTTATGAGAAAGAGATTAAATGTAGTTGCAATTAACACGTTAAGAATCTGTACAGCTGTAGAGCGAGGGACTATATTCTGTTGAACGGATGAACAACTGATGACGACATGGTTTGACGTCTGGTTGACCAATCAGCAGAAAGAAGCGTTTCGTTCCCGCCCACATGTAGAGATCGAATATTCAAACTGATTATTCGTTTCCAACCCCAGAACGAAAAAAGAAAAATCAAGCCATTTTTTTGTTTTTTTCGTTTTCATTTTAAAAATGAAAAACGAAAAAAAGTGTGGTTTTCTCGTTTTTCTGATTTCAATATTAAATACCCTGATTTAGGCCTATTCATTTGAATGAAATATGTTTCCCTCATTTGAGTGGGAACTTTTTGGGGAGTTCTCGGTATTGTGTAACAAATAAAACACTGACAACTTGTAATATTTTAAAACAACGTGTGTCGTGCGTGTCAATCAACATTAGAGCGCCACCCTCAGGCCGCATAACGCAACGTCTGCCAAAGTGTTCTGTGTGTTCAGCTATTAGAATATAAAGCTTGCAAAATCTTCCAGAATCTTCCCAACCTAAATTTAAGGTCAGGAGCCGCTACTGGAAACAAATGTTACGCTTGATAAAGATTGTATATATTTATATCTAGCTTATATTATGAAATGCGTTCAAAACACTGAATGAATCAAGTCTTCATTCATTAATTTCAAATGATTTTACATAATTAATTAATTTAAATGAATAAATATTTTAATAGACTCATTTATAACATTAAAAGAACATTTTGTCAGAACCTATTATTTTGTTTGGTTGTCGGTTTTGTTTTCAGAATATCTGTCTCTAAAAAATATATATATATAGATTATCCAGTCATAAGTTAAGCTTAAAAGAAAATATAATATATCTGACATTTAACTTATAGGTCACTATTAGCACTAAGTATACAGTCTAGGATGTAAAATGTACAATACAGACTAAGATGAATTATGTAGCCTACATTAACAATGATTTGGGGCAATTAAAATGCATTATAATGGAGGATTATGAAAAGTTTTTCTTATTTAAAACGTGGCGCTTCCAGTGTGCGAGGTCCTGCAAACCCCCCACCCGGTGTCTGTCATAGACTGTAAAAAAGGGTGTCTGTCCGCTGAATGCCCCTCCGATTCTCCTCCGTGGTCATGTGGGAAAGTGAATATTTTACAAAGAAAACATTAAAACTACAGTTACATTTACACCCTTCCAACAAAGAAATGGATCGATGGATATTTTTTTTTTTTTGAGACGAATATAATTATCTGGGGATGCCACCGGAAGTGGCGCTGCTACCTGCCGCTGCCAGAGAGAGCACCTGGCCATGCTACTGACAGGGATTTCAACTTCAACAGGCCTCTCACTCTCGCTGGAATTCATACTCGTCTTCTGTGAACACAGTAATACCCGCCTTCTTTGATTTGATTGGCCGTCTCTCAGTCATTTTGACATTGAGGAGCGCTGTTAGACCGTTGAGACAGATCAACCTTAAAACTTTTTGTCATCCAAATAACAAACAGAGCTGCGCGTAATGGAGTGAAATATTGAGGGACAATTTGGCCATTTTTAATTTTTGGGGAGACTTGCCCCTCTAAATGTCTATTGTGGCTATATATCTAACATATACTCTACATTTCATACAGTTATATGTATCATCTTCTACATTTATAATGTACGACTGCTATACAAAGAGTCAAAAGCACATCTTAGGCCTACCTAATGCAGCAGCCGCCTCTTTTCCGAGTTGCGTAGATGTTGATAGTAGAAGAATCAGAACCCCCTCTCCTTTAGTTGTGGGTTTATTTTGAAAAATTAATAAATATCTATTTAGTTTAGTTAGCCTGCTATTTAGCATAAGCCTAAATTATAGTAGAAACAGAAAGAGAAGAGAGTCCTCTCATGTACCACGATATGATTTGAATAGAATGGGTTTCTTGTTTTTTTTAAGAGAGTATGCATTGACGTCACTTTCCCGCCGGAACACCCCCTTCAGCCGGAGTGGAAAAAAGATAAGCAGCTTTCCATTCGACAGGGTCCCTATGCAGCGTTCACTGCTCCCTACTCCCTGAGCACGGTATATCAGTTGAAGTGGACTTCGCTGACAATAATCGCTCATTTGGAACGCCCTGCAAACATCATTAAAGAAAGTCAACGACGGCGTGGCGCAGATTATATCACATCACATAAATAGATATTATAATTTACTTTCGAATTTAAAATGGACTCTTAAGAGATTTGAAGTTGTAACTGTCATGCCATATGAAAATAAATTCTCATTTGGTTAACTGTATAAATGTATTCTTAATCCATGATTTGGGTCTCATCTCGTGCGCTTTCTTCTCCACGCATAGCCGCATAGTAAACTCTCCTGAGGTAAATAAAGTAAAATAAAAAAATGACAGAGCCTCAGCTGCTTTTCAACACTTTTACGTTGTCATGCCTATTCATACAATAAAATATACAAACGTAACACTCATCGCCATAACCATTCATACTTTCGTTCGTATAATAACAAAATGTATGAATACTCAAAACGCATACGTACGTTCCTCCATCTCAGAGCCGTTTAAAAACTCTTTCAACGGCTCTGCTCCATCGTAGTTCTGATTGGTGACGCGGTGCGCAATGAGAGTTGGGTGATTTTACCTCTCTACTTCCTGTGAAGTGATGTATCGATGTTCCTTAATTCCCTATGCCGTTCGCAGTGCCCTTCGAACTGAACATGTTCGCACCCTTCGGATAGGAATCTCACTTAAGATGGCGAAATACCCTGTGAAGTCCACTTCGCAGTCCACTTACGGTCGAATGGTGTTCCTTAAAACTTACCAAAGATTCAGTGATCCATGGATGTTGACATGAAATCGTGTTTCCTGACATTTATATGTGAGTTTCCTGACATTTATATTTATATATATTTCAACGCTGGGAAATACATAAAGCAAATTTGCCCGTGAACCAGTAGCTACGGAGCCCCTAAAGGGATGTGGTGGTGGAAAAAAATTGGGATGGGAGGAAATTTTTTTTTCAAAACTTTTGCGTTCCCCCGAGAAACTTTGCGTTCCCTTTGCTGCAAGCTCGGACAAACACTTCCTCTTTAATGTCCCGCTGGCTGGCAGATATGTTTCAGTTAGTCCCGTACGTTAATAATGCACACAAAATGACGAATGGAACTAACTGAAACACTACTGCCAGCCAGCGGGACATTTAAGAGGAAGTGTTTGTCCGAGTTCACAGCAAGGGAACGCAAATATCTTTGCGAGGGAATGCAAAAGATTTTAACATTTTTTTTTCTCCTCCCATCCCAAATTTTTTTCCACCACCACGTCCCTTTAGGCCAGGGCTGTGAGTAGCGGCTCCTGGCCATAACATAGGGCAGGATCTTAGCGCTAATTTCTGATAAACATTTTGTAAGGTTCATATATCCTAATTGCTGAACACATCAGACACACTTTTGGCAGAATTCTAATGTCCCTGCGTTATTCAGCCTGAGGGTGGCGCTCTAATGATGACTGACTTACTTTAGTACACAGGACAAACGCATAATGCCATCTTAGAATTCTCTTCATGTAGTATTTATTACCGCCGAATGTTGTAGAATATTTATTGTTTAGAATATTGCAAGTTATGTAGGAACGTGAGGAAAACAAAGTCATTCAAAGAACAAACATAAAACAAACACAACTACTGTTGTGACCTTATATTTCCTGACCTTATGCGCCAGAGAAACAAGCGCGCTGCCATCTTTACAAAATTGTCTTTGAACTTACGTTTTTGCGGTAGCTCTGTACATTTCAGTGGCATCGCTGTCAATGAATATTCAGCTGGTGAAGTGGATTTACCTGTTGTAAAGTTAATAAAAGTTATCATGAGCATTGTTATGTTTAAAGCAAATGTCAGTAGACCGAGAAGATTTTAAAACGAGCATTCATAAATATGTAAGATCGCTGTGGAAATACAAACCGGAAGTCAAAAGACAACAAGCGCAGCGCTGAAAAGGGGCAGAGCTACATAAAGGCTCTTCACATGAGCACGTTTAAACTAAAGGGTTTATACTTTCATTAATTTGATAAGCTACTCAACAAAGGAAGAGCACAAATGCCAACTAGTTAATGACCTGATAGCTGACAAATAGCCAGCAGCTGAAACAGACTGATATCGTCTTGGTCTGGAGTAAGGAGTGAGGTTTACTTAAGGTAACGTGAAAATTAGTGGGGCGGCCAGAAATCTGTTTCAAGACTCTCTTTGAGAGCGTGCTGCAGTTCCAATTTTAACCACAGATTTACATGAGAAATTTGTGAGGCGCTGTAGAGCTGGGGAGGGCTCCGAGACCGTCTGCCCCGCTTATCGTAATACATGCCTGGCGCTGATTCCGAATCCATGCGCTTCATTTTAATATATCCTGCTCACTTTACGATAGTCATTTAAAATAGTCAAGAAAATACGAAAAAAATTTTTTTTTTGCAGAATGCTGAACACATTTATAATTTATTATTAATTCAGTGTACGAGGTCTATGTTTGGATGAATATTTTGCCTGTACAGACGAGCCGCGGCTGCTGTGAACGCTTTATATACATACAATATAGGTAAGTCTAAATCCGAGTGATCACTTACCAATGTTATATATATCATCCAGCCCTAAAACTTGTATTGTTTTTGTCAGTGTTTATTTAAAGGGCACCTATTATGCCCCCCTTTACAAGATTTAAAATGTCTCTGATGTCCCTGGAGTGTGAAGTTTTAGCTCTAAATACCCCACAGAATTTTTTTCATAGCATGTTAAAATTGCCACTTTTTGGGGGTGAGCAAAAACGCACCGTGTTAGTGTGTGTCCCTTTAAAGGTGCAATGTTTAAAATTTAGGAGGATCTATTGACAGAAATGCAATATATGTTTTGAGTGGTGTATAAAGACCTTACATAATGAACCATTATGTATTTATTACCTTAGAAAGACCCATTTCTGTCTACATACACCGTGGGTCCCCCTCCATGTCAAGTTGTCATTTTGCATCGGCATGTTTCTACAGTAACCTTAGTCTCGTGTAGCCAGACCTTCAGACTGATGGCAGAAGGTCTGGACTCTATTGCAGCTTTCATTGGCCAAGGACCGCCCAAGAGGACGTTTGACTGACATGTAACGCAACCAATCACAGTTCGTTTTGTTCCGCGTCATGTTTAGGGGCATGAAAATGTAAATTCAATGTCCCTGCAATAACAGACCGGCGTGCATCTTATTAATTATTCATTAAAGAACGTTGTGCGAGTTTACTGCAACACTGGAGCTGCGAACTTCACATACTTTTGAAAATCCAGCGTTTGGTTGATCCTGGTAAGCGCTTGTAAACATGACTGCGTTCTAGGGCAGTGGTTCCCAACCTGTGGGTCGCGGCCCACTAGGGGGCCTCAGTGATCCTCCAAGGGGGCCGCGAGATAACTTAAAATTAATTTAAATATATTAATATAATTCATTAATTTTATTATTAATACTCTACATTAGAAGAGATAAATTAAATAAATAAATAATACATTTAAAACAAAGCACCACCTCTTTCGTAGCCTACGTATTCTGCATGAACACAGTTCAATATATTCGCGTAGTTGCCGAAATTAATGTACTACCGTGAGTGTTTTATAACGGATGCTCGCCGAGCGTGTTTTGGAGAAATTTGTGAGGATCTGTCATGTTTATGTACACATGGACATCAGACGCTCCACAATTGCTTGTTCTGACGGAAGAACTGTTCAGTGATGACATCGACCCACCTTCAGATCGCTGAGCTTCCACGCATTTAGAAAGTTTTTATTTTTCATTTGTATTTTGGTTTGTTTATTAATTTTGAATGGATCCGTACTAAATGCAGCTCTTTGGTATCTCCCTGTGGTCTTGTTTGGTATGGCAGGTTGACTTGTGCTTATTTAAGTTACTGTTTAAAGTTAAAGTTGCATAGTTTAAGTTGAATGTCTGCAATGTCTGCATAAATTGTTTTAAGTCGAATGTTTGCAAAGTATGTTTGAAAAAAAGAATACTGATGCTTTAAATCTATTTTGAATTTCTTCCTTAGAAAACAATGGGTTTAAAAATGAATAACACTAGAATACAAATGTTTTTGTTAATAAAAATAAATAAATAAATAAAAAAGTAGTGGTGGTGTGGGGGGCCTTGCAGTGTTGATTCATAGAGGAGGTGGGCCTTGACTTAAAAAAGGTTGGGAACCACTGTTCTAGGGGGTTTGGCGTCACAGAATTTGTTTCCAGGTGGACTGTTAAAGAACGCGACACACACATCTCCTGGACATCCTGTATAATTCAACCAACCAGATGACGACTTCGAAACTCCTGAAGTGTTTCCAGGTAAGTGTGCCGCATCAGACGTTCAGCCAGTGGTCCATGGGCGTGACATCTGAGGCTGAGACTACAGTAACCCTAAATGGACAAACTGCTCTACAGAGTGCATTTTGTCTCTATGTTCGTTGGTGTTTTTAGAGGCAGCTGTCACTTTGAATATGCATGCAAAACAGGAGTGGTTTTACAGGTGGAGGCCACTGACATTTTTTTCCCTACTCATCTTTTCTGACTGTTTTTCACTAGTTTTGTATTTGGCTAGGGTCATTGTCACTACCTTTAGCATGAGGCGATACCTGGACCCTACAGAGGTTGCACAGGCAGTCCAACTCCTCCAGGATGGCACATCAATACGTGCTATTGCCAGAAGGTTTGTTGTGTCTCCCAGCACAGTCTCAAGAGCATGGAGGAGATTCCAGGAGACAGGCAGTTACTCTAGGAGAGCTGGACAAGGTCGTAGAAGGTCCTTAACCCATCAGCTGGACCGGTATCTGCTCCTTTGTGGGGCACCTCTGGGACATTATGTTTCGGTCCATGCGACGCCGCCAGGTTGCACCTCAGACTATCCAGGACCTCAGTGATGCTCTGGTCCAGATCTGAGAGGAAATACCCCAGGACACCATCCATCGTCTCATTAGGAGCAGACGTTGTCAGGCATGCATACAAGCACGTGGGGGCCATACAAACTACTGATACCATTTTGAGTTGCTGCAATGAATTGATTTTCAGGGTGTCTTTGAATTCAGTCCTCTGTAGGTTGATAATTTTCATTTCCATCAAATGATGTGGCATCCTTTCGATTTTGGTCATATCACCTACCCTTAATTATTTGTATAGCCTAAAAACTCTTTTTAAAACCAATTTTCTTTTTGTGTAATTGTCCTTTTAGTTAAAGGAATTAAAAAATGTAAAAGATTTAAGAAAAAAGAAAAGAAAAAACAATTATTGTAAAGTAGTGCATTTTAAGTATTTGCAAATTATTTGAATTTTCTGAAAGGCATCAAAGAAAGCCAGGTAACCACGTTCATTAAATTTATTTACAACATGGACACATTCATTCTTAATCTTTGCTGAAAACAGCTCTGTCAGTGTTTTTGTATCGTCACGTTCAATTACAAATTACACTACATGACTTACGAAAATGATAGGCTGTATTTTCAAATCTTCATACTAAAATAGTTTACGATAGGAAAGTTTATTGTTTAAGATAAGTAATGTTTAGCTATGTGGAGGTTACACTTCTTAGCTCAAACTTGTAGTTCTTATACAGCAAAATTTAAAATTGCAACTTCAAATATTTTGCAGTATGCTCAAGATCCTAATAGAGTAATTTAGCATATTACTCTATTTAGCTTTGACAAATTATTTACAGTCCCCCGACAGTACCTACATGGCCCACTGGGGGGTTTGGAGCACAGGTTGAAAACTGGCAACACAACTGAAAATGGAAGAGCACTAAATACTCCAACTAGTAGCAGAATTAAATAACTCCCTTTTAAATTTGTTCTTTTTACATTTGTTCATATAAATCATAAAGTAGCATATGTTTCTTTCATTCACTTTCAACTGGACATTTTGGGTTCACTCAATAGGCCTATTCATATTTTTCATAAATGTTATCATCAGATTTGTGTACCACACTTTTATTCTCTGTAACATTCACATTGATATAGTCCTCTTCAGAGTCATCTGTGTCCACATTGACATAGTCCTCTTCAGAGTCATCCGCGTCCACATTGATATAGTCCTCTTCAGAGTCATCATGACCCATGTTTTTATCATTAGATTCTACATTTTCATAATCAGCCTCATCATCATCTTCATTTTTGTTGTCATAGGATGTACCTGCATATGTATTAGCTGGACCTAGAGACATTGCATAGAGATGAAGGGACATAATTATAAAAGGAATTGTTAATAAAGACATCTAATAGTTTTTATGAAATGCTACGTTACCTTTTTTAAAAGAGCACTTCAAATGAGTTTCCTTATTCTTTTGTTTTTGTCTTCTCTTGACCAGGAGGATGATTATGAGGACAGACAGTAAGAGCAGCACAGCTGACACCGCAGCACCAATGACAGGAAGCAGGGAGGCTGAGACAGACACATGGTTTTGAGTTAAACTTTCATTATCAGCAGTCTAGCTTGTTTTAGACTCTTACACATCAATACCTGTGATCGTGATGACCAGCAGTTCAGAGGCAGATGAGCGGAAGGAGCGTGAGGACAAAATTACTTCATAAACACAGCTGTAGTTTCCCTCATGTGAATAATCTGCCTCAGGAAAGGAGAAGGAGGCAGAGAGATTGACAGCTGACTGAAAATTGGTGATATTTAATTCCTTAAACAGGTAGAAGGAGCCTCCAGTATACTGAGATTCAGTGGAACAGATGATAGTGAAACTGTCGCCCCACGGGATCATTGGCCCCTGAGGCCCAACATCAAACCGTCCATCAGGAGCAATGCGGGGAATGCTGGGCTGCTGCAAGTGCACTAGAAAACAAAAAGCATACATTTATATTACCGAGCCTCAAGCATTAAATTCAAACAGCTTTAAATAAAAATGGCGTCAAGAACTGCATCTTGTCAGGAACAAAATTTAATCCACAGCCATTTTGCAAATCAGCAGCACAAACACAAAAAAGACATCAGTACCTGTGATAGTGATGACCAGAAGTTCAGAGGCAGATGAGCGGAAGGAGCGTGAGGACAAAATGACTTCATAAACACAGCTGTAGTTTCCCTCATTTGAATAATCTGCCTCAGGAAAGGAGAAGGAGGCAGAGAGATTGACAGCTGACTGATTCTTGGTGATATTTGCTTCTCTAAACAGGTAGAAGGAGCCTCCAGTATACTGAGATTCAGTGGAACAGATGATAGTGAAACTATCGCCCCACGGGATCATTGGCCCCTGAGGCCCAACATCAAACCGTCCATCAGGAGCAATGCGGGGAATGCTGGGCTGCTGCAAGTGCACTAGAAATTAAAAGCATACATTTATATTACCGAGCCTCAAGCATTAAATTCAAACAGCTTTAAACAATAAAACAATAATACAATAATAAAATAAACAATAAAAAATATCTTCAAGAGGGTCTGCATCTTCTCGGGATCAAAATTTTATTCACAGCCATTTTAAAAATCAGCCGCACAAACACAAACATAAGACATCAATACAGAATGAATTCACTTTCATTCAAATAATGCATTTATATGTAGACAATGAGACGAGATTAAACACTCACCCACAGTGATTTCAACAGTGTCACTCCAAGGCGACTTTATAATGCTGTTTCTGTAGGAGTAATTACAGCTGTAGCTGCCCTGATGTGAGACGCCTACATTAACAAGGTTGAAAGTCACACCAGATACATGTTTCTGGGAGGATAATATAGATGATCCATTTATGAAGAGGTGGAATTCAGCATCAGCATTGCATCTTGGATTAGGTGTTGTGCATCTGAACCGAATGTTTTCTCCAGGAGAAACAGCTGCATGTGTGGAGATCAGGGAAAGAGAGGGCTTCTGCAGGTCACCTGCTAAAGAAATATGCATCTATTTAAAATTACTTGTGAAGATGTGATGAAATACATGAAGCTAAATGTCATTTCTATTGCTCATTTCTCCTAAAAT
Organism: Hypophthalmichthys molitrix; assembly: GCA_037950675.1. Taxonomy (NCBI): domain Eukaryota; kingdom Metazoa; phylum Chordata; class Actinopteri; order Cypriniformes; family Xenocyprididae; genus Hypophthalmichthys; species Hypophthalmichthys molitrix. The sequence goes on from CM075494.1 coordinate 27,205,385, forward strand.
AATGTCAAGATGCAGAATATTTACCTGAACAAACAACACCAGCATCTTCACCATGATTACAGTTGTGACTTCCTAGTCCATTGTGTGAACATTGTGTGAGTTTTCCTTCACCTCCCGAACATCCAACATCATCCAGCCAGATCGATCCACTGCCTTGACCAAAGGCGGCACTTTGAGGTGCACTGATGGCTGATCCACACTGTAACTGTCTGCACACCACAGCAGCATCATTCATGTCCCAGCTATCATCACACACGGTTCCCCACTGACCATTATGATGGATCTCCACTCTTCCACAGCAGGAATCAGACCCATTGACCAATCGTATGCCTGGTAAGATACAAAAATGTAAGTACAATGTGATTAAAAACTTTATGTATTTGTATATTATAGGTGTTTGACATTGTTTGGAGCCAAGCACCTAATGTGCAGAGCCCCTTTGCTTTCTCTTGTTTTTTTATTTAATATATAAATTATTATTATTTGGGGCCAAATACTGTAGGTTTTGTTGTTTTTAATCTCTTTGGTATCTTTTCATTACAAGCAAAACAGCAAATATACAATGCCATCTTGGATCTGGAGAAACTTATATACTTTTACCCTGTGAGCAGACGACACCTGCATCTTCACTGTGACCACAGTTATGTGTTCCAATAGGATTGTGTGAGCACTGAGTGAGGGATAATTCACTTCCTGAACATCCTACATCATCCAACCAGATCGGATCCTTTCCCTGTCCAAAACTGGCGCTGGAGGTTGCACTAACAGCTCCTCCACATCCCAACTGTCTGCACACCACAGCTGCATCTTTAATGTCCCAGTCATCATCACACACTGTTCCCCACCGGCCATTATAAAGGATCTCAACTCTCCCAGAGCAGTCATTATTACCATTCACCAGCCTGATACTATATCCACCTAAAAAATAAAATATCTATATTATGAATCAACTCACATCTCACAACATGTTAAACTTGCAAATTTACAAAAACTGTCAGTCAACTCATATAACTATAAGATGTGAGTTTTAAAAGAATGACTAACAGTCTGTTACTTACCAGCTGCAGAAGTCAGAGCACTGACTGTTGAGATGAAAAACAGAGACATTTAAAAACATTGTAGACTTACAACTAGATTTTATGATTGATTATTTATGAATAATTCAGGTTAATTAGGACATTTTTTCCTATTCATCTCAATGGCAAAAAAGTGTCCCAAATAACCTGAATTCACCCCTATGTAATGATAAATAATAATTTAAATTAAAACTTCGTTGCATATTAACTGATAAAATATGTTAGAATGTTGTCTATGTAAATACACAGTCAACACACTGAATTATTCCATGTGTGCCATAGCAGAACTGGGCTGTGACTGACAGGAAAAGGCCATTATCATACTGTAGCCAGATGTAGTTCTTCCTCTTAATGAGCCCTTAAAAAAAATTCTGGTATGTTAAAATAATGGCGGCATTCACATACAAACGAAATAAATATATATTTCTGTCTGAGCCCTGTTATATCATTTGAACATTCAAAATCAATCAAATTTATGTTATCAAAAAAATAATTACAAAGAAATGGCAAGTAAATGAATCAAACATGAAGTTTTAAAGTAGAAAGACTGAAAAAGACTGATATTGTTTTATTTACAACTTCAAAAAAAACTTTTTTTAAAAGCGCATAAGTTTCAGTTTAATTTCAGAAAGAACAAGTGGTAAAGGCTCTGAGAAAACCTAAAAGATGACTGATAAACATACTTTACTCAAGTGTGTAAGAAAAATACGATACTCCCACCATCTTACACAGTTAATAAACTTTCACTAAACTGTTTAAAGGATGAAATATTGTTGTAATATTAATATTGTGACATACATGAATGTTCCATCATAAAATTGTAAACTCCATCTGTAATTAAAAATGAGAAATGTAAAGACTGAAAATTGAATTTACCCAGTATCAAAGTGAGAAGAGAAGGTCTAGGCATCCTTGTGTTGTTTCAAAATGCACTTAAGATGTGTATGGAAGCTATATCTCTCTCTTTCAAGATATATAAAACCAAAACTGCAGTCACTTCTCCTTTTAACCATTGAAACGAACAAAAAGAGCAAAAAAAAAAAAAAAATAGACAATAAAATGCAACATCCTTTTTTTTTTTTTTTTTTTTTTTAAAAAAAAAACCCAGCCTATTCCGAAAATGTCTTTTCATCAATTTTGCCTTTAAGACATGAATTACATTACAAACAGATATTCACATGCTGACATGACAAGCTGAGCAATATCTAGTTCTTTTCCCTAAGATTACCTAGACTTCTTGAACTCATTCAAAATGTTTTTTAACTGATAATATTTTTGTGGGCACAAATATGTTGATTGATAGGGAAGACTGAACTGTGGAATAACATCCATTATAGTCTGTTTAAAAGCACCTTTTGTTATATACATGATCGAAATTCCAAAATTGACACTTGCTTAGTGCTAAATAATAATAATAACAATATGTTTTATTTATAGCAAGAACCCAAGGACATTTTACATAATGTTGATAGATACAAATATACAATCAGGATACAACAACAAGAACAGGCAGACAGACAGTGATCATATAACATGCTAATAACCAAAGTAAGCATGGACCTGAAACTGAAAGTAAACAATCAGTTAACAAAACATAATTTAAATAAATGAGTTTTGAGATTAGTTTTGTAAGGAGACAGCGTGAAGTTTTTGTGGGATTTTATTCCAACGCTTAGGAGCTAAAAAGCTAAATGCCCTACCACAGTTTGAACTTAGGTACTGCAAGCAAATTCTCAGAACTCGATCTCAGAGTATGGGCAGGGACATAGTTTATTAATTCTAAAGGTAAGAAGGTGCTACACCATGACATACCTTAAAAATAGGACAAGTATTTTAAACTGAATGTGAATGGGAGCCAATGCTGCTGTAGGATATGAGTGATGTGAGCTGATTTTTGTTAAATGTAAAGGCACGAGCAGCTGCGTTTTGAATTAGTTGCAAGCGATTAAGGGCTTTAGTGGGTAGGCCGTAAAAAAAAGAGTTACAATAGTCCAGACGTGAAGATATAAAAGCATGGACAACAGTTTCAGCATCTTTGAGATTTAATGGTCATATACGGGCAATATTACGAAGATGAAAAAACCAGACTTAACAAGCTGATTGATACGGGGTTCAAATCATAATTTAGAATCAAAGAGATTGCATATAGTAGGTGATGGATAAACTATAACTCCATCAATATGAATGAAGAAGTCATGTTGGGAGGAGACAAGGGATTTAGGGCCTACTAACAGGATTTTTGTTTCCTCAGTATTCAGTTTTAATCCATCCATACTTTGAGATCATATAGGCATGATATAATGGAAGGGGGAGGAAAAACAGAATTGGACTAAGCAGTAAGATAGATTTGTGAGTAAAATGAAATAAATAAGTGAGGTAAATGTGAGTAATTTTGGCTTTTGAAATGATTGCCTGACTCTCCTCTCTCTGGAGAAACCATGTCAGATATGCAGTATTTCAAAATGGAGTTCAAGTGTAGCATTCAGTGTGATTTCCAAACCACTGTGATTTTGCAGAATCCAGAGAATAGCTCTGTTCTCAGCAAAAGAAGTTACACTGATAAAGCTGTGAAGCAAGTTTGAGGAAGTGTCCTTTTGGACACAAAGAGTCTGAGTGTGCAACATGTTGCCAGCATGTTCAGCATTTCCTTGTATAGAACACGGAACTAAAAACTGAACTTACACTGTATTTGCAGTAATTTAGTAAAACATGACAGCTATTTTCAGAGGAAACATCATATATTAGACTATTTAAACTATATATTTTTATATAAAATTAATTCTTTATTTAACACGTGGGCAGTCATGACAGGCAGACAGCACACAGTAACAGTAACTCATTAGTGGGTGTTGGACACAAGCAACAGTTGAGGGAGGAAGACACACAGCAGAGCGGTAGTGGGTAAAAGTGTCACAATGTAAATGGGCACAGCTATACCGCTTGCTCTCTCTCAGAGGTTTCTTTTTGGATCCTTCCTTAGAAAACACATCATGAGAATCTGTCAAAAAACTTTTTTTTAACAAAGTTCTTGTTGCTTGCTCCATTCACAATTGCTAAATTGCTAGTGCCACCATTTTCAGTGAAGTAGAGAACTGACAAACTTTGCTATAGGAATAGCGAATCTGCACTCACAAATTCCAGACTACACAAATAATGACTAAAGACAAGTCTGCTGTATTTTAATATTTAGGCAACAATTTAAATCTTTAATATAAGTGCTTAATAATGTCCACTGAGTCATTGTTCTCTTGATTTACAAAGAATAATTCATATTGTGACATTGTTTGTAAGATATAATGAATTAATTCACTGCTAACTGTGCTTGTTCCTTGTGTGGTGACGTCCGGCTCCATTTTTCATCAGTGTGTGGTAAATGAATCTTGAAATCCTTCAGAAGTGTAAAAGTAGGTCCTGTGTCCTTTTTTATGTTTGAAAATCAGTAATGCATTTCATCAAATAACTTTCATAAGTCTTCATAGTTATTGTCCAGCATACTTTCGTGTTCTGTAATACTGACATTGACATAGTCCTGTTCTGAATCGTCTGTTTCTACATTGACATAGTCCTGTTCGGAGTCATCCTGATCTACATTTACATAGTCTTGTTCAGAGGCAGAGTTGACATCTTCATGATCTCCATCATCCATATCTACAATCTCATAGTCATCATCAGCATTCTCTTCATTTTGATGTCTATGGAGCACATCTAGCATATTAACTGCATCTTGAGATACAAAGTACAATAAAAAAAAGGTGTTTTACTGTAATGGTAAGATGATTACGCAATAATATTTGCAGGTAAAAAGACATCATGTAAATCCTTCTCACCTTGTGAACAGGAGGAGCATATTTGGATTTTCTTTTGTTTCTTTCTCCTCTTTACCAGGAAAATAATTAGCAGTGCAGACAAAATGAGCAGTACAGCCGCTACCACAGCAACAATGATAACAACTGAAGAAGCTGGAAGAGAGATTTTAGTATATTAACAACAGTCTTCACTATGGTATGTTCAGAATGGCTTATTATGTTTCTGCTGAACAAATCAGTGTTCTTGAACAAACTGGTTGAATGAATGATTAAACTCTCTCATAAATCAAGGTGTGGTCACATTTATGATTAATCTGCAATTTTGATGCCAAAATCTAGACATTTCAATAATCTGTGTGATTGCGAGTTTCGTGTGATGCCGCGAAAGTTGCAAGCAGATTTCGTGTGCGTTCAAGTCGATCACACAAATTCTGAAAAATCCCCACCACTAATATACAGACTGACAGTTTCTGAAACATGCAAACACAGATGAAGTGATACAAACAGTAAAAAATCCCATGGTGTTTTAAGCATCCTTGCAAATAAACACTTTGATCAAGGTAAAACTGAAATTCTCATACCTGAACACACGACTCCAGCACCTTGACTTTGATGACACTCATTTTTATATGGGCATTGTGTGATGAATGACTCATTTCCCAAACAATTGACCTGCGATACATGAGCACTCCTTGGCTCGAGAAGAGCGTGGCTATGTGCAATAACAGCTCTTCCGCATCCCAGCTGTCTGCACACCAAAGCAGCTTTATCAATGTCCCAGACGTTATCACACACGGTTACCCACGTGCCATTATTCTGGATCTCAACTGTCCCAAAGCATTCGTCTAAACCATTGACCAGTCGGATGTTGTCTGAACCACTGACCAGGTGGGTGACTGGACCTCCTGTAAATCAAAGGAAATGAGGCAAATTGTCAACTCACCTGTAAATATATAGAGGACAATCTTTATTTTTGTATGTGATCCTCAAACAAAACAGCTGCTGTTTAAAGGGATGGTTCGCTCAAAATAAACATTCTGTTATCATTCACACATCCTAATTTCGTTCCAAACACGTATAACATACTTTCTTCTGTGGAGCACAAAAATAAAAATCTCCTGCCATTGTGTTTAAAAATATAGAAGTGAACAAAGACAGGCTGTCAAGCACCACAAAGGTAACATAAAAGCCTATTCGTCTTGTCTTCTGAAGTCATATGATACAGCTTTTATGAGAGTTCATGTGACCGACTCTTGTCACCGCCAGGACAATTTAAGCTACCTTGGGTGGTCAAGGGCTTCTCTTGTCCGGGTCCCTCCTGACCAGAGGAGAGGCAATGCCAGTACATCTGAGAGAGAAACCGGAAACCGGAGTTAGCAATGCTAGGTCTCGAATGCCTTAATGGGGCCCCATCTCCATTGAATGGCGGTTGACCTTCTTCTGGTCAAATACTCTTGAGAAGGTTCCTCTGCCCACAATTTGATGGTGGGAAACTATCAACTAATGGTAGAAATATCCCCATTTCCTAACAGTTCCCACCACCAGCACAGGTTTGCCGCCACATGCTGTCCCGGAGCCCAGTGTTGCCAGTGAGCCTTTATTCAAGGGGAATACCCCATGCCTGTCAGCTAAAGAGTTCATGTAAGAGGTAGAAATTTGTAAATGTTATGTCTTTTAAGCCTGATCTTTTCAATGATTCGATTGATTAACAAAACCAGTTTGAATGATTCATTTGTGTGCTGACAGCAGTTAACAGCTCAACTGGAGGTCAGTAGTATAATCAGTGGATAATGACTGAAATTTCAATATGTTCCACACACAAAAGTATCGTATTGTTATCGTATGGTATTCCACAGAAGAAAATAATTTATGTTTGAAACATGATGTTTAATTACTATAAAGACATTTTTTTGAGTGAACCATTCCTTTAACAATAATAGAGTAGAAAGTCATGTTTATCAAAGCTTTTAAGATATTGAGAGGATCACTTACCAGTAAGTAGGTAATTGTTTAAAACCACTGCTGTCAAAGAGAAAACATATGGAGCATTTCATTAGTATAGAATTTATCACAAAGATTTTATGTAAAGAATAAAACAAATGGGTAAGTGGCATCTTACATTTTCTTTGGTAATCTAATTAAAAACTGCTTTTTTATGTCTGACCACACTCCTACCAATATCCCAGATATATAAAGTTCACAGATTATGAAAAGCCAAAATGGGAATTCCTATTATTAATGATTATTTAACCATTTTAAACAGCAAACAATATTATTTAATATTATAATAAATAAACTGGTGCTTTAAATTTAAAAAATGATTACCTAGTGTGATAAGAAGTGGTCTCAGCATTTTGGTTCTTGTTTTGAGCGATATGTGTGATGTGTATCTCTGCCGCTCTTCACATGTCTAAATAAGACCTTGTGAGTCAGTGAGACACTAGTTCCGTATTTCACTGTTACAACACTTCAGCTTCTGAAACAGTAAATCAAAAGAAATGGCTTAGTATTATTTTGCTTATTTAGATATGATCCTCAGTATGTAAGCACTGTGAGCTAAAATACCCGACACTGTGCTACGCTAAATGTGCAGCACTTGTTTTTGCTTCAGACTTTCAGCATTCTGACCACTGACGTAAACCTTTAACGTGCTAGTCAGTGTGCAGATTTGCAACTAGACTTGCATTTTTGCAAATAACTAATTGCCTCTTAGCTTATTTTGTTGTTTATAATGCAAACACAACTTTTTTTTTTTTTTTTTTAAATGTGAGCACTTGAAATTTCTTTGAGAGCTTATGGTCTTAATGTGTTGCTACACTCTGACATCCGCACATAGTTCACACATTCAGGGTTTCTAAAACTTGTGGTAAAATGTGTGCAGGCCTATTTAAAGACACACCACACTGACCACTAAAGACCATTAGAACATCAGAAAGTACAGCCTACTCCACCCTTTGTGTTCATCAGAACTGTATTGTCAGTCCAATTCAGTCTACTTTAAGGTTAAAGATCTGTAACTATCAAGCCACACCACCTTGCATGGAGCAGCCATCAGAAAACTATAGAGCTGTTTATTGGAGCCATTTTATTGAATTGTACTTTTTGTTTGTGACACTAGAGGGCATATGAGTATTTTGAGTATATTTAAGCCAAGTGCCGATGAGTTAAAGGTGGCGTAATGGAAGTGAAACTTTTTGACCGTGCCGTGTCGAGCATGCAGCATATTGTGCAGGGCTGTGCTCGTGCCTGTTAACAGTTTATTTTGAATGGAACATTTGCTTATGTCATGCGTGACCTCTCCAACATGATTACGAAATGCGTGCCGCATCACAGAGCAGTGCAAGATGAGTAGGGCTGTGAATCTTTGGGTAGACAGCGAATCGATTCGATTCACGATTCATAGATGTTCGATTCGATTCAAGAACGATTTTTGACAATTCAGAACGATTCGATTCGAAATGATTCACATTAAAATTCGATGTGATTCGATTAATTCAATTCGATTCTGCATTTTTATATGCATTCATAGGGTTATTGAAATGCTTTCCCAATGAGTCTTAGTCAGGGTGTGAATTACACAGCGGCCTTCAGGAGGTCAGAGAGTAAGGGCAAAAAACAAACTTTTGTCCATTGTTAATGTTGGTTCATGTTAGTTATAATGATGCTACATAACTTTATTTTAATAGCCTAAAAATTGGCATTTGTAGAAATTTACATAAGCCAAAATTTTAAAAGGCTTTAAAAGTATTGTTAGTTCATGTTAACTATAGTGCAGGATTGTGTTAATGGCTACACAACCTTTTTCAAGTGTTCCAGGTACATTAAACATACTAATGCTTACATGGAGAGACTACCTTAGAATATCGTGCACTTTCCCAACTAATCCTAAACTAACTTTTCTTCACGGAATAGTTATAAAAGCCCTCTTTGTTCTCTTTACACTGATAATTTTCCTTACGATGATTCTGAAAGAAAACATGCTGGGTTTATACTGTTACTATAGTAAAAAACACTTCAACTTTAATGCGCATCTGATTGGTAGATAAACCGTGCGCTCTTATTTCAGTGTTGTTAATGTTGTAGTTACTTCAGCAGTTTCCTTCGCACATTCAGTTTAACAACATTAAGTTAAATTTAATTTATCATTCATTGGAACTGTGAGACACTTACATTATGTGTTTGCTCCGTCCATGCAATAAATGCGCACCCTTGAATAAGCAGGGTTTTTCTTCAACTGCTCAGGTAATGTCAATGGTATGACCCACTTCCGTAAAACTAAAAGTATTTTATCTTATAGAAAATAATGGTGACGTTTCCGAAAGGCGGTAAAGATCGCAGCGCGTCTGTGTGAAGGAGAGCTGTGAGAGCGTGAATGACGACGCACAACGTCTCCCATCAATTTGCGCATGTAGTAATTTCATGTTTATATATTTTAATGCACTGAATCGCTATAGAATCACGATTTATCCGATAATTAGCATTTTACATCGATTATCGACAGAAATTAACGATTCATGATTAAAAAAAATATTTTTCAAGATCGATGCATATGCATCGTCAGGATTTGTAATCGATGCATCGAGAAAACAAGTGAATCGTTACACCCCTAAAGATCATTTGAGGTTAAAAGTATCATTTCACTAGACAAGACCCTTATTCCTCAGCTGGGATTGTGTAGAGCCCTTTGAAGCTGCACTGAAACAGCAATTTGGACCTTCAACCTGTTGGTAGCTGTTGAAGTCCACTATATGGAGAAAATTCTTAAAATGTTTTCCTCAAAAACCATAATTTCTTTTCGACTGAAGAAAGAAAGACATAAACATCTTGGATGACATGGGGGTGAGTAAATTATCAGGAAATTTTAATTCTGAAGTCAGGCCTACTGTGGCCAACCACCTGGTATCAAGTCTAGACTGGCAGAGAAGTAACCATTACTGTGGGAAATTCGCCTCAAAAAGGGGCCTACTATGGCCACGTATCTCACTGGCGAACGTTCACTTGCTGACTGTGGCCATCGCTAGCTGCCATACATCTACTCATTAGTGGCTGGCTCTCAGAGAGGCATGTTAAGGCCTGCTGCCCGAAAATTAGCTGCTACGGCCAGCAGCCTGATAGAAAATAGCTAGCTAGCTGTCCAAAACCTACAATCTTGGGCTCGCCCACAGGGAGGCCTGCTGTCTTCCAGAGCGGCCTGCTAAGGCCAACAAACTGAAAACAAGCAACAGCTGGATGCCAGATGCCCACACTGCTGGGGACTCATCCTCAGAGAGGCCTGGTAAGGCCTGCAATCTGAAGCAAGTCCACTACTGCCAGGGACTAGCCAGTTTTAAGTGGTTAAACCATTCTAAAGAATACCCGCACAAAGGGAGCTCGCTCACAGAGAGACCTCTTAAGGCCTACTTATTTAAAAACAAATCATTGCTAGCTGAGCTTTCACATACCAAAGTGCTGGGGACTCGCTCACAGGGAGGCCTGTTAAGGCCAGCTACCCGGAGCGTGTCTTGTTGCTACAACATCCACACTAATGGGGCTGACCACAGAGAAGCCTGCTAAGGCTTACTATCTGACAGCATAAGAAATAGTTACTAGAAAACCCATTTACTGGGGCTGCTAACAGGGAGGCCTGTTAAGGCCAGATACCTGACAGCGCAAGTGCTGGCTGCTAGGGGCCCAACATGGTGGGAACTCACTGTGAGAGGAGGCCTGTTAGGGCCTACTACCCTATAACGAGTCTAGTAGCAGAGATAGTTCACTATTCAACAACGCCTGGGACCTACCACACCGCCAACGAGCGGTATACTCAGTCAAAGCACTTTTTACCCTTTAAGCACTCAACCCAACACTTGAATGCTAGTTCAGCGGGCTTAAGAGGAGCCTAATGAGGGCCTACCTGAGCTCAACTTCCAAAATGCAGGCCGCAGCAAGCATTACTAATCACAGTAGAAAAGGGGACCATCTATTCTGCCTCTACACCAGTCTGCACCATGCAGAAGGGGGGTGGGCCTTGGCCAAACGACTCTCAAATGAGAGGAGGCCAGCACTAGGGATACAAAAGGGAACCTACACTCACTAATGAGGGGTCAGAGGCAGGAATGTAAAACAGACTGCCTTCACTATCCCTAGTACTATCCTAGGCGAGCTATCAGGGCGGCCCGGGTGAGGGCCAGCCCATAGCACATAAATCTACCTGGCGCTCCTCAGAGCAGCAGCCTCTAAAGAACAACTCTCAGCTGAGAGGAGGCAAAAATCACTCAAAATGACACCGCTAAGGTGGCTAAAGAATACCAAAAAGCCTTAGCTATCCTAAATTAATCTTAGGATGAGTGACGCTAACCAGGTAACAATATCAGGTGGCCCAATGGGCCAACACTAGACATTTAATCTATCTGAAGTCAAAGTGCTCGTCTCTTTGCAAAAGCAGCCCTCCAAACCTATAGGGGAAGAGACAAACTACTCTACCCTGAGGTGGCTATCAAGGCGGCCTGAAGAGGGCCAGCCTGCAACAGAGCAGAGGCCTCAAAACCACTCTCAAGTGGGAGGAGGCCAGCTTACTCGCTAATAAAGAGAAAAACAAAGGAGTGTGGTCTCACCAGAGAACATACAATAAGCAAAAACCAACACTCTCACCTAAGAAGACCCAAATGGTACTTCTTTCTCTCTAAAAATCATACTAGCCAGCCTACAGGGAACTTCAGGGCCCTAATTATTATATTTTTACAAAAGATACAATAAAAATAAAAACTTCCTTCCTAATTTAGATGAATGCCCAAGCACATCCTACACAGGGAACAGTGGTCTAAAGAAATACATTAGTATTTCAAATGGATACAAGACCTCATAACCGTTCCACCTGCGGCCACGGGGTGGCGACCTCCACCATAGAAACATGGTGTCCTCCACCCTTACAAGCCTGAAAGGATCTTCTCACTGTCAAAGCCAAAGGCAGACCAACAGCCACAGGACTGATGTAAGAAGTGCCTGGGGTCGAGACGGGCGAAGCCCAACCTGTCTGGTTGAGGACTCAGACCTAGCAGCATGCACGTCTTGAATGCCGCTGGTCTAAGTTGTTCAGCAGTTAAGCCTGGTGCGTCTGCCACACAGCCATTGTGTGCAGAGCAGCACCAGCTTTTCCCGCTGCTGCGTATGCCCTGCCATCTAAGCAAGATAAGAGGCTTAGATGGCAGAGTCTGAGCTTTCAGTGTCAATGTCTGCTCCCTTAATTATTTTTTGCAAGAAAAGTGCTGAATAATAACATTTATTATTATTATCATTATTATAATAATCAGCCGGAAGCATTGACACATACCCATATTCCTTCCATAAACCCTACACAGGGAACAGTGGTCTAAAAGAAATACTTTAGTATTTAAATGGTAACCAGACCTAAAACCGTTCGACCTGTGGCCACAGGGTGGCGACCTAACACCATGGAAAACGTGAAGGTCTTTCACCCTTATTAGGCCTAAAAGAGTTTTTTTTTCTTTTTTTAGGAATTGGGTTCTCCCATACCGCCTCAACCTCAATATGCAGGTCAGGAAGGAATGGAAAGCTCACTTGAGCTGTAGGATTATGGCCAGAGAGAAACCGATTGTCATTCTTTGTGAATGCACGCGGTCTCTCTCCTAACACGCTGCCATGGCAACTGTAGTCTACCGGCAACACGTTCCATAATCTCTAACAGCTCAGCATATGCGGGACAGGGTGGCTGAGAGGATTCAGTGAACTCACCCTCTCTGTCCTCCTCAGCCATCTCCTGGTTGACTGGAAGTGCTCTCGCAGCTGGACCTAACGATGCAGAAGACAATGCATCCTCTCCCAGCAGCTCACTGTCGCGAGCCGCCGAACAGCGTGAGCGGTCACGCCCCTCTCAAACTGTCCGGCGACCTCCATCTGCGAGCCCCGTGATCTGAGTCTCCCGCCCTGCCTCAGCATGTGCGGGACCGGACCACCAAGCCCGGATGCTGAACTCTCTTCCCTCGAGAAGAGACCCAGTCGAGAACAGAGCGTTCTTAAAGGAATGTGCTCACAGTTTGCATAGGCAGCTCCCTCGAGAACTTACCATGTGTGCTCTTCCCCAGACAGAGAACGCACAGCTTGTGTGTGTGATCTAGTGTCAGATAGCGAGGACATGGATCCACACACTTAATAATCCTTTCTGTGCATTTCATTTTGCCAGATAGTGCTTCACACAAGACAGTCACTGAAGACGATAAGAGGATGTTGTTTGGGCACCCCTTTTATACATGCGGGTCGCATTGTTATGATGTCATGGGCTGTCGCCGGTCAATATGATATTGCTGAGATGGGATATGTGTTTCAGACAACGGTTCCCACGGAGGCGTTCCCCTAGCGTGTTTTACGCAGCGTTGAGTTTCCTTTCGAAAGGGAACAAGCTTTTCAGCAGAATCAAATGAAATAGTACTGAGCAACTGGAAGAGGCTTGTGATTTTCACAACAGGTGGAGAAGTGAATAGACTTAGAATAGAGTGCATGTCGTGTGCATAGTTACAGTGAAACGGTTCAGACTCCACTCTCAGCAGAACATGTTGAGGAAATCATTTCGGCCCACCAAACTGGACAAAGGCTCATGAGGCTAACTTTAAAAACTGATGTAACCAAACTGCTGAACTGATTTAGAAATTCATTAAATCATTATTTGCAGACTGCAACAGGGGTTATGTGCAACTTCCTTATTCTGTAAAACAGATTAGAACGTTTCCGGTTTAGGTCTTTTGCATGTGCTTCATGAAAAATTTTGCTGTTTTATTCAAGATAACTTAAAAGGAGCAAGCAAAGATGAGCGTAACTGATGTCCCCCGCATATGCAGATATTTAAAAGCTTTTTTCATTTTTCTTCTTCACACTAACGTTTAGATATTTAATAGAATAAAACACCTATAACAATGTGAACTAGGTAGTTTCGCTGATTACCTTAAAAAAGTCCACAGATATGCCGTCAGTCCATACTGCTGTTAACACTTACAAGCGGATGCAATGAGACCAGTTTTCCGGTTTGGTCATGTGACGTTCGACATTTACCCTATCGGCAGATATTCTAAATCTACTAGGCCTACTAAAGAAAACAGAAAATTTAAACACAAAACTAATTTGAATAGGTCTTATATAAACCCCAAATCAACCGCCTATGACTAGGCCTATTTAATTACTGACTGAATGAAACATTTTGGAAGACAACAACCACCATTCAAAAAAGTGTATCTGATTCGATTTGTTCAAAAACATCAGTGCTTGTTCATCATATGACAGCGTGTAGCCTAGCTAAATACACATTATTCTCTTTAGGTGCGTTCCAATTGGCAATCGTATGCACTGTTCTATTCCGTTTTTAGTCTAAAGCGCGAGTAGTATCTTAACAATGAACATTCCAAAAAGATAAAGTGACCTGCAAATACCCGGATGATGCACTTAACTGATCAAACGGAGGCTGCATCCAACAGTTGACCTGTTGTTTCTAAACACTTGAAACACCACACACTGGTGACCCCTGCTGGTCAGAACAGTGTAAATGCAGCGAAAACTCAGCCCAAACATGCAAAACACCTTTTACAAACTAATTGCTGTAAGATTGAAAATATCTAAAAGATATTTTAAAATGAACAAAGACATTTGCTTGGGTCTACAAATTGTCACACCTTTAGTACAATGGGGGAAGTTTTAATCTCCTGATTGGTCAGTTTGAATGTCTCATATTTGGGTTTCAGTCACATGGTCAAGGAAGGGATAAAAGACGACTGTAACTGTTGCTCTGTGTCTTCTTTGATTCTTGGCTTTTCTTGGGCATTCTCTTGCCCTCTCTCTCTCTCTCTCTTTCTCTTTCACTCTCTCTCTATCTCTCAGGTAACTTTTTTCATACATGCTGTGTACAATTAATGGTATATGATTTTATCATCTCATACATCTATTTTGTAATTATTTTAAGTGTAACCATAATCAGATATTGTCATTAAACTCTTTCTATTACAAATGATGTGCTAACTAGTTTTGATTTGGTATTAACATTAATGTGCTCCCTATTGCAATATAATATTGTCACCCTATAGCAACGCTCTCCCACATATTTTGCTATTATAACTGCGCTTATTTCCGTCGTTGGTATAAGTTGCAGTGGGTGGTAATAGACAAGAAATGTACAGTTTTCTACCATCTTGCTGATAACGTTTCTTTAGTCGCTCGGCAACCTTACAGCCTGAACCCCTGTAGGAGTTCCACCCTTACAGATGGTGCTGAAACCCTGGATCCCTTGCAGTGAGTTTTCTGAAATCTACTCTGATCGGTCGTCAGAATGAGGACTTTTTTTATTCACAGTTGATCTTGTGAATGGATTAAAGCTGACCTTCTCACCAATGAATGGGTAAGTCTGTTTTAATTGTTTAATGGTATGATATTCAGATCTCCTCAGGGATGGAAGGGAACATTTCTGAAAAGAGTGACGTATTGTTTGCTTTATGGAGCAAAAAAGTTGAGCCTACCTTGTCCAAACTCAAGAAACAATATATTGGGATTAAATGTTCAGATGATGAAATGCTCAAATGGTGGGACATACTTGGCAAACACCAAAAGAAATCAAAACGTGGTGAAATAATTGAGGCTTTGAATTTCATAAGTTGTACGAGGCTACGTGATGTGACCACACATCTATTTTCAAGTATAGACGCTAAATGTAAAGTGCATTCTAAAAATGCAGAGGCACAAAAGTCAGAGTTAAAGATTCAGGATCTTCAAACACAGCTAGATAATTTACTAGCTGAACAGTTAGCTCTGACTGAAAAGTGTAAAAAACACAAAGAGACCATTGCAGATCTCAAGGCTAAGCTAAATGCTCAAAAGTCTCCCAAAACGCTTAACAGCGATGGGGCTAAAAAGCATGTTCACTTCCTAGATGAGGTGACTTGCTCTGATGAATCTGGAATGTTTTGTTCAGAGGCCACTGCTCAAGAAAGTGTGCCTCTTTCAGTTCTTAAGGTGATGCGGCACCGGAATAGCGCAGAGTCATGTACCAGAACGCATGGTGTACAAGCATTAGAGAGCCATGAAAATCCTCAAACTCCAGGAGAACACAGCAAACAACCTTGTGGCAAAGAGAGCAGGTTTTGCAGTTCCTGTCAGAAAATAGGCCATACAGAGGAAAAATGCTGGTCACTGGGTAGGGGTAGACCTCCACCTTATTTTCAGAAAAACAGGAAACCACATTTTAAGGGCAAAGATCAACGCTCAATTGCAGGTAAATCTCTAAGTGAATTAAATGTGTTGTTTATGCAAGGCCTCCAATACTTCACTTGCTAGTGGATTAGCAGCCCAATAGCAATAAGTTTAATAGTTAAACATCCAAATTGCTACGATCCTGTTTGTATTTTCAAATTTGTATTTGTGCTAAACACACTGTGTGCATAGAACACACATTAAAGTTGTTTGTGATACTATATGTACATATAGACTAGCTGAGTTTATTCTTTAAAACACATGATTGCTTTACTGTAAGTGTTTTATGAAACACTTAGGTTAAAGGTTGTAGATGTTATGCATTCTAGGCCATGTATCTTGTGTAAATTGGAATAAGTGTAGTACTGGAATTGTATTGCAATTTCTAGTTGCATGTGTGAATTATGTTAAATTTGTTTGCCTCGTAAGTGGAAAACTCTGCTATTTTCCATATAGCTAGAGTAAAACCATGTACAGGAGCACAGAATTGCCATGTGGCTACAGTGTGATTCACAATTGTATTAACCATGAAAATGCTTTCCTCACAACAGGATTCAGTAACTCTGAACTTTGCACTTTATCATGCCCCTTAACAAAAACATTGGTGTTGAAGGATTTTAAGCCAGATCACACCTCATACTCACATCTTCAAGCTGGCTCCCTGTTACAAAAACAGGACCAAATTTGCATCACAATTGTTAAACCTCCTCACCTTTGTTTGGAGCATGATTGAATTTACACATAGCCACAGCTAAATGCAGTCACATAGATTTGATCTTCACACACAAAGTCAAATCTACATCTACATATGCCTCACAAAATGTATCCATATGTTTTTTAAGTCTTTAAGTCTAGACTGCACTATAACTGTTAATTTCATCCATTGTTTTTTGTTTTTTCTTTAGATTTATTAAATCACTTAGTTATCATTTGTCTCACCAAGTTAAATATCAAAATGTATGTATTTCAAATTTTTACCTAAGCATAAAATCTGTATTATCATTAATGCCTTTGAAACATTTCTAAAACTTATTTGATTTGTTTCTTTGTATTTTGTCCATTTGAATTGTAACAATGTTTTGGACATCAATCCAATTGAATCTCTGTATTTGGTTACACTGAATATTTTGCTGATACTCTTCATGATAAATAGGGGTTTAAAACCCAACAATTGTTTTTTTGTTATAATGCAATTTATTTAAATGTTTCCAAAAACAGTGTAAGAGCTTGTAGGATCTTCTTTTATTCTCGCCTTGACCACTTTATCAAGTGCATCGATTTATGGGCTTATTGCCAAATTTAATCTGACCACATCAAACCTCTGACCAATGACAAATGCCATATGTATGCTTTTGCTGTTTGTTGTGATATATGTTCTTTTAAATCACAGGATCCCTGCTGCCAAAGTTCAAATCTTGTGTCTTGTCTCAAAAGAGGGACAACTGAGTTCTACCATCATCAGTGCCTGATTCTTCTGGAGGTGTGAAGTGTTCGATGGATAATTTGTATAACCATGAACAGTGCAACACCATTTGATGGACCTTCTCATGCAGGGCTGAAAGGAGAACAAAGACTGAAGACTGACCAACTGCTATTGAAACAAGTCTGGACAAAAGTCTGAAGTTGACATCTACACACAACAGAAAGCATGTCTTCATGGACTGTGCCACCTTTGAACTCCATGAGTGTGGCCAACGGTGCCAAGGAGGGATTTGTAAGATTGAAAATATCTAAAAGATATTTTAAAATGAACAAAGACATTTGCTTTACTGTTTCAACCCCCTCTCTCTTGCTGCAAGGGCCATTTGGAAGACACACGTGTTGATAGTGATCAAGCCCTGTAGGCCAAGATGTGTGTACATCGGGGGTCTACAAATTGTCACACCTTTAGTACAATGGGGGAAGTTTTAATCTTCTAATTGGTCAGTTTGAATGTCTCATATTTGGGTTTCAGTCACATGGTCAAGGAAGGGATAAAAGACGACTGTAACTATTGCTCTGTGTCTTCTTTGATTCTTGGCTTTTCTTGGGCACTCTCTAGCTCTCTCTCTCTATCTCTCAGGTAACTTTTTTCATACATGCTGTGTACGATTAATGGTATATGATTTTATCATCTCATACATCTATTTTGTAATTATTTTAAGTGTAACCATAATCAGATATTGTCATTAAACCCTTTCTATTACAAATGATGTGCTAACTAGTTTTGATTTGGTATTAATATTAATGTGCTCCCTATTGCAATATAATATTGTCACCCTATAGCAACGCTCTCCCACATATTTTGCTATTATAACTGCGCTTATTTCCGTCGTTGGTATAAGTTGCAGTGGGTGGTAATAGACAAGAAATGTACAGTTTTCTACCATCTTGCTGATAACGTTTCTTTAGTCGCTCGGCAACCTTACAGCCTGAACCCCTGTAGGAGTTCCACCCTTACATTGTAAAAACCAAAGCATTTATCAAATGATCTAATATCATTAAATAAGAAGTGTCTTTTTAATATGTGATATTTTATTAAATTGTGGGGCTTGTTTTGTTCGTTTTACAGAGAACTTGGTTAATCACACCAGTAAGAGACTTTTTAAACTCTTCCTTTTATATTATAAAAATGTGTAATTAAATGTGTACATGTGTACTTGGTGCTGGTCAGAATGTCTGGTAATGATAAAGTTTACCAGACAAACATATAATTTTGGTGTATACCCCGCTAGATATTTTACGTTCCCAGAACATTCTCAGAACGTCCCCACTGGTGTTAAGGATGTTGCCTAGTAACGTTCCCAGTATGTTCCGAGACGGTCACGATGTGGAGTTCTTTTAAGGGTTGGGGGACGTTATTTGGCGGACTTTTACAGAACATCCAGGACGTTCTCTGAACGTTTTTATGGAACCATTTTGTCCCTGCTACCCTTGTCAAACAACAAAACAAAAGTGGCTGTTCAAACAAAAACTAATTTTTCACAAGACCCCCTGTGGTGAAAATCAAGTTTTTAATGTTGTTTATATGTCTATGTAGTAATATGCTTTAAGACAAACCATGTGCAAATTCATAAGTCATGAGTATTTTATGTTTGAAACTGCAGTAAACTAAAGTCGTGGGTGTTTGTGACGTCACAGACTACCTTGTAACCAATCACAACAACGTGCCGGCCTGCTCTGAAGCAGGAAAGTCTCGATAGAAGCCAGGTTATCCCGGTATATTTTCTGTTGATATGAAAAATTGTGCAGATTTAGCAATATAGCGAGTCTATTACGATGTTATGATGAACTATACCTTTCTCCACTGATGTTCTGAGTTGTTCAAAGTGTTTGTAAGGATACTGATTGTTAGAAGGCAGCTGACTGACTCTGAGATGAAGAACAGGAATGGTGTGTGTAACATTAGCAACACATTATTAGCTGTTTGATAACATAGTCAAGCAAAAGGCTAATCATATTAATTCATATTAATGACAGAACCGTCGCAAGGGCTGTGCCAAGTGTGCGAGCGCATAGGGCCTCGCGCCAAAGTAAAGTGACAGCGGACTTGAAGTAAAGCCAATAAAGTTCATGTTTTTGTCCTTCGAAATATTCTAATACTATAAAACATAGCTAAAACAATATTGTGTCAATTATTCAACAATAGCGTGTGACCGTGATTCATGTGCATATTCAGTCAGTGTGTCCTCGCAAGCCAAGTTCTGAGAGAGCTATTCAGTCCATTATAAATTCTGATTTTGGCCGCCTTTGGAATGGATCAAACCATAGATATTAGCCTACCTGATAAGTTCAAGTAAATACGCTGGAAATCCACGCTCATTCAAGGATGTGCATTTATTTCATGAGAAGGCACGGGCGACTGCAGGATTTCATGTTTTTTAAATCTGAAAACTCCAAGAAGCAACGAAATTGTCAAGCATCCATTTAGCGCATGTTCACAGAGGAAAACGGCTGCTTGTTCTCTCGATACTGTCTGTTTACTGAGAAATCACTTCAGGTGATTCAGTGAGAGAGCAGTCCAAAAGAATGCAAGTGGATTCAGACCGTTTTGCAAAGGCGTTTTACCAATTCATAATTTAAAACACAATTTAAGCGTCAGAAAATATGAGCAGCTCAGTTGCACAGCTGTTAAACTGAACATATGAAGCGAAGCAAGCTTTTTTCTTAAATATCCACAACGAAACAACAAATTGCTGGTCACTACAGCAACAGTAGACTTTCCGAGCTGGCGTGAGCGAGTGGAGGCGGAGCTAATTTGCATATTCAGTGCTCTATGTATATTAAATGAGGCAAGGGTGTAGAGTTACATTCATGCTATTTTAAGGCATGAAGAAATTTTTTCACTTGAATTTTTTTTTTAAATATATCATTTTGGTGATCAAAGATGAGCTTTAAGGGATAAAATAATTGACTACAGGGGGACTTTAAATAATAAAAAAAAGCACTTTACATGTATTTCTTGGATTATTGTGAAACCTTTTCTTTAAGACGCAAATTTCTTGCAGTAAGCCATTAGCTGACAACGGCACATACATGAGCTAAAGTAACTACAGTATCACAGTTACTGCCTTTAAATAAAGCAACATGCAGCATAACATCAGTGTTTCTGGGCTCATCATTGACTGAATCACGGTCTCTACTCTTCAGCACAATGGTAACCTCACAAAACTCACAACAGGAACAGAACATTAAACACTAACAGATCTCTCTAGATCTCAGCATCTTCACTTATTACAAACCACTCTGACTTTATTTCTTTTATACAAAACTTCTTAAAGAGGTGTTGATGTTTTATTGAAAATAATAAAGTTTGAGGTCACCGTTATAGAGGTAAGCGCTTGCTTTAGTTGGGCTCCTGACCCTTGACATTTTAATTTTAGTTTTTCTCCAGTTGTTGTAATTGTGTGTTTTTAAAGCACAATTGTCACAAACAAAAAAATTGTGAGGTGGGGAAAAAAGGCTTATCAGATAAATTTAGTTGCTTATTATTGGTTGTAACCTGGTTCCACTGAGAGGAAATCCATGCATATAAGTTTGAGTGGCCTTGTAGCTGTGATATTGACAAGTGGTGCAGCTTTCTCAGGTAAAGACTTGCGCTGTACACAGCGGTGAAAGGTTTTGATCTTAAAATATTATTTAACTCTGATTTATGGGCAGGGTACCTGCTTTCACACTTTGATAGGCAATTGGCTCGCATAAGCCACCCGTTTCTGACCTTTTTGCTCCTGGTAAAGTGCAGCACAGAAGCCAGAGGTACTTGCATCTGTATGCAAGATGTAAGGTAACTTGGGCTCAGCAAATCCAGTTAATCAGGTGTTAACAGGTGTAAATTCAGCAGTGTTGTGCAAGTTACTTCCAAACTGTAATACATTATAGATTACCTGTTACTGTTATTTAAAAGTAATTCTTTACCTTACAATATTACTGTCTCAGAATTGTAATGCGTTACATTACTCCTGTATTACTTTTGAGTTACTTTCACTAAAATAACTACAGAAGTATAACTTGACATTCTAAAATGACAAAATGTACTGCAGAGCATTTTACATCCAGTAGAGGGCGATATGATGTAGCATAATGACTGTGGGCAATCCAGGCTTCTAACAATATAGCTTATAATTGGCAAAGTGAAGGCTCAAGACAGTGCAAGAAAGGATGACAGACAGAATCACAAACTATCCAAGTTTGTTAAAAGTATGGTAGAGGTATAAAGTGATTATCTGACAAACTCGAAGTAATGCGCATACGTCCATCTCGCGAATATACAGTCTTCTTCTGTCATCTTCACCCATTAGCTGCTTTTCCACTGGCCAGCAAGAGCACAGAGGCCGAAATCACGCCGCGTTTCCACTGTTGGGCCAGTAGCCTAGCGGCACTCCTGTAAAACCCGCCCTAAACACGCCTTCACTGGACTACGTCACACAATACAAAGTTACACAACAGCGAGAGGGAGATGAATGAAATAAATCGCTAAACTAATATATCAGAGGCTGTCATTTAGTCTTTATTTACAAACTTGGACACCACACGCACTATTGACTGACCACGAACAGGTAATAGAACTTACTTGCAGCATTTTTCATTCGTTAAAGTCACTTTCTAATAAAAATTTCCTGATAATTTACTCACCCCCATGTCATCCAAGATGTCCATGTCCTTATAGTGGACTTCAATTGGCCCCAAACCAAGGTCAAAGGTCAAGGTTGAAGGTCAAAATTACAGTTTCAGTGCAGCTTCAAGGGGCTTTATCTAGCAAAACGATCGGTCATATTCTTCAAAAAGCTTACGCTGAATGTCCTACACCTTCCCTATTCAACTTACGCAACGAACGCGGCACCAGTTCTGTTTGTTCCGTAAGTTGAATAGGAAGGTGTAGGACATTCAGCGTAAGCTTTTTGAAGAATACGGAATCGCGGTCTGGTGGAAGCACTTGTGATGCGATCATTTGTGTCTAAAAGCATATACATTTTCATTTTTTAAAGAAAATGACAGATCGTTTCACTAGATAAGACCCTTATTCCTCGTCTGGGATCATGTAAAGCCCTTTGAAGCTGCACTGAAACTGTAATTTTGACCTTCAACTGTTTGGGAACAATTAAAATCCACTATAAGGAGAATAACCCTGGAATGTTTTTTTATAAAGTGAAATTTTTATTAGAAAGTGGACTAATTCTTTAATGTCTCACTGTCTTGCTGTTTTTTTGTTTGTTTGTTTTTTTAACAATTAAATTTTGGGCTAAAAGTGTGTTGTAACGCAAGCGTTACTAAACATGTACCGAGTGAAATATTACTGAAAATTGATTAGTAATGCCTTACACTACTGCATTACAGCAAAAAGTAATATGTTACTGTAATGCATTACTTTTGTAATGCCTTACTCCCTACACTGAAATTCAGTTCCTGAGATATTTCCATTGGTTGCTGCTGGCATGAATATTTATGATTACCTGGTTTTTGGCGTGTCCATGAGACGAATGGAACTGGAAATTATTATTATTATTAAATATGTTATATGCTATTATTATTATAAATATATTAAAGTTTTCACAAATTAGTTATCCACTTTTACTTTCTATTATTTTCAAAATATGTCCATAATCTTACAAATGGTTTCTTTTAGTGTAGGTCAAGACACACAAGATTTTAAAAAAAAGCTTTATTCACTTTCTTTAGCAGTATATTATAATCTTTATATTTCAACATTAAACTTGGCAAATCATTTTAAATCATTATTTACAGTTCCCATGCAGTACCTCCATGACCCACTGGGGGTTTGGAGCACAGGTTGAAAAAGACTCGAAGAGCACTTAATATTCCTAGTACTAGTATTAAACAACACCCTGTCGAGTTTGTTTATTTTCCAATAATTTTTATATGCCATAAAATTGTTTGCCTATACCCAAAACTGCATCTCCTTATATTTTCTTATTTTAAACTTTAAACTTAAATTTACAGTTACCATTAAAAGTGTAGCGAGTTTTTGCTAATATTTTAATTTCAGAACAATCCTTATTAATAAAAATACAGACTAAAGACTGAAAAATTTTCTGCTAAGCTTCCTTTCACCTGTTACTAGATGTGATCAAGAGACAGTCTTATATCCCTGGGATATCACTTGCATCACTGGATACAATAAACAAAATATATCAGATGGAACATGTGCAGCAGTCTGTGATGCACTGAAGAATGAATGCACGGTATTATCATCACTGATATTTAGCACAAAAGCTTTGCAAGATTGTAGTCATCTGTTGTCTCTCTGTTCATCACACTTTAAAGGTCTTTTTTCATTAAAACCATCTGTTTGGAGCCTCATTAATTATAGTATTTTGGGTTCACTCACTATTCATCACAACAGCTTTCATAAATGTTATCATCATATTTGTTCACTACACTTTTAATCTCTGTAACATTCACATTGACATAGACCTCTTCAGAGTCATCCGTGTCCACCTTGATATAGTCCTGTTCAGAACGATCAGAGTCTATATTAATACAGTCCTGTTCAGAATCATCATGATCCATGTTTTCATCAAGTTGTACGTTTCCATAATCAGCTTCATCTTCTTCATTTTTGTTATCTTGGGATCCACCTGCATACGTATTAGCTGAACCTCCTAGAGACATTGCATAGAGATGAAGGGACATAATTATAAAAGGAATGGTTAATAAAGACATCTAATAGTTTTTATGAAATGCTACATTACGTTTTTTAAAAGAGCACTTCAAATGAGTTTCCTTATTCTTTTGTTTTTGTCTTCTCTTGACCAGGAGGATGATTATGAGGACAGACAATAAGAGCAGCACAGCTGACACCGCAGCACCAATGACAGGAAGCAGGGAGGCTGAGACAGACACATGGTTTTGAGTTAAACTTTCATTACTGGTAGTCCAGCTAGTTTTTAGGGGGTTATACATCAGTACCTGTGATCGTGATGACCAGCAGTTCAGAGGCAGATGAACGGAAGGAGCGTGAGGACAAAATGACTTCATAAACACAGCTGTAGTTTCCCTCCTGTGAATAATCTGCCTCAGGATAGGAGAAGGAGGCAGAGAGATTGACAGCTGACTGATTCCTGGTGATATTTGATTCCCTAAACAGGTAGAAGGAGCCTCCAGTATACTGAGATTCAGTGGAACAGATGATAGTGAAACTGTGGCCCCTGGTGATCACTGGCCTCTGAGGCCCAACATCAAATTGTCCATCAGGAGCAATGCAGGGAATGCTGGGCTGCTGCAAGTGCACTAGAAAACAAAAAACATACATGAATACATTTATATGGTTACAGAGTCTGAGCATTAAAGAGGTCATATGATGCTATTTTAAAATGGAACGTTTCACAGTATTAAGTTTTTATTTAGTAACTTTCTTAACCTTTCAGATACAGTTATAATAATTTAATTGGTCTTCTTCACTGTAACAATTTTATGTTCTGAAGTGACATAAAATACAGTTTAAAAAACGTACTGAAGCTTATATTTCTAATTTATTTAGGTGTGTAGCTGCCAGTTACTCAAGTAAAGTGTGCTGTAAACACAAGCCGGCACACTGTTAGACCTCGCCAGGCTTTTTTACAGTAAAATACTGGGAACACAGTTGCCAGTAATTTACTGTTGATTGTACAGTTATTCACTGTAATCTACAGTATGTTACTGTAAAGATACAACACACTAAATTAAAACTTGTTACCTCATTTCATTTGCAGAAACCAACTGCCTCAAATTGTCCAACTGCCATTTAAATTGACAAACTAATATTTATTATATGCTAATAATGTGAGCATATTATTACTATGAACTTATTTCATTAGAGTTCAATAAAAACATTTTAAATAAAGAGATTTTCACTGTATCAGCAACTACACAATCACCATCTGTTAAAAAAACAACAACATGCAGCATATCATCAATGTTTTGCAATCTTCTCCTGAACCTAAGCACAGGCTCTACTCTTCAGCACAATGGTTACCCACAAAACTCAATTTTACAGTAAACTACTGGCAACAATTTTGCCAGTATATAACTGGCAACAGTGTTGCCAGTATATAACTTTTTTTTTAATGTACAGTTTGTTACTGTTAAAATACATTTTGTGGGTGTATCTTTTTATCGTACACCTTTAACCCTTTCAACCCCACAGGAACATCCTTGAGTGTCCACACTACAGAGTAAAAGTAACACTGATGCTGTGTTGCAGTGAGATAATTAAGTTAATATGTAAGTGATGATTGAGCATAAATGATGAACACCTGCTGTTAACAAGAAGAATCACTGAAAAGAGGAACAAGAATTGAAAAAATATGAGCAGAAACACAAGAACTACAACTGTCTTCCAGCAATTACACATTATTACACTTATTACTGTCCAGTTTAACTTTATTTCAACAGAAGGTCAGAATTAACAGAAGTTTAAATGTTGATATTTTATTGAAAATGTTTGGTTTGATGTCACCATTGATGAGATGAGTGTTTGCTTTAGTTGAGATCTTGACCCTTGACTTTTTGTCTATCAGTTTTAGTTTTTTCTTTGGCTGTTTAAACTATTTTTGCAACCACTTTTACTATGGCAGAAACAAGCCTGGAGAAAAAAAAATCATCGAGTGCTGATAGTTATATATTGGTGAAGACTTAACCATCATATTGTTTCTTGATTCACCGAAAACATACAGTGTTTTATTCCTTGTTACATTAACAGGCTAAAATTTTACATTATCACCACTGTGAACATACAACAAGATTTCAAACAACAATCAACTAAAAAGAGTTTATTTTTAAACACCATGCTCAAAAGACAGCTGCAGCATTATTTAGACACACATATATCAAAAATCAGCACATCAATCTCAACAATGGTGGCAATAAAAAAGGACCATTCAGCTGCATTATTTATTAATGCTGCAGTGCATGCTGGGAGTTTTGTACTATGCTGGCACCGACTTTAAACTTTTGAATGTCACCATTGTTGAGATTCATATTCTGATTGTTGATGTCTCTGGTGTCCAAGGTAAGCAAGAGCTCAAAATATATTATGCACTACATGACTTCAATATTCTTCTAAATAACTGATTACTGAAACATTGCTGGTTCTTAAGCTGTTGAATCACAGACAAAGTATTATCTATAAACATAAAATACCCATTAAATCAAAGACCAAACACAAAAAGAGATCAGTGAACAGCATCATCACAACAAACAAAAAACCTGATCAACTTCATGTTGGCTTTTTCCTGCCATAACAAATGTGTTTTATAAACACTCAGTTACAGCAGCCAGAGAAAGCTAAGAGTCAAGAGCCCAACTAAAGCAGACACTGGTCACCACAATGGTGACTGCAAACTTCAATAAATTTTTATTTTTATTAAAACATCAACATCCAAATCTGTTCATTCTCAACAAGAACTTCTGTACATGTATGAAAGTAATAATGTCAAACTGGTTTGTAAACTGGTTTCACACTCAGTGTAGCTGAAGTCAGTTGTAGTTCTTTTGTGTTTCTGCTCATCTCTTCTCTTTTTTCTGGTCTTGTTTCTCTGTCCTTCAGTGATTCTGCTAATCAGGTGTTCATCAGTGTCTGAATTCACTCACTTCTTTTAATTAACTCTGTCAAGTGTACTATATTAGTGAACTAATGTAGGGAATAGTGAATGAGGGTATAGGGTGTGATTTGGAACAGGGTCGACTTTGAGCGCCGTTAACTACTTTCTCAAAAAAATGTATAGTATATGTATAACATGTATACATAATGTATATGTATAACAGTATATTACTGTTTTAATGGAAATTGGTTTGTTACTGTCAGAATTTGGCAATTTTTTTACAGCAAGGTCTAACAGTGTAGTGCGTTCCACAAGTGCACAGTGCAGCGATCATTTACACACAGTCTATTTTTGCTGCGCTGCACCGCGCTGAATTAAAACGATAGCACACTGTTCGCATTAAATTAAACATGTATTGACGCGACAATCTAGTAATTTCACCATAGATGGATATAATTTAAAGTCTCTGTTACACAGTTTACACATGGCTTTTTTGCCTCGGGTAAAGCAAGGAAACTGGCACATTACCTGGCATTTAGGTGAACAAGGAGACATAACGATAGCACTCGTCTCTTCGCAAAGGTGAAAAAACAAAGTTCTTTATGACCTGAGGGATTTCTTGTAAAAAGATTTAAAAGGAAAGAAAAGACAAGAGTCCCTTGTGAAAAAGAAGTGCACTTAAATGTATTGAAAGTGTACTTTTTTTGTACTTCAAATCTTAAAAGTATACTTTTTAAAAAGTGCACTTGCAGATAATATAATATAATTAAAATTAAAGGCCACTTAAGTGTACTTAAAAAGAATATACTTTTATGACAATATTTATTAACACACTTAAGTGCACATTTTAAAAATGCACTTTGTATTAATGTCTAATTTAGTTGTACTTAAAGAAAGTACACTTTAATGACAATATTTATTAACACGCTTAAGTGTACTTTTAAAAAATGCACTTTGTAATAATGTCTAAGTTTTACTTAAAGAAAGTACACTTTAATGACAATATTTATTAACACGCTTAAGTGCACTTTTTAAAAATGCACTGTAATAATGTCTAATTAAGTTTTACTTTAAGAAAGTACACTTTAATGACAGTATTTATTAACACGCTTAAGTGCACTTTTTAAAAATGCACTTTGTAATAATGTCTAATTAAGTTTTACTTAAAGAAAGTACACTTTAATGACAATATTTATTAACACGTTTAAGTGCACTTTTTAAAAATGCACTTTGTAATAATGTATAATTAAGTTTTACTTAAAGAAAGTACACTTTAATGACAATATTTACTAACACGCTTAAGTGCACTTTTTAAAAATGCACTGTAATAATGTCTAATTAAGTTTTACTTTAAGAAAGTACACTTTAATGACAATATTTATTAACACGCTTAAGTGCACTTTTTAAAAATGCACTTTGTAATAATGTCTAATTAAGTTTTACTTAAAGAAAGTACACTTTAATGACAATATTTATTAACACGCTTAAGTGCACATTTTAAAAAATGCATTTTGTAACAATGTCTAATTAAGTCTTACTTAAAGAAAGTACAATTTCATGACAATATTTGTAAACACACTTGAGTGCACTTTTTAAAAATGCGCTTTGTAATAATGTCTAATTAACTTTACTTAAAGTAAATACACATTCATGACAATATTTCTAAACACGCTTAAGTGCGCTTTTTAAAAATGCACTTTGTAATAATCTCTAATTAATTTTTACTTAAAGAAAGTACACTTTCATGACAATATTTCTAAACATGCTTAAGAGCACTTTTTAAAAATGCACTTAATTTTTACTTTATTTTATGACTTTATAGTGTTTTAAATAAGTACACTTGTTTTGATGTATTGACTAATATACTAAAGCACATGAAAAATAATTTATTTTAATTTCAACTTAAGTGTGTTGTCCAAAATGACATTTGTTAATGTATTTTAAATGTGCTTAGTCTTTAATATATACTGTGTGCATTAATACGCTTGAAATGTATTTTTCTTCTGAATTTAAATACACTTGCTTATACAGTAAAATCCAGTACAACTTATTATTGAAATTTTTATCACCAGCTCCTGCTCTAAACTCAAGTAGTGTCAGTGTTCTACATAATATTTGACATAAAATGTCATTTATGGAGTGCTATATTTGTGATACTTAATGCAATAGTGCTGTACTTTTCATATGTGTATAATACTTTTAATATCATTATGTTGTTCTAAGTCGATTAAACATATTTAATTGCATTAATTGCAAGCAAAAGTTTAACAAATCTAAACAAAATTAGTTTGAATTCATATTCAGTTAAAATACATTTAATTTTAATCAGACTAAACTGTAAAAATGATTGACTTGTAGTTGGTGAATGAGTTTAGTTAGGTGAATTAGTTCCGTGAACTTACAGTCTAACTACAACAATGAATTAGAAAAACTTCAACTTGAACAGAAATGAAATCATGCACGTATTATAGCCTATAAACGTTTTGTATAATGCGCATGCGCCAAAATACCACGTCATGACGGCGCACTACTTCACCAGAGTTTAAAAAATGCACTTTCAGCCATCTTTCTGTAATCGCGATGCGTGAGGTCATCCAAATGTGCGCTCCTTTGTTTTCTTCTTCTTTGATCAGCAAAGTTGGCTGATCAAAAAAGAAGAAAACAAAGGAGCGCACATTTGGATGACTACAGATGAGACGTTATGTACTACAAATAAAGAGTCAAGTAAGTATCTTGATATTTGCTTTCTTTATTTTTATTTTTTCACCGTAACATAGCAGTTCTTATTGCCATTAAGAGTGTAACTTATTTAGTTTAATCAGAGACTATAGAATAACACAAGACGCGTCACTCCTATTGTTTTGAATGGGAGAAAGTGCAATGCGCAATATGGCGGAATAAGTCCCGCCTTCTAAATAAGAGCCAATCGCCGATTGGTAAAGTCATCGCGTCACTGCAGCAGCCGTTTGAAGCTCCGGTTTCTATAGAAACAGTCAGACTCGCGCCTCCGAAATAAGGCACGAGAGATTTCTATTCAAAAATTCACCAGATGACTTAAATAGCTCTATTTGGAAAGAATTAATCATTCTAGGATGATTGGGTTGATTTTATAGGTGAGTGAATACATATAGAAAATAATGAACAAATTATAAGCATAGATAAATATAGAACAAAGATACAAATTAAATAAATAGTGCTTTATATTTTTCAGCTAAGTCTAACAGTATTCAGTAGGGCTGGGTATTGACACAATTTTCACGATTCGATTTGATTTGTATTCACAGGCTTACGATTCGATTTCGATTCAATATCGATTATTTTGGATGTATATCAGATACAGTTAATGGCAAATTTTCTTGAGGAAAAAAAATCTCTCAATCAATGATGTAAACTATACGAGGGAGTCACTTGGTACTATATTACTATAATATTAAAGGTTAAAATTAACTTATTTACATACAAACACTTAAATTACAGACAATTATGTTTTTTTATAATAAAGTTATAATACTAACTTTAGAATTACATAATCATATTTCTACTCCAATTCGTTTCTTGAAATATTTAAATCGTGGCTGTCATAAATGATTTATTCAAACATGCATTAAATACATAAATGAATTATAAATAAAATAAATATTTAAAATAAAATTATAATGAATATGTAACGTGGTGCATATATTTATCAGAATGCTCCTCTCTGTAGCTGACTAACGAGTTTATGCTGAATATGGTTTTTCTGAGGTAAATGTGACATTACGTGACATTGTTTACAAGCTGTTTTATTGACGTCTTTCTGCAGTTGAAACACGATTGAGTGATTACATGTGACATGTTATGGATTTCGTTAAGTTGTACTGTATCTTGTAACACCTTCAAATGTTCATTCATGTTTATTTCACACTGTAACTGGTATTAAAGTGGAGGAGACGATCAGTACACAGTACACATCTTGGCCGCAGGCTTCGATCACTATCAGCAACTCTTTGACTTTAGGAATACTGAATGGGTCTAGGAGGGTGGTGGAAAAGGAAAGCAAATGTCTTTGTTCATTTTTGATTATTTTCAAACCTACAAAGGTGTATATAAACTTTGGAGTGCAACTATATATCTATATCTATTGCTTTCATTCAATTAAGCCAATTATAATAATGGACTGACTCTGTTTTCCTCAAGGTATTTTTTTTTAACTTTCCTGCCTCTTTGGAACATGTCCATTTACACATACTGTGTAGAGATGGTGCGCAGCTTCATGGACATTTGAGGTATTCTGCCGATGGAGAGCTTCTGGGACACTGACATAAACAACACTTTTTCCTACAACTTCAAAAAAGTTGGTGACAAACAATTTTGGTTTTCTTGTTTTTGTGCCTTTGGAATTTGTCAAGTTTTTTTTTTTTTTTTTTCTTTCCAAAATTACATTCACTGCAATGCTGGAGTAAGATTTTAGAAGAAACCTTTTGGTCCTGTTTAATGTTTGTGCTAGTAAAGGTTTCAGAGCTTATAAGTAACAAGGTTCGGTAACACTTTACAATAAGGTCTCATTTGTTAACATCAATTAATATATTAGACAACATGATCTAACTATGTGCATTAACTTATTAACAGTATTTATTAATCTTTGTTAACATTAGGTAATATAGTTTTTTCAAGTTAGTTAATAAAAATGTATAGTCATTGTTCATGTTAGTTCACAGTACATTATCTATTAACATATGCAACTTTTAATTTTAATAATGCATAAGTAAATGTTAAAAGGATTAATAAATGCTTTGAAGTATTTTTCATTCTTAGTTCATGTTAACTAAAGTAGTTAACTAATAAAAAGTTATTGTAAAGTGTTACCCAAAGTTTTGAATCTTTTCTTTTCTTTACATTTTGTTTGAATTAATTCATAGGTGTTATCTTATTTATCATATTTTAAATCATACAGAATGATTTTTTTCTGAAAATGTAAAAATGCAGAAAGTTTTGTGATGGGTATCTTTAGGTTTAGGTAGCTACACTGTAAAAAATGAATGTGATTTTAACGGTTAAATATTGTAAAAACGCTACGGAAAAAAATTGTTAATAGGTTAACATTAAGTTCCCGTACTATATACAGGGAAAAACTGTAAAAGCTCTAACCAGACATTTTATGTAATTTTCACAGAAAAATGCTGTGAATTTTACAATCTTTAGAAGTAAAAAAAGAACAAATCGATGTATAATTTACAGTCAAAAACTGTAAACTGATATTCCCACAATTCCCTGTGCGACACTCAACATCTGAAAGTATTTTGTTTAAATAATCATGTTTCTTTATAGTTTTTGTGATCAGTTATGTACATTAGGGTTTTATGTTACATGTTCTGTTTAATGAATGTTTATTGCATTGTGTAAGTTTTGTGGGTTACCATGATGGTGTTTTGCGTTTGCGTGAATCACTCTGTGCACAAAAAATTGTCCCACTAAAGTGGTTTAAAAAAAATCACTCAGAAGTTCAACTAATTGCATTTAATATGAACTTAAATCTGCCATATATTTAAAATTAATTACAAATAGATTGCACTTAAGCGGCTGAAAACATTACAAGTGTTTCTTTTAAAGTATATTATTTGTGCAATAAGTACACTTTTAAAAGTATACTAAAGTGCACTTCTTTTTCAAAGGGTTTCACAAGGGTTTTAAAATGTTTGTGATTTTAACATAAAGCTTATGTTTAAATGTTTTGCCACTTGCGTGAGCAACGTAATATAAAATCAAAAGTATTACTTTATATAAATCTAAAGTAATGAATTAAATAAAACGTTTAAATGTAGTGCATTTAAACGTGACATCTATGAAATACAGTGTATACAAAAAGAATCGCAATGCTGAGAAGCCATGTTCAGTAACAACTTTTGGATCTGAAATAAAAATAAGTAAATGTTGTGTTTGTGATAAACAGCCACGGATCAGTTGCGCACTGCAAACGCGGCATATGTGAAAACACAGCGCGTGCTGCTCCTGCAACGCATATCTACTGCAAAGGCATGACGGTGGTGCTTCTCCGCTCTCCTCCGCTGGCCTCCCTGCGTTGTCTTTGGTCGATATTAACCAACGTTTCATTTCGACAAAAATAATATCCAAAGCTTAAAGCCTAAAGAATTACCTACGTACACATGTCGGAATGTTTAACATGGTGCTGTAAATTTACCTGCTGCAACTGATGCTGTTGCTAATATGTCGTTAATATGTTTTAATCACCTCAGGAGTCACGATCGAGGGGAAGGAAACTCGAAAGGTTGATAGCTTTTTTTATTTGCATGGTTTTTGTTTTTAATATAACTACTATTTTTAGTATTTTGTTACAATTATTGATAAAATCTGCTATTTCTAATCATTAAATTTTTTTTTTAAATTTTATTTATGGAAATCTTCTCGCGACCACTCCCTCGATGTCTCCCGACCCCCACTTTGGAAACCACTGATATAACACACTAAAAGAAAAGGAAAACATTAAAAAGCATCATATGACCCCTTTAAATTCAAACAGCTTTATATAGAAATGGCTTCAAGAACTGCATCTTATTGGGATAAAATTTAATCCACAGCCATTTTGCAAATCAGCAGCACAAACACAAAAAAGACATCAGTACCTGTGATAGTGATGACCAGCAGTTCAGAGGCAGATGAACGGAAGGAGCATGAGGACAAAATGACTTCATAAACACAGCTGTAGTTTCCCTCATGTGAAAAATCTGTCTCAGGAAAGGAGAAGGAGGCAGAGAGATTGACAGCTGACTGATTCCTGGTGATATTTGCTTCTCTAAACAGGTAGAAGGAGCCTCCAGTATACTGAGATTCAGTGGAACAGATGATAGTGAAACTGTCGCCCCACGGGATCATTGGCCCCTGAGGCCCAACATCAAACCGTCCATCAGGAGCAATGCGGGGAATGCTGGGCTGCTGCAAGTGCACTAGAAAACAAAAACACATTTATTTTACAGAGCCTCAAACATTAAATTCAAACAGCTTAAAACAAAAACATCTTCAAGAACTGCATCTTCTCAGGATCAAAATGTACAGTAATTTACAGCCATTTTACAAATCAGCAGCACAAACACAAAAATAAGACATCAATACAGAATTCACCTTTTTAATGCAACTAATGTATTTAAATGTAGACAATGAGACGAGATTAAACACTCACCCACAGTGATTTCAACAGTGTCACTCCAAGGCGACTTTATAATGCTGTTTCTGTAGGAGTAATTACAGCTGTAGCTGCCCTGATGTGAGACGCCTACATTAACAAGGTTGAAAGTCACACCAGATACATGTTTCTGGGAGGATAATATAGATGATCCATTTATGAAGAGGTGGAATTCAGCATCAGCATTGCATCTTGATTTAGGTGTTGTGCATCTGAACTGAATGTTTTCTCCAGGAGAAACAGCTGCATGTGTGGAGATCAGGGAAAGAGAGGGCTTCTGCAGGTCACCTGCTAAAGAAATATGCATCTATTTAAAATTACTTGTTAAGATGTGATGAAATACATGAAGCTAAATGTAATTTCTATTGCTCATTTCTCCTAAAATAATGTCAAGATGCAGAATATTTACCTGAACAAACAACACCAGCATCTTCACCATGATTACAGTCATGTTTTCCTAGTCCTCTGTGTGAACATTGTGTGAGTTTTCCTTCACCTCCCGAACATCCAACATCATCCAGCCAGATCAATCCACTGCCTTGACCAAAGGCGGCACTTTGAGGTGCACTGATGGCTGATCCACACTGTAACTGTCTGCACACCACAGCAGCATCATTCATGTCCCAGCTATCATCACACACGGTTCCCCACTGACCATTATGATGG
Source organism: Hypophthalmichthys molitrix (assembly GCA_037950675.1). Classification (NCBI taxonomy): domain Eukaryota; kingdom Metazoa; phylum Chordata; class Actinopteri; order Cypriniformes; family Xenocyprididae; genus Hypophthalmichthys; species Hypophthalmichthys molitrix. Next base: position 27,240,348 of record CM075494.1, read on the forward strand.
ATCTCCACTCTTCCACTGCAGGAATCAGACCCATTGACCAATCGTATGTCTGGTAAGATACAAAAATGTAAGTACAATGTGATTAAAAACTATGTTGTAAGTATTTGTATATTGTAAATGTTTGACATTGTTATGAACCAAGCACCTAATGTGCAGAGCCCCTTTGCTTTCTCTTGTATATATATATATATATATATATATATATATATATATATATATATATATAAATATATATATAATTTGGGGCCAAACACCGTAGGTTTTGTTGTTTTTAATCACTTTGGTACTCTTTTCATCACAAGCAAAACAGCAAATATACAGTGCCATCTTGGATCTGGAGAAACTTATATACTTTTACCCTGTGAGCAGACGACACCTGCATCTTCACTGTGACCACAGTTATGTGTTCCAATAGGATTGTGTGAGCACTGAGTGAGTGATAATTCACTTCCTGAACATCCCACATCATCCAACCAGATCGGATCACTTCCCTGTCCAAAACTGTTACTAGAGGTTGCACTAACAGCTCCTCCACATCCCAACTGTCTGCACACCACAGCTGCATCTTTAATGTCCCAGGAATCATCACACACGGTTCCCCACCGGCCATTATGAAGGATCTCAACTCTCCCAGAGCAGTCATTATTACCATTCACCAGCCTGATACTATATTCACCTAAAAAAAATAAAATATCTATATTATGAATCAACTCACATCTCACAATGTTAAACTTGCAAACTAGCAAAAACTGTCAGTCATCTCATGTAACTAGAATAAGATGTGAGTTTTAAAAGAATGACTAACAGTCTGTTACTTACCAGCTGCAGAAGTCAGAGCACTGACTGTTGAGATGAAAAACAGAGACATTTAAAAACATTGTAGGCTTACAACTAGATTTGGTGATTTACTTTAACATCACCATCATTAAGCTTCTGACAATTCTTTCAGTCTTTATGTAAAAAATATTTTCCCTGAAATGTTGAGTTATAATATAATAATATATATATATATAATATAATATAATATTATAATAGTTTGCAGGAGCGTGATTATAAACACAACAAGGCTGTGAAGGTTCTGTTCGGCTGATGATGCTTAATGTCCCAAACAACCTCTGTAGTCCCATTTAGCCACTTGTTAGCAACCACTAACAGAAAGAAAAAAACACAATCGGGGTATCACTGATGTATTTTGCCATAGAGAAAATTATGTAAATGCCTGAAATAAATGCCTCTGGAGGTTGTGGTTAACACTACCTCAAGAGGCATTTATTTGAGGCATTTAACATAAAAAAAACTCATTCAAAAAATTTATAGATTTCAGAACAATACATTTGTTGTTTGTTTTCAAAACTTTAAATTTGGCACCACCTTACCTTGCAGACCTTTTAAAATGGCTCTACTAGATCTCTTAGATCCTCTGATCAGTTGCTTTTGATTGTTCCCAGGTCTAGATTAAAACTCAGGGGTGTCCAGGCCATCTAGGTAGCTGCACCTAGACTGTGGAATCTTTTACCCTTGCATGTTAGAGCGGCTCCCACAATATCTAGTTTTAAAACTCGGTTAAAACTAACTTATCTCAGGCTTTTAATTCTCCTGGGTATTGAGGCATGTTTTACATTGAATTTCTGTGCTTACTTTGAATTTACTTCTGTATTTTCTGTTTTTTTAATTATTCTTATCTTTGTACAGCACATTGGGCAGCTGCTGTTGTATAAATTGTGCTTTATAAATAAATGAATGAAAGAATGAATGAATGAGAACAATTGAACCAGAAGTGCTAAAATACTAACTCGTTTTTGCCTACAAAAATACATAATCCTTGCCATAAATATGTATATGTCACATTTGACGTCTGCCATCTTTGAATGATCAACATTTCATTTCAGATGCTGTCGTCACTCACAGTAAAAATCAATGAATTTTCAAGTCTCTGGTAAAACCAAATTTAAATTCCCAAAGAAATGGGATAACCTTTCACAGGTGAGAATGTGTTGGTTTGTTTTTATATGCATTAACTCAATATTACAGGTTTTTAAACTATGGCAACTTTTTAATGTCGTGTTAGCTAACACCTTCGTCTTATCTAACTTTAATGATAAACTAAATCCTATGAAAATTACAGGCAGCTGCGTTCAAAACACTTTTGTCGGAGTAAGATACCGGTGTACTTTCTCTTAATTAATTACATAAAAATACAACAAGGTTCTTCTCTTCTAGAAAATGAAGATCAAAGAAATGTGCATCAGGTGTGTTTTGCTTTTTTATGTTTTTAATTAATTTATGAAGCCACTGTAATCTTTATCGTTACAAATTATATTGTTATATTATTATGCTATGATATCTTGTGCAGGCAATTAGCTTACTTCTCTGTAAACAGCTTGTTTGCAATCACTTGATTCAGATGATGCGCAAAATTCAGATGGAAGGCAGGAAGTGAAAAGCACAATGGACTAGATGGAGGAAAGTCCTTAATGTACTGGTTTAAACACTATTACAAGAGAGGTATAAACAGAAAATCACAACATATGTTGGACATGATCCTTACAAAGAGGAGGATTTTTCTACTGAATTGGAATATTTGCCTGTCATCGAGACTGTAGCCTAAGCGTCTCCAGGGCCCATCCCGTGACGTCATGTGCAAACAACCTATAGAAAAGCGTGACATGTCACTGCTAAATACCTAAGTATTGTGGTATTCCACCATGTTTCTCACTGACATGCCCCCGACTCAGTTTACTAGGGAGTCAATGCAGTGTTGACAGAACTGGGCTAATATGGTCATACTTCCTGGTTCTAGTAAGAACTCTAATTTGTACGAGCTGTAGTTTATTTATCAAGCGAGCAGGGCAACCACTTAGTAGAGCATTACAGTAATCTAGCCTTGAGGTCATGAACGCATGAACTAACTGTTCCGCATTTTTCATTGAGAGCATATGTCGTAGTTTAGATATATTTTTAAGATGGCAGAATGCGGTTTTACAGATGCTAGTAACATGGGCTTCAAATGAAAGATTGGTATCAAAGAGCACACCCAGGTTCCTAACTGAAGTTGAAGACTTAACAGAGCAGCCATCAAGTGTTAGACAGTATTCTAGGTTATTACGTAAAGAAGTTTTTGGTCCAAAAAATAGAATCTCTGTTTTTTCTTTTTCAGAATTAAGTGGTAGGAAATCAGCTATGCATTCCATTAATTTTGTGAATTGGTAAGATTCGTCAGGGGAATATAGTGAAGAAATATAGAGCTGAGTATCATCAGCGTAATAGTGAAAACTAACGCCATGCTTCCTAATGATATCTCCCAAGGGTAGCATGTACAGAGTGAAAAGCAACGGTCCTAATACTGAGCCTTGCGGTACTCCATATTGAACTTGTGATCGATATGACCTCTCTTCGTTTACTACTACAAACTGATAACGGTCAGATAAGTATGATTTGAACCATGACAATGCAGTTCCACTAATGCCAACATAATTTTCGAGTCTATTCAGACTCTTGTAGTTAACTTGTAGTTACCTTATGGAGTCTACTCAAAAGAATATTTTGGTCGATAGTGTCAAATGCAGCACTAAGATCCAGTAACACTAATAGAGAGATACAACCACGATCCGATGATAAGAGCAAATCATTAGTAACTCTAATGAGAGCATGTAGCACCGTTCGTATATACGGGAAGAAGGAGGCGGGAACCGGCGAACATTCAACATAACTTTAATATTAAATAAACAAAGAACAAAACGAAAGTAATGCCGGCAGACCCTCACGGCCGTCTGCCGGCCACACAAACATAATAAAACCAAAAAATAAAGTCCAGGCCTGGTCCTCTCTCGTCTTTCACTGTCGTCGCTCCCCTTTTATGCTTCCGGAGCTCCTCCGTGAGAGACTCGTTATCACTCGCGTCACCGGCCTCGCGCCGTTCCCTCACGGCTCTCGCCCGCCCTGCTCGTCATAGAGCAGTCTCAGTACTATGGTACGGTCTAAATCCTGACTGGAAATCCTCACAGATACCATTTCTTTCTAAAAAAGGAGCATAGTTGTGATGATACTGCCTTTTCTGGTATCTTTGACAGAAAAGGTAGATTCAAGATTGGCCTGCAATTGACTAATTCTGTAGGATCAAGTTGCGTTTTTTAACAAGAGGTTTAATAATAGCCAACTTAAAAGTTTTCGGTATGTATCCAAATGACAAAGATGAATTAATGATATTGAAGAGGATCTATGACCTCTGGAAGCATCTCTTTCAATAGCTTAGTTGGTATAGGGTCTAACATACATGTTGCTGATTTAGATGATTTAACAAATTTAGACAATTCTTCCTATTCTATAACAAAGAATGAATGGAAATTTTTCTCAGGGACACTACAGTGCACTGTCTGATGCGATACTGTAGTAGACTGTGCCATAGTTATAATTTTCTCTCTAATATTATCAATCTTGAAGGTAAAGAAGTTAATAAAGTCATTACTGCTGTGCTGTTTGGAAACGTCTGGGGTTGAAGCTGTATTTCTCGTTAAAAAATAACGAAAAATAATCAGATCAGCAGTTTTTAAGGCCTTTCTGTACGCAATCATGCTCTCTCTCCATGAGATGTAAAAAAAAACTCTAGTTTTGTTTTATTCCAGCTGCGCTCCATTTTTTCTGGCTGCTCTCTTAAGGGCTGTGTGGCTGAAATGTTGCACTTATATAACAAGCAAAGTATTTATTTATCAATAAATCAATAAGCTGGGCAGCAATGTTGTGAAAGGCCAATGGAGCATGGATGTCATCTAATAAAAAAAAAGTTTGGTACTGCGCACAAAAAACCTTACTAAAAAAGTTCCTTTTTTTTTTTTTTTTGAGATATCAGCTAAAAATTTGGCACAGAACTAGTTCAGATATTTAGTTTTGATTTTCTTGAAGTTTTAGAGTTGAACATGTTTTGTAAAATACATATTTTAAAACATTTATTTTTATATTTTAAATTTTCATAAACATAAACTTCTATAACTTTTTTACTTCTACAATAATTTGTGACATTTCGCCTTTAAAAAGATAACTTAAGTCTGTGCTCTGAAGTATTCAAGATTTGTAACAATTTAAGTTGGAAAAGTCTTTTTCATGTCTGTGCTCAAAAACAGGTAAAAACAACTATATTTTTACAAACTTAGAAAATAAAAAGTTGTTAAACTCAGCAAGATGCTGGCACTTCAGAACTACAGTTGAAGAGCTCTGACATACAACACAGAAGTGTTTTGTATTTTGGGTCTGTACAGTTGCTTTTGAACAGCTGCCTATATGGGTCAAATTGACCCACGAACAGTAAGATCATATAAAATTTCTGTATGCACATTTCACAACACATCAGTATGTTGAAACTTTGCATGCATGTTCATGACCCTAAATGAGAAAAAGTCACAAAATTTCAAGAAAAAAACAGAGGTTAGATAGTATTTCAGATAGCTTGAAAAAAGAAATGATAGCTAATTTTTACCATCTGTGACTTTTATTGGAAAAAGGCTCCTTTTTACCTTAACCAGGGTAGTTAAAAACCAACATAACAAAATATAACCAAGAAATGTTATTGTTTTGGGTCTGTACAGTTGCCTTAGAACATTAAAATGTGCGGGTCAAATTGACCCACGAACATCACAAACTTAACAGAAATGTGTGTATATGTCAAAACACATCAGCCCATCACATCATGACCCTAAATGAGAAAAAGTCACAAAATTTCAAGAAAAACAACGGAGGTTAGATAGTATTTCAGATAGCTTGAAAAAAGAAATGATAGCTAATTTTTACCATCTGTGACTGACAAAATATTTTTCAGTATTGAAATCAGTTGGAAAAAGCTTTTTTTTTTTTTGACCTTCACAAGGATAGTTAAAAACCAACATAACAAAATATAATCAAAAAATCTCATTATTTTAGGTCTGTACAGTTGCCATAGAACAGTGGTTCTCAAACTTTTTAGAATGGAGTACCCCCTGAGGAATTTAACATCCTTCTGTGTACCACCTCTCTTCAACTTACACCTTTTCCATAAGGGACAATAAAATTGATTTCCCAGTGCATGTTTACCCAATACCTTTATAAAATAAATTATGTTTTAAATAATAATAAAAAAAGTTAAATAGAGAAATATACAATGATGGTAAAAACAAAGTGATCTGCTAAGGCTGCAGACTCTGTCTGCATGCAGCCATATGCACGCTACTTGTGTGGATGCAGTCAGTTTTGACTGCAAAAGATGAGGTAGGTTTGATTGGATGTTATAGGTTTTTACACCGCAGTCACGCCATCTGCGCTTCGGAGAATGCTACTTGCCACTGTGGTGAGTTTATTGTTGTTTAACTGTTTCATTCTTAAATAATTATACACTAGTGAAAAGTGTTTGAACAGTAAGATTTTTTAATGTTTTTAAAAGAAATCTCTTCTGCTCACCAAGGCTTCATTTATTTGATCCAAAATACAGCAAAAACAGGAATATTTTGAAATATTTTTACAATTTAAAATAACTGTTTTCTATTTTAATATATTTTAAAATGCAATTTATTCCTGTGATGGCAAAGCTGAATTTTCAGCATCATTACTCTCTTCAGTGTCACATGATCCTTCAGAAATCATTCTAATATGATGATCTGCTGCTCAAGAAACATTTATTATTATTATCAGTGTTAAAAACAGTTGTGTAAATTTTTTTTTCAGGATTATTTGATAAATAGAAAGTTCAAAAGAACAGCATTTATCTGAAATAGAAAGCTGTTGTAACATTATCACTACCATTCAAAAGTTTTTTTTTTTTTTAAAGAAATTAAAAAACAGTATAGACATTTATAATGTCGCCAAATCTTTATATTTCAGATAAATGCTTTTGAACTTTATATTCATCAAATAATCCTGAAGAAAAATTGTACACAACTGTTTTCAACATTGATAATAATCATAAATGTTTCTTGAGCAGCAGATCATCATATTAGAATGATTTCTGAAGGATCATGTGACACTGAAGACTGGAGTAATGATGCTGAAAATTCAGCTTTGCCATCACAGAAATAAACTGCATTTTAAAATATATTCAAATAGAAAAGTTATTTTGAATTGTAAAAATATTTTACAATATTACTGTTTTTGCTGTATTTTGGATCAAATAAATGAAGTCTTGGTGAGCAGAAGAGACTTATTTTAAAAACATTACAAAATCTTACCATTCAAAAACCTTTGACCGGTGTAAGTCATTACCAATATTCCTAGACTAACCTATAGACTTTTATATACTTTTGGCCATGAGGTTTGGATATTGACTGTGTATTTGACATTGTTTTGTTTGGCTTAAGGCTTAGGTACAGTGAATGCATTATTAAGCAAGCAAGTCGATTTTCTGATCATAATTTTTTTTTTTTCCAGGCACATCTTACCAATTCCAAACCACATTAATCTTAATAACGACTATTAATTTTGTATTTAATCTTTTATAAGTTATATATAATTGTTCATGAAGGCTGGAAGTGAAAAACACCTTATATTCAGGTCTGCAGAATTATTAGGCAGGTTTTCTTTTACAGATAAAATGGGCCAAAAAAGAGATTTACCTCAGACTGAAAAGTCAAAAATTATTAAATACCCATGAGAAGGATGCAATACTAATGCAATACTAGAAATTGTGGTTAAGGCATGATCATTGGACAGTGAAATGCTCATTGGGTCAGCATGGTAAGAAAACAGGTGGAGAAGAAAATACACATGTTAACTGTAAAAGAATTAAGAATTAAGGTGAAGAATTAAGTGTGAAAACATGAGGAACTCTTTAGTCTCCAGCGCCACCATTTTCCAGATCTGCAACCTACCTGGAGTCTCCAGAAGTGCAAGGTGTCAGGATCTCAGAGACTTAGGTTAGGTAAAGAAATTTGAAGCTGAAGCTGAATAAGAATCACAAGCTGAAGTGTTGTAAAGTACATGAAGACTGTTTTTTTATAGGCATTATAGACAGACAGATTGAGAGTGACTCTTGAAGGACCAGCACAACATCTTCTTGTACCTCTGTTTGAAGAATTTATCTTCCAGAATCTGGCAGTAAGTTTTGGGTGTTCATTTTTAGTCCATCTCTGTATCAATCTGTCTGTCTATAAAAACAGTCTTCATGTATTTTACAACACTTCAGCTTGTGATTCTTATTAAGTGGGGATAATTTTTTTAGGATTCTTTACCTAACCTAAGTCTCCAGAACCTTCCACTTTCTGGAGACTCCAGGTAGGTTGCAGTTCTGGAAAATGGTGGCGCTGGAGACTAAAGAGTTCCTGATGGTTTCACACTTAATTCTTCACCTTAATTCTTAATTCTTTTACAGTTAACATGTATCTTTTCTTCTCCACTTGTTTTTGTCTAACCCTGCTGACCCAATTTCACTGTCCAATAGTCATGCTTTAACTTTGCAATTTCTAGTATTACATTAGTATTGCATCCTTCTCATGGGCATTGTTTGACTTTTCAGTCTGAGGTAAATCTCTTTTTTGGCTCATTTTATCTGTAAAAGAAAACATACCTAATAATTATGCAGACCTGAATATAAGGCGTTTTTCATTTCCAGCCTTCATGAACAATTTTATGTCACTTATAAATGATTACATACAAAAGTAATAGTGGTTATTAAGATGACTGTAGTTTGGAATTGGTAAGATGTGCCTGGGAAAAAAATATGATCAGAAAATCAACATGCCTAATCATTCTGCACGCACTGTAATTCTCATCTTGCTTCTGCCTTGTGTGTGCTGTTCGTCTGTCTTGACACGCAACATGAACATGTCCCATATAGTCTTGTGATGACTTACAGCTGATTGTTTACAAATATTTAGATGTTAATTTGAATGCACATTTCTAAAGCCATTTTCAATATCAGCATTTATCTGCATTCCAGATACAACTTGTTGGTTGTGATGTAGCTACGATCAATTTTGATTGTTTATCATTAATCTTATTGTCATTGTCCAGCATGATCACCATTGATAAAAAGTTATTATTATTAGTAGTGGTATTAATTTGTTTATTGTGGCTCATTATCCTGACTGGTAGAATTTCTCAACAATTCAACAAATCAATTCATCAAAAAGGAATCCTAATTTCAGATGGACTTTCTTTCTTTTTCAATGCAAATTCATCGAACAGGTCTCAGATAAAACAATATCCATAAAGTATACATATATACATATAAAAATGTCAACATACCACAAAACAAAGGAATTGTTTACTTTGAATAGGTTGAACTCCAAATAACCAGCACCAAATAACAACTTGGAAAAGTAACTGTACATCTGTCAATGAATAACACAGACACAGATCTTCTCATTCTACAAACAGTAACATGAAAATCACCACAGTGTTATTTGGGGAGATGTGTAACAAGAATCTGGTGGAGTTTGCAGAAAACAATTTGATTTTATATTTTTAAGAATTTTAATATGTCTGTATAACGAGGTAAATAATATATGCCTTTGGCATGTAATTATTAAAGAATGAAACAGTTAAACAACAATAAATTACCACAGTGGTATTTGGGGACATGTAGAACAAGAATCTGGTGGAGTTTGAAGAAAACAATTTGATTTTATATTTTTATGAATGACCCTAAATGAGAAAATGTCACAAAATGGCAAAAAAAAAAAAAAACCCAACAAAAACAAAAAAACAACAATAAAAAAAACAGGTTAACTGGCATTTCAGTCAACTCAAAAATCGAAACGGGTCAAATGGACCCGCGACATAACACAAGGGTTAAAAAAATGATGATGGAACAATTATAAAAAAATGTAGCCTATTGCAAGACTTATACAGTTCATAATCTTTAAATAGATATAAATATATATATAAATATTATAGCAATTACAATAACTGGGTTATAACTAGGTACTAACCCTAAACCTACCCCTACACCTAACTTTAACCACCTAACTTGTAGTTACCTTATATTACCAATACTTTCTTGGGTAAATACACTGTAAGTACACTTTAAGTACATGTGCTGTAAAATAAAGTGTAATATGAATATTATATTTTAATCTATAAAAAAGTGCAAGAATTGAAAATTCTATTTACCCAATATAAAAATGAAGAGATAAGGTCTTGGCATTGCAGTCCTTGCGCTGTTTCAAAGTGCCTATGATTTTAAGAGGTTACTTCCTAGTTCATGAAAAGAGCAGATGGTGCTTTGACAAGAACTGAACTAACACTTTGTGTATGTTAAGAATGATCTGCCCATCAAGACTGTGCCCATAAACAAGACATACCACAAATAGTTTTTGAGTGTATGGATAGAACAAATAATGTTTTTATTTTTATTTATTTATCTGTTTATTTTATAATATTGGTGAGACCTTCACAGTTTTTATCTGGGGGTCAGGAATTGTTTGTTTCAAGTGTAGCCAACCTGCTAATCGTGGCATTCAGGATTATGTGAAAATAACAGGCAGGTGTGTTGGAGCAGGGCTGGAAGTGACGTCTGCAGGACGGTATCTCTTTGGGAGCGGGTTGGGCACCCCTGGTCTGGTTTGCTAGATGCTGTAACTACACCATTATGGTGGTAAAATACATGTTTCTTCATTAAGGGGAAATGCATAAAGCTAACGCCCACACAATGTGTTGCTGTGTACGTTAATTTAAAATCTGTAACATAAAGGGAAATGGCACTACTGCATGTGAAACCCCTTGAATGATCTCTGCAACAAATGTGAAACTGTTTAACTTTAAACCATGAATATGCTCCTATACAATACTTAGAAACTGATATGAAGTTGAGCATTTCAAATCACACTGAATTAGCAGTATGCATTCAGAAAACAGCTCTGATGTTCACAGAAGAACTAGTTAACAAGCTGTAAAAAACTGTGAAGCATTGAGGAAGTATACTTTTGAACAAGGACAAATTTAAATCATCACTATACAGAGTACAAGGAGATGTTAAGCTTTTTGTTTAAACTATATTTTAATTGAAATAAAGTCAGAGTCAGAGTTAGAGTTGACTTCTTCATGATCTCCATCATCCATATCAGTCTCATAGTCATTAGCATTCTATTTTTAAATACCTTCCAAAATAATACAACTTTAAACACTAACAGATCTCCCCCTATATTAATATTGAGCAAAACACATGAAATAGCACTTCATTTTAACATTTACTCTCCTTTAACAGTCAGAAGCAAAGCATGCTGGGAACTAGAAGTCTGTTGTAATCACTGATTGTAACTTTTTAGTCCATTGTAACATTTCTTTTCTTCTACAGGCCTAATAAGCTAACTTTGAAATAGAGAAATAGTCACTAGGACTGAGTGTTGTAACAAGAGGAAAAATTCTGCTGTGCTGGCTAGACAGCATCCTTCTAAGGATAAAAAATAGTCTTTGCAAAAATTGTTTTAACCTATTGAGTAATCTATTAACCCAGTGATATTTTTTGATGATCTTGTGATTCAGTTGTTCTAATCTAAATTTACTCTGCCAGTAAGTGGGGCAGAGGAACTGAGATGTTTTTCTTAAATCTGAACCAATCATATTAAGAATGATGATAATAAGTAATAGATCATGCTATACTGACTGTGAAATGTACCTGAAATACACTAGGTTTAAGAGGGTTAAAACGTTGACCGAGATATTATTGAGTGATGATTAGGAGACGCTCCGAGAGATCAAGTGTATTATTGAGTGTTGATTTGGAGACTCTCCAAAAGATCAGGAAATTTACTGAGTGTCGATTAGGAGACGCCCCAGGAACAGGTAAACTTATGTCAGGTGCGTCTTGGAAAATCTACCACAGTGTGTATATATGTATGTGTACAATACATTCACATTTATATGGGAACATGTATGTGCAATATATGTACACAATAAAGGATAAAACTTTATGAATGTAATACTATTTTTGTCTTCATTTATAGATATTTTATATGTATCAATATATAGCCATTCATGGTCAATGCATATATTGCAGTAAATTGAAAAATATAAGCACTAGTTTCCCATATATGGAAATGTATTATGAAATATATCCCATTATTTTTTGCAGTATGTTCCCATTTATTTTTGTTCCGTAAGGGGTGGGCGGTTCGAGGATGTTACTTAGCCATGGTCAGAACCTTAATTTCTTCGGGCAGGAGTGCCCCTAGAACAAGTGTCCAGGCATGCTGTGGTATTCACAGATGCCTCTGCCACCGACTGGGGTGCCACGTACAATGGGCATGCAGTCTCAGGGGTTTGGACGGGACCCATCTGCATTGGCACATCAATTGCCTCGAGTTGCTGGCAGTACATCTTACACTGAGCCACCTAAAAATGCGTGCTGGTTGCGTACATAAACCATCAAGGTGGTCTACGCTCCCATCGCATGTCACAACTCGCCCGCCATCTCCTCCTTTGGAGTCGGAAGCATCTGAGGTTGCCTCGCACCATTCAAATTTCTGGCATGCTCAACCATGCGGCCAACGAGCTATCATGAGCTGCACTCCCAGGAGAATGGAGACTCCATCCCAGGAGATCCAGCTGATTTGGAGATGTTTCGGAGCTGCTCAGGTAGACCTGTTTGCCTCTCCAGAAACCTCTCACTGCCAGTTGTTTTACTCCCTGACTGAGGGAACACTTGGCACAGATGCACTGGCACACAGCTGTTTCTTCAAATGAGAGTGCTTGAAATCTCCTCAAAGGCTTGTGCTCTAAATGTGTTGCTGCAGATTTTTGTTCATCTGATTTCAATTTGCAGTTTAATTTTCTCAAATTCAAATTCATGGAGGCACATGCTTCCAGACACGTGGAGACAGCGGTTACCCCCTGTGCTGTAGTCACATTTACCAATGAAGCGGTGGTCTACCAATGACACCAGTGCTGAAGAACACTGCAGGAACGATAGCGATCTTGGGTGTCAGAAAAAGGAGGGGCTGTTGAAAAAGAGGAAGCTGTTTTTTTGGTGTGCCAAGACACGTGTAACATATGGCTAGTTTTCATGCATGGCAGAAAGTCACAGATATGTTTCCCCTTATTTTATCAACCTGAAAAGCCATCTGAACATTTATCTCTTACTTTGTATCACGTTGTCTGTAACAATCATACCACAAATTTGTTTGTAGCAGAACATGACCAAACCTATTAGGGTATTTGACTTGCATATTAATAATCAGGGCACTTAATTACTTATTTATCTGTTCAAATTTTATGCATGAATTTAAAATTGCATTCATTTTGAGTAGCCTATTTATTTAAATAAAAGTAAATAGTATATTAGTTTGTGTATCAATATTACAGTCATATAATATTACAGTTTAGCTATAATTTTGCAGGAAGATGCAGCTCAATACACTCTTAAAAATAAAGGTTAAATGTTAAAATAAAGGTTATAAATGTTAAAGTTTCTTTATGGAACCATTAATGCCAAATAAGAACCTTTATTTTTAAGTGTATAGCGATGCACAAATAGACGAACAATATAATTTAATATGAAAAAAAAAAAATCTCACATTTTAGAGTGTGACATCTGAACACACAAACGATGTTGATGTGACATCCTGAGAATGTTATTAAAATTTCAAGTAACAAGGAAATGGCAGCCTTGTAATTCACCACTAAAAAAAAAAGAAAGAAAAAATAAAGAAAGAAAGAAAAGAAAAGAAGCACAAATAAAAACCCACCATGGTCAGAAACACACACAAAACAGAAGTCTTTATTAAACATTACTCTTATCATCCAGGGACCTGACACAACAGAAACATTTTTGTGCGTTTGACTGTATAACAACTGTTAAAGCAGTACAGGGTTTGTGCTGTACGTCGTGTAGATCTCGGTTTGTCGTCCTTTGAGTGAGAAAAGGGGCCCGTCGCGCTCTGTGACGCAGTATGGCTCAATAGCGATGAACCTTTGGGCAGCGACTGAATGTAGAATCAAATGAAACGAACAGTACTGAGCAACTGGAAGAGGCTTGTGATTTTCACAACAGGTAGAGAAGTGAATAGACTCAAGCTCTGTGCATGTCGTGTGCATAGTTGCAGTGAAACGGTTCAGGCTCCACTCTCAGCAGAACATGTTAAGGAGGAAGTCATTTCGGCCCACCGCACTGGCCAAAGGTTCATGCGACGGGTTCAGCAGACGTGATGCAGAGGCAGAGCTGTTGTAAACTGGTACAATAATGATATGCTGACACTGATCCACCAGAACTGGATCACATGGAGATGCCCTTTCATTTTATTGGTCCATTTCATCTATTGTTTTTATTGAAAGGAATTGTTCTTCCAAAAATTGTGTCATTTACTCATCCTCACATTGTTCTAAACCAAAATTTCTTTCTTGTGCAGAACTCAAAGCTAGTTTGAAGAATGAATTGTCTGTTTATATAACGTCAAATGGGGATCAAAACCACTTTGGACCCCAATGACTTTCATAGTATTGGGGGGGGGGGGGGGTGTTTAAAACATCTTTAAGTTTGGAACAAAATGAGTTTAGTAAATAAATTTCTAGACAACTAAGCTCAGAATTGTGAATTCAGTCCATGTTTGATGCTTTTTATGCCTAATAAATGTTCAGATATGGGGACAGACGTGTACACACATCGGTGAATGCTAGCGGTCTCATGAATCCAGATGTCTGGCAGGGATCAGTGTGTTACAGAGGCAGAGTGGTTTGTGAGCTTTACTTAAAGTGATTGTCACACAGAGGCAGTGTTGTTGTTGACAATTGTTCAATGATTGTTGCAGGAGAGCAGAGGCAGTGATGTTGTAAAGTACAGAGGAGGAGGTGGTGGGAGCATCTCACCACACGTGACAGATGGTTGAACAAAAACCTAACCCATCACTACATCTGCAACTACACAGTTACTGTCTTTAAATAAAGCAACATGCAGCATAACATCAATATTTCCGGGCTCATCATTGACTGAATCACGGGCTCTACTCTTCAGCACAATGGTAACATCACAAAACTCACAACAGGAACAGAACATTAAACACTAACAGATCTCTCTAGATCTCAGCATCTTCACTTATTACAAACCACTCTGACTTTATTTCTTTCATACAAAACTTCTTAATGAGGTGTTGATGTTTTATTGAAAATAAGAAAGTTTGAAGTCACCGTTATAGAGGTAAGCGCTTGCTTTAGTTGGGCTCCTGACCCTTGACATTTTAATTTTAGTTTTTCTCCAGTTGTTGTAACTGTGTGTTTCTAAAGCACTTTTGTTACAAACAAAACATGAAGAAAAAAAAAGTCTGATCAGATGATTTCGTTATCACACAGTGGTCTTATTCACTAATCTCTGAATATTGTATTTCTTTTATGTTATTGTAGCATTGTAAAATCCTGTTCTGCTTAGATATTTTAAAAGTTTATGTCATTATGCAGAAATTATTCAGACAGGATCATGTAGACACAGCGTATGAACCTCAACAATGGCAACTAAATTTTCAGGTTAACAGATTAGCAAAACAAGCTACTAAAGTTTTTGTTTATTGTCATCATTGTTGAGGTTCATACACTGTATTTATGATGTCTGTGTGAGTCTAAAAGACACTGCTCAAAACACTGTCTGTTTAATGAATTTTAAAATCAGGACACTTGACTGTCATAAAAAAAAGACAAAACTAACAGTTAACACACTCAGAGTTTAGTCTCTGAAGAGGATCAGTGAATCAGGACACTACATGATGATTGAATCACCATCATTAAATAACCAAATTCATCTGATCAGAATTTCTCTTTTAATTTTTGTTATAACAAGCATGCTTTGTAAACACAGTTAAAGAAGCCAAAAAAAAACTTAATGTTAAAAAGTCAAGAATCAAGCGCCCATCTAAAGCAAATGCTCACCTCAATAACGGTGACTTCAAACTTTATTATTTTCTCTAAAACGTCAACATCTAACCTGTCACCTGGTAACGTTACCAGAACGTTCAGAGACGGTAATGATGTGGAGTTCTTTAAAGGTTTGGGGGGCGTTATTTGGTGGACCTTCAGGGAACATTCAGGACGTTCTGGGAATGTTTAGGGGACTATTACTATAGGGCGTTCTGATAAAGGTGGGATAAGTAGATTTTGAAAAACACTGTTGGACATTGTTCATATTTTAAATCAACCCAAACAAACCAAGTGTGCAGTAGTTTACCTGCACAACTCTCACTAGCTGGCCACTGTTACACACACAATGCAAGAGTGGATGTCTGTTTATCACAGCTGATGTGCAACAAAATGCTTCATGAAAAATAAAGCGCAGATGATGAACGAACGACAAGGAAGCACAAAAAATTAACCCATATACACAAGAGTAAATACAAACAAGTGTTCGTTGTTAGCTGCCAACAGCACAGCAGCTCCAGACAATCAATGACAATAAAACCCAGTGTCACATTTGAAGCGGAATCAAAGCAGCCTCCGCAGATTTTCCTGCTTAGCTCTCTCCAGCGCTGGAAAGCTTTTCTAATATTAATGAGGGGGTCCTAAAGTGCTTGCCCAGTCATAAACCTTCATTCCAGTGATATTCTTTTGAGCTCTTTTGTATTGTGTCTCATCATTCTGCTGTTTTTTTTTCCTCAAATCTCCCTCTTGCTCGTTTTGTCTCCTCGACCGTCATACGCCCCCTAATGCTGATTGGCTACACGTTTGTTGTTGGTGTCGCCTGACTAACTTCCAAACAGTGTTTTTGAAAAATACTGACTCCACCTTTAACTTCCCAAATGTCCTCTTTGTAATGTTCTCGCATGACCGTAAAATAACCAAAAGAGAACGTCCCCCTAATGTCATATCGGGAACATTATTAAATGACCAACAGAGGACCGTGTGGGAACGTTCTGTTAATGTCCCAAATGTCATGATAAATCTTATCATGTAAATTAAATATTAAAATTCTCTGTATGATAATTAACAAACTATAAATTTCAGTGATTGAATAATGAACATAGCTAAAGAGCATTGATGCCGTAAGGGATCGTTGTCAAAGTGAATTATTGACAGTGAAGGTGGTGATAATGCACACATGCATATAGGCTATGTCAGCTACACGTACGTGTGTTTATTTATTTATTTCACGAGTTTACACGTACATGAAATCAAAATAAAGTAATTTGTATAGTAATTTATGCGTATTTGGTGTGCTGTCCAGGGGAGGGCTCCGAGCTCGGAATTTGGCCTGAACCCAGAGTACTCCCCCTCCTTAACTGGGATAGAAACCAGCCAAGCCACAGAAACCACACTGCAACACGAACGTGAGCGTCCGACGACGTCTGAATCAGGCAGGCTCTCACTGCTATTCGAATGGGAGGGCTCGACCGGCGCTTCGGGAGGGGGACTGAGCCCGACTCACGAACGGGGAGCCCACACTGCGCGCGAATGGGGGAGCCTGCAATGTTGTAAAATATATAAACGAAGTCTAAAATGAAATACAATGATTGGTTTTAGCTGGCGTGAATACGACAAGATAATAGAATTGATTTGAAAATGGCTGGTGTACAGGTGATGGGAATTAACAATTTAATTGGTTAGGGCTTGTTGTGCGTTTCTGATGTGGAAGCGGCTGGATCTGGAAATGCATTTGGTGAGTATGTCGATAGTAATAGGCTGTCTGGTATCTGGGCGGGTGGGATGGGTTCTTTGAATTCCTTTGATGAGAAGGGAAGTTTGAGAGTTATTTATGGCGGAGACGGGCTTACCGTAAGCTAATTTATGGAAAAACTGAATGCCGCTTAGATAGCCTTTTATGGACCCGGCTTGGAGGCCTTTTACACTGTTAAGGTGAGACATGAATGACGTAATGGATAGAAGAGAAAAATCGGGAAACGGCAGGTTGTGAGAGAGGTGAAAAGTTTTGAAAGATTTCCATGCTGTTTAATACGTTTGGAGGGTTCTAGGTGAAACTGCTTGGAGGATGGTATTAATAGAAGTGTCCAGAAGGGATTTTAACGGGTGATTTATGGGAAGATCAGCTGAGAATAATGAGGGACTGGGGTTGGAAGTGGATCCGCTTCTGACGCCAGCGTCCTGAATTTCTGAAAAGAGAAACGGGAAAGAGAGTCAGCGATTTGATTTTCGGAGCCTGGAATGTGTTTAGCAGTTATAATAAACTGATCACAGGTGGAAATCCAAATGAGGCCTGATGAATGGCATTAACGCGGGGGAGCGAGAACGGCCTTTGTTAATGCAGTGCACGGTGGCTTCGTTGTCGCAATGAACCAGGATGCTTTTAGATGACCACTCTTTCCCCCATAGGGAGGCTGCGACGACGATCGGATACAGCTCGAAAAGGGCCGAGGAGGCTGAGGGCTGAGGTGTGTCTAGAAGCTGGGGGGGGCCAGGGAGACTCAAACCAGCGTCCTTGATAAAATCCCCCAAAACCGATTGAGGGGGCAGCGTCAGTGAACAGGTTAATGTCAAGGGGGAGAGAGATGCAGTTGTCATAGAAAAAAGTTAAGCCATTCCACTGGTTAAGGAAAGTTATCCATAAGCTTAACTCGTTTTTGCACGTGCAGGATAAAATAATTTGGTCTTCCAGCGCGTGAACTGAAGACGCGAGGGTGAGGAGATGCACGATGAAGGGGCGGCCTTGCGGAATTATGCGCATTGCAAAGTTTAGGTGGCCAAGCAGCAAGAGAAGTTCGCGTTTGGAACAGTTCGTGCAGTCTAGAAGATTAGACGCGACCAAAATGATTCTATCGATTTTTTCCTTAGGCAGTGAAGCCTGGAACTTTACAGAGTCTAAATTGATGCCCAGAAACTCGATGGATGTGGTTGGACCCATGGTTTTCTCCTGAGCTATCGGAATCCCTAGCTCTGCGAAAACATTTTGCACCTTGAGGAGATGCGCTGCAGGGATGGCATCATGAGGTGAAATGATCAGGAAATCATCAAGCAAATGAAAGAGATAAGGAATTGCATAATTATTGGATAGAATCCAACATATGGCTTCGGATAGTGTGTCGAAAATTTTGGGGCTGCTTTTGCAACCGAAGGTTAAACGCACAGCAAAATAAAATTTATTGCGCCAGCGAACGCCGAATAAATGCCATGAATCTGGGTGAATTAGCATTACTTTGAAGGCTGATGTGATGTCTACTTTTGCCAACCATGCGCCGCGGCCAACAATTTTAATCATGGTTATTGCTTGTTCGATATCGTGGTAATGTAGAGAAAATTCCTCGAGTGGGATAAGACTATTGATGCTTGGAAACGGGGAGTTGTGAGGCGCTGATAGATCGATTATCATGCGTTTTTTCCCCGAAAATTTCCTGGTAGCCACACCAATGGGGCTGATACGAAAATGCTCGAATGGGGGCGTTTCGAATGGACTGATCATGAAACCTGATTCGATTTCCTTTTGGATTAGTTTGTCTACTACTTCGGGCTCTGCCAGAGCAGATTGAAGATTATCGCAGATGATATTCTGAGTAGGCTGACATTCTACCCCAGGTTTAAAACCATGTTTGAGACCAGACAACAGATAATTTGTAAAGTTAACATCGGGGTGATGAGATAATTCATCAGCTAGGCGAGAAATATTCACAGGAGTCGAAAGATAGTTTTTTGCACTTTTATTTACAGATTTCAGAACCAGACATACAGTGCGGGCGTGGGCGCCGCCACAGTAGTTGCAGATATGAAGATAGCGGCAGCGTTGTCTTGGGCATTTCCCTTCGTTGAAGTTATTACATACTTGCCTGTTTGCTGCTACATTTGTGACTCTGTTATTGAAAGCGTGATCCTCCCTAGCGGGTCGCGGAACGTAACTAGTAGATTTGATCGGGTTCTGTTCCGGGAATTGAGGGATTAATTTGAGGGCATGTCGTGGTGGCATGGTTAACGGATCTGCAAATTGCACATGAGATGTTTCGGCATCCAAGGAAAACTGTTATGAAGATCAGTGTCCAATGCTCCCCAATAAGGACACTGATTCCATTGTGAAACGCGAACAGCGCATTTAGCAGAAAAGAGTTTATGGTATGTATAGAAATGGCTACCCCCATAGGACAGCGCGAGCTCTATGCGCCGTCTATGGGGAAAAGCAGAGCATATTGTTTCGGTATAGCGACTGAAAGCAATACAAAATTCCGCCAAAGACAGTATGCGTGAGGAGGTCCGTGTATTGTTTTTTAAAGTTATGGAAATATCGCCGCAGTCCACCTGGCGATTGGACTCTGTTGGAGGAAATAAGGACAATAAAGAGCCCAAATCCACGTCCGCACCTGCAAGGATTTGTGCTCTGATATTGTTCGCCACTGGAGGAGGTTCTGAGGCGACAGAGTTCGGAGGAGCTGGTTGTGGTGTTGCTGAGAAGAGAGAGAAGGGAGATCGAGTATGCAGAGAAGTATTGGGGAGGGGGGCTGGGGCTGCGGCCGTTTGCGGAGGCATCCTCACGCAAAAATCGACTTCCGGGACAGGTGGAGGAGCAAGAAAAGGTGAAGAGGTGGGGACAGGAAGGGGAAGAAATGACGTCAGCGCTTGTGCCGCTAGCGGAGGCATCCTCATGCTAGGGTGAGCGCTTGGCACTGGAAAATACTGATAGGGAAAAGGGTAAGAGGTAGGAGGAAAAAGATGGGTTTGAGAAGTGTAGCTTGCATTGCAGGTGGTTGAAGCGTGAGGTGCGGTGGTGGGAGGAGCTGCGGGGAAGAGTTGAGCAGGGAGTGATTGGAACCTGTCCGCGACGGGCTCTGGGGCGCGGCCCAGGCTCGCTGAAGGCCTGCGACGGCGTGACGCAGGGGGAGGATCCAGCACTGCGTGGGAAGAGAGTGGAGAAGCTGCTGGCCGCGAGGTCGGGGCCTGGCGGGCCTTGCTCGCTCGAGCAGATGAAGTGGAAGCTGTAGGAGAAGGGTGAGCAGATTGCAGAGAGACATAGAGATTGTATAGTTCTGCTTTATTTCATCTTCGTGAGAAGTTTACATCTGAATTCATCAGGGCTTGTCTCAGCCCTTTAACAGTCCATTTCCCTATGGCAGGGATGTTTGGATGGACCGGCGTCGAGGTAGACGCAGAGAAAGATGGTGGTTGTCTCACCGGCGGGGGCGAGGGGAGTCCTCGGCGTCTTGGCGTGCATGGAGTAGATCTAGTGAGTCAGCGTCCCCTATTTGAGGACGGGGGCTCCATGATGTTGACGGCTGGAGAAGGATCATTCCTTGGAAGAGCGGGTTGAGATGGAGACTCAGCGGTGACGAATGAATCATCATCCGAAGGGAAGAGCTCTAACTCAGACATGACAGCAAGTGGGCGGGGCCAAATGCTGTGAAACTTGTCGCGGGATAGAGGTGAGAGACGGCTTTATATACCGGCTTCCTCTCGCACTGATTGGTTGATTTACCTGAACATGCGCCTCCCGAATTTAGTTAAATAAACTTCATTTAATAAAAAACTATGGGTTCTGTTCATACTCCGCTGTTTAAAACTGCATGAACCATCCACTCAAGACACAGCCAACAAATCTGTACCACTAATTGTTTGTTATAAGAACTCAAGAGTTGCATTTAATTCAGAAATAACTCTATTCATGAGTTTGCCTGCCCATTCAGCCTTGACAGTTAATAGTAAAACGAACTTGGCTTGCTGTCCGCGGAAGAGGCTCGAACCTGAAGCTCAGCTTGAGCTCCGAGTTAAACTACGGAACTGTGTAGGAGGAAAGAGCGAATTAGAGGAAGAGATGAGGAAGAGGAGGAGGGTTGCTGGAAAAGATTTGTCAATGGGATGACGTAGTGTTTGCAGCTTACATATAGTATGCACGTAATGATGACAGGACTTAATGTTTAGGCTTCTCCTGAACATACCTTTGGAACTTCATTTCTTTTTGTCCAATGTTAGAGCTCTGGAGCCACAAAATCTTTATATTATTTATAGAATCATCTTAACAAGCCTGTTAACAAGCAGAATCACTGAAGGAAAGAAGAGAACAGAAAAAAAAGAGATGATCAGAAACACAAGAGCTACAACAGACTTCACCATTTACACAGCCATTAGCACCAGATCCACCCACTTGCTCACAATCCCCGGAATACTGATCATCTGCACCTGTTCACCTTCACCTCAGTGTCTGGTCTCGTCACTCGACAAACAGACTCACCTTTACTCACCTGAGCACTTACCTGTGGTTCCTGATCCTGATTCTCGTCATCCTGGTTCCTGTCTATCTGTCTGCTTCATCTCCACATCACCTGCACCAGAAAAGACTATATTACCATTCAGCTAAATTCAAGTCATACTATCCCGTAAAGAACTGTTTCTTCTGCCTCTTCTGTTTGTGATAGAAGACCAGACTGCCATAATATACAGAGTGCAATGAGCACGAACAAGGATCCATTCGCTGATCTGGAGCAGGCAGTTAGGCAATCCTTGCTTCCCACAACACCATCTTCTTCGGCGACTGCCTCTCCCGGTCCCATGGCCTGACCAGTGACATACACTGGTGAGGCGGAGGATTGCAACGGGTTTCTTCTGCAGTGTTCTTTATACTTCAAATGCAGCCTACTCTCTTGACCACTGATCAAGTCAGAGTGGTGTTTATGATCTCTCTCCTCTCTGGTCGAGCTTTGCAGTGGGCACAATCATTATGGCAATCCAACGCTCAAGTTACCAATTCCTTTTCAGAATTTATCACCCACTTCAAGGAGGTATTCGGACAGTTGTGGTCAGATTTATTGGCACCCTTGATAAATATGATCAAAGATGACTAAAAATAAATCTGCATTGTTTATCCTTTTGATCCTTAATTCATAAAATTAGCAAAAATCTAACCTTTCATTGAAGAAAAAGAATTGAAAGTGGGGGGAAAATCACATTATGAAATAACTGTTTGTCCTTATGCTGAGTACACACCACAAGATAATCGGGCTGATTTTGGGCCGATTTCTCCCCTTCCGACAATCCTAGGTAATGTCCGATTATCTTTATGGTTCTACAGGTTATTTTATCAGATTTTCCTGTGGTGCGAGGTGTGTTAAGATTGGCTGAATCTGCTCGGAAGAACGTCAGAAGCGCCCAGATCGCAAATCGTAAATATTCAACATGTTGCTAATATCTATGGTTTGATCCATTCCAAAGGCGGCCAAAATCAGAATTTATAATGGACTGAATAGTGCTCTCAGAACTTGGCGAGCGATTCCACACTGACTGACATATGCACATGAATCACGGTCACACGCTCAGAGCAATATTGTTTTAGCTATGTTTTATAGTATTCAAATATTTTGTCATTAATTAATATGAATTAATATAATTAGCCTTTTGCTTGACTACGTTATCAAACAGCCAATAATGTGTTGCTAATGTTACACACACTGTTCCCATTCTTCATCTCAGACAGAGTCAGACAGCTGCCTGCTAACAATCAGTATTCTTACAAACGCTTTGAACAACTCAGAACGTCAGTGGAGAAAGACATAGTTCATCATAACATTGTAATATTGCTAAATATTACAATATTGCTATATTATAAATATTATTGCTATATTATAAATATTACAATATTACAATATTGCTAAATATTACTCGCTATATTGCTAAATCGAAACAATTTTTCATATCAACAGAAAATATTCCGGGATAACCTGGCTTCTATCGAGACTTTCCTGCTTCAGACCAGTCATAGTTAATTATATGCTAAAGCCTGCCGGCACGTTGTGATTGGTTACAAGGTAGTCTGTGATGTCACAAACACCACCGATTTCAAACCGCAGGTTTTAGACTGTCTTTAGTTTACTGCAGTTTCAAACATAAAATACTCAGCAATGGTGCTGACTTATGAATTTGCACATGGTTTGTCTTAAAGCATATTAAAAACATTACATAGACATATAAACCACATTAAAAACTTGATTTTCACCACAGGGGGTCTTTAAGAAATTTGATAACTTGCTTTTAAACTGAAGTTTTAAAGTAGGAGTTCCTTTTTAAAATACATTGTCAGCGACATGCGAGTCAGACAATTGTATTTACACTGCAATAAATAAGTAGGCCTATCTGTTTCCACTAAAAAAGATATGTTCACCTTATCAGCAAAACAAAATATATAATGCATAAACGTGTGGATTCATATGCTTTATATCAAAAGTGCCAATAAATAATAATAGATAATATAATAAAAAAAAAATATGACAACATCTGCCATTAGATGGCAGTAAAATCCAGTGTTTTTTCTATGCCTGATGAAAACTGCTCATCATGCATAGTTAAACCTCTTTCAGAACCACATTCTTCTTGTGATTGAATCATTTTGGCAGCTAATTTTTTTCAAAATGACAATAAATGAAAGAGGAGGAGATGGATTAAGTGGGAGACCAAGAGGACATATATGGGGATATAAATATATAGGAAAGAAACAGGGATATAGAAATACATTCCTTGCAGTATTTCCAGAGAGAAAGAGAGAGCTGAATGAGAACTGAGTGCTTTGATGTGACAGTTCAAAAAGAGCTTTAGGTAAGACAGGCTCAATTGCTAAACAAGCAGAAAAAGAGGAAAAATTCATAGGATATTATTTTCTGAGTTCTTCCCATCTTTTTTTGTGTCATTCGAAACATGTATACAGTGATATACATCAGCAGTCAGTTCTCCGCTCCACACACACAGGAACTCAGGCCAACCACATACACAGCCACACACCTCCTCTCTTCGTTCTCTCCCCTCACTGAGACAGAAGTATCCAAACTTCTCCTCTCCAGTCATCCCACCACCTGCCCTCTAGACCCCATCATCTCACACCTTCTACAAGCCATCGCTCCTACACTTTTACCAGCACTTACATACATTATCAACACATCTCTCCACACTGGCATTTTCCCTAACACATTCAAACAGGCTCGGGTAACCCCACTGCTTAAAAAACCCACATTAAACACGTCACTTGTAGACAGCTACAACCCTGTCTCTCTCCTACCATTAATAGCAAAAACACTTGAACGAGTTGTTTTCAACCAGGTGTCATCTTTCCTCTCACAGAGCAATCAATTGGACGTCAATCAATCTGGTTTCAAGAGTGGCCACTCAACCGAGACTGCACTAATGTCGGTCACTGAATCCTTGCGGATTGCAAAGTCTGATTCCAAATCATCAGTTCTCATTCTGCTCGATCTATCTGCTGCCTTTGACACGGTGAATCATCAGATCCTCCTGTCCACCCTCTCATCGCTGGGCATCACAGGTACTCCGCTTCACTGGTTTGAATCCTGTCTCACAGGAAGGTCTTTCAGGGTTGCCTGGAGAGGGGAGGTATCCAAAGCTCATCAACTGACCACGGGTGTTCCTCAGGGTTCAGTTCTTGGACCCCTCCTCTTCTCCATTTATACTACATCACTTGGTCCCATCATACAGGCACATGGTTTCTCCTACCATTGCTATGCTGATGACACGCAACTCTTCCTTTCATTCCAACCAGATGATCCCACAGTAGCTGCACGAATCTCAAGCTGTCTGGCAGACATCTTGGCATGGATGAAAGAACATCATCTGCAGCTCAACCTGACTGAGCTTCTCGTCTTCCCTGCCAGTCCGACTCTAAAGCATGATTTCAACATCCAGCTAGGTACATCCTCAATTACACCATCAAATTCAGCCAGAAATCTTGGAGTAATCCTTGATGACCAACTGACCTTCAAAGACCACATTGCAAAGACAGCTCGGTCATGCAGATTTGCGTTATATAACATCAGGAAAATCAGGCCCTTTCTAACAGAACATGCAACACAACGTCTCGTCCAGGCCCTGGTCATTTCGAGGCTTGATTGCTGCAATGCTCTTCTGGCTGGACTGCCATCATGCACAATCAAGCCTCTTCAAATGATTCAGAAAGCTGCAGCACGTCTTGTCTTTAACGAGCCCAAAAGAGCCCACGTCACGCCTCTCTTCATCTCTCTGCACTGGCTACCACTTGCTGCTCGCATCAAGTTCAAGGCATTGATCGCTTGCTTACAGATCTACCACAGGCTCAGCACCCTCCTACTTCCACTCACTCTTATGAGTCTACACCCCTACCAGAAGCCTACGCTCATTAAAGGAGCGAAGGCTCGTGGTACCATCACAGAGAGGCATGAAATCACTCTCCAGAACATTCTTGTTCACTTTCCCTTGCTGGTGGAATGATCTTCCTGCCTTCATCCGGAATGCAGAATCCCTGGCAATATTCAAAAGACAGCTGAAAACTCATCTCTTTCGTGAGCACTTAACCTCATCCTAAAAAAAAAAAAAAACTATCCTTTCATCACCTATCCTTTCACTTCCTTTAATCCCTCTCTATTGTAGCTTATGATACTCTGAGCAATGTCTGAAACTTGTATTGTGAGCACTTCTTGTGTCTACTTGCCTCTTCATGACGACTCGCTTGTTGTATTCCTCACTTGTAAGTCGCTTTGGATAAAAGCGTCTGCCAAATGTATAAATGTAAATGTAAATGTACATGCCTTAAAAATAGAATAGAAAAGAGATGCAGAAAATATACACAATGAACACATAGAGGCCTATATATGCATCCAATGTACACTACCAGTCAAAAGTTTGGACACGGTAAGATTTTTAATGTTTTTAAAAGAAGTTTCATCTGCTCACCAAGGCTGCATTTATTTAATTAAAAATACAGTAAAAACACTAATATTGTGAAATATTATTACAATTTAAAATAACTGTTTTCTGTTTGAATATATTTTATAAAGTAATTTATTCCTGTGATCAAAGCTGAATTTTCAGCATCATTATTCCAGTCTTCAGTGTCACATGATCCTTCAGAAATCATTCTAATATGCTGATCTGCTGCTCAAGAAACATTTATTGTGTACAATTGTACAAAATATTTGTGTACAATATTTTTTTTTCAGGATTCTTTGATGAATAGAAAGTTCAAAAGAACAGCATTTATTTGAAATATAATCTTTTGTAACATTATAAATGTCTTTACTGTCACTTTTGATCGATTTAATGCATCCTTGCTGAATAAAAGTATTAATTTCTTTAATTTCTTTTCAAAAAAATAAAAATAAAAATTCTTACTGACCCCAAACTTTTGAACGGTAGTGTATAATGTTACAAAAGCTTTGTATTTCAGATAAATGCTGTTCTTTTGAACTTTCTATTCATCAAGGAATCCTGAAAAAAAAAAAGTACAACTGTTTTCAACATTGATAATAATAATAAATGTTTCTTGAGCAGCAGATCATCATATTAGAATGATTTCTGAAGGATCATGTGACACTGAAGACTGGAGTAATGATGCTGAAAATTCAGCTTTGATCACAGGAATAAATTACATTATAAAATATATTCAAACAGAAAACAGTTATTTTAAATTGTAATAATATTTCACAATATTACTGTTTTTACTCTATTTTTAATTAAATAAATGCAGCCTTGGTGAGCAGACGAAACTTCTTTTAAAAACATTAAAAATCTTACCGATTCCAAACTTTTGACTGGTAATGTATATCTGCATTAACACACAACTGATTAGTATTTAATACTAAATTAATATTCAGCTAGAGCGCATTACATTGATCAATAGTGACTGTGAAGACATTTATGTTACAAAAGTTTTATTTCAAATAAACATTCTATTCATCAAAAAAACTGAAAAAAAAACCATAATTGTTTCCACTAAAATATTAACATGTTAACACTGATGTCAATAAAAATGTTGAGCACCAAATCTTCATATTAGAATGATTTCTGATCATGTGACAGTGAAGACTGGAGTAATGATGCTGAAAATTCAGCTTTGACATCACAAAAATAAAATACATCCTAAAATATATTAAAATAGAAAACTTACTTGAAGTTTTAATATTCCACAATATTACTATTTTACAATATTTTTTATTGAATAATTAAATTATCAAAAATGAAGTGTCATTTCTGCGCTGCTAGTGTCCCACTGGTGCCACTGATTAGTCAAACATAGTCCCACCTCAGTCTCAATGCAGGCGCAGAGGGAGAGCCCGTTTAAGCTCTTTAAAGCAGCCTGATATTTGTCATGTGATGTGATTAGGTTGGGTTTTAGTGAAAGCAGAGGTCGTTTGTCACAGTTATTAACAACCACCAACACTCATTTCTCATCTCTACACACTGCACACCATCAGGAGCGTGATGAAACACGAGTGCGTCTGCATTCCTCCCTCCTTCCTTTCTACTCTCCCTCTCCGTCTCTGTTTTCCTGGAACCTCACAATCTGTCTCTTTTCTCAGAGCCTCAATCATTCCTTTATCTCATGTTTTCTTGCTGTTTTTGGTTAGGACTTCTTCCTTTGTCTAAAGATAGCTCTTCTTCTCCCTCCTCTAGACACACACTGGGGGAGCGAGAGGGGTGGTAAAGGATGATTCTCACTCACTTCTCCCCACAGAACGTGAATATTTCTTTAGCTATAACATGCACATGTATGTGTGGTTTCTACTAAACGCTAGCCGAGTCATGTGGAAATATTTTAATAATGATTAATATTTATTCAATAACTGTTTTGGACTGGGACATTATGCAGCGATTACTTATTTAGTCTTGACAAAGCAATAAATTCATAAGCAAGTCGTAAAGCTCCAGGGGCCATTTTCACAAAACATCTTAAGGCTAAAAGTAGGTCCTAACTTGCCGATTTAGGAGTAACTCTTAAAAATAATGGATGTGTCAGTCCTAATTTTAGGATTTTAGGAAATTTTTGCTCTAAGAGTATTTCACAAAGCATTTTAGCGCTAAAACTAGCACCTAAATCTGTGAAACGTTAGGAGTAGCTAGTCAACAGGACTCCTAAGTCACTAAGACCAAATCACACACAGTCCTAATCCTCCCAAAGACACTGTACACCATGAGACAATAGCGATAGAGCCTTAGGTGCTGAACCTTATCTTTCATAAATGCAATACATATTTTAATTTATAGATTTGAATCTACAATAAGATTCAATATTATAATAATAAATCTTAAATAATGTCTGATAACCTGTGGCATTTCTTACAAATGATCGAATAGTGTAAAAAAAAAAAAAAAAAAAAAAAAAAACTATTATAAGTGTATTTGGCGTGCTGTCCAAGGGGATCGAGGGCTCCGAGCTTGGAATTTATTTAGCCCAGGTGCCGTTTCAGCCGAGTGTGAGGAATGGGTATATATACTCTCGCCTGTGTATATATACCTCCATTTGAGCTGATTAGATAGACCGTTTGAACATACTCCTCCCAAACTTTGCATCATTTGTCGCTTGAAATTCTGCATTCTCTCGAGACGCAGACATGTAAGAGGCTGACAATTAGCTGAACATATACTAGTTTAATTAGGCTTTAATTATTTAACTAGGCTTAACCTACATTTTAAAATCTTTATTTCAATTTGGCAACATTTGTATTTTAAAACCTTTATTTTAATATGGAAACATGATACCTCATTCTACAATATTTCTATGATTAAATCACTGACAGAGACTCCTCCCCCATCAGCCAATCACTGTGGTCAACGAGGTCAACCCGGCCCTTACTCTTAGCTTAAGACTTCAGTCTATTCCTTAGTAAAAGTTGGCCTCAGCAGCTTTGTGAATAGGTTTTAAGAGAAAACTTTAAAAACTTTTACTGCTATTTAGGAGAACTCTTAGTGATAAAATGTTTTGTGAATACGGCCCCTGGTCTCCACCGTGTTTAGTTAGAATAATGCCCCATGATGAGGTGTTGTGTGACTTTAAAAACAGTTAGTCTAAAATTAGCTCATATAGAGAATTATTTATGTATTTTTGTATGTTTACCTAAGCCTTCTTCACTCTAAAAAATGCTGGGTTGTTGATTTGGGTCAAAATGGACAATCCCAACTGTTGGGTTAAAATTTTAATTAAAATTGGGTTAAAAATTTAATTAATGGTTGGGTTTGTCCATATTCGACCCAAAATTTGGGTTTAAACAACCTAGCGTTTTTTATTATTGTTGTTTATCATGCTTTCGTTAGTAAATCGTGCATTTAGAAAGCCAATTCGGCAGTGTGTTAGTTTTTCTGACAGCTAGATGGTGCCAGAGCATTAATACTTAAAAAAGCATTTATTTAGCTGTCAACAAAAATTTGTTTTTTAAAAATGCACTGACAGGGGCCCCTTCACAAAGTTTTTCTTGGGGCCTCTAGAAGTGTAGGATCGGCTCTATCTGTCTCATCCACAGACCCCTATGGCCAGCCTCGTCTCCGTACAAGCATGATAAATCCGATTTTCAAGCAGAAGGAACTGGATGAAATATTTTGAATGCTATCAGTCCAAAATTTTACTTTTGACGTGTGATGCAGCCAGAATCATAATTTGTTTGTTCATTGACCAGAGTGGCCCCCCGACTGAGCTTGGTTTCTCTCAAGGTTTTTTTCTTCATTTTTTGTCACCGATGGAGTTTGGGTACCGGTACATTTTCCTTGCCACTGACACCTCTGGCTTGCTTAGTTGGGGACACTTAATATTCAGCAATATTATTGATTTGACTGCACTGACACTATTTGACGAGAACTGAACTGGACGATGACATCACTGTTTTCTGCAGAACTGCTTTATAGATGAATTGAACTCACTTCATAATTGATAGTTAAATATCTGATATATTTAGTTTGTGTTTGAAAATATTGTGAAATATTTGTGGTTAAAAAGAGTTTACTGAATAATCTTAGTTGCATAATGTTAATTGCATCTCTGATCAGTATGCCTTCATAATTAATGTTAGTTAATACATTAAACAAAATGTTAACAAATGAAACCTTATTATAAAGTGTTACCAATTATTGCTTCACAACATTGTCCTGTGATATTAAAAACCTTGAAATGACAATACAGCACAGAACATAAGTAAATTAATATTGGACATATTAAGACACATAAAGTATAAAAGCATAAAGAAACAAAATTAATTAAGATGTTTGTGACTGATATCCAGTTGTCAAGCCAACAGTGTTTAATCCTGAAAAATGCAGAGAAACAATAAGTGAGTAATAATTCACACTGTATACTGTAGCACAAATGCCAAGTACATATATCGTCATCACTAAACAATGAGTGCTCATAAAATTTGGTCTATTCACTATTTAAAGAACATGAAAGCTGATCTCGCTGAGGCCAGTGCTAACTGGGAGCTAGGGTGGACACTGGCCACCTAGATGGTTGTTTTGCAATCTATCTGAGGGGCTCTGTACCTGCAGCTAAAATACAACAAAACAAGCATAATTTCCTCTTCATTTTGGACAAAATAGAACATCTGATTACCACAGCAGTTGCTTATATCCGTTAATAGTTAATAAACTATAGCTTCAACTGATCTCTAACTTCGTTTACTTCAGTAAACACATGAAATGAACCATCAAACTGCACATACCTCTCTGCATGATTTGAACTGGTCGACAGCTGATGACGTAACAACCAAGTAGTCACGCCCTCACACGATAATGATTGGTCGATTGATAAGCTTCAATCCGACTGGCTAAAGAGTACGAATGACCCGGGTGGCTGCCAGAAGTGTTTCAGAAATACACACACAAATCCAAGGTGATTCACACGCGAATGTGAGGATAAACTCGTAAGTTTCAAACATTCAAAACTTTTGTGCACAGTTGTATATCTATGAATTGTGTTTTACATTTGTGAAATGTATTTTATGAATATCTAATCTTATTTTGCGCACGTGAATTGCTTTTTGTGAATGTATTATATATTTTTTTTTTGTGCACGTGAACTAGGTTTCATGCATGTGAAATTGGCTACACACGTGTGCATTGTGTTTTTTGCGTGAATTATTATTGAAACCAAACTGCTTCCATATGGGGTTCGGGCCAAAATTCAGAGCTCGAAGCCTTCCCCCCAGACTGCATGCCAAATACGCATAACTTTACTCTATTTAATTAAGGCCTGGTTTCACAGACAGGTCTTAGCCTAAGCCAGGATTAGGCTTTAGTTCAATTATGATATTTAAGTAGCTTTTATAAACATTCACTAGAAAAAAACATTACTTGTGTGCAGTACAAGATACTTTCAGTTAAAACAGCTCAAACATGCATTTTAGTCTAGGACTAGCTTAAGCCTTGTCTGTGAAACCGGGGGTATATGTATTTGTGAACTCGTGAAACCTGGTTAATCCACTTCTATTGATGGATCAGAGCAGGTGTTTAGTGTGGCCCATATGTAGCATCCTATCTTTACACAGAATTTGGTGTTGCTGAAACATTGCAATGCATCAAGAATGTTTTTAAATCAAAACAGAATCAAATTGTGCACAGTTTTTTTTTTTTTTTTTTTTAAGTAATTCAAAAGTTCATTTTAAATAGGATACCAGCTTTTGAGGGTAACTTAGTCTTGAATAGAAACAGAAATGCAAAAAAAAATTGTATGCTTCAATTCTGAATGAGTCTGATAAAGTGCTGCATGGCTAACGTGGATAAAGCTACACACTGTTGGAGAGACTCAATAAGAATGAAGATGCGTTATACAGACTGCAAGTGTTTTCAGGTTAAAAATGAAAATAACGACTTGGCTCTGGTCTCCGTGAATACAGTAAGAAGCAATAGTAACTTTAGCCACATTTAACAGTACATTAGCAACGTGCCAACAAAACACATTCAGAAAGATGATTTGCAAACATCACAAAATATATATGAAATTGTATCATGAACAGTTGGTATCAATCCATTTTTGAGAATTAACTTCTGTGCAAATCCTGTTTTACTGACCCTCCTGTGCAAGCAATGGTGTAAAATACCTCACACATACTGGAAAATGAATTTATCTGGACACATTCCCTTCATAAATAAAATGACACCACTGCTTCCTTAGTGCATGTTAAACTCATTTACACATGTTTACTATTATAGCCGTTAACAGATCAGTGATAATGTTTACATAGCTGAGACATATCACAAGCTCAGGGACGGTCGTTCTTGAGTGCTGCTGTCCTGCAGAGTTTTGCTCTGACACAACTCACCTTCCTTCACATAGCTTTAGTAATCCTGAAGACATTCAAGTGTGTTTGATCAGGGTTGTAGCTAAACTGTGCAGAACAGCTGCTGCTGCACTCCAGAACCGGTGTTACTGGTAGACTGTTGTCACTTACGAAAACAATGGCAGTGCCGTGGGTGGAAACATACAGGTTCAGGGGGCGGTAATATTATAATAAGATCCCCTTTCTACGCCACAAGGGGAGTGAAATCAGAACGGCCCAATTTTCCACATGCTTGCATAGAAGGGCTTACCAAAACAAAATTACTAGGCTATCCTTTTTCACATTTTCTGCGTTGGTAGATGCACCGGAGACCCGATTATAGCACTTAAACAAGGGAAAAGTCAGATTTTAATGATATGTACCCTTTAATAGTCATTGAAACTAAATGCTTAATGATAACTCCTAAACTAAAATTGCTGGTGTGTAATGGATTAAATTATAATATAATATATTATATTTAATATATAAATCATATATAAATCCAGACAACTTTTTTTTACTATATAGTGACCTTTAACCCTTTGAGCGGTACGGTCCCACATATGGGATTTCAAATGTTCAGCGACGTCACATAACTGCCAGATTCAAACTGTGCTTTCGCGCTTTGGCTGTGAGACGGACGCGCGCAGCTCTTGTCATATACCAAAGCTATGCAGTGTTTTCAGCCACATAATGCTTCTTTTAAGGTTTCAGACATTTAAATACGCATAAGCACCATTAAAACAATACATTTAGAGTTTATAAAATACACTCTGATGTCAGACATTAGTGGAAGCAGCAATAACAATCCATTCATATATAATTTGCCGACATTTATTCATATCAGACACACATAATGGGCTTAAGTAACTATAAAGTTTACAGGACTCTGTGAACTGCAGCGCAAACTAAGATGGCGGCGCCCATCTCGCATTATAGCTCAAGATAAAGATCGTTTATAAAGGTTTTTAAACGACAAAACACACTCACTTACACATATTTGAGAATCGGAATATCATATGGTTGATGACATGGTAAGCAAGTTTGTGAATATTTTACATAAAAAAGGAAAAACTAAATAATAGCGATCCATCTGTCATACAGTGTTATTGTGGCTGCGTTCAGCGCACGTGACACACATGACGCGTCGCCATGGAAACAATAAGGGCAAGTGTTCTAAAATAACGGTCGCCTTAAAAAAACTCACTCTGGGGGGCCAGTTAGAATATTTTAAACTCACGCTTGAAAGGGTTAAGTATCTTCAGGATCAGGTAAGCTATCTTTGGGATCAGGTAAGCTATCATCTTCAAGATCAGGTAAGTTATCTTCAGGATCTGGTAAGCTATCATCTTCAAGATCAGGTAAGTTATCTTCAGGATCTGGTAAGCTATTGTCTTCAAGATCAGGTAAGTTATCTTCGGGATCTGTGGCCTGTTGCACAAAGTTTCTACCCTGGTAAGTTCAAGATTAGTTTGAGCAAACTCTGTTTTTTTGGGCTCATGAAGGTGGATTGGTTTTTAGCTGGGGTCGTTTTTATGGTAACTCAGCTAACCTGCTCCGGAGCAGGTTTTATTCTGGGTTAGAGATTGCAAACCAAAACTGGACCAATCAGCTGAGAGTAAAGTGACATGTATCTGATGCAATAAAGCCACTCCCCCTGTATCTCTCGCTCCAAATTAAAGCAGTTTATAGTGAAAACATTTTAGAGACAAAATTGCTCATCTTTTGCTGCTAATTATTCATTATATTTATATTAAATAAATTAAAACTATGAATAATTCATATGACATATTCAAATAATTAGGCCTATTATATTAATTGACAAAATTAAACTAGGCTTTTAAATTAAAATATAATACATGCATAATATATAAAGCTTTTAAACAGATTAAGCTTACATTTATTCTTTTGAGCTCTTTGTGAAACTGTATTAATTATTTGGTCTATTTGTTTGATTCACATGCATTGCATATAGTATATAGTCATGAAGATGGATTGGTTTTCAGCGGGTTTCATTGCTATGGTAACTTACGCTACACGGCTAACCTGCTCCGGAGCAGGTTTTATTCTGGGTTAGAGATCGCAAACCCAAACTCGATCAATCAGCTGAGAGTAAAGTGACATGTATCTGATGCTATAAAGCCACTCCACCTGAATCTCTCGCTCCAAATTAAATCAGTTTGTAGTGAAAACATTTTAGAGACAAACTTGCTCATCTTTTACTGTTAATTATTCATTATATTTATATTAAATAAATTAAAATGATGAAAAATTCATATCACATATTCATATAATTAGGCCTATTATATTAATTGACAATATTAAACTTTGCTTTTAAATTAAAATAAATATAATACATGCATAATATGTAAAGCTTTTAAACAGATTAAGCTCACATGTATTCTTTTGAGCTCTTTGTGAAACTATATTAATTATTTGGCCTATTTGTTTGATTCACATGCATTGATATAGTCAGATATTTTCTTTCAGCTGCCTTCTCAAACTTTCACTGCAGCAGTTTTTAGTCCTGATTTGTAAATGCATTTAATCTCATATTTTTCATAACGATCTCTTAATCTTCAGGGGAGACATGCATTGCGCGGCTCTCTCGCGAGTATGGAGCTAGGATTATGACAATACTATTTGAATTTGAATTGTGTAAATTTGAATTTGTTACGGACTCAGTCACATTCTGTTTTGTTTTGGTTGTCATATTTCACATGTGCTCCTTTGTTCTGTTTTCCCGCCATCATCTATCACCATGGACACTAACGATATCATCACAGCTGTTTGTCATTTTGGTTCATTGATCTGTGTATTTAAGTTCCAGTTTTCCCTGTGTTCATTGTCCGGTCTCGTCATTCCTGAGTTTTGTTGCGTTTCTGCCTGTTTCTGTTGGATTTCTCTAGTAAAGACTTATATTGTATCTTATCTCCTTCGTTGTGTGTTTCCTGCGCAAGCAACCCCGTGACAGAAGACTGGACCTAACAAAAGTGATTTTAAGCGTTGCGCTTATAAAAACTTTCTTTTCCTGTTTCGTGTTCAGTGTTTTGTTTTCCGTTTTCACCCTGTTGGCATTATGGACCTTGCACCCGTTTACCTCATGTGCCTTGAGCAGGGAGATCGCTCCCTCGAGGAACATTTAACGGATTATTTGTTTCTCGTACCTCTGACCACCTTCCTGGATGACACCCTGTGCTCGTTCCTGATCGCCGGACTCAACACCTCCACAAGAGCGTGCTTATCCAGGAAGGGACCTCGAGGGAGCTTTGCCACATTCGTGGAGTGGGTGCTGGTGTCCTGTGGATCCCTGCTCACCGTCGGACCTGTCGAAGATGACGCCAGCCCCACTCACGACCCAGTGCACAACCAAGACCACCAATGAGACCAAGCATGAGCCCACCGCAGGCCACGTGAGTAACTGAGCCAGCGCCTGTTGGAGCGACCAAGCCGAACAACGTGATGGAGCCTGAGCAACACGAGTCTGACCAGGTGTGCGAGCCGGCTGCAACATCCATCGCCGAGGGAGTTCTAGTGGACATCGAGGGCATGGAAGTGAGCCCCGCCCATCCTCCCACCACTGAGAGTGAGTTTCTGGATGTTGCATTGGACTTATGCCATTTTGGAAAATTTGATCTATTATCATCGGAATCTGTCAATCATGTCCCTAGTTCTCTGTCCCCACCCATCCTCCCTCTCCCACCACCAACACTTCAAAATGATTATGAGACTGTGTTATTTCATGTGGATGTCTGTACTATCCTTCAAGATCCCCTTCAGTCCCCAACCAGTTCTGCTTCCCTGTCTTCGCTGTCTCCCATCAGCCCCTCTGTTCCACCTCTACCTCCTCTCAGTGGCATGGTTACACCGCTGGACTGCTGGGAGTCATCTCCTCCAGGGCTTCGGGAACCCGTGGCTCCGCCTCCGACCTCTGCATGCTCCACTCCACTTCAACCCAACATCCTGACTCCCACGCCTGCGCTCCTTCCACCCTCGGTGTCAGCAGTGACCATCGGACCTTCGGCCTCGCTGGACTCCCTCGGTACGTCGGCTCCGCCTCGGTCAGACTCTGCTCTACCTACGCCACTGATCTATGGGCTGTTTGCTGCCCTCTGGCCCTCCGCCCCTTTGGCTGCGGCTAGCTCTGCCCTCCCTCAGGCTCCACCTCCGCCCTCGGTTGCCCCAGCTCAACCTCAGCCCTCTAGATCCCTGCTTCCATCTCAGGGGGTCGTCGCTGCGGCTCCGTCGCGGTCGTCGAGGTCTTCAGTGTCCTGTCACAGCATCGGCTCTCTGGCACTTAAAACTCACCCATCGTGCAGCTCTTCTATTAGGAGTCAATTCAAAATTGAGCTCGCGCGTATATAATGTGCGCGGCCGGTGTGCGATACCTGTGAGTTGTCCGAGACGCGACGCGGCGCGGCGCTGAGCTTCGCGTCCGGTGTGCGACCCCCTTTAAACTCAATGAAGCTTCCATTCTATGTACTATTACTAAAGGGGGTCGCACACCGGACGCGAAGCTCAGAGCCGCGCCGCGTCGAGTCTCGGACAACTCACAGGTATCGCACACCGGCCGCGCACATCATATAGGCGCGAGCTCAATTTTGAA
The DNA here is from genome assembly GCA_037950675.1 of Hypophthalmichthys molitrix. Taxonomy (NCBI): domain Eukaryota; kingdom Metazoa; phylum Chordata; class Actinopteri; order Cypriniformes; family Xenocyprididae; genus Hypophthalmichthys; species Hypophthalmichthys molitrix. Next base: position 27,277,806 of record CM075494.1, read on the forward strand.
TTGACTCCTGATAGAAGAGTTGCACGATGGGTGAGTTTTAAGTCGACGGGGAAACGTTACATATGCCTATGCTTTAATATTTCGCACTGAGGTTAGTGTACATGGAAAAATGACACAACAGAGCAAAATGAAAGAAAAGGCTATGTTTATTTATGGCTATGTATATAAAGTCTAAATAAATTTTTAGACTTTATTCAAGCTGTTAAACTAAGAATGTAAAACTGATGTATCTTGCAGCACAGGGTGAAGTCAGTATGTACATTAACGACGATTTGAGACAAATATAATATAAATTTAATGTAAAATAATGTACATGGCGCTCTGTGGCGCGGCAGGATTTTGAACAACTTCCTCGGTCGTAGCTGTGTGCCGCGGGCAGGCGCCGAATGTCGCCGCCGGTGTGCGTACACATTGAAAACAATGCGTTCGAATTTTAAAGACGTGGCGCGGCGCTGCACGGCGCTGAGCTTCGCGTCTGGTGTGCAACCCCCTTAAGCCATTCAAACTCATTCAAACTCATAAAATAACTATCTACCTAACTTTCTAACTATCCTAACTATCTATCTAACTTACTATCTAACTAACTTGCTAACTAAATAACTATCTAACTTACTATCTAACTAACTATCTATCTGTCTACACACACTCACTCACACACTATCTAGCTTTTAAACTATGAAACTAAAACAAACTATTTCAAACTGAAAAGCTTCAAACTTCAAGCTTTTAAAACTACTCCAAACTTTCTGGCTTGGCTTTTTCAAGCCAACTTAAAGTTTGTCTACGAACTTTACTCATCTAGTTAATAAATGTTATCCTTTTGATTATTATTGTTGCCTCTAGTAATTATGTCTGATTTTTAATTTAATTTCCAACCTATTTAGGGTTAATTTTAAGTCAGCCATTTAGTAATTTTTAAACAATAGTTTAAATAAAACTACCCAGCACGTTGGGCAAACATTTAACCCAACCGCTGGGTTTGTCCATTTTCAACCCATTATTTTTTAGAGTGTATGTTTTAGGTGGGATATTATAAAAAGCAAAAATCACTAAACAAGACTAATAACCTTTTATTAACCTATCCACAGTATACCCCATTTCCCCATGATAAATGTACTAACAAGTCATTTGCTCACCGGCAACTATAGTTGCCGCTTGGACTTTTGACTAAGTATGCCAAAAACTATAGATCTCTTGTAAGATTTGTCTTGTTTGGATGATTCTAGAGACCTTCATGATTATGTAGATACATATATGTCAACAAAAAATATTTATTAGTAACATGAAAATTATGTTTCTTTGGGAGGGTTTGCCTTCGCCATGCTTCCTGGAAGTAGGGGTAGGAAGTTGATAGCCTCATGTGACAGGAAGGAAGTGAATACCTTTTTTTTTTTGTTCTTAAAATCCTTTATTTGTTTGTTTTCTTGCATGTCATTGAGACATAAAACATGGCTAACATCTAGAAAAATACTTACAAAAGGAAAATGACAACTATACACTGCGGCAACTATAGTTGCCGGTGGGCTAAAATGGGTTAAAAACAATCCTTATTAATAAAAATACAGTTTTGGAAGATTTAGTCATCTGTTGTCTCTCTGTTCATCACACTCTAAAGGTCTTTTTTTCATTAAAACCATCTGTTTGGAGCCTCATTAATTATAGTATTTTGGGTTCACTCACTATTCATCACAACAGCTTTCATAAATGTTATCATCAGATTTGTCCACTACACTTTTAATCTCTGTAACATTCACATTGACATAGACCTCTTCAGAGTCATCCGCATCCACATTGACATAGACCTCTTCAGAGTCATCCGCATCCACCTTGATATAGTCCTGTTCAGAATGATCAGAGTCTATATTAATATAGTCCTGTTCAGAATCATCATGATCCATGTTTTCATCAAGTTCTACATTTTCATAATCAGCCTCATCATCTTCATTTTTGTTATCTTGGGATCCACCTGCATACGTATTAGCTGAACCTCCTAGAGACATTGCATAGAGATGAAGGGACATAATTATTAAAGGAATTGTTAATAAAGACATCTAATAGTTTTTATGAAATGCTACGTTACCTTTTTTAAAAGAGCACTTCAAATGAGTTTCCTTATTCTTTTGTTTTTGTCTTCTCTTGACCAGGAGGATGATTATGAGGACAGACAATAAGAGCAGCACAGCTGACACCGCAGCACCAATGACAGGAAGCAGGGAGGCTGAGACAGACACATGGTTTTGAGTTAAACTTTCATTATCGGCAGTCTAGCTTGTTTTAAACCCTTACAAATCAATACCTGTGATAGTGATGACCAGCAGTTCAGAGGCAGATGAACGGAAGGTGCGTGAGGAGAAAATGACTTCATAAACACAGCTGTAGTTTCCCTCATGTGAAAAATCTGCCTCAGGAAAGGAGAAGGAGGCAGAGAGATTGACAGCTGACTGACTTTTGGTGATATTTGAGTCCCTAAAAAGGTAGAAGGAGCCTCCAGTATACTGAGATTCAGTGGAACAGATGATAGTGAAACTGTGACCTCTGGTGATCACTGGCCCCTGAGGCCCAACATCAAACCGTCCATCAGGAGCAATGCGGGGAATGCTGGGCTGCTGCAAGTGCACTAGAAAACAATAATACATTTATTTTACAGAGCCTCTAGCATTAAATTCAAACAGCTTTAAATAAAAATGGCTTCAAGAACTGCATCTTGTCGGGATCAACATTTAATCCACAGCCATTCTGCAAATCAGAGGCACAAACACAAAAAAGACATCAGTACCTGTGATAGTGATGACCAGCAGTTCAGAGGCAGATGAGCGGAAGGAGCGTGAGGACAAAATGACTTCATAAACACAGCTGTAGTTTCCCTCATGTGAATAATCTGCCTCAGGAAAGGAGAAGGAGGCAGAGAGATTGACAGCTGACTGATTCCTGGTGATATTTGCTTCTCTAAACAGGTAGAAGGAGCCTCCAGTATACTGAGATTCAGTGGAACAGATGATAGTGAAACTGTCGCCCCACGGGATCACTGGCCCCTGAGGCCCAACATCAAACCGTCCATCAGGAGCAATGCGGGGAATGCTGGGCTGCTGCAAGTGCACTAGAAAACAATAATACATTTATTTTACAGAGCCTCAAGCATTAAATTCAAACAGCTTTAAATAAAAATGGCTTCAAGAACTACATCTTGTCGGGATCAAAATTTAATCCACAGCCATTCTGCAAATCAGCAGCACAAAAACAAACATAAGACATCAATACAGACTGAATTCACTTTCATTCAACTAATGCATTTATATGATGTAGACAATGAGACGAGATTAAACACTCACCCACAGTGATTTCAACAGTGTCACTCCAAGGCGACTTTATAATGCCGTTTCTGTAGGAGTAATTACAGCTGTAGCTGCCCTGATGTGAGACGCCTACATTAACAAGTTTGAAAGTCACACCAGATACATGTTTCTGAGAGGATAATATAGATGATCCATTTATGAAGAGGCTGAATTCAGCATCAGCATTGCATCTTGATTTAGGTGTTGTGCATCTGAACTGAATGTTTTCTCCAGAAGAAACAACTGCATGTGTGGAGATCAGGGAAAGAGAGGGCTTCTGCAGGTCACCTGCTAAAGAAATATGCATCTATTTAAAATTACTTGTTAAGATGTGATGAAATACATGAAGCTTAATGTAATTTCTATTGCTTATTTATCCAAAAATAATGTCAAGATGCAAAAGATTTGACTTACCTGAACAAACAACACCAGCATCTTCACCATGATTACAGTCATGTCTTCCTAGTCCTCTGTGTGAACATTGTGTGAGTTTTCCTTCACCTCCCAAACATCCAACATCATCCAGCCAGATCAATCCACTGCCTTGACCAAAGGCGGCACTTTGAGGTGCACTGATGGCTGATCCACACTGTAACTGTCTGCACACCACAGCAGCATCATTCATGTCCCAGCTATCATCACACACGGTTCCCCACTGACCATTATGATGGATCTCCACTCTTCCACTGCAGCATGAATCAGACCCATTGACCAATCGTATGTCTGGTAAGATACAAAAATGCAAGTACAATGTGATTAAAAACTTTTATCTTTATGTATTTGTATATTATAGGTGTTTGACATTCTTTGGAGCCAAGCACCTAATGTGCAGAGCCCCTTTGCTTTCTCTTGTTTTTTTTATTTAATATATATATAATTATTATTTGGGGCCAAATACTGTAGGTTTATGTTGTTTTAATCCCTTTGGTATCTTTTCATCACAAGCAAAACAGGAAATATACAGTGCCATCTTGGATCTGGAGAAACTTATATACTTTTACCCTGTGAGCAGACGACACCTGCATCTTCATGGTGACCACAGTTATGTGTTCCAATAGGATTGTGTGAGCACTGAGTGAGTGATAATTCACTTCCTGAACATCCCACATTATCCAACCAGATCGGATCACTTCCCTGTCCAAAACTGGCGCTGGAGGTTGCACTAACAGCTCCTCCACATCCCAACTGTCTGCACACCACAGCTGCATCTTTAATGTCCCAGTCATCATCACACACTGTTCCCCACCGGCCATTATGAAGGATCTCAACTCTCCCAGAGCAGTCATTATTACCATTCACCAGCCTGATACTATATCCACCTAAAAAATAAAATAACTATATTATGAATCAACTCACATCTCACAAAATGTTAAACTTGCAAACTTACAAAAACTGTCAGTCGTCTCATGTAACTAGAATAAGATGTGAGATTTAAAAGAATGACTAACAGTCTGTTACTTACCAGCTGCAGAAGTCAGAGCACTGGCTGTTGAGATGAAAAACAGACATTTAAAAACATTGTAGACTTACAAGATATTATGATTTACTTGAATATCACCATTATTAAGCTTCTGACAATTCTTTCAGTCTTAATGTAAAAAATATTTTCCCTGAAATTTAGAGTTATAATATAATAATAATAATAATAATATATATATATATATATATATATATATATATATATATATAATAGTTTGCAGGATTATAAACATAACGATGCTGTCAAAGTGAACTAGTGACATGAGTTTCTGTTCGGCTGATGAAGCTAATGTCCCAAACAACCTCTGCAGTCCTATTTAGCCACTTGTTAGCAATGTCTTTTTCAAGAAAAGAAAAATCATTAAAGAAAATCACAAGAGGGTTTTATGTCATAGAGTACAACATGAAAATATCTTGAGCTTGTTTTAACCACAGGCCTTATTTAAGGCATTTAACTAAAAACCCATTCAAAAAATCTATTGATTTCCAAACGGTGAAGCCAGAAGTGCTAAAACGCTAACTTGTTTTCTGAGTTTTGGCCTACAAAAATACATCATCCTTGCCATTAATATGTATATGTAGATGCCACATTCGACGCATCCACCATCTTGGAATGATCAACATTTCATTTCAGATGCTGTCGTCACTCACAGTAAAAATCAGTTTTCAAGTATTACACAGTCTCTGGTAAAACCACTGAAATTTAAATTCCCAAAGAAATGGGATAACCTTTCTCAGGTGACAATGTGTTGGTTTGTTTTTATATGTATTAAGTCATTACAGGTTTTTAAACTATGGTCGCTTTTTAATGTCATGTTAGCTAACAACTTCATCTTATCTAACATAAATGATAAACTAAATCCTATGAAAATCATCTGCCGAAGTCTATTTCAGACAGATATACATGTGTATAACTACGGTTGCAGATACACAGTCAAACTTCTCTTGGCTTTGACCGTTTCAATATGGCGGACGGCTTATGTATAATGAGGCATCTATGAACATGTTCTATGATCCCTGCAGCCCTCTAAATGTTGCAACACCATAAAAGGTGACATGTGATGTCAGACTTAACAAGCAGAATGGTTTGAGCTGTTCAGACCTTTTTCACATTTCTGGGGTTCTCAGAAGTGGAAGTCGTTATAGTTGGGTCAACTTCTATAGCGGTGAATGGGAGATGACAGCAAATATAATTTTTGTATTTGCATAATTTTTGTGTTTGCAGTTGCTCCAAAAGCAAAAGAAAAAATCTTTGATAAAACTTTGATGTTAAATGACAAATCTGACTAAGATCAATTAATGGGTGTATTTCAATCAGCTCCCTAGTTCAGTAGTCAGGACACTGATCAGAGAGTCGGACATTTTAAAGGCTGTCTCAGTTGAAAAATCCTACCAGTGCACTGAAACGTTTGCTCCCTAAAAAGTCCCACAATGCACCATGAATACCAGGGACTTACCAAAAGTTCTGAAGTGCAAAAACAAATCATGTGAGCCAAGTCACATAAGATATAGGCTATATTTTTCTCTCTTTTTTTAAATACACACCATTATTTAATTATGTTTCAGCATAAACATACATTGCTAGATGAACATAATCTAGCTCCCATTTATAATTTATTCATGGCTGAAATGTTTCACGTACATAAAAAATAAAGTATTTATCATCATGTACATTAAATAACAAATAAAATAATAAATAAAAAAGTAACAGCAGAAATATATCAGTGCCCGAATTCATGTACACATGATTCACATCATGATTCACAACCTAGGAAGCTCACTGAGACGCACCCACAGATGAATTTGTTAGAATGTAGATAGACCTGGGCTGTGTTTCCCAAAAGCTTCTTAAACCAAAGTAGACCGTAAAAACCAATAAGCTTACAATGCTTCTGGGAAACGCAGCCCTGGGCGTCAATGGTGTGAAAGGCCAACGCTGTGACTCTGTGGTGAGGCAGGAATGAGGGGTGGGTCTGTGGTGAGGCATAGATCTGCGTCATAGTTCTGATCCCTTATAGAGTAAATCCTGATGTCTAGATGAGTATGTACTGTGTAAACATAATGACTGTAAATATCTGCATTCAGGTGCGAGAAGTTACAGAAATATATTTCTGTTAGTGCCCCTTCATTTTAGTTTATTGAACAGGTAATTTTCATGAAGCAGCTAAAAGTTATTTAGAGCCGTTAACTTGTTGTTGAATGTCTTTTCAAAATCATGTCAACTCAAACATAATGATAATCAATGTTTATCAGTTTAAAGTTACTTTCTGGTATTAGCCACGAGTTTCAGTTCAGTTAAAAAACAAAAGAAAGCTCAGTAAAAATCTGAGAGATGATGGAACAACCATAAAAAGATGTAGCCAATTGCAAGACAGTTCATAATCTTTAAATAGATTTATGTTTAATAATGTTTTATTAAGAAAGAAATATTACATTGTGACATGCAGTACTACAAGAAGAAGTCTTTTACAGTCCTGTTCCGCATGTACATACTATGTACTTATTATAATAAATGGGTAATTAATAAACTAGGTATTAACCCTATAAACATACCCCTAAACCTAACTTAAACCCATGAAGTTATCTTATATTACCAGTACTTTCTTGGGTAAATACACTGTAATTACACATACTGTAAAATAAAGTGTAATATCAATATGATATTTTAATCTGTAATAAAAAAGTGCAAGAATTGAAAATTTAATTTACCCAATATAAAAATGTGAAGATAAGGTCTTGGCATTGCAGTCCTTGCGTTGTTTCAAAGTGCCTATGAATTTAAGAGGTTACTTCCTGGTTCACAAGAGCAGATAATGACTGAACTAACACTTTGTGTATGTTAAGAATGATCTGCCCATAAACAAGACATACCACATACAAAATAGTTTTTTGAGCGTATGGATAGAACAAATAATGTTTTTATTTTTATTTTATTTTATTTTTTTATTGATAATATTGGTGAGACCTTCACATTTTTTATTTGGGGGTCAGGTATCTCGTCTGCAGGACGGTATCTCTTTGGGAGCGGGTTGGGCACCCCTGGTCTGGTTTGCTAGATGCTGTAACTACACCATTATGGTGGTAAAATACATGTTTCTTCAATAAGGGGAAAATGCATAAAGCTAACGCCCACACAATGTGTTGCTGTTTACGTTAATTTAAACATAAACATAAAGGGAAATGGCACTACTGCATGTGAAACCCCTTGAATGATCTCTGATCACAAATATGAAACTGTTTAACTTTAAACCATGAATATGCTCCTATACAATACTTAGAAACTGATATGAAGTTGAGCATTTCAAATCACACTGAATTAGCAGTATGCATTCAGAAAACAGCTCTGATGTTCACAGAAGAACTAGTTAACAAGCTGTAAAAAACTGTGAAGCATTGAGGAAGTATACTTTTGAACAAGGACAAATTTAAATCATCACTATACAGAGTACAAGGAGATGTTAAGCTTTTTGTTTAAACTATATTTGAATTGAAATAAAGTCAGAGTCAGAGTTAGAGTTGACTTCTTCATGATCTCCATCATCCATATCAGTCTCATAGTCATTAGCATTCTCTTCATTTTGGTCTCTGTGCAGCACATCTGCATATTATCTGCAGGATACAAAGTAGTCTAAAAAAGATTCCTCCTTCACTTAAGCAATGTAACAGGAGCAAGAGTGCTGCTGGTCTGTGATGTGAATCTCTGCTGTCCTTCATGCTCGAGGAAGAGTCACAGAGACATTAGTTCTGTGAGAATATAATTACAAGTAGAGATAATAAATTTCTCTGCTGATACTGATAGCCGATTATTCAGAATGATATCTGCCGATACTGATAGTTTGATATTCTTAAGGGGAAAAAAATCTCTCCCAACTAATGCTGTAAAATTACAGGGAACTCTCTCATTTCATGACTATAATATTATTCAAATTAACAACAGAACCCAAACTATTATATCCAACTGCTATTTATTTTTAGAAATAATAATTACACTCAAAAACTGAAATGTTTGTACAAATAATGTTTGGTGTAGGGAAAAACCATGGACCTGGCAAACTTGGTTTGAACTACAGGTGATTTATAGGGTCACATAGACCCTTGCTTTTGTCACACTTTCAGGTGTGTGCATAACAAACAAACAGACAAAGAGTCAGACGGATAAAAATCCAATACGAAGTTTAATCCAAACAGGCAAAGTAATCCAACAAAGATAGAGTGAACACACCACAACATAAACATGATCATGACCATGAACACTAAGCGGACAGGAGGAACTTAAATACACAATGGTGATGAACTAAATGACAAACAGCTGTGATGATAGTTAGTGTCCGTGGTAACAGATGTGAGGCGGGAAAATCAAACAGAGGAACACAGGAACTGAAGAAATACAAACTAAAATCCATGAACAAAACTAAACTGAACATAATGATGACATCTTTAAAGTCACTGTTTTTTTTTTTTTTTTTTTTTTATGTGTTAATGCGTTATTAACCTGTTAACTTTGACAGCCCTAAATTCAACACATGAGAGATTTTCTTCACACACAGTATGAATTGCAGTCTGACACATTTTACAACAGGATATAATCAGCCCTGGTCATCAGCTATTTTTTAACATTCGGCCAATGGCCAATTATTGGCCGATACATTGGTGCATCCCTAATTACAAGTTATGCATCAGGAGAAATAATGTTAATATTATTTTGTTCATTTAGGGTTTCAGTGGTGTTCTATATTTACATCACATTGATTAGTAAGATGATGTTCTTTCTAAATGATAAGCTGTTTTTTAAAGAAACCATTCTCACTAAAAATACCTGATACACTCCTGTGCTAAACATGCAGAACTTGCTTGTGTACAGCTAAACTTTTCAGCATTCTGCCCACTGACATGAAATTTATGCTAGTCAGTTTGCACTAGACTTGCATTTTTTTGCAAATAATTAATTTCCTGTCAGCTTATTTTGTTCTTTATGAAGCAAACACAGCTGTTTCTTCAAATGAGAGTGCTTGAAATCTCCTCAAAGGCTTGTGCTCTAAATGTGTTGCTGCAGATTTTTGTTCATCTGATTTCAATTTGCAGTTTAATTTTCTCAAATTCAAATTCATGGAGGCACATGCTTCCAGACACGTGGAGACAGCGGTTACCCCCTGTGCTGTAGTCACATTTACCAATGAAGCGGTGGTCTACCAATGACATCAGTGCTGAACAACACTGCAGGAAGGGACGATAGTGATCTTGGGTGTCAGAAAAAGGAGGGGCTGTTGAAAAAGAGGAAGTGTTTTTTGGTGAGCCAAGATGTGTAACATATGGCTAGTTTTCATGCATGGCAGAAAGTCACAGATATGTTTCCCCTTATTTTGTCAGCCTGAAAAGCCATCTGAACATTTATCTCTTACTTTCCTTAAGTATTAAGTTGTCTGCAACAGTCATGCCACAAATTTGTTTGTAGCAGACAATGACCAAACCTATTAGGGTATTTGACATGCATATTAATAATCAGGGCACTTAATTACTTATTTATCTGTTCAAATTTTATGCATGAATTTAAAATTGCATTAATTGAATATTTGTTAAAATAAAAGTAAATAGAATATTAGTTTGTGTATCAATATAACAGTCATAAATGTAGCAAGTTTAGCTGTAATTTTGCAGGAAGACGCAGCTCAATATACTCTTAAAAATAAAGGTTCCAAAAGAGGGTTTTCGCAGATGTCATAGAACCATCTTTTTTCCTCTTAGAGTGAAGAACATTTTACCACTATAAAGAACCTGTTGTGCACTGAAAAGGTTTCAGAGATGTTAAAGATTCTTTATGGAACCATTAATGCCAACAAAGAACCTTTATTTCTTCATTCAAATAGATGAACAATATAATGTAATATGAAAAAAATCTTCCATTTTAGGGTGTGACATCTGAACACACAAACATTGTTGATGTGACATCCTGAGAATGTTATTAATATTTTAAGTAAAATGGCAGTTTTGTAATTCACAACAACAAAAGATCACAAATAAAAACCCACCATGGTCAGAAACACACACAAAACAGAAGTCTTTATTAAACATTACTCTTATCATCCAGGGACCTGACACAACAGAAACATTTTTGTGCGTTTGACTGTATAACAACTGTTAAAGCAGTACAGGGTTTGTGCTGTACGTCGTGTAGATCTCGGTTTGTCGTCCTTTGAGTGAGAAAAGGGGCCCGTCGCGCTCTGTGACGCAGTATGGCTCAATAGCGATGAACCTTTGGGCAGCGACTGAATGTAGAATCAAATGAAACGAACAGTACTGAGCAACTGGAAGAGGCTTGTGATTTTCACAACAGGTAGAGAAGTGAATAGACTCAAGCTCTGTGCATGTCGTGTGCATAGTTGCAGTGAAACGGTTCAGACTCCACTCTCAGCAGAACATGTTATAGGCAATAAAGACAATTTAGATAAACTCATTTAATTTAAAACAAAAGAATTATAATCTTTTAGAAATTATCACGCCAATACAAGAATGTCTTACTATAATAAAGAATTTCTAGACAACTAAGCTCAGAATTGTGAATTCAGTCCATGTTTGATGCTTTTTATGCCTAATAAATGTTCAGATATGGGGACAGACGTGTACACACATCGGTGAATGCTAGCGGTCTCATGAATCCAGATGTCTGGCAGGGATCAGTGTGTTACAGAGGCAGAGTGGTTTGTGAGCTTTACTTAAAGTGATTGTCACACAGAGGCAGTGTTGTTGTTGACAATTGTTCAATGATTGTTGCAGGAGAGCAGAGGCAGTGATGTTGTAAAGTACAGAGGAGGAGGTGGTGGAAGCATCTCATCACACGTGACAGATGGTTGAACAAAAACCTTCCACAAACAGCTTCAAATTCAAGATGCAGGGGAAAAAAGGCACGAAGTTTCGTGTGAAATGCTCACTTACAACATTCTCAATGATGTGGTAGTTTTCACATGAGCGTTTAGCTAAAAAATACATCTTGTGTTCTTTGTCTGTGAGTCGTTATGTTTGGAAATCTTTTTTATTTTAGAATCTGATAATAATTAAACAACATTAAAAAGCTACAAGAAGGCATTTACTGCTCCTTTTAAATCTATAAAAAAAACTAGAAAATTAAAACATAAATTGAAAAAAAAAGTAAGTAGATAAAAACAATAAAATAAATAATAAAAACAAACGAATGAACAAACAAACAAAAAAAGCCAATACTGGCAGAAAACGGTTGAAGGGCAATATATAATACGTAAATGAATAATATGAATTGCAGATAGATCTATAAAAAAACTAGAAAATTAAAACCAAAACCAAATAAATAAATAAGTCCAATATTAAATAAAAACAACTGACGGAAGAACGAAAAAAGTTTGAATACAGTTTGAATACAAGTAATGTATAATCACCAGAGATTGGCTAAATATAAAGACACTCCTAAGTAAAAATACAGTTAATAAACATAAGTCAATGTTATGTCATTACTGACTGCATGGGAAAATTCATTAAGACAGCATTCACAAACCAAAATAAGGTCAAGTGTATCTCATCAGGTTGAAAAAGCTGCAGTACCTCCACACAGCAGACAGATGGCGCTGAGAAGCCCAGTCTCCGCATCATCCATCTCCAGAGGCAGGAGCTGGTTGGCGAAAGCAAATACCAGATCCGTCAGTGGACCGAAGCCGGCGTTGCGCATCTGCGTGCGATTCACCCTGCGCTCATCCCTATGCCCTAATCCCTTCAAAGGGTTTACCCTCCGGAGTGAGAGATTCGAAGGGATGAAGGGTGTAGCGGTCACCCTTTGTTCTTTTGGAACAAACTTCTGCGTCATCTTGAGACAATCAAGGAGGAGTAGATTGTGCAAGCTGCGCCTTTTGTTTAACGTTAGTTTATTTATTTATTTATTTTTGGTTTATCGCACCATATTGTATATTGTGTCTATGTATTTTAAATTTGAATTTGAATAGACTGATAAAGGGAGCTGCAAATTATTTTTGTTTAAGTACAATGTCGTTTTGACCATAATAATGCACCAAATCTAACTCGTATAAAGAAGTATAGAAAAATACTATACATACACCACCGGTCAAAAGTTTGGAATCGGTAAGATTTTTAATGCTCACCAAGGCTGCATTTATTTAATTAAAAATACAGTAAAAACACTAATATTGTGAAATAGTATTACAATTTAAAATAACTGTTCTCTGTTTGAATATATTTTATAAAGTAATTTATTCCTGTGATCAAAGCTGAATTTTCAGCATCATTACTCCAGTCTTCAGTGTCACATGATCCTTCAGAAATCATTCTAATATGATGATCTGCTGCTCAAGAAACATTTATGATTATTATCAATGTTGAAATCATCCTTGATGAATAGAAAGTTCATAAGAACAGCATTTAACTAAAATACAAAGCTTTTGTAACATTATACACTACCGTTCAAAAATTCAGTAAGAATTTTTATTTTTTTTTAAAGAAATTAAAGAAATTAATTTTTTTTTTTATTCAGCAAGGATGCATTAAATCGATCAAAAGTGACAGTAAAGACATTTATAATGTTACAAAAGATTATATTTCAAATAAATGCTGTTCTTTTGAACTTTCTATTCATCAAAGAATCCTGAAAAAAAAATATTGTACACAAATATTTTGTACAATTGTACACAATAAATGTTTCTTGAGCAGCAGATCATCATATTAGAATGATTTCTGAAGGATCATGTGACACTGAAGACTGGAGTAATGATGCTGAAAATTCAGCTTTGATCACAGGAATAAATTACTTTATAAAATATATTCAAACAGAAAACAGTTATTTTAAATTGTAATAATATTTCACAATATTAGTGTTTTTACTGTATTTTTAATTAAATAAATGTAGCCTTGGTGAGCAGACGAAACTTCTTTTAAAAACATTAAAAATCTTACCGTGTCCAAACTTTTGACTGGTAGTGTATATTTACAGGTAAAATCGAACTCCTGTACCCATTCTGTGATGCCAAACAACTTTCCTGTGCAAAGGATCATGGGGGCCCGAAGTGTCCATCAGTTGTACCCTTCGAAATCCTTGATTCCTAAGGGCCCTTTGAAGTGGCCAGTTTTGAGCACTTCGGTTTGGAACGACCCTTCAATATGGCGGCCATGATTGTACACACCGCTCCAAATGTGTTTGTAACTATTCATGCACTAAGGTCCATGAGATTTGGACAAGAATATGTGGATGTCAAGACAGGCGGCCTTTAAGAGAGTGATCTCATAAAACATCTTAAGGCTAAAAGTAGCTCCTAACCCCAGTAGCGCCTCACTGCAGAACACACAAGATCCGGGGGGCAGAGACGGGTAGGTTTAGATCGAGGGGGCGGAGACGGGTAGGTTTAGGGATATGTAAAGTGCAAGGAGTTGGATGTGGATCCAACCTCACCCCCTGGATCTCCTGTTCTGCAGTGAGGACCATCTCTCCTAACTTGCCGATTTAGGAGAAACTCTTAAAAATAATGACCGTGTCAATCCTAATTTAAGGACTCCTAAATTTTTGCTCTAAGAGTATTTCATAAAGCATTTTAGAGATAAAACCAGCTCCTACATCTGTGAAATGTTAGGAGTAGTCAAGAGGACTCCCAAGTCAGACCAAGCGTGCCACATGAGTCCTGAAAAGTGAAGCCAAAGCGTCTCGATCGCCCCCAGGTGGCTGGATGCAGTATAGGTCATAAATCCCGCCCTCTCCATGTATTCCAATGGGATGTTAGACAAATTAAACAATTAAATTACACTTCAAATATTTTTTTTCCAAAGACAATTTCTGTCCGTTTTTTTTATCACACTGATGTTAGTTCAAGTGTTCATTCTTTAAAAAAGTTTGGTTTTAGTTACTTATTTATTTGATGCTACAAAAACGGGGGTTTGACGTCATGATTGACAGCTGAGATTGACAGCTTTTCTGAGTGAAGTAGTCATGAGGCGCCAACAGACTTTTTTCTGAATCTTCACGAGGTGATTGGAGCTTTAACTTTAGTTTCTACATTTCCATAACTTTATTTCACACAGACATAATGAGTTGTTATGAGTTTGGGTGGGACCTTGATATCGCGGCTCCACTTGGTGATGGAGCCTTGGGTGCTGAACCTTTTCTTCAAAAATGCAATAAATATTTTGATTTATAGTTTTGAATCTACGATAAAACAGCAAAAATAAATCTTTAATAAATAAATAAATAATGTCCAATTACCTGTGGCAGTTGTTTTCACAAGTGCGCACATACAAATGATTGAATAGAGTAAAAAATATATATAATAAGCGTATTTGGCATGCTGTCCAAGGGGATTGAGGGCTCCGAGCTTGGAATTTAGCTCAAACCCATGAGGTCTCCCCGTATCCCCAGCCGAGAGTGAGGAACAGGGTGGCGGAGGGATGCAGAAAACTGTCAAGGTAACTATAGGTGAGTCGGCTCTCATCTGTGTATGGGTTGTTGATGTGACATGGCATTTTCACTGTCACATATGACAAAAATGAATATAATTAGTATTGTCATCATTTAAAATGCAGTAAATGGTTAAACATTTCTTTTGTTTTACATGGACCTGTTGTTAAAAAAACTGCCTTGTTTTTAGATTTTTAAAAATCTTGAGCCAAATCTCAAAATTGTCCTATGTGTGACTGTCTCAAACATGGTTCAATAAATTCCAACTTTTAAAAATGAAAAAGAAAAGCATAAAAATGTTAATAAATACCTCAGGCATAATTTCACAAGTGTTTATTTTAGTAAATGGCAATTCTTTTTTCATCCATACATTTCTAAAAGCGTACGATCTTGATACATTTTGTCACTGAAGACAATGTCCTCCGGTGTGACCATATTCAGATATTAAATCGGGAAATTCCACTGACAAATTTAATTAGTTGAAGGACCCCATTCAAGGTCATGTCAAAGCCCCTGAAAGGCAAGCCTGCAACCTTTAGCCAAAAAAGCATAACGGCTAATGCTAACGCTCCGCCTCTGGCGGTTCGCAGGGAAGGAGACCAGAGGCTGTTTTTTTGAATGGATGTCAATGGATGAGAGGCTTCACTATGCTGATTAAACAGTTTTTGTGGGGAAATAGCTAATCATTTAATTAATCGACAGCCTGTTCGCTAATCTTCAGCATGTTTTACACTAAACAATACTTTCGTCTGGAACTATATGTAGATTTTAGCTTGATAAAAATGTAATATTTTAAGAGAAGGCAGACTAGGGAATGTTGCGACTGATGTCACTGCCATTACACGATAGGCTGAGAGGTGAGCACGTGATTAATTTAGCTGTTACGCTTTCTCCAATGGTAAGAGATACAGACCCTCTCATCTCCCTATAATATACAATCTCTGGTCATGTTACTGAAGCCCCCTGTGAAGCCCATGACGTGCACGTGGTTAGTGTCTGTCTCAGAATTGTTCAAATATTTTTGAACATTTTGTTGATTTGTTGAAATGTTGATATTGTTTGTATCAAAATTTAATTTTCGTTCTTCTTTGACACATTCAAGGTTAAATAAAAATACTTTATAATACCCCTCACTGTTACAGTACAGATGGGTCAGAGGCAGATATAACAGAGAGGATGACTTTATTAAACACACACAGCAGAGTAAATGGTGAAACTGGTAAGTGCAGATGGTAAAGTTGAGTGTGGTCGTGAAGATGAGAATGAATACTGTCCTTTTTGAGTGAATTGCAGAGGAGACGATCCGTGGATGAATGAAGAGAAGGCTGACGATGATGGACGCTGACACTCACACACACACAGGAACAACGCTGGGAGACGAGGAGACTTGGAGACGATGGAGACAGGTTAGTAGCAACGAATGGAGTCCAAGAGGTAAGCATATAGGGATCCTAATGCGAACGAGACCGGACAGTGACTGAGAGTGTGTGTGAGTGTTTTGTAGTGGTAGTGATGAGTGGCATGATGAGGTGCAGGTGCGGGTGATCAGTACTCCGGTGATTGAGTGCGCTGTGATTGGGTGATGTTGGAACCTGACGTGTCTGTGACAGTACCCCCCCCTCCACGGCCCGCTCCTGAGGGCCGAGGACCCCGACGTCGCGGTGGTCGGCCTCTTCCACGGGGGGCTGGTCTGTCAGGATGAGTGGAATGGAAGGTTTGGAGGAGGTTTGGATCTAAGATGTCGTCTCTGGGAACCCATGAGCGCTCTTCCGGGCCGTAGCCCTCCCAGTCGACCAGATACTCTAATTGACCACCACGGCGTCGGGAGTCCAAGATGTCGTGAACCTCATAAGCGGCGCCGTCGTCCAGGATGAGTGGAAGGGGGGGTTCGGAGGCTGCCACGTCAGGTCCTGTGGAGGGAGAAACAGAAGGGTGGTGAGGCTTAAGCAGTGAGACATGGAAAGTGGGATGAATTCTGTAGTGAGGAGGTAGTTGAAGTTGATACGTGACAGGATTGATCTGCTTGGTGATGGTGAACGGACCAATGAACCTGGGACTCAGCTTCCGGCAGGGCAGACGCAGGCGGATGTCCCTGGTTGACAGCCAGACCTTCTGACCGGGCTGGTATGAGGGGGCTTCGGACCGGCGAAGGTCTGCTGTCATCCTGCGTCTGCGCAGGGCTCGCTGCAGTTGGTGATGCGCTGAGTCCCAGACCCTCTCGCTCTCTCGGAACCAGTAATCCACAGATGGTACATCAGAGGGTTCCCCGGACCAGGGGAACAGTGGGGGTTGGTAGCCGAGTACGCATTGGAATGGTGTAAGGCCGGTGGAAGGCTGACGGAGAGAGTTTTGGGCGTACTCGGCCCAACCCAGGTACTGGTTCCAAGAGTCCTGGTGGTCATGACAGAAGGTACGGAGGAAGCGACCGATCTCCTGGATCTTCCTTTCCGTCTGCCCGTTCGACTGCGGATGGTACCCGGATGTTAGGCTGACGGTCACACCTAGGAGCGAGAAGAATGCTCTCCATACCTTCGAAATAAACTGTGGTCCTCTATCGGAGACTATGTCTTCAGGAATTCCAAAGTATCGAAACACATGATTGAAGAGTTGCTCTGCCGTTTCCATGGCAGTGGGTAGGCCTCTCAGGGGTATGAGGCGGCAGGACTTAGAGAACCGATCCACCACTACGAGGATGCAGGTGTTGTTGTTGGAAGCTGGGAGATCGGTAATGAAATCGACTCCTAGGTGTGACCAGGGTCGGTTGGGAACGGGCAGAGGCAAGAGCTTGCCGGATGGTAGATGGCGTGGGCTCTTGGAGATGGCGCATTCCTTACAGCCCTGCACGTACCTTCTGACATCAGCTGCCATGTTGGGCCACCAGAAGCGTTCCCTCAGCAGCGAGAGGGTTTCATTGGCCCCCGGGTGACCAGTGCCAAGTGACGTGTGGGCAGAGTGGATCAGTGGAGTGCGTCGAGATTTAGTGGTGTAGCACAAGCCTGGTGGACAACCCGGCGGAGCGTTGGTGGAGGTATTGGAGGAGGGTAAGGTTTCCTCGGACCAGGAAATGGGGTTGATGATGATTTCTTTTGGGAGAATGGTTTCTGGATCTTCGACCTTTTCGTCTGGAGCATGGAGACGGGAGAGAGCATCTGCTTTAACATTCTTGGGACCAGGGCGGTAGGTTATGGAGAAATTGAATCTTGTAAAGAAAAGGGACCAGCGGGCTTGTCTTGGGTTAAGTCTTTTGGCAGAGCGTAAGTATTCAAGGTTTTTGTGATCAGTGAGAACTTGAAAGGGATGTTTTGATCCCTCCAACCAATGCCTCCACTCCTCCAGGGCGAGCTTAACAGCTAGGAGTTCTCTGTTCCCGATGTCGTAATTTCTCTCCGCCGGGTTGAGCTTGCGGGAGAAGAAGGCACATGGATGGAGTCTGCTGGGATTCCCCTGCTGCTGGGACAACACCGCTCCTACTCCGGTGGTGGAAGCGTCCACCTCGACAACGAAGGGCAGCTCTGGGTTGGGGTGGACGAGGAGAGGAGCGGTGGTGAAGGCTTCTTTGAGGTGTTGAAAGGCCTCCGTGGCCTCTGGGGTCCAGGACAGAGACTTGGGCTTATTACGGAGCAGGTTGGTAAGTGGAGTGGTTATGGAGCTGTAGTTGTGGATGAAACGGCGGTAAAAGTTGGAGAATCCGAGAAAGCGTTGTAGTTCCTTGATGGTTGAGGGAGTCGGCCAGTTCTTGATTGCTTCCACCTTCCCCTCGTCCATCCGGATGCCACTGCTATCAATGATGTACCCGAGGAATTGAACTGATGGTTGATGGAATGTGCATTTTTCTGCCTTGAGGAAGAGATGAAACTTGCGGAGTTGTTGGAGGACCTCCGCAACGTGGTGGCGATGTTCGGCCAGGCTCCGGGAGTAGATTAGGATGTCGTCAATGTAGACCAGGACAAAGCGATGGAGAAACTCCCGGAGCACCTCATGAATGAAGTCCTGGAATACGGAGGGGGCGTTGACCAGGCCATACGGCATTATCAAATATTCGTAGTGGCCGGTAGGTGTCACAAATGCGGTCTTCCACTCGTCCCCCTCGCGTATCCGGATGAGGTTGTACGCGCTGCGGAGGTCCAGTTTGGTGAAGACAGTGGCACCACGGAGATGTTCTAGGGCTGATGGGACGAGAGGAAGGGGATATCGGAACTTGACAGTGATGTTATTGAGTGAGCGGTAATCGATGCAGGGCCTCAAGCCTCCGTCCTTCTTGGCCACGAAGAAGAAGCTTGAAGCAGCAGGGGAAGTGGATGGTCTGATGTATCCTTGGGCTAGAGCTTCCTTGATGTATTCCTCCATGGCCTTCTCCTCCGGGACGGATAGAGGGTATATCCGTCCCCTGGGCACTGGTTCACCCGGAAGCAGATCGATGGCACAGTCCCATGGCCGGTGTGGAGGCAGCTTGGAAGCTCGTTGTGGGCAGAAAACGTCACTGAAGGGGGCGTAACACTCAGGGATGTCCACGGAGCGTTGGTCCACTGGGCTCTCGATGGTCGTGGCACAAACTGGAAGAGACTCAGTACGTGGAGATCGAGGAATGGGGAGCCCAGGGAAACAGTCATGAAAGCAGGTTTCGCCCCACTTCAGGACTTCGCCAGTCTTCCAGGAGAGAGTTGGGTTGTGCTGCTCCAACCAGGGGCGCCCTAATATCACGTCAGCGGTGGATCCCTCCAGAACCAGCAGATGGAGATGTTCCACATGTAGAAGGCCGACTAGTATCTGGATGGCTTCGGTGCAATGACGAATGTGCTTACGGCTAAGGGCTTCCCCTGTCACAGATCGAATCTGGTAGGTGGTCGGCGTGGCCGTGGTCTTGACGTGGAGCTGGCGACAGAGGGTGCCGGAGATGAAGTTGCCGGCTGACCCAGAATCGAGGAGGGCGACAACTGGAATGGATACGTCAGAAGCAGTAAGTGTTACAGTAGTGGTGAGGGGTTTCATTTTCTTAATTGACGGAATGATAGCACTCACCATGGGTCGCGGAGGACGAATTGGGCATGTGGAGAGAATATGCCCAGGAGAACCACAGTACAGGCAGAGATTCTGGGTCAGCCGTCTCTGTCGCTCAGCGGGGGAGAGCCGAGTGCCTTCCAGAGACATGGGTTCGTTGGCTGGTTCTGGGGAGCTGACGGATTCTGGTCGACGTGCTGTAATGGGAAATAGCAACTGGCCCTGGTGTTCTTCTAAACACGACTGCATACGAGTGGCGAAACGGATGGAGAGTTGGATGAATCGTTCTAGGCCGATGGAATCCTTGTATGCAGCGAGATGCAACCGCACGCGAGGATCCAATCCTTGGCGATACGTTGTGATCAAGGCTTGTTCGTTCCAGCCGCTGGATGCTGCAAGTGTTCTGAACTGCAAGGCATAATCGTTAACAGACAGGGATCCTTGTTTTAAATTATATAGTTTCTCACCAATCGACGAGTCAGAGATGGGTTTTCCAAACACCTCGCGGAAGTGAGCCACAAAACCAGAGTACGATTGAGTAATAGGATGATTTTGGGACCAGATTGAATCTGCCCACTGGAGCGCTTTGCCTTGCAGTTGAGAGATGATGAACGCCACTTTGGAGGTTTCGGTGGGAAAGTTGTGCGGTTGCATCTCCAGGACCAGTGAGCACTGCAGAAGAAAACCGCTGCAGTCCTCCGCCGAACCAGAGTAGGGCGCCGGTTTCGCCATGGGACTGGCGTGCACAGGAGGTGAAGGAGAGGTAACGGTGTTTGTGGAGGTGATCGCTGGATGAGGTGATGTTGGAGTGGTGGTGAGAGCTCGTCGAAGGACATCGACGAGCTCTTGGATGGGATCCGGGTGACTCATGCTGTGTGTGATGACGGTGTTTTCAGGTCCGGTCTTCTGTTACAGTACAGATGGGTCAGAGGCAGATATAACAGAGAGGATGACTTTATTAAACACACACAGCAGAGTAAATGGTGAAACTGGTAAGTGCAGATGGTAAAGTTGAGTGTGGTCGTGAAGATGAGAATGAATACTGTCCTTTTTGAGTGAATTGCAGAGGAGACGATCCGTGGATGAATGAAGAGAAGGCTGACGATGATGGACGCTGACACTCACACACACACAGGAACAACGCTGGGAGACGAGGAGACTTGGAGACGATGGAGACAGGTTAGTAGCAACGAATGGAGTCCAAGAGGTAAGCATATAGGGATCCTAATGCGAACGAGACCGGACAGTGACTGAGAGTGTGTGTGAGTGTTTTGTAGTGGTAGTGATGAGTGGCATGATGAGGTGCAGGTGCGGGTGATCAGTACTCCGGTGATTGAGTGCGCTGTGATTGGGTGATGTTGGAACCTGACGTGTCTGTGACACTCACTTTCTTTAATGCAATAACTACCATTTCTGTCCTTTAGTGTGACATAATGTCCTATGGTGTGACACACATAAAAGAACCCAATTTTCCACATGCTTGCATAGAAGGGCTTACCAGAACAAAATTACTGGGCTATCCTTTTTCACATTTTCTGTGTTGGTAGATGCACCGGAGACCCGATTATAGCACTTAAACAAGGGAAAAGTCAGATTTTCATGATATGTACCCTTTAATAGTCATTGAAACTAAATGCTTAATAATAACTCCTAAACTAAAACTGCTTGTGTGTAATGGATTAAATTATGATATAATATATTATAATTAATATATAAATCATATATAAATCCAGACAACTTTTTTTTACTATATAGTGACCTTTAAGTATCTTCAAGATCAGGTAAGTTATCTTTGGGATCAGGTAAGTTATCTTCGGGATCTGTGGCCTGTTGCACAAAGCCGGTTTCAGTTTCTACCCAGGTAAGGTCAAGATTAGTTTGAGCAAACTCTGGTTTTTCGGGCTTATGAAGGTTTATATATTAATGCATTTATTTTCATTTAAAAGCAAAATTTAATAGTGTCAATTAATATAATAATTGTATGAATATATTATATGAATTATACATAATTATAATTATAATTCATATAATATAAATATAATAAATAATTAGCAGCAAAAGATGAGACATTTTGTCTCTAAAATGTTTTCACTATAAACTGATTTAATTTGAAGCAGAGATACAGGGGGAGTGGCTTTATTACAGGTCACAGCTGATTGGTCGAGTTTTGGTCTGCGATCTCTAACCCAGAACAGAATATATTACCAGGTTAGCCATGTAACGTAAGTTACCATAGCAGTGAAACCCACTAAAAACCAATCCACCTTAATGAGCCCAAAAAAACAGAGTTTGCTCAAACTAATCTTGAACTTACCTGGGTAGAAACTAAAACCAGCTTTGTGCAACAGACCAAAAGTAAGTTATCGTCTTCAGAATCAAGTTATTTTCAAAAATTAGTTGTATTTTGTTTTGTTTTTCTGTCTGTTCATCTTAATTGGTGCTGTGGATAACAGGTTTTGTCATACGTGTATTTGTGTGTGTGTCTTGACTTTGTTACAGTTTCACCATTGAAAGGATGAAATGTACTGCCAGACAGGGAGTGAGCAGAAGATCAGGACAGTGGTCCAGAGTGATGGCTATCAACCTGCATGTAAACAGCTTTGTTCGGTCCTTGATGGTGTTTAAATTGAAGACTTCACACTGAGGGTCTGTGGCCTTTTTGCCATCATCCACATGCCCAACAGTTAGGGGTGAAGGTTGTAGGACACTTGTGGTTGTTTTTGCTCACTTTTTAAGATAAATCAAATTGCTGATGCACTTTACCAGGGCCGTCACTGGTGGGGCGAAAGATGGTGACAATGGTGACAAAGCTACGGCCCTGCACTGTACTCTGGGTTACAAACACAGTACCAAAATGTTTTGAAATGTTTTTAACAGTTTAAATATAATGATTGAATAAAAGTACTAGTATTAATATTATAGTATTAATAATTAGTATTAATAATTAACTATGCATATACTGTACTAACCTATATATTATATAAATTATAATATAAATTATAATATATATTTTATCATTATTAGCAATTATTGTAAGTAATATTTAGCAGTAAAATATCAATGTATATATATATATATATATATATATATATATATATGTATATATATATATATATATATATATATATTACAGTATAGTAAAATACAGTAGAAACAGATCAAATTACAAAATACTGTAAAAATACAGTAAAATACTATTATGTAGTTACACAGTACTGTTCTTTATACTGTAAAATTGCATTACAGGATACCATTCAAGATTTCAAGTCTGTTCCACTCTCTCAATAAGAGGCCTTTGGAGGGATGGTGGAATAGTTTCTCCTGCTTCTATTTGTCTGACTATCTTACAAATACAGATGTTTTCCCTTTGTTTCTTAGTTATTCTGGTGCAAACAGAGTTATAACAGGTAAGCCACCGAATTCATCCTCTTCCTCAAAATTTCCTGGAAGAGCTTTTGGATGGTGGCCAGGAGACAAAAGTGGCATTAGGCAAAGTCTCTGCAGGAGGATAATTGACCACTAGGTGAACTAAGTGATTATCACAGATGGCTTTAATGGTGTTTTCATTCATAGTCACATGTTCAGGTCTCTTTGTAAACTTTTATATTCTTTCCACCTCTTTCTGTGACAAAGTGTCATCAGGTAATCTGCTTTGTGGCCATCTGGACAGCCCATCTGCATCCTGATTTTGTTTCCCATCTCTGTATAGAGGTAACGATGTATGTCAGCAGATTACTGTCAGTGACAACAAGAAATGGGCTTCCATATAGGCAAATCTGGAATTTGTCTGTTACAGCCCATTTAAGAGCGAGGAACTCTGATTTATGGGCAGGGTACCTGCTTTCACTTACTTCAGGTGCTGAAATAAGGAAATGAAACCTGTGGTCTCTGATGAACATCATTCACTTTTTCTTATAATCAAATAAAAATTTAAAAACTTTACCAGTTTTGTTGTTTTTGGCGTGACCGTCGCTGATTCTGGAAATCGAATTTCTGAAAAGTTGAGAGAAATTTTAATGCGTCACACACTAAACAGGTTTTTAACAGGTGTAAATTCAGTTCCTGAGATATTTCCACTGGTGCTGCTGGCATTAATATTCATGATTCCCTAGCTTATAATATCTTGAATATGAAAAAACAACAAACAACAAATCCATTTGTCTTAAAGTGATGGAACATAGTGCAGAACAAAGTGCAGCCATTAAGTTGCCCCAACAGGGCAGTGTGTATCAAAAGGTTAAATGAAAATAAATAAATAAATAAAAATAAATAGAATGAAGAAAAAATTACACGTGACACGGGGGTGGGACAGTAGAGCTGTGAAAAGATCTCCTTTTGACTGATTTATTAATTTTATTCTATTTATAGAGATGTCAGTTAAAGGGTGAAGTTACACTCTAAAAAATGCTGGGTTAAAAACAACCCAAAAAGTTGGGTTGAAAATGGCAAACCCAGCGGTTGGGTTAAATGTTAGTTTTATTTAACTCAACAATTGTTTAAAAATTACTGTATTGCTTGCTTAAAATGAACCTAATGTTGGAAATTAACCTTTATTTAAGGTTTAATAAATGAGCATTTATTAATAAGATAAATGAATAATAATTAAACAATAGACATTTATTGCTTATTAATGTTATCTTTTTGATTATTATTGCTGTCTGATTTTTAATTTCCAACCTATTTAGGGTTCATTTTAAGTCAGCCATTTAGTAATTTTTAAACAATAGTTTAAATAAACGTTGGTAAAACATTTAACCCAACCGCTGGGTTAAAACAACCCAATTGCTGGGTTTGTCCATTTTCAACCCAGCTTTTTGGGTTGTTTTTAACCCATTATTTTTTAGAGTGTATGTTTTAGGTGGGATAGTATGAAAGAAAAAAGCACTAAACAAGACTAATAACTTTGATTTATTAACCTGTCCACAGTATACCCCATTTCCCCATGATAAATGTACTTACAAGTCATTTGCCCACCGCTTGGACTTTTGACTAAGTATGCCAAAAACTATAGATCTCTTGTAAGATTTGTCTTGTTTGGATGATTCTAGAGACCTTCATGATTATGTAAATATATATATGTCAACAAAAAATATTTATTAGTAACATGAAAATTACTTTTCTTTGGGAGGGTTTGCCTTCGCCATGCTTCCTGGAAGTAGGGGTAGGAAGTTGATAGCCTCATTTGGTGAATGGTGTTTCTCCTCGTTTTGTGATTAGCAGGGGTATTAGACAGGGATGTCCCATTTTACCATTTTTGTTTTTGTTGGTCGCTGAATTTCTGAATATTTTTATTACTCGTTGTTTCAGGGTATTCTAGTAGCGGAACACACTTTTCTAATTAGTCAGCTAGGGGATGACACCTGTTTGTTTTTAAAAGACGAGGAACAGGTTCCGGTTATTTTGGATGCATTAAATTTATTTTCTAATGCTTCTGGTTTCTCAGTCAGTCGAAACAAAAGTGAAATTATGTCTGTTCACAATCTTGACAAAGATCAGATAGAAGGTATTGAGGTTAAAAATTCTGTAAGATATTCAGGTATTTTAATAAGTAAATCCCCCACTGATAGAGTTCTAGATAATTTTCACAACGGATACAAAAATCAAAGAATATCTTCAACTGTTGGTTACAAAGAAACTTAACCATATATTGTCGCGTTTTGATATCTAAAGCTGAAGGTATTTCTAAGATTGTTTATCCGGCTCTGTCTTTATATGTTGACAGAAAAACATGTTCGTCAATCGACTCCATGTTATTTAAATTTTTGTGGAAAAATAAAACTGAATATGTTAAAAGGAAGACGCTGATCAGAAACACTTTGGAGGGAGGTGTGAATGCTTTGGACTTTAGTACTCTCAATCAGGTTTTTAAAATTGGCTGGATTAAACGTTGCTTGAACGCTGATCCTGATATGTTATGGTTTTATATTCCCAAGTTGATTTTTGATAAATGTGGAGGATTACATTTTTTGTTGGCTTGCGATTTCAATTGCAGCAAACTCCCAATCAAGCTTGCCAATTTTCATAAGCAAGCCTTGGAAGGCTGTAAGCTTGCCTTCTGCCACAACTTCCCCCCCCATAGAAGTATTATATGGAATAATCAGAATGTGCTGTGTGGGAAAAAATCTATTTTTTTAAAAGATTGGTTTGACAAAGGTGTAATTTTTGTTTTAGATTTGTTAAAAAGGGATGGTAACTTCTATTGCTATTCTTGTCACATGTCTTGTGTTTCTGTTCTCCCTGTGACCTAGTTTTCCCCAGTCTGATTAGTTTATTTCATCCACCTGTGTCTGGTTAATTAACTCATCACCTTGTTTAGTTCCCTTTGTTAGTCTTGTGTATATATACCCAGTGTTCTCCTTCACTCCTGGTCCGTTCTCTTTTACGTTTGTATGCTGTCACCCTGTTGGAATCTCCTGTGTTTAATTAAAGTATTACTTGTATCTTCATCTTCATCTTTGTCATGCTTTGATATCCAGCAACTGTAACAATTCTGAGTTTACAGCAATTTTTAAACTGGATACCCCATAGAAAATGTATGATTGGGTTATTAAATCTATCTCACCCAAACTGTTATATCTAGTTAGGGCATATTGTAGTTACAGAGTAGCAAAATGTGAAGGACCCAAATTGTCAATTGGAGGTCTGGAGCTTTGTAATGTTAAATGTAACAATTTTTGGATGAGAAGAATCCTTATTAAGAAGTTCAGCTGTCACCCCAAAGCATTTTTTAAATGGAAAATAAATTATCCTTATCTTTCTACTATTAAAGTATGGTCTGGTATTAAATTTAGAAAGAAAAGAGTTACATGGATAGTAATTATGAAGAATTTTATAGTAAAGTTCTTTCATCTTAGGTAACAAAAACTTAAGTTGAACATTTCTTCACAATGCACATTCTGTAATTCTAATCTTGAAACAATACCACATTTATTTTCTGAATGTGATTATGCAAATGACTTTTGGAAAGATGTAGCCTGGCTTGTTTTTTCTGCTTATAGCAAACTTTTTATTTTTGAAATAATTAATGTTCTGTTTTTGACGTGGGAAACAGGGTCAAAGGAGATGGATAATGTGTTAAAACTGCTAACTATTTGTGGCCAATTTCATATTCATAAATGTAAAGTTACTGACTGTAAGCCCAACAAACTATTTTATGACTCTTTGTTCATCGCTCAACAAGAAAACTGCACTACTGCTTAAAAAAAATTATGACTTCATTAAAACAATACCTCCTGTGTATTTCCTGAAAGTGAAAGTTTTTTTTTTGTGTGTGTGTGTGTGTATATTTTTGTTTCAAAATCTATTTTATGTATCACCTGTATATTTATAACGAGGCGGGACACGACGTGAGATCCATATGCAAAGCTTTATTAAAAGTGAGCGTGGTCGTACAGGCAGGGTCAAACGGGAACAAACAGGAATGGCAAGGAACAGGCAGAGACGTGGTCAGGATACAGGCAGTAGATCAGGGCAGGCAGATATCGTTCACAGGTCAGAGTACAATAAACAGTCCAAAGGCAGGCAGCAGGAATCGTAACACGGGAAACGGGCAGGATCAGTAACAGGCAGACAGACAGGGTAAGTAACGCTCAGAATTGCAACACAGGTTAACAAGACTTCACACTGAGGTGGTGTGTAAGTGAGTCTTAAATAGTCCAGCAGATAGGCAACAGGTGTATGTGGCAACAGGTGATTGGTGTGGAGTGTGACTGGCAGGGAGGATTATGGGAATTGTAGTCCGGGAACTGACAGGTACAGATGGTGATCGTGACAATATTGTTTAATAAAAAAATAAAAATTTTTTAAAAAAAGTTGATAGACTCATGTGACAGAAAGGAAGTGAATACCTTTTTTTTGTTCTTGAAATCCTTTATTTGGTTGTTTTCTTGCATGTCATTGAGACATAAAACATGGATAACATCTAGAAAAATACTTACAAAAGGAAAATGACAACTATACACTGCGGCAACTATAGTTGCCGGTGGGCTAAAATGGGTTAAAAACAATCCTTATTAATAAAAATACAGTTTTGGAAGATTTAGTCATCTGTTGTCTCTCTGTTCATCACACTCTAAAGGTCTTTTTTCATTAAAACCATCTGTTTGGAGCCTCATTAATTATAGTATTTTGGGTTCACTCACTATTCATCACAACAGCTTTCATAAATGTTATCATCAGATTTGTCCACTACACTTTTATTCTCTGTAACATTCACCTTGACATAGTCCTCTTCAGAGTCATCCGTGTCCACCTTGATATAGTCCTGTTCAGAATGATCAGAGTCTATATTAATATAGTCCTGTTCAGAATCATCATGATCCATGTTTTCATCAAGTTCTACATTTTCATAATCAGCCTCATCATCCTCTTCATTTTTGTTATCTTGGGATCCACCTGCATACGTATTAGCTGAACCTCCTAGAGACATTGCATAGAGATGAAGGGACATAATTATTAAAGGAATTGTTAATAAAGACATCTAATAGTTTTTATGAAATGCTACATTACGTTTTTTAAAAGAGCACTTCAAATGAGTTTCCTTATTCTTTTGTTTTTGTCTTCTCTTGACCAGGAGGATGATTATGAGGACAGACAATAAGAGCAGCACAGCTGACACCGCAGCACCAATGACAGGAAGCAGGGAGGCTGAGACAGACACATGGTTTTGAGTTAAACTTTCATTACCGGCCGTCTAGCTTGTTTTAAACCCTTACAAATCAATACCTGTGATAGTGATGACCAGCAGTTCAGAGGCAGATGAACGGAAGGTGCGTGAGGACAAAATGACTTCATAAACACAGCTGTAGTTTCCCTCATGTGAATAATCTGCCTCAGGAAAGGAGAAGGAGGCAGAGAGATTGACAGCTGACTGATTCCTGGTGATATTTGATTCTTTAAACAGGTAGAAGGAGCCTCCAGTGTACTGAGATTCAGTGGAACAGATGATAGTGAAATTGTGACCCCAGGGGATCATTGGCCCCTGAGGCCCAACATCAAACCGTCCATCAGGAGCAATGCGGGGAATGCTGGGCTGCTGCAAGTGCACTAGAAAACAACAAGCATACATTTATATTACAGAGCCTCAAGCATTAAATTCAAACAGCTTTAAATAAAAATGGCTTCAAGAACTGCATCTTGTCGGGACCAATATTTAATCCACAGCCATTCTGCAAATCAGCAGCACAAACACAAAAAAGACATCAATACCTGTGATAGTGATGACCAGCAGTTTAGAGGCAGATGAACGGAAGGAGCGTGAGGACAAAATGACTTCATAAACACAGCTGTAGTTTCCCTCGTGTGAAAAATCTGCCTCAGGAAAGAAGAAGGAGGCAGAGAGATCGACAGCTGACTGACTCCTGATGATATTTGTTTCTCTAAACAGGTAGAAGGAGCCTCCAGTATACTGAGATTCAGTGGAACAGATGATAGTGAAATTGTGACCCCTGGTGATCATTGGCCCCTGAGGCCCAACATCAAACCATCCATCAGGAGCAATGCGGGGAATGCTGGGCTGCTGCAAGTGCACTAGAAAACAATAATACATTTATATTACAGAGCCTCAAGCATTAAATTCAAACAGCTTTAAATAAAAATGTCTTCAAGAACTGCATCTTCTCAGGATCAAAATTTAATTCAGCCATTTTAAAAATCAGCAGCACAAACACAAACATAAGACATCAATACAGACTGAATTCACTTTCATTCAAATAATGCATTGATATGATGTAGACAATGAGACGAGATTAAACACTCACCCACAGTGATTTTAACAGTGTCACTCCAAGGCGACTTTATAATGCCGTTTCTGTAGGAGTAATTACAGCTGTAGCTGCCCTGATGTGAGACGCCTACATTAACAAGGTTGAAAGTCACACCAGATACATGTTTCTGGGAGGATAATATAGATGATCCATTTATGAAGAGGTGGAATTCAGCATCAGCATTGCATCTTGATTTAGGTGTTGTGCATCTGAACTGAATGTTTTCTCCAGGAGAAACAGCTGCATGTGTGGAGATCAGGGAAAAAGAGGGCTTCTGCAGGTCACCTGCTAAAGAAATATGCATCTATTTAAAATTACTTGTTAAGATGTGATGAAATACATGAAGCTTAATGTAATTTCTATTGCTCATTTATCCAAAAATAACATCAGGATGCAAAAGATTTGACTTACCTGAACAAACAACACCAGCATCTTCACCATGATTACAGTCATGTCTTCCTAGTCCTCTGTGTGAACATTGTGTGAGGTTTCCTTCACCTCCCGAACATCCAACATCATCCAGCCAGATCGATCCACTGCCTTGACCAAAGGCGGCACTTTGAGGTGCACTGATGGCTGATCCACACTGTAACTGTCTGCACACCACAGCAGCATCATTCATGTCCCAGCTATCATCACACACGGTTCCCCACTGACCATTATGATGGATCTCCACTCTTCCACAGCAGGAATCAGACCCACTGGCCAATCGTATGTCTGGTAAGATACAAAAATGTAAGTACAATGTGATTAAAAACTTTTATCTTTATGTATTTGTATATTATAGGTGTTTGACATTCTTTGGAGCCAAGCACCTAATGTGCAGAGCCCCTTTGCTTTCTCTTGTTTTTTTTATTTAATATATAAATAATTATTATTTGGGGCCAAATACTGTAGGTTTTTTATGTTGTTTTAATCTCTTTAGTATCTTTTCATCACAAGCAAAACAGCAAATATACAGTGCCATCTTTGATCTGGAGATACATATATATTTTACCCTGTGAGCAGACGACACCTGCATCTTCACTGTGACCACAGTTATGTGTTCCAATAGGATTGTGTGAGCACTGAGTGAGGGATAATTCACTTCCTGAACATCCTACATCATCCAACCAGATCGGATCACTTCCCTGTCCAAAACTGGCGCTGGAGGTTGCACTAACAGCTCCTCCACATCCCAACTGTCTGCACACCACAGCTGCATCTTTAATGTCCCAGTCATCATCACACACGGTTCCCCACCGGCCATTATGAAGGACCTCAACTCTCCCAGAGCAGTCATTATTACCATTCACCAGCCTGATACTATATCCACCTAAAAAATAAAATAACTATATTATGAATCAACTCACATCTCACAATGTTAAACTTGCAAACTTACAAAAACTGTCAGTCATCTCTTGTAACTAGAATAAGATGTGAGTTTTGAAAGAATGACTAACAGTCTGTTACTTACCAGCTGCAGAAGTCAGAGCACTGACTGTTGAGATGAAAAACAGAGACATTTAAAAACATTATAGACTTACAACAAGATATTATGATTTACTTTAACGTCACCATCATTAAGCTTCTGACAATTCTTTCAGTCTTTATGTGAAAAATATTTTCCCTGAAATGACGAGTTATAGGCTAATAGTTTGCAGGAACGTGATTATAAATACAACGATGCTGTCATATAAAACAGAGTAAAAAGCAAAATGACGGGATTGAGACCACAAGCAGGAACTCGATGATGTAAAAATACTAATAATAGTAATTTAACGAATGAAAATGAATCAATGTCATTTAGGCAGGCTCTTGAAGAGTCAGAGGAAAAGGCACTAGAGGGCGCTTTGGAGTCTGTGTGTATGACGCAAAACACTGGAAATTAAATGTAGCATTTTTACATATTAAAAAACAAGTTGTATATTATTTAAATTATTTTTTAACAAAATAATAATCTTGCATAAGGAAAATTAGCTTGTATCTGCTAATTCTATTCATCAGTGTTACAGAAAAAAACAAAAAACAAAGAAACCGCATTTTCCAAATTCCATTTCTGGTTTAAAAAAAGAAAAACTAATGGACGCAAAAGTACACGGACCCATTTCCACGACTCTCCACAAGAGGGAAAAATATAGAGAGTTGGACTGCAGCAGTCAGAAGAGAGAAGATGTCAAATTTGCCTTTACTCCCTCAACCGTTGTATTAGAAACATACTGACTACAACAATGTAAAAATGATCCACAGATCCGCGAAAACTACAAAAAAGCGCTGTATTATGTGTGCCAGGCCAGTAGTTGGTGAGGTCAGAATTAGAATTAGTTGGCAATGTTAAAATGTGCCATATGTAAATTAAATGTCTCCGCTGATCTTAGTAGTGGTGCAGTGAATCGATACTTTTCTGAAAAATAATAAACTCATTAATAAACTCAGTATCTTAAGCAGCACAAACAATGTAGTCTATTGAGTGCATGGCTTTTATGAAGGTAAATCAGTAGCAAAACTCGAGAGGTTGCTGATTTGAATGTGAGTGGTCGGTGGGGGGGTGGTTGAAGCCGTTTTATTGGTCGATGCCTGACCAATGAACAACGCCAGGCAGTGCGACTTGGCATGCGGAAATAAACATTTTTATGCATATGTATGAGACAATATTTTCATTAAAATATCATTAGTTTTAACGGGTATTTTTATATTACAGTAAAAGAGTAATAAAGTCGTTTATTGGGTGCTACATGGACCAACAAAACGGCTACTCTATGTAGTGCCGTCATCGCGTACAAAAACGTCCCATTTCATTGGCTGACTCTAACCAATAAACGACTTTACTACTCTTTTACTGTAATATAAAAACCGGTTAAAACTAATGATATTTTAATGAAAACACAGGCGCACACTGTTTCCAGTCACGTGAATGCTTCACTTTGCGTGTCAGAATGTTTGTTTGAACCCAGACCATTACTATATGGAAGTTCAAGTCCATTTACTAAACATTTTAAATATATAAGCCTGTAGCCTATATTACATCATCATATGTTCTGTCATATAAACAGTATTTAGGCTACAATAAAATAACAGCACAACTTGCCTCAAACAACTCAGTATGTATTATTAGTATTATTATAATTATTGTTTTTGTTGATCCATTTCATTTATTGCCAAATTTTAATATGTGAATTATATTATTGAAATAAACACATTTAGCGTCGTCAGGCTTTTATTTGTGCTTAAAGGGATAAAACAACTGAGCTGCACACTCAGGTTTATGGCTGCTGTAAATTTTACCTACCACAAGATGACACTCTTGATGCTTTGAAACCTTTCTCGAAACATTTAGAGAAAAGCTTCAAAGATTTAAGAGGCTTCATTTCTCCATCCCTACTCAATGGTTTTAGGCCTTTTTGCAAATGTTTCAGTCAAATTTAGCTGTTTTAGAGAGCGTTTACTCATTTTGAGCCTGTTTTTAAACATTAACTATCTGTAACGTCATTTTTCATGTGTAGAAAAAGCGACGAAACTAAACTATCCAATCAGATATTCACCCATAGTAGCAAAAGTCAAAGCGCCAGGAATTGAACTTGTACTGCCAGATCTGAGAGGTTGTAAGCGCCGACTTGAAGTTGTACAGCGAAACTGAAGTAAAGTGCAAAAGTAAATATGTCTCACACGTTTGTGTCTGTCATTTTGTTTATGTGAATGCCATTTTACACATTTGTAACTATTAATCTGCAACTTCAACTTCGTAACACGGGTGTTTTGATTGTTGTCTGTGTGTGCAAATCGAAACATTCAGCTTTTCACATCAGGGCTGTGAGTGTAAATTTCAATTTAAAAATACAAATATTAATACGACAAGTTCTCACATTCAAATCAGCAACCTCTCGAGTTTTGCTACTGATTTACCTTCATAGCTTTAGACTGAACACATAATACGCAATGACACTCATGACGTCAGTTGAGGGCATCGAGTCGTTGTAGGCAGGTCTGGATCAGTGTTTTCTGTTAGATATAATAAATCCCTTTGTGGGAGACTATGAGCTTTATAACTTTGCAGATTGTATACATGCACAAAAAGATATATTACACACTAAAAGAAAAGGAAAACATTAAAAAGCATCATATGATCCCTTTAAATTCAAACAGCTTTAAATAAAAATGGCTTCAAGAACTACATCTTGTCGGGATCAAAATTTAATCCACAGCCATTTTGCAAATCAGCAGCACAAACACAAAAAAGACATCAGTACCTGTGATAGTGATGACCAGCAGTTCAGAGGCAGATGAGCGGAAGGAGCGTGAGGACAAAATGACTTCATAAACACAGCTGTAGTTTCCCTCATGTGAATAATCTGCCTCAGGAAAGGAGAAGGAGGCAGAGAGATTGACAGCTGACTGATTCCTGGTGATATTTGCTTCTCTAAACAGGTAGAAGGAGCCTCCAGTATACTGAGATTCAGTGGAACAGATGATAGTGAAATTGTGACCCCTGGTGATCACTGGCCCCTGAGGCCCAACATCAAACCGTCCATCAGGAGCAATGCGGGGAATGCTGGGCTGCTGCAAGTGCACTAGAAAACAAGAATACATTTATATTACAGAGCCTCAAACAGCTTTAAACAAATAAAAATGTCTTCAAGACCTGCATCTTCTTGGGATCAAAATTTAATTCAGCCATTTTACAAATCAGCAGCACAAACAAAAACATAAGACATCAATACAGAATGAACTGACTTTCATTCAACTAATGCATTTATATGATGTAGACAATGAGACGAGATTAAACACTCACCCACAGTGATTTCAACAGTGTCACTCCAAGGCGACTTTATAATGCTGTTTCTGTAGGAGTAATTACAGCTGTAGCTGCCCTGATGTGAGACGCTTACATTAACAAGGTTGAAAGTCACACCAGATACATGTTTCTGAGAGGATAATATAGATGATCCATTTATGAAGAGGTGGAATTCAGCATCAGCATTGCATCTTGGATTAGGTGTTGTGCATCTGAACTGAATGTTTTCTCCAGAAGAAACAACTGCATGTGTGGAGATCAGGGAAAGAGAGGGCTTCTGCAGGTCACCTGTTAAAGAAATATGCATCTATTTAAAATTACTTGTTAAGATGTGATGAAATACATGAAGCTAAATGCAATTTCTATTGCTCATTTATCGAAAAATAACGTCAAGATGCAAAAGATTTGACTTACCTGAACAAACAACACCAGCATCTTCACCATGAGTACAGTCATGTCTTCCTAGTCCTCTGTGTGAACATTGTGTGAGTTTTCCTTCACCTCCCGAACATCCAACATCATCCAGCCAGATCGATCCACTGCCTTGACCAAAGGCGGCACTTTGAGGTGCACTGATGGCTGATCCACACTGTAACTGTCTGCACACCACAGCAGCATCATTCATGTCCCAGCTATCATCACACACGGTTCCCCACTGACCATTATGATGGATCTCCACTCTTCCACTGCAGCATGAATCAGACCCATTGACCAATCGTATGTCTGGTAAGATACAAAAATGTAAGAAACTATGTTGTAAGTATTTGTATTTTATGTGTTTGACATATAGCCAAGCATCAAATGTGCAGAGCTCCTTTGCTTTCTCTTGTTCTGGGGAAACATATATATTTTACCCTGTGAGCAGACGACACCTGCATCTTCACTGTGACCACAGTTATGTGTTCCAATAGGATTGTGTGAGCACTGAGTGAGGGATAATTCACTTCCTGAACATCCTACATCATCCAACCAGATCGGATCACTTCCCTGTCCAAAACTGGCACTGGAGGTTGCACTAACAGCTCCTCCACATCCCAACTGTCTGCACACCACAACTGCATCTTTAATGTCCCAGTCATCATCACACACGGTTCCCCACCGACCATTATGAAGGATCTCAACTCTCCCAGAGCAGTCATTATTACCATTCACCAGCCTGATACTATATCCACCTAAAAAAATAAAATAACTATATTATGAATCAACTCACATCTCACAAAATGTTAAACTTGCAAACTTACAAAAACTGTCAGTCATCTCATGTAACTAGAATAAGATCTGAGTTTTAAAAGAATGACTAACAGTCTGTTACTTACCAGCTGCAGAAGTCAGAGCACTGGCTGTTGAGATGAAAAACAGAGACATTTAAAAACATTGTAGACTTACAACAAGATATTATGATTTACTTTAACATCACCATCATTAAGCTTCTGACAATTCTTTCAGTCTTTATGTAAAAAATATTTTAGTTATAATAATAATAGTTATAATAGTTTGCAGGATTATAAACATAACTATGCTGTCAAAGTGAACTAGTGACATGAGTTTCTGTTCGGCTGATGAAGCTAATGTCCCAAACAACCTCTGCAGTCCTATTTAGCCACTTGTTAGCAATGTCTTTTTCAAGAAAAGAAAAATCATTAAAGAAAATCACAAGAGGGTTTTATGTCATAGAGTACAACATGAAAATATCTTGAGCTTGTTTTAACCACAGGCCTTATTTAAGGCATTTAACTAAAAACCCATTCAAAAAATCTATTGATTTCAAAACGGTGAAGCCAGAAGTGCTAAAACGCTAACTTGTTTTCTGAGTTTTGGCCTACAAAAATACATCATCCTTGCCATTAATATGTATATGTAGATGCCACATTCGACGCATCCACCATCTTGGAATGATCAACATTTCATTTCAGATGCTGTCGTCACTCACAGTAAAAATCAATGAGTTTTCAAGTATTACACAGTCTCTGGTAAAACCACAGAAATTGAAATTCCCAAAGAAATGGGATAAACTTCCTCAGGTGACAATGTGTTGGTTTGTTTTTATATGTATTAACTCATTACAGGTTTTTAAACTATGGTCGCTTTTTAATGTCATGTTAGCTAACAACTTCATCTTATCTAACATAAATGATAAACTAAATCCTATGAAAATCATCTGCCGAAGTCTATTTCAGACAGATATACATGTGTATAACTACGGTTGCAGATACACAGTCAAACTTCTCTTGGCTTTGACCGTTTCAATATGGTGGACGGCTTATGTATAATGAGGCATCTATGAACATGTTCTATGATCCCTGCAGCACTCTAAATGTTGCAACACCATAAAAGGTGATGTGTGATGTCAGACTTAACAAGCAGAATGGTTTGAGCTGTTCAGAACTTTTTCACATTTCTGGGGTTCTCAGCAGTGGAAGTCGTCATAGTTGGGTCAACTTCTATAGCGATGAATGGGAGATGACAGCAAATATAATTTTTGTATTTGCATAATTTTTGTGTTTGCAGTTGCTCCAAAAGCAAAAGAAAAAAATCTTTGATAAAACTTTGATGTTAAATGACAAATCTGACTAAGATCAATTAATGGGTGTATTTTAGTCAGCTCCCTAGTTCAGTAGTCAGGACACTGATCAGAGAGTCGGACATTTTAAAGGCTGTCTCAGTTGAAAAATCCTACCAGTGCACTGAAACGTTTGCTCCCTAAAAAGTCCCACAATGCACCATGAATACCAGGGACTTACCAAAAGTTCTGAAGTGCAAAAACAAATCATGTGAGCCAAGTCACACAAGATATAGGCTATATTTTTCTCTCTTTTTTTAAATACACACAATTATTTAATAATGTTTCAGCATAAACATACATTGCTAGACTGGTAATGAACATAATCTAGCTACCATTTATAATTTATTCATGGCTGAAATGTTGCACGTACATAAAAAAGTATTTATCATCATGTACATTAAATAACTTTAAAAGTAACGGCAGAAATATATCAGTGCCCGAATTCATGTACACATGATTCATATCATGATTCACAACCTAGGAAGCTCATTGAGACGCACCCACAGATGAATTTGTTAGAATGTAGATAGACCTGGGCTGTGTTTCCCAAAAGCTTCTTAAACCAAAGTAGACCGTAAAAACCAATAAGCTTACAATGCTTCTGGGAAATGCAGCCCTGGGCGTCAATGGTGTGAAAGGCCAGTTCTGATCCCTTATAGAGTAAATCCTGATGTCTAGATGAGTATGTACTGTGTAAACATAATGACTGTGTAAGACTTGATTTTCCTGCTAAGACAAAACTGAGATCAAGTGCCCTACAATAAAGCAATAAAACTCATCTGGAGAGAAGATCTAAAGAAATAGCATAGGACAACACCTTGCCCTCACAACATCTACAGGATGCAACCCCCCCCCCCCCCCCCCCCCTCCTTCCCTTCCCCCTAACTCAAGTCACTGAAAGTTCTTCAAGATGTATAATGTAACTTGTGTATCTATTGTTTTTTTCCCCTTTCATGTTTGGTATCATTTTAAATGTCTCAGTGCGATTGGTAAAATGGTCTCAGTTTCACAGCAGTCACTTATGTTATGAGGAAGTTTGAAAACTAAGGAGAATTCTGTCCTCCTTTTGTCTCTTCAAGAGATCTGATAACCCACTCCTCTTCCCCCAAAACAGGTGTTGGTGTAGTAAATATTTACAATCCTTTTGTTCTGGTATGGGTATATAAGGTAAAGTGCAAAGCAGTCATGTGGGATCTTCTGTAGTCAGAAACCCCCATACAGTGATGGGGAAGTGTCTTAAAAACACTAATCCACCACTGTGTGTATGTGCATTTCTTACTCTTTGAGCAATTGATGTTATGCATTTATTATTTCTGAATTAGTTTCTAATTGTCCAACTATGTAATTGACATGATACATTTTACTTGACAAAATAAAATGTTAATCTTGATTTATCTTGGATTCCTCTGAAATCATTATGACTAGTAGATTATTAAAGTCCGTCATTTCCATAAATCTGCGTCAGGACAGGTCAAACTAGAGAGCCCCATGAAAGGAGCATAGGGGCACATCATGGGACTTTTTTAGTTTGTCTGTTATTGGCTTAGCAAGTTGCAGTATCGTGACTAAGGAAACTGTATTTTTGTATGAACAAGCATGTGGCGGTTCGACTCAAATGCATTAGTAAACTCTGCACCCTCTGACTAAGAATCATAAACTGGCGAATTTATGTCCGTGAGAACGCAGTCGGCCGATGTGAAAGTCTCTAAGCGATGATAGGTC
Organism: Hypophthalmichthys molitrix; assembly: GCA_037950675.1. Classification (NCBI taxonomy): domain Eukaryota; kingdom Metazoa; phylum Chordata; class Actinopteri; order Cypriniformes; family Xenocyprididae; genus Hypophthalmichthys; species Hypophthalmichthys molitrix. The sequence continues at coordinate 27,316,852 of CM075494.1, forward strand.
CATAATGAACGAATAATTGAAATTAGGAGATATCCAGAATGATCAAATATCTAAATTAATGCATAACCAATGATTAACTTCTAATTGGAAACACGACTTAAGAGTAAAAATCATTTGAAATTGGAGTCAGATTAAACGAGTGAAATTAAGTGAACTTCACAGAGGCGCTGAAAAGACATACACGCGTTAACCTTCGCCCAGGCCGTCGGATTCCGTTTTTGGGCCGATGGGGGGTTCCTTACAACTGTAAATATCTGCATTCAGGTGCGAGAAGTTACAGAAATATATTTCTGTTAGTGCCCCTTCATTTTAGTTTATTGAACAGGTAATTTTCATGAAGCAGCTAAAAGTTATTTAGAGCCGTTAACTTGTTGTTGAATGTCTTTTCAAAATCATGTCAACTCAAACATAATGATAATCAATGTTTATCAGTTTAAAGTTACTTTCTGGTATTAGCCACGAGTTTCAGTTCAGTTAAAAAACAAAAGAAAGCTCAGTAAAAATCTGAGAGATGATGGAACAACCATAAAAAGATGTAGCCAATTGCAAGACAGTTCATAATCTTTAAATAGATTTATGTTTGATAATGTTTTATTAAGAAAGAAATATTACATTGTGACATGCAGTACTATGAGAAGAAGTCTTTTACAGTCCTGTTCTGCATGTACATGCTATGTACTTATTATAATAAATGGGTAATTAATAAACTAGATATTAACCCTATAAACATACCCCTAAACCTAACTTAAACCCATGAAGTTACCTATATTACCAATACTTTCTTGGGTAAATACACTGTAAGTACATGTACAGTAAAATAAAGTGTAATATCAATATGATATTTTAATCTGTAATAAAAAAAGTGCAAGAATTGAAAATTTACCCAATATAAAAATGTGAAGATAAGGTCTTGGCATTGCAGTCCTTGAGTTGTTTCAAAGTGCCTATGAATTTAAGAGGTTACTTCCTAGTTCACAAGAGCAGATGGTGCTTTGATAATGACTGAACTAACACTTTGTGTATGTTAAGAATGATCTGCCCATCAGCCTATTATAAGACTGTGCCCATAAACAAGACATACCACATACAAAATAGTTTTTTGAGCGTATGGATAGAACAAATAATGGTTTTAATTTTATTTTATTTTATTTTTTTATTGATAATATTGGTGAGACCTTTACATTTTTTATTTGGGGGTCAGGTATCTCGTCTGCAGGACGGTATCTCTTTGGGAGCGGGTTGGGCACCCCTGGTCTGGTTTGCTAGATGCTGTAACTACACCATTATGGTGGTAAAATACATGTTTCTTCATTAAGGGGAAAATGCAATAAAGCTAACGCCCACACAATGTGTTGCTGTTTACGTTAATTTAAAATCTGTAACATAAAGGGAAATGGCACTACTGCATGTGAAACTCCTTGAATGATCTCTGATCACAAATATGAAACTGTTTAACTTTAAACCATGAATATGCTCCTATACAATACTTAGAAACTGATATGAAGTTGAGCATTTCAAATCACACTGAATTAGCAGTATGCATTCAGAAAACAGCTCTGATGTTCACAGAAGAACTAGTTAACAAGCTGTAAAAAACTGTGAAGCATTGAGGAAGTATACTTTTGAACAAGGACAAATTTAAATCATCACTATACAGAGTACAAGGAGATGTTAAGCTTTTTGTTTAAAGTATATTTGAATTGAAATAAAGTCAGAGTCAGAGTTAGAGTTGACTTCTTCATGATCTCCATCATCCATATCAGTCTCATAGTCATTAGCATTCTATTCATTTTGGTCTCTGTGCAGCACATCTGCATATTATCTGCAGGATACAAAGTAGTCTAAAAAAGATTCCTTATTCACTTAAGCAATGTAACAGGAGCAAGAGTGCTCCTGGTCTGTGATGTGAATCTCTGCTGTCCTTCATGCTTGAGGAAGAGTCACAGAGACATTAGCTCTGTGAGAATATAATTACAAGTAGAGATAATACATTTCTCTGCTGATACTGATAGGCGATTATTCAGAATGATATCTGCCGATACTGATAGTTTGATATTCTTAAGGGGAAAAAAATCTCTCCCAACTAATGCTGTAAAATTACAGGGAACTCTCTCATTTCATGACTATAATATTATTCAAATTAACAACAGAACCCAAACTATTATATCCAACTGCTATTTATTTTTAGAAATAATAATTACACTCAAAAACTGAAATGTTTGTACAAATAATTTTTGGTGTAGGGAAAAACCATGGACCTGGCAAACTTGGTTTGAACTACAGGTGATTTATAGGGTCACATAGACCCTTGCCTTTGTCACACTTTCAGGTGTGTGCATAACAAACAAACAGACAAAGAGTCAGACGCATAAAAATCCAATACGAAGTTTAATCCAAACAGGCAAAGTAATCCAACAAAGATAGAGTGAACACACCACAACATAAACATGATCATGACCATGAACACTAAGCGGACAGGAGGAACTTAAATACACAATGGTGATGAACTAAATGACAAACAGCTGTGATGATAGTTAGTGTCCGTGGTAACAGATGAGTGGCGGGAAAATCAAACAAAGGAACACAGGAACTGAAGAAATACAAACTAAAATCCATGAACAAAACTAAACTGAACATAATGATGACATCTTTAAAGTCACTGTTTTTTTGTTTTGTTTTGTTTTTTAAGTGTTAATGCGTTATTAACCTGTTAACTTTGACAGCCCTAAATTCAACACATGAGAGATTTTCTTCACACACAGTATGAATTGCAGTCTGACACATTTTTCCACCCCCCTTTGACTGACAGGATATAATCGGCCCTGGTCATCAGCTGTTTTTTAACATTCGGCCAATGGCTGATAGTGAAAATAATTGCTTTTATCGGCAAAAATCAATTATTGGCCGATACATTGGTGCATCCCTAATTACAAGTTATGCATCAGGAGAAATAATGTCAATATTATTTTGTTCAATTAGGGTTTCAGTGGTGTTCTATATTTACATCACATTGATTAGTAAGATGATGTTCTTTCTAAATGATAAGCTGTTTTTTTTAAGAAACCATTCTCACTAAAAATACCTGATACACTCCTGTACTAAACATGCAGAACTTGCTTGTGTACAGCTAAACTTTTCAGCATTCTGCCCACTGACATGAAATTTATGCAATTTATGTTTGCACTAGACTTGCATTTTTTTGCAAATAATTAATTTCCTGTCAGCTTATTTTGTTCTTTAGGAAGCAAACACAGCTGTTTCTTCAAATGAGAGTGCTTGAAATCTCCTCAAAGGATTGTGCTCTCAATGTGTTGCTGCAGATTTTTGTTCATCTGATTTCAATTTGCAGTTTAATTTTCTCAAATTCAAATTCTTGGAGGCACATGCTTCCAGACACGTGAAGACAGCGGTTACCCCCTGTGCTGTAGTCACATTTACCAATGAAGCGGTGGTCTACCAATGACATCAGTGCTGAACAACACTGCAGGAAGGGACGATAGCGATCTTGGGTGTCAGAAAAAGGAGGGGCTGTTGAAAAAGAGGAAGTGTAATTTTGCAGGAAGACGCAGCTCAATATACTCTTAAAAATAAAGGTTCCAAAAGAGGGTTTTCGCAGATGTCATAGAACCATCTTTTTTCCTCTTAGAGTGAAGAACATTTTACCACTATAAAGAACCTGTTGTGCACTGAAAAGGTTTCAGAGATGTTAAAGATTCTTTATGGAACCATTAATGCCAACAAAGAACCTTTATTTTTAAGTGTATAGTGATGCACAAATAGATGAACAATATAATGTAATATGAAAAAAATCTTCCATTTTAGAGTGTGACATCTGAACACACAAAAAATGTTGATGTGACATCCTGAGAATGTTAAAATTTCAAGTAAAAAGGAAATGGCAGTTTTGTAATTCACAACAACAAAAGAAGCACAAATAAAAACCCACCATGGTCAGAAACACACACAAAACAGAAGTCTTTATTAAACATTACTCTTATCATCCAGGGACCTGACACAACAGAAACATTTTTGTGCGTTTGACTGTATAACAACTGTTAAAGCAGTACAGGGTTTGTGCTGTACGTCGTGTAGATCTCGGTTTGTCGTCCTTTGAGTGAGAAAAGGGGCCCGTCGCGCTCTGTGACGCAGTATGGCTCAATAGCGATGAACCTTTGGGCAGCGACTGAATGTAGAATCAAATGAAACGAACAGTACTGAGCAACTGGAAGAGGCTTGTGATTTTCACAACAGGTAGAGAAGTGAATAGACTCAAGCTCTGTGCATGTCGTGTGCATAGTTGCAGTGAAACGGTTCAGGCTCCACTCTCAGCAGAACATGTTATAGGCAATAAAGACAATTTAGATAAACTCATTTAATTTAAAACAAAAGAATTATAATCTTTTAGAAATTATCACGCCAATACAAGAATGTCTTACTATAATAAAGAATTTCTAGACAACTAAGCTCAGAATTGTGAATTCAGTCCATGTTTGATGCTTTTTATGCCTAATAAATGTTCAGATATGGGGACAGACGTGTACACACATCGGTGAATGCTAGCGGTCTCATGAATCCAGATGTCTGGCAGGGATCAGTGTGTTACAGAGGCAGAGTGGTTTGTGAGCTTTACTTAAAGTGATTGTCACACAGAGGCAGTGTTGTTGTTGACAATTGTTCAATGATTGTTGCAGGAGAGCAGAGGCAGTGATGTTGTAAAGTACAGAGGAGGAGGTGGTGGAAGCATCTCACCACACGTGACAGATGGTTGAACACAAACCTACCACAAACAGCTTCAAATTCAAGATGCAGGGGGAAAAAGGCGTGAAGTTTCGTGTGAAATGCTCACTTACAACATTCTCAATGATGTGGTGGTTTTCACATGAGCGTTTAGCTAAAAAATACATCTTGTGTTCTTTGTCTGTGAGTCGTTATGTTTGGAAATCTTTTTTATTTTAGAAACTGATAATACTGTGTAGAAGGGGGTATCCGTGTCTTTCGACAGTTGACAATTACAAAATTAAAAGTAAATTAAACAATATTAAAAAGCTACAAGAAGGCATTTACTGCTCCTTTTAAATCTATAAAAAAACTAGAAAATTAAAACAATACTTTAAAAAAAAAACGTAAGTCCAATATAAAATAAAAACAAACGAATGAACGAACGAACAAACAAAAAAAGCCAATACTGGCAGAAAACGGTTGAAGGGCAATATATAATACGTAAATAAATAATATGAATCGCAGATAAATCTATAAAAAAACTAGAAAATTAAAACCAAAATCAAATAAATAAATAAATAAGTCCAATATTAAATAAAAACAACTGAAGGAAGAACGAAAAAAGTTTGAATACAGTTTGAATACAAGTAATGTATAATCACCAGAGATTGGCTAAATATAAAGACACTCCTAAGTAAAACTACAGTTAATAAACATAAGTCAATGTTATGTCATTACTGACTGCATGGGAAAATTCATGAAGACAGCATTCACAAACCAAAATAAGGTCAAGTGTATCTGATCAGGTTGAAAAAGCTGCAGTACCTCCACACAGCAGACAGATGGCGCTGAAAAGCCCAGTCTCCGCATCATCCATCTCCAGAGGCAGGAGCTGGTTGGCGAAAGCAAATACTAGATCCGTCAGTGGACCGAAGCCGGCGTTGTGCATCTGCGTGCGATTCACCCTGCGCTCCATTCGGACGGGCTCATCCCTATGCGCTAATTCCTTCAAAGGGTTTACCCTCCGGAGTGAGAGATTCGAAGGGATGAAGGGTGTAGGGGTCAAAAAAACTCTCTCTTTTGGAACAAACTTCTGCGTCATCTTGAGACAATCAAGGAGGAGTAGATTGTGCAAGCTGCGCCTTTTGTTTAACGTTAGTTTATTTATTTATTTATTTTTGGTTTATCGCACCATATTGTATATTGTGTCTATGTATTTTAAATTTGAATTTGAATAGACTGATAAAGGGAGCTGTAAATTATTTTTGTTGAAGTACAATGTCGTTTTGACCATAATAATGCACCAAATCTAACTCGTATAAAGAAGTATAGAAAAATACTATACATACACTACCGGTCAAAAGTTTGGAATCGGTAAGATTTTTAATGCTCACCAAGGCTGCATTTATTTAATTAAAAATACAGTAAAAACACTAATATTGTGAAATAGTATTACAATTTAAAATAACTGTTCTCTGTTTGAATATATTTTATAAAGTAATTTATTCCTGTGATCAAAGCTGAATTTTCATCATCATTACTCCAGTCTTCAGTGTCACATGATCCTTCAGAAATCATTCTAATATGATGATCTGCTGCTCAAGAAACATTTATGATTATTATCAATGTTGAAATCATCCTTGATGAATAGAAAGTTCATAAGAACAGCATTTAACTAAAATACAAAGCTTTTGTAACATTATACACTACCGTTCAAAAGTTTGGGGTCAGTAAGAATTTTTTTTTTTTTTTAAAGAAATTAAAGAAATTAATTTTTTTTTTTATTCAGCAAGGATGCATTAAATCGATCAAAAGTGACAGTAAAGACATTTATAATGTTACAAAAGATTATATTTCAAATAAATGCTGTTCTTTTGAACTTTCTATTCATCAAAGAATCCTGAAAAAAAAATATTGTACACAAATATTTTGTACAATTGTACACAATAAATGTTTCTTGAGCAGCAGATCAGGATATTAGAATGATTTCTGAAGGATCATGTGACACTGAAGACTGGAGTAATGATGCTGAAAATTCAGCTTTGATCACAGGAATAAATTACTTTATAAAATATATTCAAACAGAAAACAGTTATTTTAAATTGTAATAATATTTCACAATATTACTGTTTTTACTGTATTTTTAATTAAATAAATGCAGCCTTGGTGAGCAGACGAAACTTCTTTTAAAAACATTAAAAATCGTACCGATTCCAAACTTTTGACTGGTAGTGTATATTTACAGGTAAAATCGAACTCCTGTACCCATTCTGTGATGCCAAACAACTTTCCTGTGCAAAGGATCATGGGGGCCCGAAGTGTCCATCAGTTGTACCCTTCGAAATCCTTGATTCCTAAGGGCCCTTTGAAGTGGCCAGTTTTGAGCACTTCGGTTTGGAACGACCCTTCAATATGGCGGCCATGATTGTACACACCGCTCCAAATGTGTTTGTAACTATTCATGCACTAAGGTCCATGAGATTTGGACAAGAATATGTGGATGTCAAGACAGGTGGCCTTTAAGAGAGTGATCTCATAAAACATCTTAAGGCTAAAAGTAGCTCCTAACCCCAGTAGCGCCTCACTGCAGAACACACAAGATCCGGGGGGCAGAGACGGGTAGGTAAGGGATATGTAAAGTGGGAGGAGTTGGATCCAGATCCAGAGGGTGGAGATGGGTAGGTTTAGATCGAGGGGGCGGAGACGGGTAGGTAAGGGATATGTAAAGTGCGAGGAGTTGGATGTGTTATCCAACCTCACCCCCTGGATCTCCTGTTCTGCAGTGAGGACCATCTCTCCTAACTTGCCGATTTAGGAGAAACTCTTAAAAATAATGACCGTGTCAATCCTAATTTAAGGACTTCTAAGAGTATTTCATAAAGCATTTTAGTGATAAAACCAGCTCCTACATCTGTGAAATGTTAGGAGTAGTCAAGAGGACTCCCAAGTCAGACCAAGCGTGCCACATGAGTCCTGAAAAGTGAAGCCAAAGCGTCTCGATCGCCCCCAGGTGGCTGGATGCAGTATAGGTCATAAATCCCGCCCTCTCCATGTATTCCAATGGGATGTTAGACAAATTAAACAATTAAATTACACTTCAAATATTTTTTTTCCAAAGACAATTTCTGTCCGTTTTTTTTATCACACTGATGTTAGTTCAAGTGTTCATTCTTTAAAAAAGTTTGGTTTTAGTTACTTATTTATTTGATGCTACAAAAACGGGGGTTTGACATCATGATTGACAGCTGAGATTGACAGCTTTTCTGAGTGAAGTAGTCATGAGGCGCCAACAGACTTTTTTCTGAATCTTCACGAGGTGATTGGAGCTTTAACTTTAGTTTCTACATTTCCATAACTTTATTTCACACAGACATAATGAGTTGTTATGAGTTTGGGCGGGACCTTGATATCACGGCTCCACTTGGTGCTCACTACTGCAGGCTCGGGCTCCAAGTTCACTATGCGCAGACTCGAGACTCAAGATGTCAATGCCATATTGGCACACTGATGGCTTCAGTTACTACAGTGGAAGAGAGTGAAGAGGCGTCGTCCATCTTCTTTTACAGTCTATGAGTCAGACCAAATCAGAAAACTGTCAAGGTAACTATAGGTGAGTCGGCTCTCATCTGTGTATGGGTTGTTGATGTGACATGGCATTTTCACTGTCACATATGACAAAAATGAATATAATTAGTATTGTCATCATTTAAAATGCAAGAGAGATAAATCTAAATATACATGAGATTTTTTTTATTAAGTTTTTATTAACCAACGTTTCGGCACAAAGCCTTTGTCAAGGTATGATAGGCTACCTCATTCTACAATATTCACATCACTGCTGGTTATATTAGGCTACAACACTTATTTTGGAATTTTTTTTTTTTTTTAAATTCTTATGATTTAATGAAAAATATTTAATAACTTCACTGTAATACACTGTAGTGTCACCACATTTAGTTAACACATCACTGCTGTCCTGCTGGTTACTACAACACTTATTTTGGAAAAATATGTTTTTGTATAATTTATGATTTTTTATAATGAAAAATATTTAATAACTAATATACACTGTACTGTCACCAAATTCAGTTCATCACTGTTGTCCTGATGTTGTCCAGATACTACAACACTTATTTTGGAAAAATGTCTTTTTGTATAATTTTTTATGATTTTACAAATGAAAAATATTTTCAAAAACTTCACTGGTGACAGTACAGTGTATTACAGTATATTCACCCATGCTGTAATTACGTTAGTAATCGCGCATTTAGAAAGCCAATTCGGCTGTGTTCGTTTTTCTGACAGCTAGATAGTGCCAGAGCATTACTATTATCAAAAAGAACAAACATTTGGTTTTAATTTTACTTAATTGTTTTTACTGTTGTAGTGATTTTACTTTCGCCCATCCAAGGATGCACAGTAAAATAGGGATTAGTACTCACGTCACCGCTAACGTTGTGATTTTTGGATCACACGTCTCTTAAGGTGCGGTTATGAGTACATCAGATGACCACCTCTCCCCCTTTTCCTAGTTCAGGGCACCAGTCAAGGTCTATTACCTTTGCAGTATGAGAACACTCTCAACAGGGGCTTTTCATTCATTTAGAATTAATGTAAAGTGGTCAGCTGATTTATTTGAAAGATTGGTGAGATTGCTAACTTGTAGAGCCTTTTCTGTATTATCAGCACAAGGAAGACACAAGTGTAATAAAATAAATTTTATTAACAAAAGATAAACAAGAATAACTAACACAACTACTAAATGAATACCATGAATGATAAAGGAATAAAGTGCATAAAATACATAGAACACAAGTGATTAAGTTGAGTGTGGCTATGGAAGAGTTACGTTATCTTATGGAAAGATAAACTGTTTCTCTGAAAATAATAAGGTGGAGAACCTTATTATGCACTAAACAAATAAACGAAAGATTATTTGTTATTAACTAACATCAGCTATATTACATCTAATGGGAATTAGGAAATTATATACTGATAATATACAACAATGCCAAGGTCTCTGGAAAGAGGTTTGGTTAAGTGATATTTACATTCCACGTGGTTGAGTCCGATGACGGTGACGTCTTCCACTGTTTGTGCTGGGTGACAATGCAGTGGGGAGAGGAGCCAGAATCTGTTTCAACAGTCTTGAACACAAAGCTCTGTGGGATGCTTCTGCACCTACGCAGGCCCTGGCGTAGGTGCAGAAGGTCCTTAACAATCTGGAACACGCAGACGAAGGTACCTTGGAGTGTAGGTTTGCTCTCCTGAGCTTAACCTTGTTGCAAATGTCGTTACTGTCTTGCTGGACGGAAACAACGTAGTGTTTGTTAATGTCTTTTTCCTCACAGGCTGGAGGCTCAGAACGTGGTCGTATCTGTTGCTGCCTCACTAGCTGTAGACTCAGATCATGGGATCTGTTGTTGTCTCTCTGGACGAACCAGAGGCTCAGAACGGTGTTGTATCTGTTAGTGTCTCACCCGATGGGAGACTCAGAACTTGGTATATCTGTTAATGTCTCACTCCTTACAGAGCTGAGACCCAGAATGGTATATCTGTTAATGTCTATCCCCGTACAGGACAGAATCAGAACGAGGAGTGTCTGTTGGAAGGGTACCTTTATCCCTTTCCGATGAGGAGGAGATTGCAATTTGGCGCTTCTCCATTCGAGTGCTGTGATTGGCTGCTGGCATCGGAGGGGACACACACAGTGTGGCCCACCCTTCTTTCCCCTGTGGAGCTCATTTGCATAAAGCACAAAGTTGGAAGACTTTACAGTGTCTTTGAAGTTTACCAATGCATTTCTCACTTTCCAAACCACCACCAGAATACCTTTGGCAATATTCTAAACAAATAGAGACTAAACATGATGGAAAAAGATGGAAAAAACTGTCATGCATTCATTCAATTGTACATTAACAGCTGAATTTGTGTCTGATGTTGCATTACAAATAGCTGTCACTGAGAATACTTATTTCTGTGAATAAGTATGAAATGGATGTGTAGTTTGCATCAGTTATAAGGTTTTCAAACATAGTTTTGAATGGATTTGGATGGATCTTTTTGATCTCTCTTTGTTTCACCCATTGCTGCTGAGGTCCTGAGGAATTTTTATGGCAGTCTCTGGCCAACCTTAGGAAGTAGTGTCTAGATGGGTGAAGGGCAGAAACTGCATGTGGACCAATGAGAAGTCCTGTCCTTCCCAGGCTTGGTACAAGAGGTCTTCTTCTTGCCCTCTAAGAGGTGTCTGGATCTTGTCCTTACATCTTTATCTGATGGCATTGGACAGTTTGTTTGTGTTAGTCCACCAAGATCCAATCAAAATGTAGCAAACCTTTGTCTGCAGTTACAGACAGAGAGGGGCCCGGCCATAAACTGGGCCCTGGAATGTGCTGTTCACTACACTGTCAATTTAATGTGTTTTAATGGGTTTCCCTTTACATAGGTTATTTATATATACGTTTTTCATAACTTTCAGTTTGTTTCCTGCAGTGCACCTTGCATAAACCATTGTAATTATTGGTTTATGCAATAATAAAGATCATGGAAATTTTGGGGGGTTTTTTTCACAAAGTTTTGCTTAGGGCCCCCAGAAGTGTAGGATCGGCACTGTTTGTCTGTCTCATCCACAGACCCCAATGGCCACTCCATACCAGCATGATAAATCCGATTTTCAAGCAGAAAGAACTGGATAAAATCTTTTGAATGCTATCGATCCAAAATCTTACTTTTGATGTGTGATGTAGCCAGAATCATAATTATATCCCCCCGACTGAGCTGGTTTCTCCCAAGGTTTTTTTCTTAATTTCTGTCACCGATGGAGTTTGGGTACCAGGATTTTTCCTTGCCACTGACGCATCTGGCTTGCTTAGTTGGGGACACTTAATATTCAGTAATATTCATAGTTTTCAGTCACGTGACTGTTGCGGAACCCTGGCGGGCAAAACAGCCATGTAACTTCAGCACAAGCCTGTCAATTTTCCATCTTAAAAACAAAAATATGTGAACAAGATGCAAGTTTTGGGCACTTGTTGTGATCCATATACAGCACCTGCAGTGATTTCAATCACTAAAAACAGCGGGACGATTTTTCAAAAAGCTAACGTGAAAAACACTAGGGTGGGTTGTACCAATAAGGATTAAATTAAGCAAAGTTTAACACTAATCACGGATTTGTTGATCTGGGTTTTATTTTAAATCATGTGTTGTACCACTTAATTTTAAACACAGATTAACTACGCAGAAAGACCGTTAGAATTGAAGGGCTGATCAAGCAGCATAGGCGGAGGATGAACCGACACCAGGCTAAAGAATCCTTCGTGCAACCCACCCTTAAAGTGCCTTAATGTACTAAAACAGTGATATTAAAAGATCAAATTCAGTTTAACCCTTTTTGATTATGCATACTATATACAGGTGACCAGATGAGCCCAGAATATGAACGCTTATGAATGCTTTATAATGGTTTTCAATGGAAAAAAACGCTTAATGAGAAACCTCAAGTTGCATTAATATTCTGTGTTCATTTGTTTGCCTGTACAAAGTATGCATAATCAATAAGGTGTATATTGAATTTGGTCTTTTAATATCACTGTCTTACTACATTAGATCTTACTACAAACCTGGTAAAAATGACTGGCGGGCAATGGAGGAAAGCATTGTTTTGCCTGCCAGGGAGGAGTTCCCCTCAGGCGTGACGTCATGTGAAATCTGTCAATTACTGATTTGACTGCACTGACACTATTGGATGAGAACTGAACAGGACGAAGACATCACTGTTTTCTGGAGAACTGCTTTATAGCTTAATTGAACTCATTTCATAATTGATAGTTAAATCTGATATATTTAGTTTGTGTGTATATATCCAATATCATGTACTTTACACAATTCAGTGTTGATTTATTTCAGTTAAATTACTAATTTCAACTGAATAATGAATACTGTAAAGCAGCTCTAAAAAGGCAATAGTAAACAGAGTGGAATTCTGTTTACATCACTGAATTATTATTTTCCTGTTTATCACAGTAAAGCTGCTTTGAAACAATCTGTACTGTATAAAGTGGGGGAGAGCAGGGGCAATTGTAACAGGGGGCAATTGTTACATCTCAAATTACACCAGTTAGTAACGAGACAGAACCATGAAACTCATTTTGCATGTGCTCTGTGGAGATCCCTCTCTGCATGCCAAAGGACTTCTAAGTCATATTTGGTAAAGTTTTTCTACAAAGACTCATTTTTGAGCTAATTTTTTCATCTACAGTATTTTCTACATACTGTCTTAACCATTAATGTCTATGAATGTAAATCTGTCTTGTTTTGATGACCATTCTGTTGTCTAACATTTGATATCTTTGATATTTGTAACATTGCGTAACCATCAAAATAGTGTCCAGCTTAGTAAGGACATCAAAATAGATTACTTTTTCCAATAATTTAAGAAAAGTGTTTTGTGTTCAGTTTAAATATCTATGTATACTCTAAGTATTATATTGTGGTAGCATAATTGTTACAACACGGACTACTCGGAGACAGGAAGTACAAATAGATGGATTTATTGAACACACAGCAGAGACAATGGTGAAGCAGGTGAGTATGTGCTGATGATAGAGTGGTTTGGGTATGCAGATAGATGATACAGTCTTTGATATAGTAACAGATGGATGGATCGCTGGAGATGAATGGAGACGCTGGAGAATGGAGACGCTGGAGAATGGAGACACTGGAGAACGGAGACACTGGCTCCTGAGGGCCGAGGACCCCGACGTCGTGGTGGTCGTCCTCTTCCACGGGGTGCTGGTCGGTCGGGGTGGCTGTCGTGGAAAGCGTGAAGGAGGTTGGGATCAAGCACATCGTCTCGGGGAACCCATGAGCGCTCCTCGGGGCCGTAGCCCTCCCAGTCGACGAGGTATTCTAGTCGACCACCACGACGCCGGGAGTCCAGGATTTCGTCCACCTCGTATGCTGCTCCATCGTCCACTAGGAGTGGAAGGGGGGGTTCAGCTGCTGCCACGCCAGGTCCTGTGGAGAGAGGAACAGAGGGGTGGTGAGGTTTAAGGAGTGACACATGGAAAGTAGGATGAATACGGTATTGTGGTGGAAGTTGGAGCTGGTAGGTGACAGGGTTGATCTGCCTGACGATGGTGAATGGGCCAATGAACCTGGGGCTCAGCTTACAGCAGGGCAGACGCAGGCGGATGTCGCGGGTGGACAGCCAGACCTTCTGACCGGGTTGGTAGGAGGGAGCGTCGGACCGGTGAAGGTCGGCCGTCATCCTGCGTCTGCTCAGGGCTCGCTGCAGCTGGTGGTGCGCTGAGTCCCAGACCCTCTCGCTCTCCCGGAACCAGTAGTCCACTGCTGGCACGTCGGAAGGTTCCCCGGTCCAGGGGAACAGTGGGGGTTGGTAGCCGAGTACGCACTGGAATGGAGTAAGACCAGTGGTTGGCTGGCGTAGGGAGTTTTGGGCGTACTCGGCCCAACCCAGATACTGGTTCCAGGAGTCCTGGTGGTCGTGACAGAAGGTACGGAGGAAGCGACCGATCTCTTGGATCTTCCTCACCGTCTGCTCGTTCGATTGAGGGTGGTAGCCAGATGTTAGACTGATGGTCACACCTAGGAGCTTGAAGAAAGCCTTCCAGACACGGGAAATGAATTGTGGTCCTCTGTCGGATACTATGTCTTCTGGAATGCCGAAGTAGCGGAACACGTGGTTGAAAAGGAGTTCGGCAGTTTCCATGTCGGTAGGCAATCCAGTCAGAGGGATGAGGCGGCAGGATTTGGAGAATCTATCCACAACAACTAGGATGCAGGTCTGGTGATCAGATGCTGGGAGGTCGGTGATAAAATCCACTCCTAGGTGTGACCAGGGGCGATTAGGAACGGGCAGAGGAAGGAGCTTGCCTGATGGAAGATGGCGAGGGCTCTTCGAGATGGTGCATTCCTTACAGCCCTGCACGTACCTTCTGACGTCGGCTGCCATGTTGGGCCACCAGAAGCGTTCCTTAAGCAACGAGAGGGTTTCATTGACCCCCGGGTGGCCAGTGCCGAGTGAAGAGTGAGCAGAGTGAATAAGTGAAGTGCACCGTGCTCGTGGAGTGTAGTGCAAGCCTGGTGGACAACCCGGCGGAGCATTGGTGGAGGCATTGGAGGAGGGTAAGGTCTCTTCTGACCAGGTGATCGGGCTGATGAAGAGGTTGCTGGGGAGAATGGGATCTGGGTCTTCTGGGTTGTCCTCCGGTGAGTGAAGGCAAGAGAGGGCGTCAGCCTTGATGTTTTTAGCACCGGGGCGGTAGGAGATGGTGAAATTGAAACGGGTGAAGAAGAGAGCCCAGCGGGCTTGTCTGGGGTTTAACCTTTTGGCAGAGCGCAGGTATTCGAGATTTTTGTGATCCGTGAGTACTAGGAATTGGTGTTTGGCTCCCTCCAGCCAATGCCTCCACTCCTCCAGGGCCAGCTTGACAGCGAGGAGTTCTCTGTTGCCGATGTCGTAATTTCTCTCCGCCGGGTTGAGCTTGCGGGAGAAGAAGGCACATGGGTGGAGTCTACTTGGCATCCCCTGCTGCTGGGAGAGCACCGCTCCAACTCCGGTGGTGGAGGCGTCCACCTCCACCACGAAAGGTAGGTCTGGGTTGGGATGTACGAGGAGTGGAGCGGTGGTGAAGGCTTCCTTTAAGGTCTGGAATGCGTTGGTGGCTTCTGGACAGAGACTTGGGCTTATTACGGAGTAGGCTGGTGAGTGGTTGGGCAATGGAGCTGTAATTCTTGATAAACCGGCGGTAGAAATTGGAAAATCCGAGGAAACGTTGGAGTTCTTTGACTGTGGTGGGTTGTGGCCAGGATTGGATTGCTTCCACCTTCCTCTCGTCCATCCGGATGCCACTGCTGTCGATGATGTATCCTAGAAAGTGTACGGAGAGTTGGTGGAAGGAACATTTTTCTGCTTTGAGGAAGAGATGGAATTTTCTGAGACGGGTGAGGACCTCTGCAACGTGGTGGCGATGTTCGGCCAAGCTCCGGGAGTAGATGAGTATATCATCGCTGTAGACCAAGACGAACTTGTGGAGGAACTCCCGGAGCACCTCATGTATGAAGTCCTGGAATACGGAGGGGGCGTTGACCAGGCCATACGGCATGACAAGGTATTCATAGTGGCCGGTGGGTGTGACGAAGGCGGTCTTCCACTCGTCCCCCTCGTGTATCCGGATGAGGTTATACGCGCTGCGGAGGTCCAGCTTTGTGAAGATGGTGGCACCACGGAGATGTTCTAAGGCTGAAGGGACGAGAGGAAGGGGATACCGGAACTTGACTGTAATGTTGTTGAGAGCACGGTAATCAATGCATGGCCGCAAGCCTCCGTCCTTTTTAGCCACGAAGAAGAAGCTGGAAGCAGCAGGGGAAGTAGACGGCCGGATGTATCCTTGGGCCAGGGCCTCCTTGATGTATTCCTCCATGGCCTTCTCCTCCGGGATGGATAGTGGGTAAATCCTACCCCTTGGCACTGGCTCACCTGGAAGCAGATCGATGGCGCAGTCCCATGGCCGGTGTGGAGGCAGCTTGGATGCTCTCTAGGGGCAGAAGACGTCGCTGAAGGGGGCGTAGCAGTCAGGAATCTCCACCGAGCGCTGTTCCATAGGGCTCTCGATGGTAGTGGCGCAGACAGGAAGATGTTCAGGAAGTGGAGATGATGGTTTCGGTAGATTGGGAAAGCAGCTCGGGAAACAGTCTTCGCCCCACTTCAGGACTTTGCCGGTCTTCCAGGAGATGATGGGACTGTGCTGCTCAAGCCACGGACGCCCAAGGATCACGTCAGAGGTGGATTCCTCCAGAACCAGCAGATGAAGAACTTCCACGTGTAAAAGTCCGACTTGTAGTTGTACTGGGCCAACGCTGAGGTGAACATGTTTCCTACTAAGAGGTTTTCCAGTCACTGAGCGGACCTGGTAGGTGGTCGGCGTGGCCGTGGTCTTGAGGGCGAGCTGACGGCAGAGGGTGCCGGAGATGAAGTTGCCGGCTGACCCAGAATCGAGGAGGGCGACAACTGGAATTGAAACATCAGCAGCAGTAAGGTTTACAACAGTGGTAAGTGGTTGCATTTTATTGATGGAGGAAATTATAGCACTCACCACGGGACGAGGAGGACGAATGGGGCATGCGGAGAGTATATGCCCTGGAGAACCACAGTACAAACAGAGATTCTGGGTCAGCCGCCTCTGCCGTTCAGCGGGAGAAAGCCTGGAGCCTTCCACAGTCATGGGTTCGTGGGCTGGTTCTGGAGGGCTGACGGTCTCTGGTCGGCAGGGTGTGATGTTAAACGGTGACTGACCCTGGTGTTCTTCGAGACACGACTGCATACGAGTGGCGAAGCGGATGGAAAGCTGGATGAAACGTTCTAAGCCGACGGAATCCTCGTATGCAGCGAGATACAACCGCACACGAGGGTCCAATCCTTGACGATATGTTGTTATGAGCGCTTGCTCGTTCCAGCCACTCGATGCTGCAAGTGTTCTAAACTGTAAAGCATACTCGTTAATGGTCATTGAACCCTGTTTCAATTTATACAGTTTCTCACCAGCTGAAGAATCGACGGAAGGGCGGCCGAACACTTCCCGGAAGTGAGCGACGAAGGCGGCATAGGATTTCACGATGGGGTTTTCTTGTGACCATATCGAGTCGGCCCATTGGAGTGCTTTACCTTGCAGCTGAGAGCCTTACATCACCATGTGCAATGCAAAGTGTCGGATGAAGTGATGTAAAGCACGCCGCCACTGGACTCTAGAGCAGAGGAGACGTGTTCTCTTGAGTGACGAATCACGCTTCTCTGTCTGGCAATCCGATGGACGAGTCTGGGTTTGGCGGTTGCCAGGAGAACGGCACTTGCCTGACTGCATTGTGCCAAGTGTAAAGTTTGGTGGAGGGGAGATTATGGTGTGGGGTTGTTTTTCAGAGGTTGGGCTTGGCCCCTTAGTTCCAGCAAAAGGAACTCTTAATGCTTCATCATACCAAGACATTTTGGACAATTTCATGCTCCCAACTTTGTGGGAACAGTTTGGGGATGGCCGCTTCCTGTTCCAACATGACTGCGCACCAGTGCACAAAGCAAGGTCCATAAAAACATGGATGAGCGAGTTTGGTGTGGAGGAACTTGACTGGCCTGCACAGAGTCCTCAACCCGATAGAACACCTTTGGGATTAATTTGAGCGGAGACTGCAAGCCAGGCCTTCTCGCCAACATCACTGCCTGACCTCACAAATGCGATTCTAGAAGAATGGTCAAAAATTTCCATAAACACACTCCTAAACCTTGTGGAAAGCCTTCCCAGATGAGTTGAAGCTGTTACAGCTGCAAAGAGTGGGCCAACTGCATATTAAACCCTACAGATTAAGAATGGGATGTCATTAAAGGTCATGGACACAAAGGCAGGCGTCCCAAAACTTTTGGCAATATAGTGTATATCTTGTCGTTAATTTAGTTGATTAACTGAATGCTCTCCACTCGTGTTAATTAGGTTAATTATCTGAACATAATTATCCTCCCGAACTTTGTTAATAAAACATCATATATGGAATATGTGTCTGTATGTGTGTATGAGAGAGAGAGAGAGAAATAACAATAATATATTGCACAAATGTATATAATGCCTATTACTGACTGATGAAACCCATAGCCTAATCGATATTTTGCTTATTGTGTTTTAATGTGTTGGCTGGTTTAGGCCTGTCTAAAACCACCAGTAGTCTAGGTGGCAGCCCAACCCTGTCTTTATGAATGGGTCATTGAATCATTGACTCAAAAGATTCGTTTAAAAACAGATTCATGTCAAGTATGAAACATTGCACTGTTGCTCTGAGACGCACAACAGTTCTACCCTAGCTTGTTTGGAACTATTTTTTGTTGGCTAAACAGAGCAAAAACAGACAATATTGTCTCCAAAATGTAACTCACTCAATATTAAATTCTTGTTTGTTGAATTGTTGTATAAAATCAATATCACTATCGGGATTGCACTATGCACTGATCACTGATCATAGCACTCTTGCTTGTGTAATATTAGCCTACATAACTATATTATATGTTATAAATATAAAAAATAAAAACTTTTTGCCCTCATAACTTGAATTATAGTGACACTGATTCCTCCTAATCGATTGCTCCTGTCTGCCTCGCTGCTCAGAGTGGTTTGCGTCCGTAACTCCGTATAGCTTTGTTTTGAATCTCTTACTATCATTCATTGTTGTTTATATTATCATTACCATATATCTAATATTGCCTATCACATTAATCTGACATCACTAGCTTTAGATACTGTTTTGGATGCGACTAGCTTAGTGAACTCTGTACATTGTTCAGTTCCGGCTGTAGAGCCCGTGCAGCAGGGCAATTGGGTAATGGTGAGACGGCATAGTCGCGGGAAACACCACTCTTCCGTTCCAATTTAGAACATCAAACAGGTTCTCCCCACTCAGTGACGCACCCACTGAGAATCCTGTTGAAAGTGCCCTAGTTATTGGCAATTCTATTACACGGAACGTGAAAATAGAGACACCAGCCACCATAGTAACATGTTTTCCGGGAGCCAGAGCACCTGACATCAAAGCAAATTTAAAAGTGCTGGCTAATGCTAATCGGAAATACTCTAAAATTATTATTCACGTCGGCGCTAATGATGTTCGACTTCACCAGTCAGAGATCACTAAAATTAACATTAAAGAGGTGTGTGAACTCGCAAGTACAATGTCAGAAACAGTAATTTGCTCTGGTCCCCTTCCTGTTCGTCAGAGTGATGAGATAGTTAGCAGATTATCATCACTCAATGGCTGGCTGTCTAAGTGGTGTCGGCAGATTAATATAGGTTTCATAGACAATTGGAAAAGTTTTTGGGGCAGACCTGACCTGTTGAAAAGAGATGGTATTCATCCCTCCTGGGATGGTGCTGCTCTTCTCTCTAGTAATATGGCACATAGTCTTAGAGCTGAAACATGACAAACTGGGGCCCAGGTCAGGAAGCAGACAGACTGGCTAAACTGACCATCTGCTAGCCGTCTCACGTCACAGAAATCAGATAATTCCCAACACATAGAAACTCTTTCACCTAGATATTATTACATAGAGACTGTGTCTGTACCCTGAATTAGTAAATACAAAAAACTTCCAAACCCATTTAACCCTCTGGAGTCGGGAAACGCGTCGGCGCGTTTTGCAGGATTCTTTTCACACTGCAGCAAAACAGACTTAAAATACTCCGTCATTGTTGTCATAGAGACAGAAGTAATATATCAATTGAAACTATAGAATGTCTTCTTTTATTTGTGTACACTCAGAGTAAAAACAAAATGTTGTGCTTTTTGCAAAATAAAGAAAACTAACATGATGCGTGATCTGTCATCTCCCTCTGAACGAAGTCCAATCTGATAGTTCTCAGAAAATGTAACTTAGTGAATACTAACGACACAAAAATGAGACTTATGTCTAAAGAAACGTTGAAATGTCAGGTTTTAAATCGTGTCAAATCGAAAACAAAAATTCTCTGTTTATGTAATCTGTATGAAAAGAGAGACATGTCAGACGTCCGTGAGTCAGCTCATTATCCACTAATTCGGCCACGCCCACAGAGCGAGCGCTATTCAGACGGAAATTCTGAGGCAATACATGTATACATCGTCACAATCGTGTATTTATTATCTTCAAAAGTGTCTATCTGCATGTTATAGCCATGGTTAGCGATCTCTGGAAGCCTCTGTTAGTTCCTGGAATGTCACATGGTATGCCTGTTCTTCTTTACGAGACATTTGTGGACTAAATGTGCACAGAGCGCCCTCCGGCGGCAAGTAGGAATTGAAAACACAGTATCCAGCGCTCATAGTGATGACAATAAATATTGAATAAATATTACTCCTTTGTATAGAAAATTGACATAAACATATGAGAATCCATCAATATTTCTCTAAATGTGCATGTTTTTAAGCTAAAAGCCTATATGAAATCCCATAGAGGTAACATGAATGTTCAGACGCTTTGCATCACAGAAATACATTATATTTTAAAGTATATTAAAATAGAAAACCATTATTTTAAATTGTAATAATATTTCACAGTATTGCTGTTTTTTTCTGTATTTATGATATACAGCATGATGAGCATGAGACTTCTTTTAAAAACATTATAATAGTAATGCGGCCAATCTTTTGACTGGTACTGTAATTTAACACAGGCCTATACAAAATTTTCTTCACATGTTCACATCTTGTGAACATATATTTAATATTTGTTTTTTGGCCTTATTTCAGTGACTTAAGTTTTTTGATTTTTCAATAACCACACATAAACGTTATTCCTTCAAAAATACAAACATGTACATACATGTTGCTCACATGTTATGGTAGCCTAGTTCGTGCTGAATACAGTGTAATGACACCTTTTCCATTAATATGTTTATGAACAACTGAAAAAAGCACAAATGTCAGGGCATGTCAAAACTTCTTAAGGGCCCCAAATCAGCCTCAGCCCCAGAGGGTTAAGGGTAAAAATTTAATTGATGTTCAACAAATAAAAAACAGAGATAATACTGATAAACAAATGATAACGCGTGGGTTGCTGAATATTAGAACCTTTCTTCAAAAGCACTTATTGTAAATGATATTATCACAGACAATAATCTAGATGTGCTGTGTTTGACGGAAACCTGGTTAAAACTAGACTCATTACTTTAAATGAGTCTAGCCCTTAAGATTACGATTATTGACACAATCCTCATCAGAAAGGCAAAGGGGAGGTGTTGCTGTAATTTATAGTGATATTTACAGTATTACTCAAAAGTCATTCAAATATAATTCCTTCGAAGTGATGGTGCTTTATGTAACGTTATGTAAGTTGACATTTGTGCTGGCTACTGTATACAGGCCACCAGGACACCATACAGGCTTTATCAAAGAATTTGCTGATTTTCTATCGGAGTTAGTACTAGCTGCGGATAAAGTCATTGTTGTTGGTGATTTTAATATCCATGTAGATAATGAAAAAGACGCATTGGGATTGGCATTTACAGACATTCTAAACTTTCTAGTTTAGTTAGACAAAACGTGTCAGGACCCACTCATTGTCGTAATCATCCTTAATTCTAATATTGTCACTTGGAATCGATATTGATGCCATTGAAATTCTGCAGCAGAGTGACGACATCTCAGATCATTATCTAGTCTCGTGTATGCTACATTTAGTCAAGGCTGCTAAACTGCCTCCCTGCTACAAATATGGTAGAACCATCACTTCTGCCACTAAAGATTGCTTTATAAATAATCTTCCTGATCAGTTTCATCGCCTTAGCATACCAGATAGCTTAGAAGACATCGATGTTGCAACAGAAACTATTGACTCTGTCTTTTCGAGCACATTAGACTCAGTTGCTCCTTTGCGCTTAAAAAAGATAAAGGAAATTAGTCCAACACTGTGGTACAAGGAGCACAGCTGGAAGAAAACAAAACTAGAAGTTTTTCACATTTCGTGGAGAGAGAGAATGATTGATTACAGAAAGGCCTTAAAAACTGCTAGATCTGCTCATCTTTCAAATCTTTTAGAAGAAAATAAACAGAACCCTAGAGAAAATTATAACCATGCAACCGTCTACTACAGTATCGCGTCAGACAGTGCATTGTAGTGTCCCTAAGGAAAAATTCTATTCATTCGCTGCTTTAGGAGAGGAAGAATTGTCTAAACTTGTTAAATCATCAAAATCAACAACATGTATGTTAGACCCTATACTGACTAAGCTATTGAAAGAGATGCTTCCAGAGGTCATAGATCCTCTTCTTAATATCGTTAATTCATCTTTATCACTAGGATACGTACCAAAAACTTTTAAGCTGGCTATTATTAAACCTCTTATTAAAAAAACACAACTTGATCCTAGAGAATAAGTGAGCAAAATCAAGCTGTTTTTGTGGGTGGGTTGCTTTAAATGCAAATGAGCTCATGCTACCCACCCCCAAGCTTGCTCGTCATTCCAATACACTGAGGCATACATAATACAGTAGCTCACACAGCAAATATAACTCGCAAAATGGATCATTACAAACTGTTCTTGATGCAGCATATAACATAAGTATGGCATGTATTTTGTGGATGTTTGCTAAAATTTGATTCTGAATGATTTTGATAACGTGATGCACGGCTAACGTGGCTAAAGCTACACACTGTTGGAGAGATTCAGTAAGAATGAAGATGCGTTTATGAATTATACAGGCTACACGTGTTTTTGGGTTAAAAATGAAAATAACAAAATGGCTCTGGTCTCCTTGTGTTAAGTAAGGAACAACGGTAACTTTAGCCACATTTAACAGTACATTAACAACGTGCTAACTAAACACATTCAGGAAGACAATTTGCAAACATCATGAAATAAATATATATGAAATTGAGAATCAATTTCTGTCCAAATCCTGTGTTTTACTGACAATCGTGTGAAGTATTCTAGTGTTAACCCTTTTAGCGATCCCACATATGGGATTTTTATTTCTGTGCCCCTGGGCGTACGGTCCCACATATGGGATTTAGAACATTCAGCGACGTCACATAACTGCCAGATTCAAACTGTGCTTTCGCGCTTTGGCTGCGAGACGAACACGCTCAGCTCTTGTCATGTATCACAGCTATGCAGTGTTTTCAGCCATATAATGTTTTTTTTAAGGTTTCAGACATTTAAATACACATAAGCACCAGTAAAACAATAAATTTAAAGTTTATAAAAATTTACATTGTAGATTCTCACTGAAGATATCAAAACTATGAATGAACACATAGGGAATTATGTAGTAAAAAAAAAAGTGTGAAATAACTGAAAACATGTTTTATATTTTAGATTCTTCAAAATAGCCACCCTTTGCTTTGATTACTGCTTTGCACACTCTTGGCATTCTCTCAATGAGCTTCATGAGGTAGTCACCTGAAATGGTTTTCCAACAGTCTTGAAGGAGTTCCCAGAGATGCTGAGCACGTTGACACGCATGACACGTCGCCATGGAAACAATAAGGGCAAACGTTCTAAAATAACAGTCGCCTTAAAAAACTCACTCTGGGGGGTCAGCTAGAATATTTTAAACACACACTTGAAAGGGTTAATGACTTACACATACTGGTATATGAATTTATCTAGCTAATATTAATATTATAATAAGATCCCCTTCCTACGTCACAAGGGGAGCGAAATCAGAACGGCTCGATTTCTCACATGTAGAAAAAGGCTTATCAAAACAAAGTTACTGGGTTGTCCTTTTTCACATTTTCTATGCTGGTAGATGCACCAGAGACCCGATTATAGCACTTAAACATGGGAAAAGTCCGATTTTCATGATATGAACCCTTTAATACATTTTTGTTCCTGAAATCCACCCTTCTGATGGGATCAGTATAATCCAGATTTTTTTTGGATCAAAGCTATCCCAATATTACTCAAAAGTTTTGAACAACACAAACTGATGATTTTATCCAGATCAAAACCAAAATTGGATTTTGTGATCTAATCTGATTTCAGAATCCTTTTTTCCTTTTGAACAACCTATTTTCAAGATTTGATCCAATCCGATACCCGAAGTCCGATCAGATTTTGAGAAACTTTTTGAGCAACTGGTTACAGGCCCCAGGATCAGGTAAGTTATCTTCAGGATCAGGTAAGCTATCTTCGGGATCAGGTAAGCTATTGTCTTCAAGATCAGGTAAGTTTTCTTTAGGATCAGGTAAGCTATCTTCGGGATCAGGTAAGCTATCATCTTCAAGATCAGGTATGATTGATCCAATCCGATACCCGAAGTCCGATCAGATTTTGAGAAACTTTTTGAGCAACTGATTACAGGCCCCAGGATCATGTAAGTTACCTTTAGGATCTGGTAAGCTATCGTCTTCAGGATCAGGTAAGCTATCTTCAGGATCAGGTAAGCTATCGTCTTCAAGATCAGGTAAGTTATCTCCGGGACCAGGTAAGTTATCTTTGGTATCTGGTAAGCTTTCGTCTTCAGGATCAGGTGAAGGCTGGAATACGCTACACGACTTTTAAAATCTGAACGGATTTTTAAACAACAGGCATCATACACTCGCCGACTTTGTAAATGGTTACAGAGAAAAGCTGGGCATCATACACTACACGACTGAGGATCACACACAACCAGACTTTCAAATCATTCCAAACACAAACAGAAACATGCGCCTCATTGCCAGGAGTCGCATGACAAACAGGCGAAACAAATGCAGGAGATGAGATGACCCGCAGTAGTGGAAGATGCAAGCCAAGTGCGTTTAGATATGGACAGGGGTGGGTAGACACAGTCAGTATAGACACATTACAACAGGAGTTAGAGGTAAATGGTGTAGTTTTATCTATGTTGTTATCTTTAATATAATCCATTATCAGTCGCTGTTTACATTTAATGTAATATAATCAAGAATTCACAGCCATTGACATTTTAATCCGGCTACATATCCAGGATAAAGTGTAAATGTCGCGCCCTGAATAATGATGAATATTAACATAATTAAGAATAAATGAATCCGGATTTACCTCAGAGTGTGGTTTGCTGACTTTCTCAAGACAAAGCTAACGGAACAGTACTTACTGAAGCAATTTTTCCTTCATGGTGGAGCTGCACTTAGTATTCTTCAGTGATTTTTTCTGTATTTATGAGAAAGAATTTCCGTATTTTTCAACCTGGGAGTGACGTGAGCTGTATTAACCCGACTGTGTGACGAAACTGCTGCAAACAATTACTAAACAAACAGCAGATTCTGCGTTTTCTCATACATTTATTTCATGCATGTCATGCGCGAGCTCACAGATCCATCTAGCGGCTGTAAGCGGTATATTATAGTGTCTCAACATGATCACTCGTCAAGCGCCAAGCTTGTGATTCGTGAGCTGGATGATGGTAAGTTTTTCCTTTTTACCCGATCGTGTACAGTAGTCTCCATTTTTTCTTGAACTTTGTGACATCGCTCCCTTGATTTCCATTGTCTGGGCAGCATATGACTGTACCGTGTACTGTATTTATCAGCAACACATATCATAAACTGATATGTGTTCTAAAATTGGCTCAAAATATCAAACATGTTTTAAATCCTCCGACTGGATGGAATCAAAGTATGAAGCTAAATTTAAAAATGAAGCGAATTTCCATGAAATCTGTCGGCTCAAATCTACAGACTGGCTCTGACTTTTGGCAACTAGCATCAACTTGTTCAGACTGTAAATTAGGTGAAAAATCAGGGCAAAAGTCATGTAGTGTATTCCAGCCTTAAGTTATCTTCAGAATTAGGTAAGTTATCTCCGAGATCAGGTAAGCTATCGTCTTCAGGATCAGGTAAGTTATCTTTGGGATCAGGTAAGCTATCATCTTCAGAATCATGTGTTATCTTCAGGATTAGGTAAGCTATCATTTTCAGGGAAAGTTACATCTGAAGGGTCTTGCCCAATGGTGGTCAACAATTTGGGAGGCTCTAGGGTTTTCACTCTTAGGCTTCTTGAAACTTCTTGAACTTCTTGATCATAACAATATTCCTCAAGATCAGACAGGGAATCGTTCTCATCAGCTTCATCAAAGTTGTCACTCTTGGCATTTCATTGAGTTGTTGGCCACCTAGCTACCTTTGTCATATCAGCTTCATCTTCCATTTGGGTCATGGGAAGATCATGCTGAAGGGCTCTTTGCAGCCCTCTTCTTTGAGTGTTCTTCTGGGCTCACTACATACACAGAAATACCTTTTGTTATTGTTTCACAGCATCATACACATCTGACTCCCACCAGACAGCTAACTTATGTTTGCTTTGGAAGCGGATGTTCCTGACTAAGACTCGATCACCTTCCTTCAAGGTGGAATTTATAATGTGTTTGTCGAATTTTGCTGCGATCCGCTGTCTTCTTTGCACTCTATAGCTAACCTGTATCTCTCTTGTAACTGGGACCTCAAGTTGTTGACAATACTAGGAATTTGAGCCTGGCTGATGACTGACTGGTAAGCCAAAGGCTAAGTCGACAGACAGTCTTGTCTTGTCGCCTGAACATCAATTTGTAAGGGGTAAAACAGGTCACTTAATTTTTAGTACAAATATAGGTATGTACAAACGGTTTGACAATCTTGCTATTGACGCTTCTTCTGATTCTCTAGGGTTCCTAGCATGTTATGCAGGGTCCTATTGAAATGCTCAACAGGGTTCCTTCTCAGAAGATAGGGCGGGCGTTGTTCTTACTTTCTGGGTGCCAATGAGCTTGCACAATTCTCTTATGATCTGGGACTTAAAGCCAGGCCCTTGATCACTATGGATTTTCTCAGGGATGCCGTAGTGGACAAAGAAATGGTCCCACAAACACTTAGCTACTGTTTGAGTCTTTTGGTTTAGGGTAGGGACAGCCACTGCATACTTAGCGAATTGGTTGGTAATAACCAGAATATCTTTGATATGGTTGGAACTGGCTCCACT
The DNA here is from genome assembly GCA_037950675.1 of Hypophthalmichthys molitrix. Classification (NCBI taxonomy): domain Eukaryota; kingdom Metazoa; phylum Chordata; class Actinopteri; order Cypriniformes; family Xenocyprididae; genus Hypophthalmichthys; species Hypophthalmichthys molitrix. The sequence goes on from CM075494.1 coordinate 27,344,025, forward strand.
GAGAGGAAATCCAGGATTGGCAGATACACGCTCCAAATCACTGGTCCAAAACAAATGATTTGCAAAAGCTTTGAAGCTTAACAAAGTGTGTTTTGAAAGAGCCCATCCCTTTTTTTTGTGACAGCACCACCTAGCCAATTATTTTCCAACAGAGGAGACCTGAATTAAACCTAAAACTGATGCAAAGACTAGTCCCATGGAAAAATTATATTTTTCTTCTCTTTCCACCCACTTTTGAACATAAGAGCAGACGCGGACATTTTAAATTTAAAGTTTTAGCAGGAGTACTTGTAATATTGTATTACATATTGTAAATCACATTTCATGTATAATCACAAATACACAGTGTTTTTCATGTTTAGACAAATACCACTTGCTTCAGGTTCTGAAATAAGGAAATTAAACCTGTGGTCTCTGATGAACATCATTCACCTTTTCTTATAATAAAATAAATATGTAAAAACTTTACCAGTTTTCTTGCTTTTGGCGTGACCATCGCTGATTCTGGAAATCGAATTTCTGAGAAGTTGAGAGAAATTTTAACGCATCACACACTAAACAGGTTTTTAACAGGTGTAAATTCAGTCTTGGAGATATTTCCACTGGTTGCTGCTGGCATTAATATTCATGATTCCCTGGTTTTGGGCATGTCCATGAGACGAATGGAACTGGATTTTATTATTATTAATATTATTAAATATGTATTATGCTATTATTATATTATATTAAAGTTTTTCACAAATTAATTATCCACTTTTACTTTCTATTAGTTTCAAAATGTGTCTATAATCTTACAAATGGTTTCTTTTAGTGTAGGTTCACAAACTAAACTAGCCCTTACTTTCAAGACACACAAGATTTAAAAAAAAAGCTGTTTTATTCACTTTCTTTAGCAGTATATTATAATCTTTATATTTCAACATTAAACTTTTAGCCTAGACAAATCATTTTAAATCATTATTTACAGTTCCCATGCAGTACCTCCATGACCCACTGGGGGGTTTGGAGCACAGGTTGAAAAAGACTCGAAGAGCACTTAATATTCCTACTACTTACAGTATTAAACAACACCCTGTCATTTTCCAATGTTTGACTCATATATGCCATTAAACTGTTTGTCTATACCCAAAATACTGTATCTCCTTATATCTCCTTATTTTAAACTTTAAACCTATTTTAAGGTTAACATTAACATTAGTTTTGTGAGTTTTTGCTAATATTTTAATTTCAAAACAATCTTTATTAATAAAAATACAGTGAGAAAAGCAGAACAACAACAAAAAAAAATGTTCTGTTAAGCTCTCTTTCACCTGTTACTAGATGTGATCAAGAGACAGTCTTATATCCCTGGGATATCACTTGCATCACTGGATACAATAAACAAAATATATCAGATGGAACATGTGCAGCAGTCTGTGATGCACTGAAGAATGAATGCACGGTATTATCATCACTGATATTTAGCACAAAAGCTTTGCAAGATTGTAGTCATCTGTTGTCTCTCTGTTAATCACACTCTAAAGGTCTTTTTTCATTAAAACCATCTGTTTGGAGCCTCATTAATTATAGTATTTTGGGTTCACTCACTATTCATCACAACAGCTTTCATAAATGTTATCAACAGATTTGTCCACTACACTTTTATTCTCTGTAACATTCACATTGACATAGACCTCTTCAGAGTCATCCGCGTCCACCTTGACATAGACCTCTTCAGAGTCATCCGCGTCCACATTGATATAGACCTCTTCAGAGTCATCCGCATCCACCTTGACATAGACCTCTTCAGAGTCATCCGCATCCACCTTGACATAGTCCTCTTCAGAGTCATCCGCATCCACCTTGACATAGTCTGGTTCAGAATGATCAGAGTCTATATTAATATAGTCCTGTTCAGAATCATCATGATCCATGTTTTCATCAAGTTTTACATTTTCATAATCAGCCTCATCATCTTCATTTTTGTTATCTTGGGATCCACCTGCATACGTATTAGCTGAACCTCCTAGAGACATTGCATAGAGATAAAAGGACATAATTATTAAAGGAATCATTAATAAAGACATCTAATAGTTTTTATGAAATGCTACATTACGTTTTTTAAAAGAGCACTTCAAATGAGTTTCCTTATTCCTTTGTTTTTGTCTTCTCTTGACAAGGAGGATGATTATGAGGACAGACAATAAGAGCAGCACAGCTGACACCGCAGCACCAATGACAGGAAGCAGGGAGGCTGAGACAGACACATGGTTTTGAGTTAAACTTTCATTACCGGCAGTCCAGCTTGTTTTAAACCCTTACAAATCAATACCTGTGATAGTGATGACCAGCAGTTCAGAGGCAGATGAACGGAAGATGCGTGAGGACAAAATGACTTCATAAACACAGCTGTAGTTTCCCTCGTGTGAATAATCTGCCTCAGGAAAGAAGAAGGAGGCAGAGAGATTGACAGCTGACTGATTCCTGGTGATATTTGATTCTCTAAACAGGTAGAAGGAGCCTCCAGTATACTGAGATACGGTGGAACAGATGATAGTGAAACTGTAACCCCTGGTGATCACTGGCCTCTGAGGCCCAACATCAAATTGTCCATCAGGAGCAATGCGGGGAATGCTGGGCTGCTGCAAGTGCACTAGAAAACAAAAAGCATACATGAATACATTTATATGGTTACAGAGCCTCAAGCATTAAAAAGGTCATATGATGCTATTTTAAAAGTTGATTATTTTGTTTATTGGGTGTAATAAAATAGGTCAACATGCTTTAATACTGAAAACAAATTTTTCACATACTGTACATTATTGCAGTACCTCTATTCTGTCTGAAACATACTGATTTCTACAAAGCCTCACTTTTCAGAAAAGCCCAGAGTGATCTGATTGGCCAGCTGTACTCACCTTTCTCCTGAGTCTGTGTTCTGTGACAGAAGACCAGACGTTAAAAGTGCACAACAACCATGAGCTCCATTACATTTGATCCTGCCACTCTCCTTCTCTCCATAACCAAGACGGCCACCCGATCGAGTTCTATGTTGATGAGTTCCTTCAGCTCGCCCACCAGGTACCTTGGAATGACGAAACAGTGAAAAGTCTTCTGGAGTGGTCTGGATGACCAGCTGTTTCTTCAAGTACCAGCATGTGCTACACTGGGTACTCTGGCACAATACATAGATCATGTGCTGTGGTTGAGGGGTTTGTCCTTCACTGTTGGCGAAGTTGATGAAGACGTCAGCACAACTCCGTTGCTGCCATCCGAATCCACTCCAGCCCTCCTGGTACCAGTGGTTTATTGCATCAAGCGCACTCCAGTCCCAAAGTCCAATCCAAACCATAAAATCTCCAAACCAAAGTCTCCAGTCTTCCCTAGAGCCCGTAAGATGGCCACCATGCCAGAGCCTCGTCCCAAGATGGCCACCATGCCAGAGCCTCGTCCCAAGATGGCCGCCATGCCAGAATCTCGTCCCAAGATGGCTGTCATGCCAGAGCCTCGTCACAAGATGGCCACCATCCCTGAATCTCGTCCTGTCATGGCAGCCATGCATGTGCCCTTAGGAGTTTTGGTGGAGAATGAGGGGATGTCTTGGGGCTCAGATATGGCTTCAGCCCCGGAGTCAGCTCCAGTGTCTGCTCCAGCCCCTGAGTCCACTCCAGAGTCTGCTCTAGCCCCTGAGTCCAGAATCAAGCCCGTTCAAACCCCTGATCCTGCTCTTACTCTTGCGTCTGCTCCAGAGGCCACACCCACCTGTGAGTCTGCTCCAAATTCCCCTTCAGACCTTGATTCGGTATGAGAATTTTTCCCAGACCAAGAGTCCATTCCAGAGTATGCTCTAACCCATGAGTCAGCTCAAGAGCCCACTCACACTCCAGAGTTCAACCATGAGTCTGCTCCAGAATCCACTCAGCTTCCTGAACTCTACAAGAAGCCCATTTTTTTACCCCACACTCAGTCAAGAGCCTGCATTAACCCATAAAGCAAGTCAAGAGACTGCAGGCATTTCTTTGCTGGCACTAGCTATTTGGATGTGTTTGGGCGACGCACACCTCTGGCTTTCTCCCCAAGGAAATTTGGGGGGGGACCATACCCACACAGCCGAGGTGGCAGTTCCTGTTTTAAGTTCCCTCGTCTCGGCCACAAAGGCTAGCCAGACGTCCTTTTGCTCCCTGCTCCTATTTTGCGGTCAGGATGACAGTTGCTAGCCTCCCTGCCATGGTCAGAGTGACCAATGGAATCTCCTGTTCTCCAGTCCCCTGCGTCCTGGCCACGGTGGCCGATGGAATCACCTGTTCTCCAGTCTCCTGCATCTCGGCCATGGCAGCCAATAGAATCCCGTTCTCCAGTCTCCTGCGTCTTGGCCACGGCGGCCGATGGAGTCCCCTGATCTCCAGTCTCCGGTGCTACTAAAACATGGATCTCTGAGCGGCCGGCGCAACCCTGGTTGCCGTGGAGGCTTCATACCTGCCTGCACCACCACTCACCCTCCTGTCAAGGCTCCAGGATGCCTGCACCACCTACCCTCCCTCCCCGGTTGTTCCATCTACAGTGCAAGGACGTGCCTACCGGGAGGGGGGGGAGTACTGTCAGGATTACCAGTCACCATGTCTGTTTCCTTTTGTGCACTACATTTCCCACAATCCTCCCTGATAATCACCTGCACACACTTCCCAATCACACCTGTCTGCCATCCTCATCAGCTCTCCATAAAAGCCAGCACCACACACACAGGCCTTGTCTGGTCTCGTTCTTACTAACTTGGACTATGTATTTTGTTACTCGCTACTCACTACTCACCTGGATCTACGTACCTGTATCATCTCCCTGTGCTCCATTCATCTGTTCCTGCTTCCCTGGATTCCCATCTCCTCCTTTATTGTCTGTTTAACTCCATCTTCAGCAATCGAGGTGTGTGTGGTGCACTTACTGTTTGGACTGTCTCTAATCTCATCCACTCTGGTTGTTGTGATTTGCTTCATTTGCCATATTATATCACCCTGTGGGATAATAAACTGTTTCATCATTGTACTCACCTTTCTCCTGAGTCTGTGTTCTGTGACACAGATAGACCAGAACCAATTTTGTAAGCAAGACTCGAGCAGAACGTTTCACAGTGTTAAGTTTTTATTTTGTAACTTTCTTACCTTTCAGATATGGTTATAATAATTTAATTGGTCTTCACTGTAACAAATTTATGTCCTGAAGTGACATAAAATACAGTTTAAAAAACATACTGAAGCTTATATTTCTAATTTATTTAGGTGTGTATAGCAGGAAATTACTCAAGTAAAGTGTGCTGTATACACAAGCTGACTTTTGGGTTGTACTGCTTAGGAACAGCGTTATAAATAAATCTTGACCACTGATTCCTTATTTCATCTGTTTTTTGGATGGCCAACTTTATAACTTTGCAGACTGTATACATGCACAAAAATATATTACACACTAAAAGAAAAGGAAAACATTAAAAAGCATCATATGACCCCTTTAAATTCAAACAGCTTTAAATAAAAATGGCTTCAAGAACTGCATTTTGTCAGGATCAAAATTTAATCCACAGCCATTTGGCAAATCAGAGGCACAAACACAAAAAAAGACACCAGTACCTGTGATAGTGATGACCAGCAGTTTAGAGGCAGATGAGCGGAAGGAGCGTGAGGACAAAATGACTTCATAAACACAGCTGTAGTTTCCCTCATGTGAAAAATCTGCCTCAGGAAAGGAGACAGAGGCAGAGAGATTGACAGCTGACTGATTCCTGGTGATATTTGCTTCTCTAAACAGGTAGAAGGAGCCTCCAGTATACTGAGATTCAGTGGAACAGATGATAGTGAAACTGTGGCCCCAGGGGATCACTGGCCTCTGAGGTCCAACGTCAAACCGTCCATCAGGATCAATGCGGAGAATGCTGGGCTGCTGCAAGTGCACTAGAAAACAAAAACACATTGATATAGTTACAGAATCTCAAGCATTAAATTCAAACAGCTTTAAATAAAAATGGCGTCAAGAACTGCATCTTGTCAGGAACAAAATTTAATCCACAGCCATTTTGCAAATCAGCAGCACAAACACAAAAAAGACATCAGTACCTGTGATAGTGATGACCAGAAGTTCAGAGGCAGATGAGCGGAAGGAGCGTGAGGACAAAATGACTTCATAAACACAGCTGTAGTTTCCCTCATTTGAATAATCTGCCTCAGGAAAGGAGAAGGAGGCAGAGAGATTGACAGCTGACTGATTCTTGGTGATATTTGCTTCTCTAAACAGGTAGAAGGAGCCTCCAGTATACTGAGATTCAGTGGAACAGATGATAGTGAAACTATCGCCCCACGGGATCATTGGCCCCTGAGGCCCAACATCAAACCGTCCATCAGGAGCAATGCGGGGAATGCTGGGCTGCTGCAAGTGCACTAGAAAACAAAAAGCATACATGAAAACTTTTATATGGTTACAGAGTTTGAGCATTAAAGAGGTCATATGATGCTATTTTAAAAGTTGATTATTTTGTTTATTGGGTGTAATAAAATAGGTCAACATGCTTTAATACTCAAAACACATTTTTCACATACTGTACATTATTGCAGTACCTCTATTCTGTCTGAAACACACTGATTTCTACAAAGCCTCACCTTCTGAAAAGCCCAGAGTGATCTGATTGGCCAGCTGACCCAGTGTGTTGTGATTGACTAAACACCTCAAGCATGTGTCAGAAATGTAATGCCCCTTGACATAATCGCAAGGCTTCTATACAATTGTAAACACACAGTTAATAATGTCGTCAGTATTAACGTATCAGTTTGAGCGCGAGTAAGATTCTGAAAATGTGGATGATCAAGCAGATAGACCAGAACCAACTTTGCAAGCACGACTCGTGCAGAACGTTTCGCACGTCCTGATTTTGCTGAGTTAGACGCGCTCCTAGATCAACATATTCTGTTGACCCTCGAACGTTTCTTAACGAACATTTAGTCCTAACCATATATCTACCCCTAAACCTAACCCTACCCATAAATTATCCCTAAAATCAGAGGGAAATGATAGATGAATAACACGGATGAACAAGCACCAATTTATGATTTTAAGCCTAAAATTGACATAATCTGTAAACTTGTCCCTCAAATCTGATTGGTTGATTTGAATGTTGTTCCAGGATCAACAAAGATGTTGATCAAGGAACATGTTGAACTTGGCAAAATCAGGTTCTGCGAACGTTTCACAGTGTTAAGTTTTTATTTTGTAACTTTCTTACTTTTCAGATACAGTTATAATAATTTAATTGGTCTTCTTCACTGTAACAACTTTATGTCCTGAAGTGGCATAAAATACAGTTTAAAAAACATACTGAAGCTTATATTTCTAATTTATTTAGGTGTGTAGCTGGCAATTACTCAAGTAAAGTGTGCTGTAAACACAAGCTAACTTTTGGGTTGTACTGCTTAGGAACAGCATTATAAATAAATCTTAACCACTGATTCTTTATTTCATCTGTTTTTTGGAAAAAGGGGTTTTGCTTTCTTATCCAAAAACAACATGACAACACTACAATTAACCGAAGCCTCGCCTTCTTTTTATTTATTTATTTTTTATGTATTTGGGCGCACATTATGCTATCATTTCACATTGTGACATAGACGTTTGCAGAAGTAATATCTGGACTTCGATCGAGTCGTTGTAGGCAGGTCTGGATCAGTGTTTTCTGTTAGATTTAATAAGTCCCTTTGTAGGAGACTATGAGCTTTATAACTTTGCAGATTGTATACATGCACAAACAGATCATTACACACTAAAAGAAAAGGAAAACATTAAAAAGCATCATATGACACCTTTAAATTCAAACAGCTTTAGATAAAAATGGCTTCAAGAACTACATCTTGTCGGGATCAAAATTTAATCCACAGCCTTTTTGCAAATCAGCAGCACAAACACAAAAAATACATCAGTACCTGTGATCGTGATGACCAGCAGTTCAGAGGCAGATGAGCGGAAGGAGCGTGAGGACAAAATGACTTCATAAACACAGCTGTAGTTTCCCTCGTGTGAAAAATCTGCCTTAGGAAAGGAGAAGGAGGCAGAGAGATTGACAGCTGACTGATTCCTGGTGATATTTGCTTCTCTAAACAGGTAGAAGGAGCCTCCAGTATACTGAGATTCAGTGGAACAGATGATAGTGAAACTGTCGCCCCACGGGATCATTGGTCTCTGAGTCCCCTCGTCAAACCGTCCATCAGGAGCAATGCGGGGAATGCTGGGCTGCTGCAAGTGCACTAGAAAACAAAAAGCATACATGAAAACTTTTATATGGTTACAGAGTTTGAGCAGTAAAGAGGTCATATGATGCTATTTTAAAAGTTGATTATTTTGTTTATTGGGTGTAATAAAATAGGTCAACATGCTTTAATACTCAAAACACATTTTTCACATACTGTACATTATTGCAGTACCTCTATTCTGTCTGAAACACACTGATTTCTACAAAGCCTCACCTTCTGAAAAGCCCAGAGTGATCTGATTGGCCAGCTGACCCAGTGTGTTGTGATTGACTAAACACCTCAAGCATGTGTCAGAAATGTAATGCCCCTTGACATAATCGCAAGGCTTCTATACAATTGTAAACACACAGTTAATAATGTCGTCAGTATTAACGTATCAGTTTGAGCGCGAGTAAGATTCTGAAAATGTGGATGATCAAGCAGATAGACCAGAACCAACTTTGCAAGCACGACTCGTGCAGAACGTTTCACAGTGTTGTTTTTATTTTGTAACTTTCTTACTGTTACAATACAGACGGGGCAGAGGCAGAGATAACAGAAAGCAGACTTTATTTTTCACACACAGCAGAGGTAATGGTGAAGCAGGTGAGTGCAGATGAGTGAAGTTGGATGTGACCGGTTAGTATGGAAGGTTTGAAGGAGGTTGGGATCCAAGATGTCGTCCCTGGGGACCCATGAGCGTTCTTCGGGGCCGTAGCCTTCCCAGTCAACCAGATATTCCAGAAGACCACCACGGCGTCGGGAGTCCAAGATTTCATGAACCTCATACGCGGCGCCGTCGTCCAGGATAAGTGGAAGGGGGGGTTCGGAGGCTGCCACGCCAGGTCCTGTGGAGAGAGGAACAGAAGGGTGGTGAGGCTTGAGTAGTGAAACATGGAATGTGGGGTGAATTCTATAATGTGGAGGAAGTTGAAGTTGATACGTGACTGGGTTGATCTGCTTGCTGATGGTGAATGGACCAATGAACCTGGGACTCAGCTTCCGGCAGGGCAGCCGCAGGCGGATGTCCCTGGTTGACAGCCAGACCTTCTGACCGGGCTGGTAGGAGGGAGCTTCGGACCGGCGAAGGTCTGCTGTCATCCTGCGTCTGCGCAGGGCTCGCTGCAGTTGGTGATGTGCTGAGTCCCAGACCCTCTCGCCCTCTCGGAACCAGTAATCCACGGATGGTACGTCAGAGGGTTCCCCAGACCAGGGGAACAGTGGGGGTTGGTAGCCGAGTACGCATTGAAATGGTGTGAGGCCGGTGGAAGGCTGACGGAGAGAGTTCTGGGCGTACTCGGCCCAACCCAGGTACTGGTCCCAAGAGTCCTGGTGGTCATGACAGAAGGTACGGAGGAAGCGACCGATCTCCTGGATCTTCCGTTCCGTCTGCCCGTTCGACTGTGGATGGTAACCAGATGTTAGGCTGACGGTCACACCTAGGAGCGAGAAGAAGGCCCTCCATACCTTGGAGATGAATTGCGGACCCCTGTCGGAGATGATATCTTCTGGGATACCAAAGTATCGGAAAACATGGTTGAATAATACCTCCGCCGTCTCCATAGCAGTGGGCAGGCCTCTCAGGGGTATTAGGCGGCAGGACTTCGAGAACCGGTCCACTACCACAAGGACACAGGTGTTGTTGTTGGAGGCTGGGAGGTCGGTGATAAAGTCGACTCCTAGGTGTGACCAGGGTCGGTTGGGAACGGGCAGAGGTAAGAGCTTGCCGGATGGTAAATGGCGTGGGCTCTTCGAGATGGCGCATTCCTTACAGCCCTGCACGTACCTTCTGACATCAGCTGCCATGTTGGGCCACCAGAAGCGTTCCCTCAGCAGCGAGAGGGTTTCATTGAAGGGCAGCTCTGGGTTGGGGTGGATGAGGAGAGGAGCGGTGGTGAAGGCCTCCTTAAGGTGGTTGAAAGCCTTCGTGGCCTCAGGGGTCCAGGACAGAGACTTGGGCTTGTGTCTGAGCAGGTTGGTAAGTGGACTGGCAAGGGAGCTGTAATTGTGGATGAAACGGCGGTAGAAGTTAGAGAATCCGAGAAATCTTTGCAGTTCTTTGATGGATGAGGGAGTTGGCCAGTTTTTGATGGCTTCCACCTTCCCCTCGTCCATCCGGATGCCACTGCTGTCAATGATGTATCCGAGGAAATGTACTGAAGACTGATGGAAAGAAAATTTTTCTGCCTTGAGGAATAGATGGAACTTGCGGAGTTGTTGGAGAACCTCCGCAACGTGGTGGCGATGTTCAGCCAGGCTCCGGGAGTAGATTAAGATGTCATCTATGTAGACCAGGACGAACCGATGGAGATACTCCCGGAGCACCTCATGAATGAAATCCTGGAATACGGAGGGGGCGTTGACCAGGCCATACGGCATAACAAGGTACTCATAGTGGCCGGTAGGTGTCACAAAGGCGGTCTTCCACTCGTCCCCCTCGCGTATCCGGATGAGGTTGTACGCGCTGCGGAGGTCCAGTTTAGTGAAGACAGTGGCACCACGGAGATGTTCTAGGGCTGAAGGGACGAGAGGAAGGGGATAACGGAACTTGATGGTGATATTATTTAAGGCACGGTAGTCTATGCAGGGCCTCAAGCCTCCGTCCTTCTTGGCCACGAAGAAGAAGCATGAAGCAGCAGGGGAAGTGGATGGTCGGATATATCCTTGTGCGAGAGCTTCCTTTATATACTCCTCCATGGCCTTCTCCTCCGGGATGGATAGAGGGTATATCCTTCCCCTAGGCCCTGGTTCACCCGGAAGCAGATCGGTGGCACAGTCCCATGGCCGGTGTGGAGGCAGCTTGGAAGCTCGTTGAGGGCAGAATACGTCGCTGAAGGGGGCGTAACAGTCAGGGATGTCGACAGAGCGTTGGTCCACTGGGCTCTCGATGGTCGTGGCACAGACAGGAAGAGCTTCGGAGCGTGGAGAACGTGGAATAGGAAGCCCAGGGAAACAGTCATGGAAACAATTTTCGCCCCACTTCAGGACCTCGCCAGTTTTCCAGGAGAGTGTAGGGTTGTGCTGCTCCAACCAGGGGCGCCCTAGGATCACGTCAGCGGTGGATCCCTCCAGAACCAGCAGATGGAGGTGTTCAACGTGAAGAAGGCCGACTTGGATCTGGATGGCTTCGGTGCAATGACGGATGTGTTTACGGCTTAAGGCTTCTCCTGTTACTGATCGTATCTGGTAGGTGGTCGGCGTGGCCGTGGTTTTGATGTGGAGCTGGCGACAGAGGGTGCCGGAGATGAAGTTGCCGGCTGACCCAGAATCGAGGAGGGCGACAACTGGAAGGGAAATGTCAGAAGCAGTAAGTGTTACAGTAGTGGTGAGGGGCTTCATATTTTTAATTGATGGAATGATGGCACTCACCATGGGTCGTGGAGGACGAATTGGGCATGTGGAGAGAATATGCCCAGGAGAACCGCAGTATAAACAGAGATTCTGGGTCAGCCGTCTCTGTCGCTCAGCAGGGGAGAGCCGTGTGCCTTCCAGAGACATGGGTTCGTTGGCTGGTTCTGGGGAGCTGATGGATTCTGGTCGGCGGGCTGAGATGGAGAACAGCGGCTGGCCCTGGTGTTCTTCAAGACACGACTGCATACGAGTGGCGAAACGAATGGAGAGTTGAATGAATCGTTCCAGGCCGATGGAATCCTCGTATGCAGCGAGATGCAACCGTACGCGAGGATCCAGTCCTTGACGATATGTTGTTATCAAAGCTTGCTCATTCCAGCCGCTGGATGCTGCGAGAGTCCGAAACTGCAAGGCATATTCATTAACAGAGAGCGATCCTTGTTTCAAATTATAAAGTTTCTCACCAACAGAAGAATCAGAGATGGGCTTCCCGAACACTTCGCGGAAGTGAGCCACAAAACTGGAGTATGATTGAGTGATAGGATGATTTTGGGACCAGATAGAGTCAGCCCATTGGAGCGCCTTGCCTTGCAGTTGGGAGATGATAAACGCCACTTTTGAAGTTTCGGTGGGGAAATTGTGCAGTTGCATCTCCAGGACCAGCGAGCACTGCAGAAGGAATCCGCTGCAGTCCTCCGCCGAACCAGAGTAGGGCGCCAGTTTAGCCATGACTGGCGTGCACAGGTGGTGAAGGAGAGGTAGCGGTGTTTGCGGAAGTGATCGTTGGAATGGGTGATGCTGGAGTGGTGGAAAGAGCTCGCCGAAGAACATCGACGAGCTCTTGAATGGGATCCGGTTGGCTCATGCTGTGCGTGACGACGATGTTTTCTGGTCCGGTCTTCTGTTACAATACAGACTGGGCAGAGGCAGAGGTAACGGTTAACAAGACTTTATTATCACACACAGCAGAGATAACGGAGGTGCAGGTGAGTGAGGATGAATTAAGTAAGTTGTAGAGGTGATGATGAATAGTGATACTGTCCTTTTGTTGGGTTGCAGGAGTGATGATCGATGATGAGGTGAAGAGATGGTTGACGAGGAGGACTGGAGACACTCACACACAAACTGGAACAACACGAGGAGACTTGGAGACGAAGGAGACAGGTAGGTAGCTTCAATGGAGTCCAAGAGGTAAGCATATAGCGATCTATGTGCGTACAAGACCGGACAGTGACTGAATGTGTGTGAGTGAGTTATATGCTGGTGGTGATGAGTGAGTAGATGAGGTGCAGGTGCAGATGATTAGTACTCCGGGGATTGAGTGCGCTGTGATTGGGTGATGTAGGAACCTGGCGTGTCTGTGACAGTCTTACAGTCTTACAGGTTACTTACCAGCTGCAGAAGTCAGAGCACTGGCTGTTGAGATGAAAAACAGAGACATTTAAAAACATTATACAACAAGATATTAAGATTTACTTTAACATCACCATCATTAAGCTTCTGACAGTTCTTTCAGTCTTTAAGTAAAAAACATTTTCCCTGAAATTTTGTGTTAATAGTTTGCAGGAGTGTGATTATAAATACAATGATGCTGTCAAAATGAACTAGTGACATGAGTTTCTATTCGGCTGATGAAGCTAATGTCCCAAACAACCTCTGCAGTCCTGTTTAGCCACTTGTTAGGCCACTGCATGTTCAACGTTTCATTTCAGATGCTGTCGTCACTCACAGTAAAAATCAACAAGTTATCTTCAAGAATTGCACAGCCTCTGGTAAAACCACCGAAATTTAAATTCACACTGATTTCTACAAAGCCTCACCTTCTGAAAAGCCCAGAGTGATCTGATTGGCCAGCTGACCCAGTGTGTTGTGATTGACTAAACACCTCAAGCATGTGTCGGAAATGTAATGCCCCTTGACATAATCGCAAGAATTCTATACAATTGTAAACACACAGTTAATAATGTCGTCAGTATTAACGTATCAGTTTGAGCGCGAGTAAGATTCTGAAAATGTGGATGATCAAGCAGATAGACCAAAACCAACTTTTGCAAGCACGACTCGTGCAGAACGTTTCGCACGTCCTGATTTTGCTGAGTTAGACGCGCTCCTGGATCAACATATTTTGTTGACCCTGGAACAACGTTCCTTAACGAACATTTAGTCCTAACCATATATCTACCCCTAAACCTAACCCTACCCATAAATTATCCCTAAAATCAGAGGGAAATGATAGATGAATAAGGCCCAATCCCAATTCTATTTTATACCCCTTCGCCCTTGCCCCTTGAAACAGAGTGGCAAGGTGTAGGGGTGAAAATATTCCCCTAAGAAATGGGACACCACTACTACACCATTACACACGTCATCATACCTAGTTTCTTTTATTAGTGTCCTGTAACATTTAACCAGTATGAACAGCAATGAAGTGCGCATATCAACAGAAATCAGGCGTGAGCACGTTTAACAGATTACTCACTCCCAACGTTGTTTTGCGCTGTATTTTGGACGGTGCTCGGTTTCAGATCGAAAACGTATGAGCCTTCGAGTTTCCCGAGACTGGTGAAGCCGCTTTTCCATCGGGCCAAGCTGTTTGTTTAACCGTTCCATTCCGTGCCGAGCCGACCGGTACGAATATGGTTTCGTTTTCTACTGTGGTGCTGAGAAAACGGACCTCTTTGCAAAGCAATACAAACGAATCAGCTGTTGCCTTGGTAACGCAAGAGTTTACATACGATACGAGATGTAAATAGCTATGAAGGATGACCAGATATTTCTTTTAACTGTATTACTCATTTGTGTTCACATCATTCAAATAGCGCGTTTAGCAAGCTACGGATAAACTGGCAGCCAGGTAACACATACATGATCGATCCTGAGTGGAAATATCACTACCATGATCACTACACGCATTCTAGCAGCACGGTCGTCGGTGTATGCAGGGAAATTTCTCATACCCCTTCGTTCGAAGTGTGGTCCTGAAAAATCTTCGTTTGAAGGGCTATCTGGCCCTTCCCCTTACCCCTACCACTCCAGCCAAAAGAGAATCGAGACACCCCTACCCCTTTACGTGAACGTGCAAAACGAAGGGGTAGGGGAAAGGGGAAGGGGTAAGGGATAGAATTGGGATTGGGCCTAACACTGATGAACAAGCACCAATTCATGATTTTAAGCCTAAAATTGACATAATCTGTAAACTTGTCCCTCAAATCTGATTGGTTGATTTGAATGTTGTTGCAGGATCAACAAAGATGTTGATCACTTGGCACAATCAGGTTCTGCGAACGTTCTGCGAACGAAGTTTTTATTTTGTAACTTTCTTACCTTTCAGATCCAGTTATAATAATTTAATTGGTCTTCTTCACTGTAACAACTTTATGTCCTGAAGTGACATAAAATACAGTTTAAAAAACATACTGAAGCTTATATTTCTAATTTATTTATTTAGGTGTGTAGCTGGCAATTACTCAAGTAAAGTGTGCTGTAAACACAAGCTAACTTTTGGGTTGTACTGCTTAGGAACAGCGTTATAAATAAATCTTAACCACTGATTCCTTATTTCATCTGTTTTTTGGAAAAAGGGGTTTTGCTTTCCTATCCAAAAACAACATGACAACACTACAATTAACCAAAGCCTTGCCTTCTTCTTTTTATTTATTTATTTATTTTTTATGTATTTGGGCGCACATTATGCTATCATTTCACATTGTGACATAGACGTTTGAGGAAGTAATATCTGGACTTCGATCGAGTCGTTGTAGGCAGGTCTGGATCAGTGTTTTCTGTTAGATATAATAAATCCCTTTGTGGGAGACTATGAGCTTTATAACTTTGCAGATTGTATACATGCACAAACAGATCATTACACACTAAAAGAAAAGGAAAACATTAAAAAGCATCATATGACCCCTTTAAATTCAAACAGCTTTATATAAAAATGGCTTCAAGAACTACATCTTGTCGGGATCAAAATTTAATCCACAGCCATTTTGCAAATCAGCAGCACAAACACAAAAAAGACATCGGTACCTGTGATAGTGATGACCAGAAGTTTAGAGGCAGATGAACGGAAGGAGCGTGAGGACAAAATGACTTCATAAACACAGCTGTAGTTTCCCTCGTGTGAAAAATTTGCCTCAGGAAAGGAGAAGGAGGCAGAGAGACTGACAGCTGACTGACTCTTGGCGATATTTGCTTCTCTAAACAGGTAGAAGGAGCCTCCAGTATACTGAGATTCAGTGGAACAGATGATAGTGAAACTGTCGCCCCAGGTGATCATTGGCCCCTGAGGCCCAACATCAAACTGTCCATCAGGAGCAATGCGGGGAATGCTGGGCTGCTGCAAGTGCACTAGAAAACAATAATACATTTATTTTACAGAGCCTCAAGCATTAAATTCAAACAGCTTTAAACAAATAAAAATGTCTTCAAGACCTGCATCTTCTTGGGATCAAAATTTAATTCAGCCATTTTACACATCAGCAGCACAAACACAAACATAAGACATCAATACAGAATGAATTCATTTTCATTCAACTAATGCATTGATATGATGTAGACAATGAGACGAGATTAAACACTCACCCACAGTGATTTTAACAGTGTCACTCCAAGGCGACTTTATAATGCCGTTTCTGTAGGAGTATTTACAGCTGTAGCTGCCCTGATGTGAGACGCCTACATTAACAAGGTTGAAAGTCACACCAGATACATGTTTCTGAGAGGATAATATAGATGATCCATTTATGAAGAGGCTGAATTCAGCATCAGCATTGCATCTTGATTTAGGTGTTGTGCATCTGAACTGAATGTTTTCTCCAGGAGAAACAGCTGCATGTGTGGAGATCAGGGAAAGAGAGGGCTTCTGCAGGTCACCTGCTAAAGAAATATGCATCTATTTAAAATTACTTGTTAAGACGTGATGAAATACATGAAGCTTAATGTAATTTCTATTGCTCATTTATCCAAAAATAACGTCAAGATGCAAAAGATTTGACTTACCTGAACAAACAACACCAGCATCTTCACCATGATTACAGTCATGTCTTCCTAGTCCTCTATGTGAACATTGTGTGAGTTTTCCTTCACCTCCCAAACATCCAACATCATCCAGCCAGATCAATCCACTGCCTTGACCAAAGGCGGCACTTTGAGGTGCACTGATGGCTGATCCACACTGTAACTGTCTGCACACCACAGCAGCATCATTCATGTCCCAGCTATCATCACACACGGTTCCCCACTGACCATTATGATGGATCTCCACTCTTCCACTGCAGCATGAATCAGACCCATTGACCAATCGTATGTCTGGTAAGATACAAAAATGTAAGAAACTATGTTGTAAGTATTTGTATTTTATGTGTTTGACATATAGCCAAGCATCAAATGTGCAGAGCTCCTTTGCTTTCTCTTGTTCTGGGGAAACATATATATTTTACCCTGTGAGCAGACGACACCTGCATCTTCACTGTGACCACAGTTATGTGTTCCAATAGGATTGTGTGAGCACTGAGTGAGGGATAATTCACTTCCTGAACATCCTACATCATCCAACCAGATCGGATCACTTCCCTGTCCAAAACTGGCACTGGAGGTTGCACTAACAGCTCCTCCACATCCCAACTGTCTGCACACCACAGCTGCATCTTTAATGTCCCAGTCATCATCACACACGGTTCCCCACCGGCCATTATGAAGGACCTCAACTCTCCCAGAGCAGTCATTATTACCATTCACCAGCCTGATACTATATCCACCTAAAAAAATAAAATATCTATATTATGAATCAACTCACATCTCACAATGTTAAACTTGCAAACTAACAAAAACTGTAAGTCAATTCATGTAACTAGAATAAGATCTGACTGAGTTTTAAAAGAATGACTAACAGTCTGTTACTTACCAGCTGCAGAAGTCAGAGCACTGACTGTTGAGATGAAAAACAGAGACATTTAAAAACATTATAGACTTACAACAAGATATTAAGATTTACTTTAACATCACCATCATTAAGCTTCTGACAATTCTTTCAGTCTTTAAGTAAAAAACATTTTCCCTGAAATTTTGTGTTAATAGTTTGCAGGAGTGTGATTATAAATACAATGATGCTGTCAAAATGAACTAGTGACATGAGTTTCTATTCAGCTGATGAAGCTAATGTCCCAAACAACCTCTGCAGTCCTATTTAGCCACTTGTTAGGCCACTGCATGTTCAACGTTTCATTTACAGGTTTTTAAAATATGGTCACTTTTTAATGTCATGTTAGCTAAGAACTTTATCTTATCTAACATTAATGATAAACTAAATGAAACTAAATAAAAACCTATGAAAATCATCTGCTGAAGTCTATTTCAGACAGATATACATGTGTATAACTACGGTTGCAGATACATAATCAACCTTCTCTCGGCTTTGACCGTTTCAATATGGCAGACGGCTTATGTATAATGAGGCATCTATGAATATGTTCTATGATCCCTGCAGCACTCTAAATGTTGCAACTCCAGAAAAGGTGATGTGTGATGTCAGACTTAACAAGCGGATTGGTTTGAGCTGTTCGGACCTTTTCCACATTTCCGGGGTTCTCAGAAGTGGAAGTCGTCATAGTTGGGTCAACTTCTATAGCGGTTAATGGGAGATGACAGCAAAAATAATTTCTGTATTTGCATAATTTTTGTGTTTGCAGTTGCTCTAAAAGCAAAAGAAAAAATCTTAGATAACATTTCCACGACTCTCCAAAAGAGGGAAAAATATAGAGAGTTGGACTGCAGCAGTCAGAAGAGAGAAGATGTCAAATTTGCCTTTACTCCCTCAACCGTTGTATTAGAAACATACTGACTACAACAATGTCAAAATGATCCACAGATCTGGTAAAACGACACAAAAAAGCGCTGTATTATGTATGCCAGGCCAGTAGTTGGTGAGGTCAGAATTAGAATTAGTTGGCAATGTTAAAATGTGCCATATGTAAATTAAATGTCTCCGCTGATCTTAGTAGTGGTGCAGTGAATCGATACTTTTCTGGAAAATAATAAACTCATTAATAAACTCAGTATCTTAAGCAGCACAAACAATGTAGTCTATTGAGCGCATGGCTTTAGACTGAACACATAATACGCAATGACACTCATGACGTCATCACCGTTTTCACAAATTCGCGTTTTTGTAGTTTACACAGAGACAATAACAGTATTGTTTTCAAAAACTTGCACTTTGAAAGACGTTTTCAAATGTTTGCAGTTTTAGAGCCCCAAAAACACAGTTGTTGTGTAAATGAACAGCCATTTTTTGTTGAAAACTGTGTTATGTAAACTGCCCCTATACTGCCAAGGTAATATAACACACTCCCCTGGTTTCACAGACAAGGCTTAAGCTATTCCCAGACTAAAATGCATGTTTGAGCTTAAAATATTGTTAAAATATGTCAGTGCCAATTGTTTTGTCTCAAGATGCACGTCAGTAATGTTTTTTTCTAGGGCACGTTTATAAAAGCCACTTAATTGCCCTAAACTAAGCCACTTGAACTAAGGCCTAATCCTGGCATGAGCCCTGTTACTGGGCCAAAGTGTTATAAATGTGTATTAATTAAAAAAAAAAAAAGAAAAGAAAAGAAAAAAAAAAACTTTTTGCAAAAAAGATGTCTTTTTGCAATGTTGATATCGGTGGAAACGTGTCATCACAGTCCATGAAAAGGGTCCAAAAAGTGAAAAACATTTTTAATACCGATATATCCACAACATATGAAACGTTGCTTTTATAACCACAAAATTAGGTTTTAGTCAATTAATAGACATTCTAAAAAAAAAAAAAAAAAAAGGAAGTAGCCTTAACAACAGTTTGGCGCTCAAGTGCTTTCCGTTTATTAACGTATGGTAAAATGACAAAACTGACTAAGATCAGTTAAAGGGTGCATTTCAATCAGCTCCCCAGTTCAGTAGTCAGGACACTGATCAGAGGTCGGCCATTTTAACTGTCTCAGTTGAAAAATCCTACTAGTGCACTGAAATACTCCCTAAAAAGTCTCACAATGCACCATGAAAACCAGGGAGCATCGATGCTCACTGTGTTCCCTTAACGAAAGTTCTGAAGCGTGAAACAAATCACGTGAGAAACTCACACGAGATAGATGTTTTTTTGTTTGTTTGTTTGTTTTTTAATACAAGCCATTATTTAATAAAGAAAGATATCAGTTCTGTTGTTGTTCATAAATACCAGTAGTGTTGATGTTGTACAATGAGGATGTTGTCATGTCACCAAAAATCGAGTCATCAGTGTCCCACTGCACATGTGTAGAGAGCCAGAGGTTTTTACTGTCCTTAGTGCCCGAGTTCATGTACAGTGGTTGGGTTAAATGTTTGCCCAATGTGCTGGGCAGTTTTATTTAACTCAACTATTGTTTAAAAATTATTTTATGGCTGGCTTAAAATGAACCCAAAATAGGTTGGAAATTAAAATCAGAGACATAATTACTAAAGGCAACAATAATAATCAAAAGGTGAACATTTATTTATAAGCAATTTAATAAATGTTTGTTTAATTATTATTAATAAAACTTTTAACCATATAAATAAATGTTAATTCCCAACATATGGGTTCGAAATGGGTTCATTTTAAGCAAGCAATACAGTAATTTTTAAACAATAGTTGAGTTAAATAAAACTACCCAGCAGGTTGGGGCAAACATTTAACCCAATCACTGGGTTTGTCCATTTTCAACCCAACTTGGGTTGTTTTTAACCCAGCATTTTTTAGAGTGTAAAAACTAATAAGCTTACAATGCTTCTGGGAAACGCAGCCCTGGGCGGAAATGGTGTGAAAGGCCAACGCTGCCTGTTACTGTGGCAGGAATGAGCAGTGGGTCTGCGTCATAGTTTCGATCCCTTTTAGTGTAAATCCTGGTGTCTACATGAGTATGTACTGTAGCTACAGGTAGCCTACTGAGCCGTGTGTAAACATAGGCCACGTTCACACAGCAGCAGAATACGGTTGTCAGTCCTGTATTTGAGTACGGTTATTTACGGGTGTGACAACCGCATTTTATAACCTAACTCACACCTGTAAATTTTCAGGACTCACAACCGCATTCTCGGAATTTTCGCGCTGTGTGAACGGAACCGTACCGGACAACTAGTAGTTATCTAATGTCATACAGTAAAAGAGAGCCGGTGTTTTGTGTGTGGTTTCGCTTTCGGTAACTTACAGCGACAAAGATATGAGCTGTGCATCATCTTAAGGTGTTAGATCCAGTCACTGTTCTCCACCGGAGCGGCTCCCGTCAGTTTTGTGTTTCTTTTCCAAATTCAAATGCCATGTCATGCGCGAGACGTCTCAAAGGATGTGACACGCGAGTGCAACGGTTAAAGACTCCGGCTATCGCGTGTTTACATGCTGCTGTTGGTTAATGAAGTTTGAATGGATACACTCGAATGGATGCAGAAATAAGAAATGACTGCCTAGGGATATAGTCTTGTGTCAGAAGACCAATACACTGCTATAGTACTCTATACTGTAATGAAATTTGTCCAAATGTGCAGAGGATGCTGTATTTACTTTTTTTTTTTTTTTTTTTTTACTGTACTGTAATTGACAGTAAAGACTACTGTGTTGTGGTGCATTTGATTTTGTCAGAAGAGAATATGTTGACTAGAACATTTTATTTTGACCTGGAAGTTTGAGGTTTGTGCAAGTTGATGTATAGTTTTGAGATTGTGTTTATAGTTGAGAGAAAATGTTGAATGGTGTTAGGAATTCTGTGTTAGCAATCAAGAAAAACAGGTAACACTTTATTTTAGGGTTTTTTAACTAGTTGCTTATTAGCATCCATATTACTAGAATATTGGCTGTTTATTAGTAATTATTAAGCACATATTAATGCCTTATTCTGCATGACCTTATTCTACATTCCTAATCCTACCCAATACCTAAACTTAACAACTAACTTACTAACTTTTAACAAGCAGTAAATTAGGCGTTTATTGAGGGAAAAGTCTTAATAGTGAATACATGTTCCCTATACTAAAGTGTTACCGAAAAACAATAACTAGATTGAAAAGTTTAAAAGACAAATTTATGCTGGCTTGTCATAAAGCCAATTTAAAGTCTTGTTTTAAATAGTTTGGGCAGTTAGGCCAGAATAGATAGATGTTCTGGGTGTTTGCTAAAGTGTTGTTTGGAGATTCTGGATGGTTACTTGGTATGGAGTTGATAGGGTGTTGCTAGAGCATGTGGTTGATAGGGTGTGTGTGTGAGTATGTGGTTGATAGGGTGTTCTGGGTGAACACACACAGACATTCCCATCACTGTTAAAGGATTAGTTCACTTTCAAATGAAAATTATCCCAAGCTTTACTCACCCTCAAGCCATCCTAGGTTTTTCTTCTTTCTGATGAACACAATCGGAGAAATATTAATAAATATCCTGACGCACCTAAGCTTTATAATGGCAAGGATCAACGAGTATGAGCTGAAGAAAGTGTCTCCATCCACATCCATCCATCATAAACGTACTCCACATGGCTCAGGGGGTTAATAAAGGCTTTCTGAAGCGAAGCGATGTGTTTGTGTAAAAAAAAAAAAAAAAAATCCATATTTTAACAAGTTATGAAGTAAAATATCTAGCTTCCACCAGACCACGTTCCGTATTCAAGTTTCTGTAAGTTGATTAGGGAAGGTGTAGCGTAAGCTTTTGAACTGCAAGTGTTTTACACTTTCTTCGTACGTTGAATATGGAAGGCGGTATATGAATATGGAAGCACTTTCTTCAGCTCATACTCGTGAACTCTGTTCACTGCCATTATAAAGCTTGAATGCATCAGGATATTTATTAAAATATCTCAGATTGTGTTCATCAGAAGGAAGAAAGTCATATACACCTGATGGCTTGAGAGTGAGTAAAGCATGGGCTAATTTTCATTTGAACATGAACTAATCCTTTAATAACAGAAACTCAAAAATTGTTTGCAAAACTGTGGAAATTCAAAAGTTTTTGTTGCTCTTTAACTTGCACTAAAACGTGATTTATACCATCGAAGTAGCCTATGTAATATTAATAAAACTGCTCATCTCCTTTAGTGATACAAGCTCAAAATAATAATCTGTTGATGTTTTTCATATAGTGTCTTGACTTGGAGCCATGATGGATATTGAAATCTTGTCATTTATTTTTACTTTTAAACTGTATAGATGATTATTTTGTGGTAATGCAAAATTTGTGAACACAATTGTGTGTCAGGCCATAAATCTCCAAAATCTATGCATGGGCGCTTGCTTTGGTGTTGCCACCCCTCATAGACCTCATGCCACCCTTTGCCACCCTATAAATAATTTTCTAGATCCGCTCCTGCAATCATGTCAAATCAAACATAATGATAATCAATGTTTATCAGTTTAAAGTTTCTTTCTGGTATTAGCCACGAGTTTCAGTTCAGTTAAAAAAACAAGCTCAGCTCAGTAAAAATCTGAGAGCTGATGGAACAACCATAAAAAGATGCACTATTGCAAGACTTATCCAGTTCATAATCTTTAAGTAGATTTATGTTTAATAACGTTTTATAAAGAAAGAAATATTACATTTTGACATGCAGTACTACAAGAAGAAGAGGTAGCACTTTATTTTAGTCCTGTTCTGCTTCTACATACTATGTACTTATTATAGCAATTACAAAAACTGGGTTATAACTAGGTATTAACCCTAAACTTTAACCCATGAAGTTACCTTATATTACCAGTACTTCCTTGGGTAAATACACTGTAAGTACACATACTGTAAAATAAAGTGTAATATCAATATGATATTTTAATCTGTAATAAAAAAAGTGCAAGAGTTAAAAATTTAATTTACCCAATATAAAAATGTGAAGATAAGGTCTTGGCATTGCAGTCCTTGCGTTGTTTCAAAGTGCCTATGAATTGAAGATGTTACATCCTGTCTGACGAGAAGAGCTGATGGTGCTTTAATAATAACTGAACTAACACTTTGTGTATGTTAAGAATGATCTGCCCATAAACAAGACCACATACTGTAGTTTTTTGAGTGTATGGATAAAACAAATTATGGTTTTATTTATTTATTTATTTTTATTGATAATATTGGTGAGACCTTCAGTTTTTATCTGGGGGTCAGGAATTGTTTGTTTCAGGTGTAGCCAACCCTGCTAATCATGGCATTCAGGATTATGTGAAAATAACAGGCAGGTGTGTTGGAGCAGGGCTGGAAGTGACATCTGCAGGACGGTATCTCTTTGGGAGCGGGTTGGGCACCCCTGGTCTGGTTTGCTAGATGCTGTAACTACACCATTATGGTGGTAAAATACATGTTTCTTCAATAAGGATAAGCAATAAAGCTAATGCCCACACAATGTGTTGCTGTGTACGTTTCTTTAAATTCTGTAACATAAAGGGAAATGACACTACTGCACACATTGGTGCATCCCTAATTACAAGTTATGCATGTCACTATCCCTCTCTGTCTCAACAAATGATTGTTCTTTATGAAGTAAACACAGCTTGTTTCTTCAAATGAGAGTGCTTGAAATCTCCTCAAAGGCTTGTGCTCTAAATATGTTGCTGCATATTTTTGTTCATCTGATTTCAATTTGCAGTTTAATTTTCTCAAATTCAAATTCATGGAGGCACATGCTTCCAGACACGTGCTGTAGTCACATTTACCAATGAAGCGGTGGTCTACCAATGACATCAGTGCTGAACAACACTGCAGTAAGGGACGATAGCGACCTTGGGTGTCAGAAAAAGGAGGGGCTGTTGAACAGGATGATGCTATTTTTTGGTGTGCCAAGACACGTGTAACAAATGGTTAGTTTTCATACATGGCAGAAAGTCACAGGTATGTTTCCCCTTATGTTATGGCTTTTTTAGCCTGAAAAGCCATCTGAACATTTATCTCCTACTTTGTATTACGTTGTCTGTAACAATCATACCACAAATTTGTTTGTAGCAGACCATGATCACACACAAATTAGGGTACTTGACATGCATATTATTAATCAGTGCTTAATAACTTATTCATTTATCTGTGTAAGCATGAATTTAAAATTGAAATCACTACTTGTTGAAATAAAAGTAAATTGAAAAGTGTAAAAATTAAAGTGAATATTAGTTTGTGTATCAATATTACAGTCATAAATGTAGCAAGTTTAGCTGTAATTTTGCAGGAAGACGCAGCTCAATATACTCTTAAAAATAAAGGTTCCAAAAGAGGGTTTTCGCAGTTGTCATAGAACCATCTTTTTTCCTCTTAGAGTGAAGAACATTTTACCACTATAAAGAACCTGTTGTGCACTGAAAAGTTTTCAGAGATGTTAAAGATTCTTTTTGGAACCATTAATGCCAATAAAATTGGCTAGCAAACTTGCCTGACCTTAACCCCATAGAAAATCTATGGGGTTAAGGTTAGGCGAGTTTGCTGGCCAATTAAGAACAGGGATACCATGGTCCTTAAACCAGTCACTGGTAGCTTTGGCACTGTGTGCAGGTGCCAAGTCCTGTTGGAAAATGAAATCTGCATCTCCATAAAGTTGGTCAGCAGCAGGAAGCATGAAGTGCTCTAAAACTTCCTGGTATACGGCTGCGTTGACCTTGGACCTCAGAAAACACAGTGGACTAACACCAGCAGATGATATGACACCCCAAACCATCACTGACTGTGGAAACTTTACACTGGACCTCAAGCAACGCGGATTGTGTGCCTCTCCTCTCTTCCTCCAGACTCTGGGACCCTGATTTCCAAAGGAAATGCAAAATTTACTTTCATCAGAGAACATAACTTTGGACCACTCAGCAGCAGTCCAGTCCTTTTTGTCTTTATCCCAGGCGAGACGCTTCTGACACTGTCTGTTGTTCAAGA
Organism: Hypophthalmichthys molitrix; assembly: GCA_037950675.1. Taxonomy (NCBI): domain Eukaryota; kingdom Metazoa; phylum Chordata; class Actinopteri; order Cypriniformes; family Xenocyprididae; genus Hypophthalmichthys; species Hypophthalmichthys molitrix. The sequence continues at coordinate 27,369,480 of CM075494.1, forward strand.
GTGGATGTCTTGCATACGTCTGTGCGTAGTGGTTCTTGAAGCACTGACTCCAACTGCAGTCCACTCTTTGTGAATCTCCCCCACATTTTTGAATGGGTTTTGTTTCACAATCCTCTCCAGGGTGCGGTTATCCCTATTGCTTGTACACTTTTTTCAACCACATCTTTTCCTTCCCTTCGCCTCTCTATTAATGTGCTTGGACACAGAGCTCTGTGAACAGCCAGCCTCTTTTGCAATGACCTTTTGTGTCTTGCCCTCCTTGTGCAAGGTGTCAATGGTCGTCTTTTGGACAACTGTCAAGTCAGCAGTCTTCCCCATGATTGTGTAGCCTACAGAACTGGACTGAGAGACCATTTAAAGGCCTTTGCAGGTGTTTTGAGTTAATTAGCTGATTAGAGTTTGGCACCAGGTGTCTTCAATATTGAACCTTTTCACAATATTCTAATTTTCTGAGATACTGAATTTGGGATTTTCCATAGTTGCCAGTTATAATCATCAAAATTAAAAGAAATAAACATTTGAAATATATCAGTCTGTGTGTAATGAATGAATATAATATACAAGTTTCACTTTTTGAATGGAATTAGTGAAATAAATCAACTTTTTGATGATATTCTAATTATATGACCAGCACCTGTAATATGAAAAAATCTTCCATTTTAGAGTGTGACATCTGAACACACAATGTTGATGTGACATCCTGAGAATGTTATTAAAATTTCAAGTAAAAAGGAAATGGCAGTTTTGTAATTCACAACAACAAAAGAAGCACACATAAAAACCCACCATGGTCAGAAACACACACAAAACAGAAGTCTTTATTAAACATTACTCTTATCATCCAGGGACCTGACACAACAGAAACATTTTTGTGCGTTTGACTGTATAACAACTGTTAAAGCAGTACAGGGTTTGTGCTGTACGTCGTGTAGATCTCGGTTTGTCGTCCTTTGAGTGAGAAAAGGGGCCCGTCGCGCTCTGTGACGCAGTATGGCTCAATAGCGATGAACCTTTGGGCAGCGACTGAATGTAGAATCAAATGAAACGAACAGTACTGAGCAACTGGAAGAGGCTTGTGATTTTCACAACAGGTAGAGAAGTGAATAGACTCAAGCTCTGTGCATGTCGTGTGCATAGTTGCAGTGAAACGGTTCAGACTCCACTCTCAGCAGAACATGTTAAGGAGGAAGTCATTTCGGCCCACCGCACTGGCCAAAGGTTCATGCGACGGGTTCAGCAGACGTGATGCAGAGGCAGAGCTGTTGTAAACTGGTACAATAATGATATGCTGACACTGATCCACCAGAACTGGATCACATGGAGATGCCCTTTCATTTTATTGGTCCATTTCATCTATTGTTTTTATTGAAAGGAATTGTTCTTCCAAAAATTGTGTCATTTACTCATCCTCACATTGTTCTAAACCTGTCAATTTCTTTCTTGTGCAGAACTCAAAGCTAGTTTGAAGAATGAATTGTCTGTTTATATAACGTCAAATGGGGATCAAAACCACTTTGGACCCCAATGACTTTCATAGTATTGGGGGGGGGGGGGGGGGGGGTGTTTAAAACATCTTTAAGTTTGGAACAAAATGAGTTTAGTAAATAAATTTCTAGACAACTAAGCTCAGAATTGTGAATTCAGTCCATGTTTGATGCTTTTTATGCCTAATAAATGTTCAGATATGGGGACAGACGTGTACACACATCGGTGAATGCTAGCGGTCTCATGAATCCAGATGTCTGGCAGGGATCAGTGTGTTACAGAGGCAGAGTGGTTTGTGAGCTTTACTTAAAGTGATTGTCACACAGAGGCAGTGTTGTTGTTGACAATTGTTCAATGATTGTTGCAGGAGAGCAGAGGCAGTGATGTTGTAAAGTACAGAGGAGGAGGTGGTGGAAGCATCTCAGCACATGTAGCAGATGTGACAGATTGAACCAGGCTTCAAATTTGAGATGCAGGGGGAAAAAAAGGCGTGAAGTTCCGTGTGAAATGCTCAGTTACAACATTCTCAATACTTGTGAAATGATGTGGTAGTTTTCACATGAGCGTTTAGCTAAAAAATACATCTTGTGTTCTTTGTCTGTGAGTCATTATGTTTGGAAATCTTTTTTATTTTAGAATCTGATAATACTGTGTAGAAGGGGGTATCCGTGTCTTTCGACAGTTGACAATTACAAAATTAAAAGTAAATTAAACAATATTAAAAAGCTACAAGAAGGCATTTACTGCTCCTTTAAAAAAGATCTCATACACATCTTAAATCACAAGCTGCTTGTTTACATACTTCATTTGATTGCCACAAACTGCCAAGTTGATCATTCTGATGAAGTCTAACATATCTCCAAATCATCTGGACAAAATAGCATTTTAACCCCATTGTACTTCACTTCTTGAAGTACATGCATCATTTTCAGTGCTAGTGTGACGTGCCTTGAGCTTGATGTGAATCTTGGAGTGAGCGCAACAGTGGGTCGACCATAATCGTGTTCAACTCTTGAGAAAAGTGAGAGAAAAGATAAGAATTGTTCTGCATTCCACCTAAGACAAAAAATTCAAATCTCATATTTCTGTCAATATAGATTTCATATATTCATATATCTTTTGTAAGAAAACAAAGAAACAGAACCAAAACAGCTGGAAAGTTCAAAATGTCCCTGACTTGCGGACATTTGACGTCCTAATGTCCTTTAGCTTGCTTTAAGGGATTGAAGTTTATAAAATAACATCACAGGCCGAGAGAATGCATCTCTTGGACGAGAAAGAGTGCTTCCCTGGGCCTTCACAGTCTGTGATGGGAGCAGAGCCGGGAAGACACAGTAAAGAGCTGCTTCGGCACACACAGGGCATTTGTTCTGCTGTCTTCGTGAACCACCGCCACATGAAAAGCTTGTCACTGAATCACTGGTGGGTTTTAATGACTGTGTGAGTTTTGATCAGGCTCGGCCTGTGTGTAACTCAATTGGTCTTCAGCTAATGAAAGCCGGCCAGATTTACTGTTAGAATCGGGTCCGGTCACCCCGGATCAAAGTCTACCGGAATTCTGGTCTCTGGCGCTGATCTGCTGTGGCTTATTTCTGGTTTTTAACCAGTTTCGTTCTGTACGGAGCCCTGTCTGGAGGTGAGAGTCAGGGGGAGTGAGCTGAGGGGCTGCTGTGTGCCGAGCTGGGAGACAAACTGGGGCTGCAGCTTCCTGGTGGGGCTCCTCCTCCACCGCCTCTCGTCCCGCTACCTCCTTCCAGGCCCTCCGAATTCTCCAGCATCTCCTGAATGAGTGGAGGCATGGAGCCGGGGATCTCCATTTTCAGCGTTATTACCCGTTCCGCTCCTGATCGAGAAAGCAGACGTTAGATTGGCTTACGGTTGATCGTGTTTGATCTTTAAAGAGTGAGAGTGAATCTAACCTTTAGCGCTGATGCTCCTGAGGTCTGTGATCTTCATCAGCATCTTGGGGAACATGTGTGGTTTATGAGGTCTCCTCTTCCTCACGTAGATCTTTAGGGCCTCCAGAAGCGGTTCCTGAAGCACATCTACCTTATCCGACTGCTCCAGATCCTGCCGATCTGAGCACAAGTGCACATCATTTTTATACCAGCTAACCAAGAATCACACAAGCAGGACATGTGTTTTTGTAGACACTAATAAAATAATTTCTCATTTCAACATTTTGAGTTTTAAAATTATATTAATCAAACAGTAATGTTTAAATGGAAAAAGTATATTTTTTATTAAATAATTACTGGTGCTAACTTATAAATGGCAGATAAATCTATGAAACAAACTTGAAGTTTAAAAAACAAAAACTTAAAGAAAAAGTAAAAGGTCCGATATTTATAAAAAAAAAAAAAAAAAAAAAAAAGCCAATATTGGCTGACAACAGTTAATGGGCAATATATGTATTTTTTAATACATAAAATGCCATGTGTGTTAATTAGATAAATATGAATTGCAGATAAATCTATAAACTAGAAAGTGAAAAAAAAAAAAAAAAAAAAAAAATTGGATATTTTATCAAATATAAAATAAAAACAAACAAACAAAAGCCAATATTGTCAGACAACAATTACAGGGCAATATATATAAATACATAAATTCCCATTTGTGTCATTTAAATAAATAATATGAATTGCAGATAAATCTATCAAAAACTAGGGAAAAAAAAAAAAAAAAAAGTAAGTCCAATATAATAAAAACAAATGAAGGATGAATGAACAAACAAACAAAAAAAGCCAATATTGGCTGACAACAGTTATGGGGCAAATATACTGTGCATCCCTAGCTATAAATTTCTCTTATATTTAACTGCAGTTTTCATTTTTTTAAATAAAAATACAGTTAATAAACATAAGTCAATGTTATGTCATTACTGACTGCATGGGAAAATTCATGAAGACAGCATTCACAAATCAAAACCAAATGTATCTAATCAGGTTGAAAAAGCTGCAGTACCTCCACACAGCAGACAGATGGCGCTGAGAAGCCCAGTCTCCGCATCATCCATCTCCAGAGGCAGGAGCTGGTTAGCGAAAGCAAATACCAGATCCGTCAGTGGACCGAAGCCGGCGTTGTGCATCTGCGTGCGATTCAGTGTCAGACCATCTGAAAATGTCATGGTGTCCTGATCTGGTGTGTAGCGTGTACATATTCGCAGAATCTGTGGAAGCATTTTAAGACACACAGATGAGCTCTCAACCTACACACTGCTGCAAATGTGTATGTAACTATTCATAAGGTGTGTGAGATTTGGACAAGAATACACGAGTGTGTCGTGCTCTCACCAGGATGTCAAGACAGGCGGCCTTTAAAAGAGTGATCTGATCTGCGATGGTGAGCGTGGTGAAGCCGGGCAGCTGCTTGGCGAACTCGACTGTTTTAATAATGCATTTGGTAGAGAGTTCGCTGAACTTGTCCCACAGGTCAACGTCCAGAGAGACCCTGTGGTCCGCACTGTTGTTCTGTTTGAGAACAAGACAAAGACCATGTTTGGTTGATTTAATAACAGATTGTGATTCTTCTCCCACAACTCCCTCCGGTTCAGGACATCACCATTAATAGCTGCTTACCGTGGTGTATTTGCCCAGCTGACAGAGGGAGGGGAAGGTTTCCTGATGAGCTTTCCTCACCCGCTCGATCATCTGCTCTGTATCAGGACTTAAGACGTAACTCTCTGAACACTCCTGCTTCTTCTCATCCTTCTTCCTCTTGTTACGGTCATTTCGAACCGCTGCATAGATCAATGAAAACAGTCATCAAACCATCTGATATACCCACTCCACTGATACATATAATGCATAAAAGGTATGGATTCATATGCTTTATATCAAAAGTGCCAATAAAGAATAATAAATAATATAATAGAAAATATATGACAACATCTGCCACAAGATGGCAGTAAAAGTCAAGTGTTTTTTCTATGCCTGATGAAAACTGCTCATCATGCATAGTTAAACCTCTTTCAGAACCACATTCTTTGTGTGATTCAATCATTTTGGCAGCTAATTTACTTCAAAACAACAACAAATGAAGGAGGAGGAGATGGATTAAGTGGGACATATATGGGGATATAAATATATAGGAAAGAAACAGGGATATAGAAATGCATTCGTTTCAGTATTTCCAGAGAGAAAGAGAGAGCTGAATGAGAACTGAGTGCTTTGATGTGACAGTTCAAAAAGAGCTTTAGGTAAAACAGTCTCAACTGCTAAACGAGCAGAAAAAGAGGGAAAATTCATTGGATATTATTCTCTGAGTTCTTCCCATCTCTTTTTGTGTCACTGGAAACATACATGCCTTAAAAACAATAAACAGAAAAGAGATGCAGAAAATACACACTGTGATCATGTAGAGGCATTATATATGCATCCAATATACATCTGCATTAACACAACTGTTCAGCAAAAAAAAAAAAAAGACACTGTTTAAGGCATCTACACCACCAAAATATATTTAAATAGAAAACACTTGCTTTAAGTTGTAATAATATTCCACAACATTACTGTTGTACCATATTTTTGATAAAATAAAGTTATCAAAGACGAAGTGTCATTTCTGTGCTACTAGTGTCTCACTGGTACCGCTGATTGGTCAAACAGTCCCATCTCAGTCTCATGCCATTGGTTAAACCAACATTGCTGTGTCGAGCTGGTCTGGATGCTCAATCCTTTCATAGTATTTCAGTTTTTACACTTTTCAGAGAAATTAACCTGAGTGGTTTAGCTAGTTGTTTCTGACATTAAACTGGGATAAGAAAATTACAAAGAGGAACTGCAAACTTCAGTTAAAAATAATGTAAGGTTGTGCATGTAAACGCACTCACTGCATTTCATCACACACACACACAGATGTGCTGATGCTGTGCAGTGTGTAGAGATGAGAAATGAATGTTGGTGGTTGTTAATAACTGTGACAAACGACCTCTGCTTTCACTAAAATCCAACCTAATCTAATCACATCACATGACAAATATCAGGCTGCTTTAAAGAGCTTTAAACGGGCTCTCCCTCTGCGCCTGCATTCCTCCCTCCTTCCTTCCTTCCCTCTCTCTGTCTCTGTTTTCCTGGAACCTCACAATCTGTCTCTTTTCTTGTTCTCAGAGCCTCAATCATTCCTTTATCTCATGTTTTCTTGCTGTTTTTGGTTAGGACTCCTTCCTTTGTCTAAAGATAACTCAGTGGCTCTTCTTCTCCCTCCTTCAGACGCACACTGGGGGAGCGAAAGTGCGTGCGAGAGGGGTGGTAAAGGATGATTTTCACTCACTTCTCCCCACAGCCACATATTCATTTCTCCAGAGGGAGCTGGGTGCCAGCGTGGGCTCAGAAAACACAATCTAATGGAGCCATTAAAGAACTATTAACGCAGGGAGGTAATCTTTCATGACACGACATGTGCGAAAAGACGAAACCTGCTTGCAAACAACTTTATGATGACAAGAGCGCGCCATCATATCCAGGCGGAGAAAATGAAATATGTAAAATAACAAATCTAGGGCACAGATTTCATTTCGCTCTGACAGAAACTGCAAACTACAGTTCAGTACAGCATAGAAAGAGTGTACATTTTTTCATGCTAATAACAGAACAAAAGAACATACAAACCCATATTTATTCTTAAAAAGGCAAAAGCTTAAGCAACTAAATCCAACTAAAGAGTAAATTACAGGTCCTACTGTAGACAGATAGGCTATATCAAAAAAACAATGTCCTACTGTATGACTGACTATTTTTAAACCTCACTTTATAATAACTTTAATATTAGTTAATATTAGCGTTGATATATTAGCTTTAGCTGATATTCATCGTGATATTTATTCATTGTCCTAGCACAAATGCATAGGGACATGTTTAACAAGACAGCAAACCTCCTCTTTATATACAAACATACTTTTAGCATCACTATGAAATGACAAAAGAATCACAAGTGTGCTGGAAATTGTCATTTCACTGGTCATCCATCAGAGCACTTTAGCACTCTGACCAGTAGGTGGTGACAGCAGGATCAGATCAGAGAGACCAATGTCTGACAAGAGGCCTTTATAGTAAAGTGTGCTAAACACATGCTGTAGTATAGGTTCTGCGGAGCACAATTCAATAAAATGGGTACAAAAATAGTATAATAGTACTAAATGTATCTAATGCTCACCAAGGCTGCATTTATTTGATTAAAAAAAAAAAGGGTAAAAATTTTAATTATTATTACAGTTTAAAATGTTTTCTATTTTAATACATTTTAAAATGTAATTTATTCCTTCGGTGACAAAGCTGAATTTTCAGCATCACTCCAGTCTTCAGTGTCACATGATCCTTCAGAAATCACTCTAATATGATGATTTGCTGCTCAAGAAACATTTATTAGTATTACCAATGTTGAAAACAGTTGTACTGCTTCATATTTTTAACAAATCAGTGCTGAAAATCTTACTGACCCCAAACTTTTGAACAACAGATAATATATAATTTACCATACATTAGAAACCACAGTCCCTTGAAAGAATCAGGCACTAGGATAAATGCGTTACATACATATGATAAACTACAACACAAGGGGCCTGAGGAAGGGGGTCCATTTAAAACATTCATCTAACAGTACTGTAATGGTGGGAACGTAAACATTTTCCAGATTCCATCAGTTTCCATGATTAAAGGTGCAATGTGTAAAATTTGGGAGGATCTATTAGTTCAATATAACATACATAACTGTTTTGAGTGGTGTATAAAGACCTTACATAATGAACCATTATGTTTTTATTACCTTAGAAGAGCCATTTCTATCACATACACCGCGGGTCCCCCTCCATGTCAAGTTGTCATTTTGCACCGGCATGTTTCTACAGCAGCCCTAAACGGACAAACTGCTCTACAGAGCACATTGTCACTATGTTGTTGTTCTTCTAAATTGTTCGTGTTTTTACACTACGTTGAATACGCACAAAGAAGTAGTAGTCGTCTGCTTTATCAGAAGCAGAGAACGTTCTTTGTTAGAAGTAAGACGACGCCTCATTGCTTGACTGGCTACTCTCTGCTGTCTCAGATGACGACATCCGTCTTGTGTCTGCCAGATGGCCACCGTAGCTTCTCTATGTGCTTCGAAAGGGAAGGGTGAGCGCCGTTGGTTGCAGTTCTCAACCTCAATGTTAGATGCTGCTAAAATTTACACATTGCATCTTTAATGGATTTTTTAGTAAATGCATTATAGAAACAAAGATGCTTACATTCTTTAGACATTCCCACTTCCAGGCACTTCTGCAGTCGGCAGTACTGGCAGCGGTTTCGTGTGACCTTGTTGATGATACAGCTCTTCTCTCTGTGGCAGGTGTACACCATGTTTTTCTGAATGCTCCTTCGGAAAAAGCCCTGAGGAGATAAGCAAGCATGAAAGTTTACAAATGACACACGCAAGCAAATTAACACCAACCCCTAAAACCTCAGAAAGACTGAGGTGGAACAGTTACATAAAGTCACTAATGATTCTCCAGATATTCATATATGCATATTATGCGCATTGCTACTATACACAAACAAACAACCATGGCATAGATACAGCTCTCTCTCCCACACACATTATTTCTTGGCATACTGACTGGCTGAGCTTGGTTTAGATTCGGCAGTATTATGGCTGCTGGGTATTATCTCCCAGTTCAAGTGCCCGGAGGTTCCCATTGGCTGATACCCAGCGGGGCTTAACCCATATAGACGCGTGTGTAGGGATGCAAATCAGAGATTCACATTATTCTCCTGATCTTAATTACTGCTTGGTCAGACTCCCGAGGGCAGAGAGTCAGACTGAGGTCATGAACGTACACAGCAAAAGCAGACAAGATGCCGCTGAAGCCACATACGAGAGAGCAGATCTCAAACAGTGACTGTGTAAGCTTGTGCAAGGGATTTCAGCTGCTGTGCTGCAACCACGGCTCTCTGGCAGAGGATTAAACAGTGAAAGCTTCACTCGTGACCGCCGCTGGGCACGTGGGTATCACAGCAGCTCTCTGTGCAGGATTCACTGACTGGGCTGAGCAACAACAACAACAGTTTGTGGGTTCAATGCTTCAGCGGGGCTGCGAAAGAGTCATTTCTTCATATTGCAGATTTATACCTGACAAACAGGGTGAAAACATTTTATAAAAGATTGTTTCTGGTCTAAAATACAATTGGATAAGCCACATTCACACATTTAATAGGGGTACATGACACTAAAATTACAGCTGATACCAATGAGGTGATGATCTCCATCTTAGAAAATGCAGACCCAAAACTACATTATTGGCCAATAAGCTAGATATCGTGATATGTATATTAAGAATAAGTGTTGATATGATTATCTATGCATGAACTGTATTCATCTGAGTAGGCATCCTATATGCTACAGTTTTCAAAGCAGTAAAAACATCCTCCTCCCTCTCTGGTTTTAAAAACAATAATCCCCAAGGCTTTTAGTGGAAAAGCCTTCAACATATCAGTCCGGACACCCATGGAAGCTTTTAGAGTGTGTGCGCTTTTGACGGGTCTGTCCAGTGGCTGCCATCTAAAAACACTCATGTCATTTCAGCAAAAGCGTGTGTCCAAGGACATGTCCCGCATGCTGAAAGGACGTGTCCCTCACACACTCGGTTTCGGCTATGAAAAAGTAATAAAGGAAAAGGTGAGCATGGCAGATGTGTGACAGAACGAGCGCTCGAGTGAACGAGCCGAAATGGTTTTCTAATGCGCTGCCCAGAGGCCTGAACTCCCTACATAGGAGCTCTCATTCATTGGCCATGTTTTATTCATGCCAGCTCTGATCTTCTGGAGGTCATTTGTTGGAGGTCATTGTGGTAGATGCAGATAAAACACTTCAATCAGAACCAGTATCAGCAGGTCAGATGATGCTGCAGACGCACTGTACGAAGTTGTACGCTGCTTCCTGCACCTTTTCTTTCACACTGAAACACCTTTTAAAATTCGCTGTACACTAAAATTATTTTGCCGTTTGAAAACTAGACCACTCACATAATAAAATACTGCAGAAACTTATAAGCTCTACTCTTTCTCACAACACAGGGGTAGATCAATAGCATCCGAAATCCCCATGGATCCTGGTCAACGGTACCCTTTGTACAGCCGACGGCTGTCTCACCTGGAGAGCTGATTCATTGATAACAAACCCATGACAAAAGTCACACCGGTCCACAATCAAAAGGCCTATTTTTCTCATCCTGCTTCACTCGCTCTACTCTGTGCTACTGTTGGTCGGGCCTGAAAGCCACAGGAATGAAGCTCAATATCATCACAAGGTGTGAAGAATGCTCTGGCAACAGAGGGGCAGCTGGGTAATTCCACTGGATTAGAGGCCGCAGCCGTGGACCACTGAAAGGAAGGCAAGGGAGCGAACATACTGAAAACACAGCTTTGCCACAACACAAATAAATTACATTTTAATATATATTAAAATATACATTACTTAAGTTGTAATAATGTTTCACGATATTACTGTTTAACTGTAGTTAAGATCAAATAAACACAGCCTTGATGAGCATAATGGCTCGTTTCCAATTTTTGCCGTTTCCATTGTCAAAAGTCGGGAATGGTACCTTAATTCCGAACCGTACCGTACCACTTTTTTGGGACCTTTCTGTTGGGGTAACAAGCACAGTAGTACAGGTACCAAAAAGGTGGAGCTACGCTCACTGCAGAACGTTGATTGGTTGACAGAGAATAGTCACTTGCGCATGCTACAAGGGGAATGACAACACAATCCATTTTCGTTTACTGTCACATTCTTCTTCACGCGAGAATGACGTCGATCGCTACTTTCCGGCATAAACCACGCCTATCAAGTAAGGGTCCTGTTGTCGGTGGAAACGCAAGCCGGATCAGGGTTTGCCATCCCGAATCGAACTGTACTGAACTGAACAGTACCACTTGGTGGAAAGGAGCAATAAGACTACTTTCAACCCCAAACTTTTGAACAGCAATGTCAATACTTAAGTAAAAAGTATTTCAATTCTGTAAACACTGCTTCTACTTTCCAATGTAGTTATTCAAGAAAACACTAAAGAAAGAATAAGAACAATGAGCGGTTTTCTTTTTTTTTTTTTTTTTTTTTTTTTGACAAAATGATTGAAATTGGTTGATAATTGATACAAGCAAGCACTGTTACTATGACAGAGTAAAAGCAGACACGGATGAGTTAGAGGACATAATAGTGTGATCCTAATCTCTCGCTGGGCAACACCTGACCTCTGTGAACCCTGGAATGACCCAGTCCTGACCTGCCGTGGAGATCCTGTGAGCGGAATGTGGCAGAGGAGGGCAGGAAGGAAACGGTTTGAAGTCTGCTGTGGCTCCCCTTGGCAGGAGCGCTAAGCCTCTTTAGTGTCTCCACTAATCCTGGACATGAGTATAAACCCCCAGGCGCACTGAGACAACGGAGGAGCAGCCGTGTATTTGTATGAAGTGTGTACTCTATTTCCAATGGATTTAGAGTGAAGAGACCATGAGATCAAAGTAAGGCCGTCTGTCTGTTTGGTGTGACTAAGTGGTCTTGTGCGTGATAGCTATTTGTGCTTCATACCAGAGATGATATAAACTAAGATAGACAAGCAGTTGTTATAAAACTTAGTGAGCTTCCTACCTAGGGAACATTTTTAGATGTGCTCCCAACATGAAGTTTGTCTCAAATGATAAATGGCAAAATTACGTCAATCTTTCCCCAAAAATTTAAGGCAGAAATGCAAGCATCCTTTACACATATTGCAATCCCAGAATACATTGCAAACAAGCTCAGTGGGGGGGGTAAAGAAAAGAAAGCAACATTGCGTTCAGCCAGAATTTTCAAACCATGCAAACTATGTGCGAGGGGGTTCAGAAATACCCTCAACTCTAGTTTAAATGAGTACAAAGAGTTTTATCGCTCATAACTTCGGGAAAGAAACCGTGCAAACACTAGCCAAAGATTAAGCTTTCTAGTGTGCATGTGTCAAGCACCTGTGTTTGCACACACTACTGAATGGAGTATACATTGAAAGGCTGTGCATCCGGCTGTACACAAGCTAATACACACATAAGCATAATCGCTTCAAAATTGAAGTGTACTTTGGGTTTAACTAGCATGCTAAGCAGCATGCAGCAGACTAGGGTTTGGAGCAAAGCTAACGTACCAAAAACTCAAAGGTTGATCATTCTTGCACACACTGATTGGCAAACACTTGTGGATTGGAAACACTCCAACACAGGTGGATCATTGCCTCATTTCTTTTACGAAGAACAAAAGTGACAACGTTACATCTAACGCTAGTTGTTAATATCAGTCTGTTTCATACACAGACCACTTTGGCCAGCTTTGTCTCCATACCAGTGTGATAAATCCGATTTTCAAGCAGAAGGAACTGGATGAAATATTGTGATGCAGCCAGAATCATAATCATGCTGTGTTCGTTCGCTGACCAGAGGAGAACTGGCCCCCCAACTGAGCCTGGTTTCTCGCAACTGCTTAGTTGGGGACACTTAATATTCAGCAATAATAATCATTTGACTACACTGATACTATTGGACGAGAACTGAACTGGACGATGACACTTTTCTGCAATTAAATATCCGATATATTTAATGTATATATCCAATGTCATGTGCTTTACACCGGTGTTTCTCAACTGGTTTGGCCACATTTTCCCATGGTCATTAACCCGTGACCATTTGACAAAAAAAAAAAAAAAAAATTGTGCACGCTGCGAGCAAAGTATAACAGCTGGCAGGACAGGAAAGTTCATTTTTCTGAGGTTAGAGACTATTTCTTAACAACTTGCGAAAATAATGTTAAAATAATGACATCTCATCAGACCGCATACATCCATATAGACCCAAAAGTGAGTCGCAAGACAGTTTTGAGTAGGTCGCGGAGAGTGCAGTCAAAAAAAAAAAAAAAAAAAAAAAAAAAAAAAAAAAAAAAAAAAAACTATTTTGTTTTTCTGATGCGAGACATTTATTTGGAAACGTGTGTGAAAGTTGTTGACTCTTCTGTCAGACAGTTTACAAGTAAAGCATGCCTGAGATAAAGATGTTGTCCTGATTCGATATATGCGGTCTGATGAGATGTCATTATTTTAACATTATTTTCGCAAGTTGTTAAGAAATAGTCTCTAACCTCAGAAAAACGAACTTTCCTGTCCTGCCAGCTGTTATACTTTGCTCGCAGCGTGCACAATTTTTTTTTGTCAAATGGTCACGGCTTAATGACCATGGGAAAATGTGGCCAAACCAGTTGAGAATCACTGCTTTACACAGATATTGAACTAAAATGAATCAATACTGAACCAATTTCAAATGAATAATGAATGCTGTAAAGCACCTCTAAAAAGACAATAGGAAACAGAGTTGAATTCTGTTAACGGGAAAATAACAATTTGATGCTATCACTGTAAAGCTGCTTTGAAACAATCTGTGTTGTATAAAGTCCTACATAAATAAAGGTGACCTGACTAGTTAATTTAACCTGGTTAACCCACTTCTATTGATGGATTAGGGCAGACCTATATGTAGAATCCTATCTTCACACAGAATGTGGTGTTGCTGAAACACAAATGCATCAAGAATGTTTTTGAATCAAATTGTGTTTCAAACAAGTCATTCATAAGCTCATTTAAAAAATGGATGCCACCTTTGAGGGTAACTTAGTCTTAACAAAAATACAAAAAAAAAAAAAAAAAAATCTGACTTAAGGACATAGAGCTAAAATACTGTTTGTTCATCTCAAAACAGACAGGGCTGTAGGGGCGAGAGGAGGAGAGTGATGGGTGCTTTTTGAAGGAAGAGACAAGTGCTGATATTCCTCCTAACATTCAATAGCAGCGAGAAAGGGAGAAGATAGCACATGCAAATTTAATGAAGTTATGTTTATTTCTCAGCGAGCACCGCTGTGTGTATGTGCGCACATGCAGCTCTCCACCCACGCTTCCCTGCGGCTGCGCTCAGATAAGGGGCTTTGTAACCATCATAGTTCAACTCTAAACCCCTGTGTTTCTCTTTCTTGGGGAGACACTGCGTAGATCATACAATGTATACACAACTAGTTTTCAATTATTAAGAAGCACAGAAAAAAAAAAGGCTGGAATTCACCGCTGTGCCAATGGGGTCTCCCACCGGTGGCAGCACTAGAAACATGGCATGACAGAACCCCAAATATGGCAAAGATATTCTGTAAAAGGATACCAAAACCATTCATTTTCAATCATAAAAAAAAAAAAAAAAAAAAAAAAAAATAATCAGTCATTTTATATGCTACAAATGTATTTAAGCACCATAACATTATAATGCTCAGTATGGAAGATGAATATTCAATTAGAGATTTGCTAAAGATTACATTCAACTGTTAAAAACTGTTTTTGAAGAGTAACTTCAAGTGAGTGTTAGATGATGGGTAATCCAAATGTAAAAGAGAAAATGATCATGAACAATTAAATAGTTAAACGTGATACATTTAGCTTGTGTGTATATATCCAATATAGTAGTCTGATACCAATATACTGTGCATCCCAACATTGAGATTCATGACATGAGACAAAAAAAAAAAAGAAAAAAAAAAAAAAAAAAAGTGTGGACTCAAAATACATAATGTCTGAATGTCTTTGCATTATGTAACAAAATATCAAAAACAAGTGTCACTTATTTAAAAAAAAAAAAAAAAAAAAAAAAAAAAAAAAAAAAAAAAAACTTATTAGAAAACAAGACATATACTTGCGTACATACACCTGAATGGCCATTAGTTTGCAATAGTATTTGTTTGCAGATGCCACTTGATATTGGATATCTTATAAAGACAAATGCAACTCAAGTGTCCAAAAACACTTTAGGGCCACAGCACAGTCCTTCTGCAAACCAAGATGGGATGGATTCTTACCTTGCACCCTTCACATGCGCTGACCCCATAGTGGTAGCCCGAGGACTTGTCCTGGCAGACGAAACAGGGCTTGTAGACCCGTGGGGGAGGTGGCGGAGAGGGTGGGCTGGGGACGATCTCCTCCGAGCTTGTGCTCTGGGTCTCCACAGCTACAATGGAAGAGAGACAGCTTTTAGTTTGACTCGATGTGCCATAATTTCCTCACACAGGTTATTAGGTTCATTTGAGAAAACAGCATTTTGTCTTTTAGCAACAGTCTGCAGAGACCTTCAGCCTTCAAAAGATCCCTCAACTCCCCAGGAAGGCTCAGTGAGGGAACACGCATGCATCCCGATGAGCAGCTAAGGTCATGCTTGTCAGGAGGACGTCTACATTCCTGGTAAGAGCAGACAGATAGGCTGGTACCACGCTCTCCTTAAACACTCACTCTGCTTTCTTCCTGGTTTCAGCTGCTACCGACTGGGACGAGTGCCAGCCTTAATTAATAAAGTCATGACAGTCAGCCGGGGTGTGGAGGGAGAAACCGCATGCTGTGCTTGAGTGGAGGTGGCGCCCGAACCACACAGCACTGTCACAGGGCTGCCATGACTGAGAGCTCATGAAACAACCATGCAATTTAAATAGACCATGAAGGAAATCCACGACATGGAGTACGACCTGCCCGCTCCGCATGTCAAGGGCAAAAAGCGACAAGGACACTGTATTTTGAATAGCTGAAATTCTCCACATTGCTGATGTTACCACTGTATGAATATGCCCACATGTAAATGATCGACTCTGCATGGTGGCGATAATGGCACCGGTATATTTGCAAGCCATAAATTTACACAGACACTTTTACTCTGCAACCCTTGTCTCTACCCTGCCGTTCTCCTATCCTGCTGCCTCACAAATTCCATGCCATGGAGGAAAATAAGAGATGAAGAGAGAGATTGCTAGTGAAGGAAAGCACGCTACTATGCGGGTGCAGTTCGGCACTGTCAATAATCTGAGTTGCACAAAGAGAGGTTGAGTACATAGATGTTGAAAAGCCAAATTGTAACATTAAGGCCATGTGTCGTCCAAAGCGTTTTTTTCCCGAGGCTAGTTACATCACAACTGAAAGAAAAATCTCTCTAAATCTGTATGAAAATTAATTCTGTCAGCATTCAGGAGTACACTAGCATATACACCAATGTGCAAATGTTTGGGGTTTTTATGGTTTTGAAAGTCTGTTATACTCACCAAGGCTACATTTATTTGATCAAACAGTACAAACACTACAGTAAAAACAGTAGTAATGAGATATTACAATTTTAAACTTTTATGTCTTATCTCTTTTGATAAAGCAATCTGTAACAGCTGTGTGGTAGAGACAGACAGCAAGGTCTGCTTTTCACTGATCTAAATGAGTCAAATCTAATCTAACCTTAAACAGAAACTGTGTCTGCGCAGGGACAAACGGTCTACCTACAGCACAGCCCCAACCTCACAAATGCAAACACAGACCGCCAAACAAATGCCTGACCTGAATGAGGAGACAATTCCCTCTTTAAAGATAAGAAAACTGGTGACGCTAGTTTAACAGTGAGTTAAGAAGATATTGCACATCTTTGTCTGTTATGAATGATACAGCCTAGTAGGCCTCACCTCCATCACAATACACATGCACTGTTGCTGCACCAGTGGGCAACCGTCTGCCTCTATTTCCTGTGTTCAGAAAAAGCACAGTCAATGCTAAAAATACCCACCCTGGCACCAGCACAGTCAGATGAGGATGTCGAGTTCTTATCTCTTTCCACACGCATGCAGCAAACGTCCCAACAAATGCAAACATGCACCCCAACACATGATCAAACGCCAACACATCCGACTTAAATGCAGTGGGTGTAGAGAGAGCTGCTAAAGGGTTTTATTTAGCAATTGTGGGGAAAAAAAAAAAAAAAAAAAATAGAGTGCCATTAGTGTTGTCAAAACTACGGTTACTGAAATTTTAAAAATGTGACGCATTGAGCGCTGTTGAGCAGATTCGTAAACACTTCTGATTGAAGCAGATCTCATGAACACAATGGCCAATGATCAATGCTTCACCAATGCTTCACCTGATCTTCACCTAGCGCTTACACAAATACACACGGGAGCTTTTGAAAGCAGGCGCCTATCACGGACCAGTCCACTGGTAGACGCCTGCTTTCAAATGCTCCCGCTCCCAAAACGCTTTCAAATTCAAACACTTCCGGGTGCTCTCAAACGCTGCCGTGCGTTGATCATTGAAGCCAATCACAGACATATCCGATGAGCGCATCAACACAATGGACAATCAGAGGTGCTTACGAATCCGCTCAACAGCACTCAAAGAATCAAATTTTTTAAATTTCAGTACCGACTGGAACCGAAGTCAGTACTTTTGACAACTCTAAGTGCCATGAAGGGCAGTTTATGGTGAATTACGAGCAGTAATTTTGGGAAATACAGTTTTCCCAAATATACAGATTACACCTTCTGACCAATGCAATTACATGACATTTCCAGTTAATCACTGGATAATCACATCCTTTTACAGAAATGACACTCACAAAGATCTATTTCTTGTCCATAAGAAAATAGCTAATGGCGATTTAAAAAAAAAAAAAAAAAAAAAAAAAAAAAGAAAGAAAGCCAAATATCTGCTAATATATTGGTTGACCACAAATGGGAATTTAAATTACTGTCCTTTCATGCAAATATTTTGCCCTACAAAAGGTGAAAGGCAGTAGCAATGCCTACAACAATAACTTCAACATTTTTATATCAATTTTCACTCTCTCTCTCTGAATCTGGGCATAGTTTAACCAAACCTGAAATCTTGAGCTGCAGGTCTCATTCAATGTACATAACTTTGTGCTGCAAACAACAACAACAAGGTATCTCACTCAGTGAGCGAAACATTCACAGATGGTACTTCAGTTTGTATTTTCACACAAAGAGAACAGGAAGTGAGAAAAACTACCGGCTGGCATCACACATCCTGTTCTCATGAAGGCAAGAGATTTGAAAAGGTGAGACTGTTATTAGATGTCAAAGAACGTATTTCACCCTCACAATTATTCTCACTGTTGCACTTGTTCCCTTTCACCAAATCTCACTCTTTTTCTGTGCCATTTGCTCGTTCCCTAGAGCGCCATCTGACCTCTTTCTGCTGCACAGCTCCGATATGAGTGGCACATTTTCCATAACAGGGACAGAGCTCAGCCCAGATCCAGGACAATGTCATGGGAACTGCTCTTCTGACAGCAGATACTCCAGCGGTGGGCAAAATTATGCCTTCATCTTCTCTTGCCCACACCACAATTTCACAAACTTCCTTTAAACTCGATCTGATCAATAATAAATAGCGCAAATTAAAAATTGAACAGCTGAACTGAAAAAAAATCCCTCGCTCTAATATAAGTGAAAGTTTGAGTGTTGAAAGCTGCTTTCTTGAACCCGAATAACCCTGAATAACCGCAGAACTGGCAGCACAAGCGGCTTCCTGTGAAGCTGTGATCAGGTGGCACGCTCTAATTACGCACTCTGTTGCATCTCTGAAGAGACGCGTCTTAGTCATGGCTGTTGAGTTGGACTGTAGCTCTAAAGAGAACAACCTTGTGCTGAAATCAGGTTTAATTATGCCCAGAGGTTCGACCCAGGGTAACCTTACATTAACCGCTGTGAGGCTTTAGGAAACAGGTCAGCTTCACCACTTGTCTGAGATGGAAAACATCAGTTATCAAGGTGTTCTTTAGCTGTTTGACATCGCCATATACTTCCATGGTTAAATCTCACATTAAAACTGCCAACAAGTAGGCTCTGTTCCAAAACCTCGCAAGCTGGCAACCTAAAAGGCATTTTTAAAATCATCAAAAGGTATGCAGACTTCTAAAATACTTTGTTTTTAGTCAATTTAAGGCAGCAGCATATGCATTCTTCATGAAAGACACAATCATTAATCATTCTTATCATTCTTATCAGTTTGTGAGGGTCTAAAATCACAAGGGCCTGATTTTTTTTTTTTTTTAAGCAAAAAGGAATAAGACATTAGTAATAATGGCAGCCTGCACAAGCAGCTGGCTTTGATGTCCTGTCACATGAAGAAAAGCAGCAGTAGAGAGGGGCGAAGGGGAGAAAGATGGTTCTTGTATATCAGTTTTCCCCAGAGACCGTTAACCGAACTCAATGAACTGCCCTGACCCCTGTCTATTAATGAAATAAGGCAAACCATCACACAAAGCAAATACACAGCGCAAAATTATTATAAAAATAGTAACACTTTACAATAAGGTTCATTAGTTAACATTATTTAACTACATTAGTTAACATTAGGCGACAACGGTTTTGAACCATATCGTTCTCCACTTACGGTTCAGCACGCACTTGCACCGCAGTTCATCTCGAATGATGATGCATCTATAGGCTAATATGGTTTGTTGAAAATAGCAACATGGAAAACAGACAGAGTTCGAATAATGTATGTTTCAGTTGATGGATATGCATTCTAGCTTTCCAAAACGTTACAACAGCAATAATAAAAAAGCGCGGACAAAATGGTCACTCTTTGTAAACTTGGTTCACTGCGAGTGTCGTATGCTCAAATATGAGCAGTCGTCACCTGGGTGTTGATAGCGCACGAGCACAGGTGAGACCTGAACAGCACACGTTGCTATCTGTTTAAACTAAACTCATTTAAGCCTTGCTAATTTAAACATTCAAGAGCCTAAAACGGTGATAAAAAACAAACCGTGAGTAATCTGAACCGTTGCACCCCTAGTTAACATGAACTAATAATGAACTGCACTTCTACAGCATTTATTAATCTGTTAATTTCAACATTTACTAATACATTAAAATCAAGAGTTGTATTTGTTAGCATTAGTTAATGCACTGTGAAGTAACATGAACAAACTATAAACAACTGTATTTTTATTAAATTACATTAAGATTAACAAATACAGCAACAAATGCATTGCTCATGGTTAGTTCATATTAGTTAATACATTAATGTTAACAAATTAACCTTATTGTAAAGTGTTACCATAAATACACACATATATATATATATATATATATATATATATATATATATATATATATATATATATATATATATATATATATATATATATATATATATATATATATATATATACATATATATATATATATATATATACATATATATATATATATATATATATATATATATATATATATATATATATATATATATATACACACATATACATATATACATATATATAAAAATACACCACATACATTTTATATTACATCCTATATTATATAATTTAATTTAATAAGATAATCATCATTAATGCTCTATTTTCAAGTAAACTTTAAAAAAAGCATGCTTTGCATAAATTTATAGATAATTTGTGTAGACTGTTTCTATTATTTGTATACATCTTTATATCTTAGGGCAGAGGTGCCCAAACTTTTTACTGCGAAGGGCCAAAAGTCAGACTTGACGGAGGGCCGCTGGCTGAAAGTAAAGGTTGCATAATATTAATTTTTAAAATCCGATTCGCTTATATTCTCTACATTTCAATGCAATCATAAAACAAATGTTAAAGAAGAAGTTAGAAATGAAGATATGCTTCAATGGCATGTCCCCCCTTTTGTGATACAAAATACCTGGCCAAATTAAGCCATCACGGGCCAACCTTAATTTGGGCATCTCTATCTGAGGGTGTTTCCTTCCCACTGTTGCCTTTGGTTTATCTGATTTCTTTTTTTGTACATTTCACAAATAAATAAAGTGCAAACTTCGGTTATACAAAAAAATTTAACTAAAATCAATATAAATACTATATTACACTACCATATTCCCACATTGATAA
The DNA here is from genome assembly GCA_037950675.1 of Hypophthalmichthys molitrix. NCBI lineage: Eukaryota > Metazoa > Chordata > Actinopteri > Cypriniformes > Xenocyprididae > Hypophthalmichthys > Hypophthalmichthys molitrix. The sequence goes on from CM075494.1 coordinate 27,390,698, forward strand.
TTTTGATATGTATATTATTTCACAATGTACAGTACTAGCATATACTGACATTTCACAGGACATGTCAAAACAGGCTACAGTCAGCAATTTCTGAGCGCTCTGCAGTAGACACCATGTATAAAGAGACAATTATGTTACTGCACACAGAGTGAGAAAAAAATATTATAGCGTGAAAGTCTTTGAGCGTGTGGGTGTGTGTCTAAGTGTGAAAAATAGAGGAAAGATTGTGAGTTATGCGCGAGAGAGCGAGAAAGATAGAGAGCGTGTGTGAGAAAGAGAGGAAAAATAGGGCAGAGCATGAAAGGAAAACGCTGCATACCTCTCAGCGTTGGCGGTAGCTCTCTGGGGGAAAGTGGATCCTGGTACAACTATTAAGCCTCCCTATACTTACCCAACACACACACTCAATAAAAAATGAGCCCCATTTCTTTGTGTTATTCAAAGCTAACCCAGTAAGAAGGGGATGGATACAAATGGAATCGAGGCCTCATCATTACCAACACCATTATGGTAATGGGACAGTGCTGCTGGGCATAGAGAGATAGAGACACTGGAGAAAAATGAGGGAGCGTGCAGGATGAAAAGCACGCACTCATGTGAGACTACAATGTAGGTCACTTTGCACCAGAGTGCCGGTGAGTCACAGGCTTGGATCAGTAGCTCAGTCTGGTGACTCATCCTTTTATGCTCCGCCTCTTCTCTCCTATTGGTCAATGAGGATATGACAGGCTGCTTTTCTCCCTAATAGTCACATATTTTAGTTGGGGAAGTGGTGAAGTAGTTTACTCATACCCCTTGTGCTGGTATCCGGTCTCAGAGGCTATATATGTGTGTCTAACAGAAGATAGAAATGTGCTTCACATATTTGATATATTACTGTTAACATCCAAATATTCAAGTTAAAATCCAAACATAGCCTGCTTCATACATGAACACAAAATGATGGATTTACACAAGCACAATTTAGGTGAAAAAGGGGGTGACAGTGCACAGAAACAATGTTTACCTGCAAACACCACAGTTGTCTCAAATTGTATCTGTCGATTGCTTCAGAGGAGCTGCACCGAAGGTCTGAGTGATTCAGCAAAGTGACTAACCCAACACAGACTGACACTGCTGGATGTTCAAAATTCATTTTGCAACACTGTCATGACTTAAGCTGCAAAAGTCTTAAGGTAAACGTAGAGGTCCACCTCACTCTTTTAAACAGGATCAAAAGGTAATAAGCAGCTCCCAGACACTAGACTATAAGCAAAGATCTCATGCTCTGATTCATGATTCATTGTTTACACAGCACACAATAGGTCATGAGAACAGCATTTGCCCACAAACCAGTACTGTTGTTCAAGTAATAAAGTCTTCTCTAATCTTTACTGTATAAAATGGCTTTCATTGAGCATTCAGAATGCTCAGTATAATTCAAACATCTCTCATCTCAAACATGCTCTTTGTGTGGCATTCAGTCAGCTGGTGAATGGACTGAATAGTATGGTGAGATGGCACTGTATCGATTGTTTATTTCTAATTCAGCTAAATCACAAGGACTTTTACAGTCCATTTACATTTGTCAAAAGTAAAAAAGTCATACATGTTTGATCTGTCAAAGAAGGTGCTGACTGGACAGTAATAGGCAGAATATGATCGCCTTAAAATGACATGACTTTAATTTGATAAATGTTAACTTTTTCCAACACAAAAATGTAATATTTCATGGTTTAAAAAGTCAACCAAACTGTCTCTTGCCCTACTGGGGCACTAATGCATCATCAGTATGTCTCACTTTCCCTGATCTTATGCACACGTCTTTATGCCTTACACGATGTCTTTAGTAACTCTCTGGACCTTGAAAGTGGTGGTTATATTGCTGTCAATGGACGAGTCAGGTACCTCACGGATCAAAAATATCTTAATTTGTGTTCCAAAGATGAACAAAGGTGTTACGGGTTTGGAACGACATGAGGGTAAGTAATTAATGATATAATTTTCATTTTTGGGTGAACTAACCTTTTAAACTTCTGGCTTTCTTAGATGAACATTGTCATCACAAATTCTGCTGATTTGAATGTCACCAAGGTGAAAGTTATTGGTAACAGTTTATAACTCAAAAAATTGTTCACCTCAAAATGAAACTTATTTCCTAACCCTCATGTCATACCAAATATTTTTACCTGTCAAAAATATCAATATTTCGATATGTATTGATACTGAAATATCTGAAACAGTTCCAATACTTTTTCTGCAGTATCAAAACACAGATACCAGCTGCACATTCTCGCCCTTTCTTTCCCACGGTGAAACTGACAGTTTGACACGCACCCATCTCCTCTCATTCACTCGTCTCATTTGCTCCAGTTGAATAACATTTTACTCATTCCAGCAGGTTTCACACTCACAACAAAAGCATGTGCATCATTAATCTATCTATCTATACATATTATATATATGTTGCACGCACAAAGCCACCTCTCAAACTGTTGCTTTCCACTTAAAGCATGTTTCCAATTAAAGTGTGTATAGTTGTCATTACTGTAGCTATAATTTCATTGCAGCTGAGAAGCTAAAAAAAAGCAATTATGGAATCCAATAAATTATTTGTTGCTTAGAAAATGCATACTAACACAAACAATTATGTTGCTAAAAATAAGATGTATTTTTGTGGTAAGGCCAGTATAAATATTGGCAAAAACAAAAACAAACAAACAAACAAAAAAAAAACATCACTACTGCACCCTGGATTTGTATTTATTTCCAAAACAGTGACCTCACCATAAATGTATATTTTTTTCCCATGTCCCGTTTAAGATAGATTTCACAAAAAAAGCAGAAATGGGTATTTAACATCTGTAGCCCCATATAATCATTCATTTTGACAGTATAGATGTAACACATAATCAGTGACAGTCCCACTCCTACATACATATATAAATACCAGCCCAAATGGCAGCGAACGGCTGATTTGAGGTCCAGCGCTGCTAGCGAGCCCACGGTGGCGTGTAACAGCATGGAGAAGCAGTGCCCTTTCATCACGGCAGCTGAACTCAGCAGGGTGAAGCGTGAGCGCTTGTCAGGGCTCTTTGTGGTCAAAACCAAGAGGTAGCAATTTTCCAATTAAGCCACATTTTTATGGGTTCCTTGGACAGCAGAGGGAAAAGGAAAGCCCTGAAAACAAACAAATAAGTGTGGTGCAGCACGTGGAGACAAAATTAGCATTTCCCAAAGAGCCTTATTACAGTTGCGTCTCGAGACGCAGGACTGCCTTCCTAAACCAGGCAAATAAAATACAAAAGGCAGGCAAAGAGGGAAGGGATTTAATTGGATCAAGGTCAGTAATGAGATTAGCTTTTCGCTAAAAATCTTCATGGGCGGAGTTATGTGTGGGATCCCTGTTAAAAACTGTACAGGAATCAGGATCTTAAAGGCTTACGGTTTGCCTCTAAATAGCTTGCTTAGAGTTGGCCCTCCAGATACCGATCCAGTTACGTCCCACTGCACCTTACACATCTCAACCGACCCTGAACCGGGCTGTCATGCGAGCCCCAAAGCCCAGAGAATGGTTTATACGATGACAGGCGTGCTTAGCATATTGTGGACTTACAAAAGGGCCTAGTGAAGGGGGCCGGCTCAGTCATAGCTGAGGGAACCCCTGATCTGCCACTAATAGCCACTGACCTACATTCATCTGCAACAGCCCATGCCTCAGTGAATGCGTAGAGAGGGACTCCAAATAAAAGAGGGGCTGTGAGACTGTTAGCGCTAGTTAAGTACTTTTCTTACACTGCCTATAAAGCCAATAGCCTCTTAAACCTCAGCAAGGCCTGAGCATGTCTACGTCAAAGAGAAAAAGACAAACTATGGATGGAGAAAAATAACAAGCTTTATTAAAAGTCTTTCAACAACTTTAGTAACCAAAGGTGGTTGTTTGCTGCTTCCAGGGATGCATGATTTTGGGAAGGGGAAAAAAAAAAAAAAAACAGTAATGGTTACACTAATTTAAAGGTGGCTTGAAACAGTGTAATTACAGTGCAATTACAAAGAACTGAGTGATACCAATTAACTATGTACTAATATAGGGTTAAGGTTAGGGTTTAGGGTTAGTTGTAATTAAGCATAACATGTTGCAATGTACTACTATTACAAACGTCAAACCATCAAGCATTTATATTTGTAGACAACTACAGGGAGTCCTCAAAGCACACCACAAGTTGTTCACGTGTAAAATAACAGTGTCACACTTCACTCTGAAACATTTAATTAAATCGCAGCCTTTACAATTTGATAACCACACTAAGCCATATCGAAATTTTGGTTTCATTTTGATTAATCATGCAACCCTAGCTGCTTTGTTCATGAAGAATGGCTACAGTTTGCCACAACATTGCCAACTAAAGCTCTTGTACCGAGAAATAATGAAAGAGAAAGAGAAAGAGAAAGAAAGAGAGAAAGAGAGAGAGAAAGAGAAAGAGAAAGAGAGAGAGAGAGAGGGGGCAGGGAAGCAAAGCAGCAGGTAAAGGAAATCAAACTAGGTCAAATGTCAGATGCTGAGAAAGTAGGATTAGAGAGTTGTTTAGCTTGACTGGTTGTCAAGGATCCATTTACAGTGTCTTTATTGCCGTTCGACCCTACAAATGGCCCTTCATCTTGTCAAATACAACTCACAGAGGAGTATAAAACACTAGATGTGCATCAGTAAGTACTACACCCATCCCTCTGGTCCTTTTCATTTTAATTAGTGTTAAAGAATGAATATTAAGAGGTGGCTTCATCACTTCTTGACATTTGTCTTTTTTTTTTAAGCTACGATCTAAAGGCCATCAGACACCAGGAGTTATTTCTCCCATCAGTAAGATGTAGATAATCACAGAACGAGTAGAGCAGTTGTTCCCACAACTCTATTAACTGTACGCGCTTCATTAAGCCACTACATTCATTTGCGGTGCCCTACAGAATTCATTCTGATAATTAACAATCTAGCGAGTGAAGAAAAAGCTAGCTCCGCAGGACAAAGCGGTCCATTTTGCATCCTCGCCAGAGGAATATTTCAGCCACTATGATGTTTAATGCACTTCTGATCTCACCGGGGGAAGAAAAAAAAAAAAATATGAGATGACAAAATGAAACTACGCACAGAACACCATTATTTCATCTTGCCATCATGTTAGGAAAGTTGAGACAAGATTCATAAAACAAAATTCTGAGGCATGAATCATGCCGTTATGTGAAATTAAGCAAAAAGTGAAAGGCCATCTGGGACGTTCAGGACTAGACAAAAAAAAAAATCTGCTGGACATTACAGACATGCTAATTTCGTTCCCTTTAACCTTCCTCAGCCCAATGGTTTCTGTGAGGCACTGCCCAACCCCTTCTCAATGGGCCCCTCGCCAGGGCAGGTTTTAGCCCCCAGGCCTCCCTTATTTTATTGCCTGTGTTTATAGCTGGTCTTGGTTTCTCTTTCTGCCCTCCTTTGCTTGACATTTTACGGCGTGCAATATAAAAGACGCCCTCCACCCTCCCTCTGTCTGAGTTAAGTCCCTCATCCACAAATTCTTTTTTTCTACGCCGAAATCCGGCCCTCAGGAATTCACTTGATGTCACTGGCCATCAGGAAACACCACAATGGGTCAAGCACAGTCTTTTGAAATGGATCATGCACAGCTGGACAACATTCATCTCCTACAACAAGAAAAAATTGTGCTTATCGCCCTTATTTCCACACATATTACCAACTGCTGCTGTGACGCGCAATACCACTCAAATCGATATTCCCAACTCATTTTGGACTGTTGCTGGTGTGTTTGGACGTAAAACAGATGTATGGTCATCCATCTGTAATCAATATAACCGCTCGAGTCAAAGAGCATCTGTAGCACGGGCAGCATGGCTTAGGCAGCTTTAGCCTCAGCCCAAAATCTGTCAATGTGTTTGGGCACGGTGCCCTTCAAATCCGCCTTAGCTCTACATAAATAGAGCGCCCCACTCTAGCGCTGCCTCCTTAAACTGCATTAAGTCTACAAAAAGATAGCAAGAACGAAACCAGAAGAAGTGTGTATGGAATACCAAACATTCAGAATACTGATTTAAACCAAAAACATGGCCATCAAAGAACTTGTTAACCTTGCCCTCAGTAACCTTCCCCTGTGCAGGTTTGCTCACAGATTCTAACGCCATAAAGAAATGCAGAATAACCTGATAGCACACGACTAAGAAGAGATCTAATGTATGAAAAGCACTTGTGGTTTACAGCACATGGCGGCACTTTAAAGCAAGCAACAGCCATTACAGCTGGAGGGCTGCACATCTGATTTGGAAGGGCGCCATGTGTTGCAAAATCCTGCCCTATGGCCTTGTGCAGGTACAAACCTCACTGTTCTCTCCTCCATGATTAAAGAGCAGCTCGGCTAATGTTCAGCCTTTGGGTAAAAGTCGTCTCTCTGATCTGAAATTTTAAGACACCAGACGGGTGATGTTTGGAGTGCTGTATACCCAACATACACATCTGACTATTAACCTGTCATAGGTAATTCTTTGGCACTAATGCAGATCACATCTGTCATTGATGATGCATTTACCACTTCATCACTGAGAGGAAATCTTGAAATTCTGGAGTGAATGATGATAGATCCAGTAGATGATGTCAAGTTGCACTGCATTTCAAATCTTAATCCAATATATTGGGCATCACTAAAACATGCACAAGTCAATGTTACATGACTACCGGGCTTTTGAAGCACTATGCTTTCATTCGGGTTCTCTTCCAGTCATTGTTTTAGGCACTTGAAAACATAAATACATGCATTTTAACTGTGCTATCCAGAGTCCAGGCCACAGCCATTCATGGTACACCACCAGCTGGTCACATTTGCGTCTGCCTCAGCCCCAGTCCACATGGCACAGATGTGGAGTGTGTGCGCTACTTCTCCGCCTGGATGTGTGCTGCCAGAGTGCCAGCAGGCCCAGTATCTATTGCAAGTCTTGCTCTGTATTTAAGGCTAAAGAAATAAACACTTGGTCAGCCAGCCAAAACCACAGCAACACAAGCGCCACTCTTGCCAACAAGGGCCACTGGCAAAATGCAACAAGCAGCTCTCCAGTTCTGTGTTCAGCAGTAGGCCTGCCACGCTGTCTGGTGTTCAGGCAAACCCCAGTCCTTAGTAAGCCTCGGTTAACCGACGAACCAGGGCAGTTGCTCTTTCCCTCTCAAACTCCTCTAATTCTACCCTCATTCTGCAGGAATCCCTTTTTTCCACTCTCCATCCCCTCCCAGCTGCAACCGGGCTGGGCAATTGCTCCCACCGGCACAGCACTGTTCATGGGAAACAATAAAACGCCACATGCGTTTCCTTAGTTAGGGCTTCCACACCGCAGCTGCATGTGAGGCTCATCAAGCCACCGATTTAAAAAAAACAAAAAAAAACATGAATGCTTTACTGACTGGCATTGACATTTTTATGTCAATTATGGATGCATAATTGTGTCATACTGCTACGCTATTTTCGTTGTAGAGCTTCAGTGTTTACGTCCGAATGGCGGCTCAGCTGAGTTCGTAGCAGTATGACAGATGAATTTGTTTAATAAAGTCGTTATTTTTGTTTTGTTTGTACACAAAAAGTATTCTTGTCGCTTCATAATATTAAGGTTGAACCACTGTAGTCATGTCAATGGTTTTAACGATGTCTTTAGTACCTTTCTGGACCTCAAAAGGAGCAATGTTGTTGCTGCCCATGTGTGGATCAGATACCCTCAGATTTCATCAAAAACATCTTAATTTGTGATCCGAAGATGAATAAAGGTCTTACGGATTTGGGACGACATGAGGATGACTACTTAATGATGGAAATTTCATTTTTGGGTGAGCTCACCCTTTAAGTCAAATTCACAACTTAGACAGAAACATGGCATATACAGCAACAAGATGCACATGCTCTTCAACAACATGTTCGTGAGAGATCAAGCGCTCCACTAAAACAAAAGAGCCACATTGGAATGTCACGAGGACGCTTGTGAATAGAAAGTTAACAGTCTTTTAGTGGGGGAGGAACAGCAGAGAGATCCAACCGCCTGCTTTCATTCTGCTGGGTCCCAGGCAGCCTTCAGAATGATGGAGAGCTTTTCAAACACACCGTGATGGATGCCTCCCTGAGACACGGAGCGCCAGAGCCTCTCACTGCGCCGAGGTAGCAGGGCCTAGAGGTCAGGGAGGTGGAGGGCTTAATCCGCTCCTGATGGCCGTGAAGATGCTCATGTTTGGAGGCCACTAAGAACCAATCACATGGCACGCTTCAGAAGAAGGCAAGATAATGCTCACAAGTATCAGAAAATAATGCAACACTACAGCACACTTGACTTGAAGTGTCACTTAAAGGAACAGTCTGAAAACAGACATTATTCAAAGTCTCATGATCTTATGCAACACTAACAATGTGGTCATTAGAACGCTACTGTCTGGCCTTAATTATTCTGAGGATTATCTGAAAGAGCAAAGCAATTCAGTGCACTTCAGTCAATGGCTCTCAAGAGTTTTTCCAGCTCTTTGTGGTTTACTCTGCAAAGTGGAAACTATGATGGGTTAAAACAAAGCACATGATTAATCCTGACCCATATGTGCTACCTCTGAAAGTCACTGCTTCAGAAATATGGAGTAATACAAAACATCTTGGGTTTAAAACAAAGCATAACCCACAATGAGGTCCACAGGGGGGTAAAAGAAAAAAATCTGACAGTATATTCCATCCTAACATGCCACTTATATACACAATACAAATAGCTTGAGATGTTCACACAGGATCTTAGGAGCGCCACTTATCATTCGTATGACTTCATTTAGATCTTGTCACCTCTGAGGTTCAGCTGCACATGGACACACCATGGAGTCTCCTTGCTCTACGTGCCCTTTTCAAGAACCATAAATACTTTGGCTGCTAGGACTGTTCTCCATAAGAAAAGGATGCTGAGCTGCAGAACAAATCATCCCTCAAACAGGCTTACACAAGATTAGCAATGTTGACATGCCCCAACAATCACTGGAGACCATGTTTCCAGACAGACTCTGGCCCCCTGAAATGTCACGCTCGTGTTGCAAACACTCACCATACGCTGTGAGAAGACATCACCGATTTCTTGTAGCCTTGTACACGCTTTGGTATTTTCTATAAATATTTTCCATTATGCTTTCAAGGTTAACAGAAATATTAGATAGAGCAACTAATATTCAGTAAGACTTTATACTTAAAAAAAAAAAAATATAGCTTCTCAAACCAGATGAAATCCTGCCTGTAAGAACCAACATACAAAGTAAAGCATTTAAACATAAGACCATTCAGGCCCTTAACCCTTTTAAATACAGTTGCTGCTGGGGAAAAACCACGAAATTTTTTCATACTTTTCATTTCACAAATAAAAACGATTCTTTCCATTTTAAGAAAGTCAAGCTGTTTTTTTTAAACAGCAGTACATTAGCATACAGGAACTGATGGTATTCATGTAGCTTCTATTCAAAGTTGGCTGCACACAGCTGCTGCTGCTTCTGAGATCTTGCTCACCATCTAAATTGGGTTGATTTTTGCACATATTCTTAATTTCTCACATTACTCTATATTTCATTAAAGGTAAAATGTTGCAGAATGATAGTTTATAAAATGTATTTAAATTAGGTCAAATGTGGTGTTTTTTTCCACAGTAACCACTCTGATTATGCGTAAAATGAAGTGGTTACATGCAGTAACCACAATGCACATGGGAGTAACACTAAATAACATTACAAATAAAGGAGAAAAACATTCAAGGTTTAACAATTTACAGGAATAGATAACGTTGATTAATGTATACATAAATGTATACCTCATACACAGGAGCGTACTGCATAAATATACTGCATTTCAAACCAATCTGGTCTGTATGACACCTAATCTGAAAAGCCTTCTACTACTTAAGTTAAAGGGTTAGTTCACCCAAAAATTATGTCGTTCTACGCCCGTAAGACCTTTGTTCATCTTCAGAACACAAATTAAGATATTTTTGATGAAATCCGATGGTTCAATGAGGCCAACTGATTTGAAACAAAAGATTTGTAAAGCTTCATGGAGCATTGTTTTGAAATGAGTCATCATTAGATATTGTTGAAAAGTCATTATTTTGTATCCTCGTCGCTTCATTACATTAAGGTTGAACCGCTGTAGTCACATGAACTGTTTTAAATATGTTTTGAGTAGCTTTCTGGATTTTGAGAAGTTCGGTGACATTGCTGGCAATGGAGGCCTCACTGAGCAATCGGATTTCATCAAAAATATCTTAATTTGTGTTCTGAAGATGAACGAAGGTCTTACAGGTGTAGAACGACATGAGGGTGAGTAATAAATGATATTTTCATTTTTGGGTGAACTAACCTTTTAAACGTTATGCAAAAGCTACTGGAACCAGATTAAAAAAAAAATTTAAAAAAATGAACTGATAACAATGCATAGTGGTCATAGGGAGAAAAATGACCTTTGACCCTCCCACGTCTAAGGAATTTGAACCCACACTAAGTTTGATTAGTTTGTTACTCATTCATGACAATATCAGTAGAAATCGAATGGAAATTCAGTGCCTGAAAGGGTTAATGTTCTAAAAAAAAAAAAAAAAAAAAAAAAACAGTTGGTCTGAGATACTGGGCATGCTGTGTACAGATGACAACCCATACATGTAACATTTCATAAAGTCACAATATACTATCAATAATTTCATGCCAATGCTTGCTTGAAATAAATTGATACTGATTCCAACAAAACAGGCATTAAAATGGGCTATATTAAAGTGCATTAGCTGCTGTCTAGGTAGTCAGCTCACTAGATTTGAGACACGGCCTACATGTATACATGCTGGAAAATACCCCCACTCATCAGCTGACGTGTAAGCTGCCCCTGTAAGAGCCCCAGTGACCCCCCCAAACATTCAGCAGTCGGGGGAGGAACTCAGAATGAAATTGTCCGCATAATGTTAGATCAGAGACTGTTAAGGATAAAGAAAACAAAAGGCCACCTACAGTGATTCGAGCCGCTCCAGTGCGGGGTCCTGAATCCGCGGGACCCTCCCGACACGAGGCCTTTATCCGGGATCAAACAGCCTCGGTTCTGGTGGTAGTAATCCATGCTTAAAAACGGGTTTGGACTAGGGGTCAGTCCAACAACGTCCACACTCTCGTACATCGTGAAATAAAAAAAGCAAGTATTCTCCAAAAGTAAACGTTTCCTTCTTAAAGTCGCAGCAAAAGACTCGAAACGTTATAAGCGATTGTAAAATGGTTGTTACAAATAAATAAATTCCCTTATCGAAACATAAAATGGGAGCGTCTCTACGAAGAAATGCGATTTCGCACCATCGCGTAACGTTATATAAAACTTGAAAGGAAACGGTGCTCTTTTCTTTAGTGTGTTTGTGTGTAAGTCAGTTCAGCAGAAGCTCGCGCTGTCCACGGGGAATGAACTACATTCTTCAGATTTTAAAATCCTGCGCCAGTTGTTACAACACAGCGTGCTGTTGAAATTGTGGCTCTATCAATGATCGATGTGAAACTGCTACATGAGTAGAAGCAGGATCCCGCGCGCAGCCCGTGGAAACGTCCGAGAACTGTTGGAAGCGATTGTTTTGAAAGGCTCCCAAACCCCTTCTCGCCACAAACGACACGTTTTCTAAATGATATTCGTTAACAGACCGACGTACAGACGCATATTTACTGTAAACACGCAGCCGTCCGCATCGATGAGAGAGCGCTCCGTCTCGTGAATAATCCCGTTGGAGGGCTGCTGATCAGACTCGGGAAGAACTTGCTCCAGTGTTTCCAGACCCTGCGAAGACGCGAACTCAACGTAATGTCTTTAGCATCTTGTGTCGAACCCCTCGCATACTTCTGGGAAATTTCTCCCTGAAAAACAGAAGCGCTCTTCGACAGGGTAACTCTAGTCTTCACGCACTTTCCAGGCTATCCCACACCGCAATTCTTGACGAGTGTCAGCAGCTGCGCATAAACCCCGCCCACATCAACCCCCACTTCGACTGTGCCGCTCTCTGATTGGCTGCCGATAAACCTAATCTCAGTCTTATCAATGTGCCATCTATCAACGAGGAGGATCTGTCGCCATAACAAGTTGAGCTATAAAGTTGTGTTTACATGTATTCGACTGTCGTTTTCTTAAAAAATAAATAAATAAAAAGTTATATAAAAAAATAAGAAAGAGCACAGGAGTTATTGGGATATTACTACAACTGGATTTTTAACTTTTGAATGAAACACTCTTATAAGTAAGCTCTTTGTTTCATCATAAAAAATATTTTTTTTTAGTTTTCATGGACAAATAGATAATACATCTTCTAATATAAACTTGTGTGCAACTTTTGCATGAATTGAGATTATGCGTCCAATAATCTTATTTAAGTAAATATGTTTATGTTTACAATTTGTGCCATTTTAAGAGAGTAGACTGACTTTTTTCTTTCTTTCTTTCTTTCTTTCTTTCTTTTAAATGATAACAACTATGGTTTAAAAATGTATAGTTAAAAACCAATAATGGCCATTGTGAATGTATAATCAATAAATATGTTGATCTCATGAGATCATACGGGGAGGCAATATTTACTTACCAGCCTATTGAAATTATAATCAGCTGAAATGTAGCATTATAAATGGCAGAACTTGTATTTAATAATAGCAGGCATATCTACTGATCACTTACTACTCTTCCAGTCTCTGTAAAGAGCAGACACTCGCTGACCCCAAGACTGCTTTATCAATACAAAGTGAGGTAAACAACACATTGCAACACTATCTAGTTTCCCACCACAAAATCCATAGACGCTGTCTGGAGAGTAGTGTTCATAACAAGGCAATGAACACTCGGGCTGCAGCCCTACAGCATCCGTCAGCTCAACGCACCAAGGTTGCTGCCATCCGCTGATGGCTCCATCCATCAGTGAAACGACGTATTAGCCTCCCCTTATTTTCCGGCTTCAGCCCTCACATTTTTGTCCTTGACATGTAAGAGGTACTGTATTGATTTTTCACCATCTAAAATATTAGCCTGCACACAAAAGGCTGCTCATTCAATAAATACACGTTTATTAATGGGCAGTCCTTTTAATCCAACCAGACCCATATAAATCCGGCTATGAAACGGTCAGGGGGGAAATGACTGGCTCTAAATAAAACTGCTTTACATTTGTGCCAGTTTAAATGTTTCACGCAAGACATGACACATCCACATACAGGTCAAGCGACTGTAATACTATATAAACAGTAAATACTGTTCAGGCGAAGTCACATTTACTGTTGTTCAGTGAGTTTTTGCAGACAGAATGGAGTCATTTCAATAGGAATTTACAAACTGGGAATTTCGCATGAGGGCAAACGATTTTAGATTTCCCCGTGCATATTATGCATTGGGTTCAGTTGGTCAGGCAAATTCACCACATTGACCAGCAGAAAACTACTTTTTTTGAAAGTTACTTCTTTGTGACCAGTGCTTCATACATCGCTACACTATTGACAATAGACAATGGAATTGTTTTGCCAGCAAATTTTCGCTATTGTGACTGTACCTTTACACAAAATGACAAGGTGAAATTTGACTGTACATCTCTAATTTGACGGTGACTTTGCTAAATATTCCATTATCAAGATTGCACAGCATTGAATAGCAGTGTTTGGGAAAGTTACTTTTGAAAGTAATGCATTACGATATTGTGTTACTCCCTAAAAAAAAGTAACTAATTGGATTACTTTTTATGAAAAGTAATGCATTACATTACTTCTGCGTTACTTTTTCTCACCTGGGCTGGGCTTGCTTGTTTGGTTTTTAATAACAGCAAATAAAGTTCTATTTTTGGCAACTGTAAAGACCCTTTCACACCAAAAGTGAAATGAATAAGCCTCAGGATGAAGGAAATGCATATTTACGCCTGTACAGTAGAGGGCGCAGCTCAAACAAACCTTTCAACTGTGCTGCCATTCTGGATTAAAGAAGAATAGGGGTTATGCGCAATCTAACTTGCGTTTTCTGTAAAACAGATTAGATCGTTTCCGGTTTAGGTCTTATGTGCTTCATGAAAAATTAGCGGTTTTATTCAAAATAACTTAAAAGGAGGGAGCAAAGATGAGCATAACTGATGTCCCCCGCATATGCAGATTGATATTAAAAAGCTTTTTTAATTTTTCTTCTTCAGACTAACGTTTAGATATTTAATAGAATACAACACCTATAACAATGTGAACTAAGTAGTTTCGCTGAATAAGTCCATAGATATGCCGTCAGTTCATACTGCTGTTAAGCGGATGTAGTGAGACCAGTTTTCCGGTTTGGTCATGTGACGTTTGACATATACCCTATAGGATACAGGAGAAGGAAGTTCAACACTCTTATTTCTAAATGTAATCTAAAGTAATTTTTGCTTCTTAGTATGGTTGAATTAGATCATTGAAGGTCAGCAGCAAATACATTGGTTAATAAAGTGAGATTAAATGCATAAAGTATATTTGTATAATTTAATATAGTTAATTATTACAGGTTTGCGGAAAAATCTGAGATTGTATTTCACTGTTTTTATTCATTTTGAGGAATACTGAATGTGTTTGTGCAAGTGAGATGAGTAAATGCATGTTCACATTTAGTCTTGAACAACAATAACCATCATGTTCACATGAGGCACACCATGCCTCTGCACTTTATTTCTCTCAATATGGGGACAGGAGAGCTGTCAGTCAATAAATATGGAAAAGTAACTTAATTAAAGTAAAAGTAATCTGATTACGTAACTCAAGTTACATGTAATGCGTTACCCCCAACACTGTTGAATAGTACTTAAGTTTTTATTAAAATAAACATACCCATTTCTCTACTACTATATGCTATGATTTTAATTGATTTAAATGATCTAGGTACACCAATATAAGACAACTAATTGCATAAACAGAATTGTTTTACATTTCAAAAGAAAAAAAAAAATCATACGTTGCATTTCGAAAACAACAACAGACTAGTGTAATAGGCTCATTTGTTATCGATGGAGGCAAATGACCTGAGATTTGCAATACCTTGAGACTGCAGGAGTCGAGAGTGGCAGTATATAAGGGGAGGAGGGGGTTGTATGGCGGCTGTTAGGAATTCAAAGACTTTATGGGGCTTTAGGAGGAAATGCATGAGCAAACCTGCTGGCAACTTGAAAGTGTGAGGCTATTTATTACCCTCAATCCACCGCCCCCACTTCACTTCCTCTAAATACGCATAAAAAAAGCTTCATTTTCCATTAAACTCGACTTCTTATCAATGGTGCATGATGTGTGTTGCTGGGAGCGGCTACACGTCCTCAAGAACATATTGCACATGTCAATGCTGTTCGACTGAGTCTGGGAGGTGTTAGCATACTGATAGTATATAGTTTTAAATGCTTATTTTTATTCTGTCAGTCACATGACCCAGTTTGTCCCAGAATGCCTGGCCCTGATGAACAGATGGGTGTTTGCATTGACTCACAATGCCTTTAATCAGTCTGATAGGGAGGGGCCATCATTCAATACTGTTACAATGAGCGCCTGTGCTGACTCATTATATAGTAGCACAGTATGGATGTGCCACATGCTATTAACACCAACAAAGGTCAAAAGACTGATACCATTAAACTTTCTCGACAGTGACAGCTTTTGAACTTCAGCTATATAAAAATGCATATGACAAAGTGAACCATTTTCCTATAAAATGCAATCACATAGACAGTACGCTTAATCTGAGTGACATAACCTTGATCACAATCTCCGGACATACACACTATTAACTTTTCTGTGAACCTTGCTCAAGCAATTTCCTGCAAGCGAGTGACATAAAGAGTTAAGAGGGTTATTTCTTATATAGTCATTAATAATCAAAGTCTTAGCTCTTTGTAAATTATGGTACAATATAAATGCATTGAGAGGTTTGTGCTGTTACTATATGCCAGCTGATGCTTACTGCTGTGGTAAAACATATGGTGGAGATTAGCTACCGTGAAGCGCTCTGCCAGATGTGTAATGTTAGCGGGTGAAGGCTATTGACTAGTCCGCCGGGCCGCTGATGATCCTGATTGCTTGAGCAGTCCCGTCTCATTACTCTTGGCTCAAGGTCAAGGATTAAGTGATGAGAATAGATCCAGCCTCTTACTATCCTTATGGTGAGTTGTTTGTTTGAATGTGGGTTTGCGTACTTAAGGGCGAATACGTGAGATGTTTACATTGTCAATCATCATTAGAGATTTACAGTCATACAAACATTACAAATTTTAAATGCACTCCAATCCTTTCAACATTTTTTGAAAAACAATAGGGTATATTTTGAAAAAAAAAAAAAGTTTCAGCAATCCATACAATGACAGTCAAGGTATAAAAGCCCATTTCCGCCACATAAGAAAAGAAAATCGTGCTTTGGTAAATCATAATTGTGACAAAAAGTCATTATCGTGACATAAAAAATTTAAATTATGAAATACTATGACATAATTATGAGATAAAATATTATTTTTTTTATGACTCAGTATCTCAATTTAAAAAGTGTGTCATATTTTTCGACATCTGCTAAAATTAAGGTGCGGCATGAGTGGTCAGGTCCACTTCACCTGTCCCCTACCCATCATAACACCCTATTGACATACTGACCCCTACTGACTCAAACAACAGACGAAGAGCTCACTGACACATATGGCTGTTTGTATTGAGTTATTTACGTATGTTCAGGGCAGATATAAGTATGATTTGTCTAAATATGATTTATGTGTACATTAACATTTTTCCTGTACTACAGTATGATTACTGTAATCATTCAACACATTATACTATATAATCTCCTTAACAACCTCACATTTAATAGCTATTATCATGATATAGACGTATAGTGACCTATATGAAGAACTCCCAGTTTTTTCACCAGTAATGGCCCAAGCGCAAATCGAGTGCTATAGGGAAATGTGCCGAGCTGGTTCAAATGTTAATGGTCCATCTGAAATCCCCTGCTTAGCCAGCAGGTTGGGGAACAAAAGCCCCATAGAGGTGCAGCTTGCAGGGCCTGGACATGACAAATGCGGCCGAGACCGGGGCAGTGGTTGCTGTGGAGCTCTGGGGAGGGAAAAGCGGGGGCAGTGGAATGATCTACCAAACCCAAGCCTCATTGAGGGCATTGCATCGGGGGGCAGCGGGGGTCACCCCATCATCATCACCATTTCAAAGAGGCTAAGAGCGAGGTGGAGCCGAGTACCGGGTGGGGGAGGTCTGCTGACCCCGACCAGTGTCCCCGCACTACTCCATCTTCTGCGGATGGTAACGGCATGAAAGAAAGCCCCATCATCTCTACTCCCGTACGACAGAGAGATATTGAGAGGCCGAGAGACAGATAGGGGACTTCTCTCTAAACAGGCCCATTACCTTGACACCCCCTAGAGGAAAGACCTTCACCCCCGACACTCTCGCTCTTGATTTCTCATTCCAGCTCCCTTTCACATGGAGAAAAAACACACAAAGGACCCAGTGGGACTGCGCTGTGATGATGGGCCTCGGGCAGGAAGAATCTGGTACATTACATAGTTGGGCGGCCAAAACAAAAGCCAGTGATTTTTCCGTTTAAAAGCGATCTGAGTCATCACATGCACAACGGCAGACCAGAGCCACAGCCAGCCTTCCAGGCCACCAGCTCTCTATCTTATCAAAGCAGACCCACTCCCCACGGAGGACCCCATATCACCACACATAAGAACATCAAGCGGCCTCTGTGATAATGCTCAGTCTTTACTGCCAGTGCTTAAGCCTAAGCCCCATGCATATCAAAAAGCCCTGAATGTGCTGGCCAAACCCCTGCTTTGCATATAGATACTGAGCCTATTGACATATTGATTCTCCTGGCCAAGGACCCATGAAAGCAACCGACGCAAATCCCCCCTTTAATCAGCGAAAGCCCCCTAAAGCGGTCTGTAGCGGGAACAAGAGCTAGTCGCTCTGCTACAGTAGCCTCACAATGGCCTGGCAAATGCGCCATTATGACTTGTTTGACCCTCTTCTCCAAGTGCACTGGCTACTTTGAGAGGGTAATTAACCCATCTTTCCCCCACCCCTTGATACAATTACAATAGAGGCACAGCATTCCTCAAGCGCTCTCATGCACTTGCACTGGAAGACAGGGGCAGACGGGGGCCGCGAACGGGTGGGTTGACCCGGACTCACAGAGCACTGAGAGGCTGAGCGCTTCAGAACAACCACGAAGAGATTATAGGTTCAGTCATTGAGAAGAAAATGTTGTTGAGCTGTTTGGACATCAAATTAAGACACAGAATAGATGTACTTGTTAGACATGCTATTTATGTCATAGTGACATGAAGCACAGAAGTCAGTGTGAATTGCTGTTTACAACCCATTCTAAAGGGTTAGTTCACCCAAAAATGAAAATTCTGTCATTAATTACTCACCCTCATGTCGTTCCACAATCTTAATGTTATAAAGTGACGAGAATACTTTTTGTGCGCCAAAATAACGACTTTATTCAACAATATCTAGTGATGGGCGATTTCAAAACACTGCTTCATGAAGCTTCGAAGCTTTACGAATCCTTTGTTTTGAATCAGTGGTTCGGAGCGGGTATCAAACTGCCAAAGTCACGCCCCCCAGTGGTGAACCAATGAAATTTCGAAACACTTATGACTTAATGAAGCCTTGTTTACTGAAATCACGTGATTTTGGCAGTTTGATGCACGTTCCGAACGCTCTTCATGAAGCAGTGTTTTGAAATCGCCCACCACTAGATATTGTTGAATAAAGTCGTTATTTTGTTTTTTTTGGTGCACAAAAAGTATTCTTGTCGCTTCATAACATTAAGGTTGAACCACTGTAGTAACATGAACTGTTTTAAATATGTCTTTAGTAGCTTTCTGGACATTGAAAGTGTTAATGATCTTGCTGGCAATGGAGGCCTCACTGAGCCGTTGGATTTTATCAAAAATATCTTAATTTGTGTTCTGAAGATGAACGAAGGTCTTACGGGTGTGGAACGACATGAGGGTGAGTAATTAATGACTGAATTTTCATTTTTGGGTGAACCATCCCTTTAACTCTGTAATGTGAAGTATTTTAAACAGGACATTCAACTGGACTGTGAAAAGTGGTCTTACATACCAGAATGAAGGAAGACTGAATGATAGTTTGCTAAAACAATGCCTAAATAGCTATTTGGCTGTTGGTTAACATTTGGGTTTATAGGTTTTCAAACTGGGGTCTACAAGGGAGTGATAGGGTGGTCTGTGAAAAGATAAATAATGTTAATGTGTAAGGATGAAAAAACATTTTTTATTGGTCTATAGGAAAAAGTGTGTAAAATGAATACAAAAAAAAAATCAATAGAAAGAAATGAAAGAAAAATAGTGTAAAAATGTGTAAACATAAAAATAAATAAATAAATAAATATTATAATAATAATAAATATTATTGGGTGGTCCAGAAAAATAGTGTAAAAAATATATAAACAAGCACAACAATAATAATAATAATTATTATTATTATTTATTAAATAATTAATTATTGTTATTACTATCAAACAAACCACAATAATAAAAAAAAAATAAGTTGATAGATTAGATAGAATTTGACATTATTATGGTTTCATTCTGCTTTCTAAAGAATGGAAGTCAAAAGATTTATCACAATTTTATGCATCTAACAGTGCTCTAATGGTCGGTAGAAAAAATATAGTATCAACTTACATGAAAACATTTTTATATATTACGAAGGCGGCCATCTAATTTGTAGGTGCTTGGTTTCTGAGTTCAGATAAGTCATTCTAATCTGTCAATAAATAGGTGCATGACAACATTTTGGTATTCAAAGCATAAAATATGTTTCTCAGTTTGTCAAATGTCACATGTGAACTAACATGTTTCTGCAGTACATGCAGCAGATGAATGGTCACAAAATCCACATTGTATCTGACAGCGTGATATAAAGAGATCTCTCGCTCTATCCATTTCTAGTGTGCTTCTTGCATGCAGAATGAGTACCTCCTATAATCCACTCCTCTGAGGGAAATGCAAAGGGGGAAAAGAGAGGAGATGAAAGAGGGCTGGTAGTTACGATGGATTACAGGCTCAGCGAGGCAGTGGGGGAGGCCAGTGGACTGATAATATTTAACCAGACCCGGGTGGACCATCTGGAACCACCCCCCTTCTTCAACAGTCCAGCTCTCACATCTGGGTCCTCCTCTGAAGGAATAACTCACATTTGCCTTCAAATGAATAATGATGTTTTTACATTACGTGGAAAGAATTTCAACACAAACTTCCCTGACCTCATGCAAAGCAACATGATAGCAGACACTGTAGATCACTTAATTAAGTCAACCATTTAAAGTGCTCAAACAATGCTTACAAACAACACTCAAATGCGTTTTAAGCAGATGTCACATTCTTAAAAATTTCTAAAACAATCTTCAATTACTTTCAAGACATGTTCTATTTTGAGCCCTTTTTTCTTCCTTCATGTGAGTCCAGCAGTTTATACAATTAGTTAGGTTGGGATTCCCCCTAATTCTCCAGAGCAGCTGCAAAACCATGTGGGGGTTGGGGGGTGGGGTACATGAACAGGAACAAACACACTGACCCCCAGCCCAATTGGCCAGCCATTCTGATCCCCATTCCGAAAGCCACCGCACTTCCCGTCTCCAAACTCCAGTCTAAGAAAACAAGCATGCTGTCACTCTAGAAGCCCTTCCACATATTTCAGCAGAGCAGATTTCATTTGGATGAGATGGAAGCTGGACTGGAGAATATGTGCACTGAGCTACACAACATTTCTTCAGTATAATTACAGCTTATTTTGATTTAAACACTGCATGTGATCCTGTAGTCCACAAGAGTTATGGCTTATTGTCAGTGCCTTTTTAATTTCAAGCCTGTCTCTAATAATGTTAAAAATGTAGTGGATATGATCAATAAAAACAGGGTTTGGCCTTTATTCCACATGCAACACATTTCTATAGAATATTTCTTGTTAAAGAATACGTACACTGACAGCAATTAAACAATTAATAAGGTAAAATGTCTGTTAATCCAACATTAACATATGACACTTTTAACAATGGAAAATGTGGTAGGAATACTAAAGGTTGGAACATAAAAAGATTTCAGGTTCAGTTTTTGGTCATCATTTACTCATGTACCCTCATTGTCATTCCAAACCCATAAACCCAGATTTTTTTTTTTTCATAGTACACAAAAAGAACATTTTCAAAGAATATGAAATATTGAAAATGAATGCGAATAGGGTCTGTCAAGCTTCTAAATGACAAAAAAGCACCATAAAAGCACAATAAAAGAAGTCATTTGAAATGTTCTGAAGTCAAGGTATATATGACTATCTTCTTTCAGACAAACACAATCGGAGATATATTTAAAAATATCCTGACTCTTCCAAGGTTTATAATGGTTGTGAATGGCTGCCCAGATTTTGAAGACAAGAAAAATGCATCCATCCATAAAAAAATGAATCCATATGACTCCAGGGGGTTAATAAAGGTCTTCTGAAGTTAATCGATGCGTTTGTGTAAGACAAATATCCTTGTTTAAAACTTTATGAAGTAAAATAACGAGCTTCCCACGCAACAGCCATACACATTCAATGTACGTCCAAAAAACATTAACTTCAGTGACGTAGTACACAATGCCATGAAGTACAATAAACCATTATAAACCTTGGAGGACTAAGGATATTTTAAAATATATCTCCGATATGTGTTCCTCTTGTGTTCGTCTGAAAGAAGATAGTCATATACACCTAGGATGGCTTGACGGTGAGTCATGGAATAATTTTTGGGTGAACTATCCCTTTAAAGAACAGATACAAATTTAAGACAGTACTGCAACTCAAAAATGGACTACAAACGATATGTCAACACTATTTGGCACTGGTTCTTACAAGCGTTGTGACCGCACATCATTGACATTAAACCTAACACAGCGACATTAAAAAGTACCTCATTTGATAAGCAATTGAACTTTTGATTCTTTTTTGTAATTATGCATCTTGACAGAGCAAATCTCTATTAAGGATTCTTCAAAACAAAAGAAAGAAACTCATACAGGTTTGGAACGACATGAGGGTGAGTAATGATTAATTTTCATTTTTGGGTGAACTATCCCTTTAATACACTTTAAAAACCAAAAAAGTGAAACACCACAGCATTCTTCTGATTAACTTTGCCCTATTCTCTTTGTGTTCAAGTAACAGTTTGGTTCTCTACATTACCTTACTGAACACTGATCAGCACAAAGAAGAGAGGTCAATTGTGTTCATTTTTTAGCTTCTTATGATAATATGGTTGTACAATAGCATCTCTGTTTAGGATCTGTGAATGAGTACAAGACTTCCTAATCAAATTCATTTAAAGTTCAGGAAATATTTAGCATGATGATAAGAGCTTTCCACTCAACTAATTATAAATGGAAGAATGCACATGAACAAAAACACATCAACGTTCCCAATTCTTCCTGATCCACGGCAGAAGAAAAATACTCCTGTAAATGTCAATACACCATTTTTACTTTGTCTTCAAGCCAAGACACTGAGACTCAAAAGGGCTGAGCTCAGCAAATTCACGCAGGGACTTTTTCCCTCTTTCTTCGACTTTTTAAGGTTCAGATATCTCTTAACTTACAGTAAACTTAACTCAGTATCTGCTCAGCAAAAAAGTACCTGGAAGTTCTCTAGAGTTCAAGTCATCAATTCACACAAAAGGATGCTTTTGGAAATAAAAGTCTTTTGAGAAACTTGATAATGAAATTACAAGTTGAAACTATTAGCAAGCACAATAAATCAGTTGGCCATGTATCAGTATTTTGTCAAGGACGAGATTGTAATACAAGACTTCTAAAGAAGTGCTTGAATACATGCCATTCATATGTGCTTTTGTTGATCAGTTTGATTGTTCCTGTGATTATATGATTTAATCAAGGTTTTCAGCACATTCTATGATTGAGCAACAAGAACTAAATATTACCCTGTGCTTTGCAAAACCTAAAAAGATTAATAGGCCTCTACTGAGAACATTTCTCTGTTGACCATAAACACTACAGTTTAAATGTTTGTGCTTGGTCAGTTTTTTTAAATGTTTTCGGAAGAAGTCTCTTACGCTCACCAAGACTGCATTTATGTTACCAAAAATACAATAAAACTAGTGATATTGTGAAATATTATTACAATTTCAAATAACTGTTTTCTACTTTAATATATTTTAATATGTAATTTATTCCTGTGATCAAAGCTGTATTTTCAGCATCATTACTCCAGCCTTCAGTGTCACATGATCCTTCAGAAATCATTCTGATATGATTTGATGCTCAAGAAACATTTCTTATTATCAATAATATTTCATAGAAACTGCAATACTTTGTTTTTCAGGATAGAAAGATCAAAAGAACAGCATTTATTTGAAATATATATATATATATATATATATATATATATATATATATATATATATTTATTTATTTATTTGTGACATTATAAATGTCTTCATTGTCAGTTTTGATCAATTTAATGTGTCCTTGCTGATAGTATATTCATTTAAAAAAAAAAAAAATGTTTAACTCACTCCAAACTATTAACCGCTATTAAAATGTATGTTCATTCTGTGTCGGTTGTTGAAATGTAAAGTTTGGGTGTTCTGACATGTAAAAAAAATAGCTAGATTCAAACAATTAATATATAACCTCAGACTTCAGCCCCAAAGTACATGTAAATTAATCATTTTGTACAATTTTATTTTAGCAGTTTCTAATTGTCAGTCTTCATTTAAAAAAAAGCACAGTCATTGTCAGCTGCCACAGGGCAGAGCACAAAATCAAAGCAGATATGCTAATAGCAACTCTTGGACACAATTAGCGAAAAGGAACTCGCTCCATGTGCCACGAATGATTAGCAAATGAACTTTTCCTTTTGATGTAGACGAAAGAGGCGGCTTATTCCTCCCTCCTTCCTGCCAGCCTCCTCAATCGGTTCTTTCCAGTACAGTACATTCCAGTGAGCTGGTGGACTGGCATGATTGATACAGACATGGTGGCAAATGGGTTTGGCAATAGGCTTACCAGCCGTTTATTACATGAATTGTTCCCAAATCAAGGCATCACAGTTCTATTCTTTAGCAAATGAATATGGAATGGGCATTCGTTCCATATTCAAAATGGAAATTTTCTGAATGTATGAGAAATACAAGCCGAAATCAATGAAGGATTTGATGTCACAATCAGCTGTTTGAGGAATTCACTGCTTATTGCGGTCAACCGCTGACAAGTCTGCTGTCGTGCCAGTGACTTCAGGTTCAAGCAGAGACACAAGTTGTATTTTCACTCGCAGAAATGTCACCATTAACTCATCGATATCCAGCTTCAGAACAGAGATTAAAAATTGCTGACAAACACATGGGAGAATGCCCCTGGCTTTAAAATGTCAGTAATATTTATAAAGCAAATCGTAATGCAACACGGCTTAACGCAAGGCTTTTTTTTTTTTTCCTGTCAGCACAAGTTCTCCTGAAGCTAATATTGTACATACCTCTTGCTCCAAAAAAAGTGATTTATTGGTATCATGCTTTTTGACACAGTATAACTTCCTTTTCTTCACTTGATGAAAATGGTCAACAAACAGATTAGAAGCAAGTTAGCTTGCTAGGTTTAGCGTGCATGTGTACAAAGGTGTTAGTAAATATTTCAAAGAGTTCAATTACTTTCACGTGGACAGTTTATTGTGTATATTCAGTATGGACACCATCATAAGTGTCCCTTCAAGCTCATGACTTTTGTATTTGTGTGCGCAAAATAGTAATCCCTTACAGTAGCACACGCAGTCAGGAGTAATCTGTCATTAAGAGGACACTGCTGGTTCCTGTCATTGAGTCATGCCTTCACTAAATGAGGTCAGACTGATGTGTTGTTTTAATCAACCCAGCCTGCCTCCATTAATTATTCAACACCTTAGTGGATAGGGAGCCCTACGGCCTGAGAAGAGGGAGGAGAGAAAGAGAGTGAAGGGAGAGTTTACAACTAGACAAGGTTACGATAAAGGAGGAAATGCAAACAGATGTTGAGCAACAAGGCAGTGAAACTGCATGCTAATGCAGTATGCATATTTGGCATGAATAAAAATAATAATATGCATTATTATGCAACTTACAGTAAATTCAGTGTACACATATGACCAGTTCTTGCTTGATCTGGAAATCGAAACCATGACCTTGGTGTTATTAGTGCCATGCTCTACTGTTTGAGCGACGGGAAGGCTAATATCAGAGAAAAAGCTCAAATTAAGCTTGAAATCACAAAGAAAAGGGAAAAATTAGTGATAAATATTTATACAAAACCTCAGTGACATTGAGAGCTTCCCCTCTCAAGCACCCACGATCCACCTCACACTCGGTTTGCCCATCACACCGTCTGCGCTGCAGTAAAATGTCAGCAGCCATGGAGTGCGAAAGTGTGAATGTGAGGTGTGAGGGAGGATGGCACTTGGGTCACAGGGTTTCACACCAGCATCGGGTACAACAAAGAAACTCAAACAAGAAACTCAGAGAACTTAATATGGCAATACACAACAATAAGATGTCACAGCAAGCAAGTGAATTGGTAACAGATTAACTAAGGATGCACAGTACATCACTGACCATCAGCCAATTTTAGCATATTTTGGTAATTATCGACAACAGTCTTAATTTGCATTGATTGGTATTCACCTGAAAAGAATAATATAATATAATATAATATAATATAAGAAATTCTTACTTTTGTTCAGCAAGGACTGAAAATTGATCAAAAGTGACAGTGAAGACATTTATAATGTTACAAAAGATTTCTTTCAAATAAATGCTGTTCTTTTGAATTTTTGAATTATCCTGAAAAAAAAAAATGTATGAGGTTTCGACAAAAATATTAAGCACCACAACTGTTTTCAACATTGATAATTATGAGAAATGTTTCTTGAGCGTCAAATCATCATATCAGAGTGATTTCTGAAGGATCATGTGACACTGAAGACTGGAGTAATGATGCTGAAAATTTAGCTTTGACATCACAGAAACAAATTAGATTTTAAAATATATTAAATTAGAATACAGTCATTTTTAGTTGTGATAATATTTTACAACATTACAGTTTTTACTGTATTTTTGATCAAATAAATGTAGCCATTGTGAACATAAGAAACTTTAAAAAAACATTAAAAATCTTACTGACTTTTGAACAGTTTCTATTTTATTCTATTCTATATAGTGCATAAAGTATCAGCAATCACATCATTTGGCCATAATATAAAATGATCATCATATCAGTCAAAATGTTTATATTGGCACATTATTAATTTGCAAATAAAACATGATGATGCTACACAGGTAATATTTTTTTTCATGTTTAAGGGAACCAGGTCTTGCAACGGCATCTTTCATCTGATTGATGCCTCTATTAAGGCTTAGCAGTGTTTAAAATTGCATTAAATACACTACTGCAATCTCACTAAAAGAAAAAAAATAAGTCCCACTCGCACACACACACACACACACACCACACAAACACTGCAGCGACAGAGAGATACCAAATATTCCATGCTTCAGCAAAAAAATAAAGCACAGCATAGAAAGGTATCATGCTGCTTTCCACCGCCCCTTTCTGTTCCCTTCTTTCCTCTCTTCACTTTCTCTGTAAGTACACATATCTCAGGATGGGGTCTGGAGATTTATGAGCTATAGTGAGAAGTGGGCCAGAAAGCCCTCCCCGGCTCTGGATCTGCTTTGCCGCCTCCCTCACGTCTTTTATTTCCATCCCTCCCTCTCTGGTTGCAGCGCTTTCTGCTCACATTACCCTCTGTTGAGTGATAAACATTGTCTGTGGGCAGTAAATTCAGTCTGAGCCTGACAGGCCTCCAATAAACCAGTCTATTCTCTCACTGTGAGGAGGCTTTGGTCTGGAGGCCCACAGGAAGGGAATGCAGACACACACACACACTCACTCACAAACTAACATACACACAAATATAAAGATAAACAAGTTGAGAGGGACAAGATACATGTGGCGTACATCATGCACATCAAAGGCACACAAAAGGAACAAACACAGGAGACACATTCATATACACTCGCACAAAGAAACAATGATCAACAAGCGTATGACTAAAACTCGCTAGAAAGAAACTAGCCGGATTTACACGAGCAACGATCAAAAGCTTAGAAAGCCTCACTATACAACAAATGTCTATTAATCACACACACAATGATTTCAACTGTAAAAATTAAGTGATCAAAAGGTGCAAATTAAAAGCAAATTTCTTAAATTTGTCTTAACTTCTTTTTCATTGAGCAGAATGGCAATACTGTTCTGCTTCAGCTCATTTTTATATCACCTAAAACCAAAATACAGCCACTTGTTTGGTGGTTTACTCAAGGCAACTGGCTAACTCTGTAATGAGCGGTTAGATTACAATTTGGCAAGCAAATTTACACAGTAAAGGCAATACCACCTGCTGCACAGTGAGCAAGTAAAACGCAAAGTACCAGGCAAAAAGAAACCACACATGTGAGTAAGAAATAGCAAATTTTGGGCATTTGGAGGTCAAATTCACTGTGTATATGCAAATTCATTACAAATGCTTGTTATACTTCCAGATTTTGGTTTCTTTCCACCTCTTTGATCTCATACAATTTCCATTAGCTTTTGTTCACTTGACTAGTATTAGAAAGATACATATCAGCCTGATATTTAGACATTTTGGGACATATTGGACCTATTAACAGAAATGGCAGTTTATTCTTGTGCCAGTTGAGCAGAAAATTTACATTTTCACTTTTTTTTTTTTTTGAGAATACTGAATAAATGTGTAAAAAAAGTTCTTTCATTTCAAATTCTTATTTGCTATTATGAAACTGTCCTGTTTGACACCTTGATCTCTAGATATCAGTATTAGTATCGGCCACTGAAAACCCCATATGGGTTGACCACTACAATGAACCATGATGCGGTTTCTGACAAACATTCTTATCTTACAACGTTCTAATAAGTTGGCAAAGTTCTAAAAGATGACTAAAATCAAGCACTTCAATAGCTAGCAGACTCTCAGAGGTCCAGCCGCACCACATGCTCAGAGACGATTTACAGATGCAGCCATAAACTTCCTGCCAATAATGGAACAGCTTCTTCTCATCTACTGATGGCAGCTGACAATTACGAACATAGGCAATAAATCTGGGTGGTCGCAGGTGTGCTCCCAACATACACTGGCTCCTCCCGTCCACTTTGCGTCTCACTAATTGCATGTTTTAAGCAGAGCTGTCTGCGGTGTCCATTTCTTTGATTGAAAGGGTGTTTATTGGCCACTCTCCACTGAAGTGCCCAGCACAGTCCTTGTGTAATATATAAGACGCATTGCACAGAGGCATTGTAAACGCTTTTACACAGATATCATAAGTGCAATTAATTACTATTAATTATTCTTTTTTTATTTTAACTCTCACTTTGCTTCAGGGACTACTAGAGTCAAACCTGCTGTATCAGCTCATCCGTTACAACAGAAATCCTGCCTGCTACATACCAGCATTTCCTTTGTGTGTGTGTGTTTTGGAATGTAGAGCGAGTGGAGGCTGTCACAGCTGGATTGGGAACATCTGTCAATGCAGATTCAAAAATAGCCTCTCACACACATAACACACACATACAAGCGTATGCTTCTGTGACTATAGAGTACACTACTGCCAGCTCTGTAACGAGAGAGAAAAAAAAAAAAAAAAAAAAGAAGTGAAAGAGGGACTAGAAGCATGAAAATTACACCTGGTTGTAATTTCTTCAGTTTGACAAATCAGATCAAGAGCAAACATAATGTGTGAAACAGTTTACAGTTTAATTTTTGAGTCAAATAAATCATTACAGCTGAGAAAACCTGAAAATGTGAAATGAAAACACTTGTATTTGTATGAATGTGTGTTTCTATAATAACTTGCAGGAATGTTGTGGCTCACACAGCCCAGAATTACATGTGGAGTCTTCATGCAGCTTAACGCAAATGTTGGGGCATTTAATTATAGTGATTCTCTTCAATATGTATGTTTATGTTGCATAAAGAGCAATTAAAAAGCAATCAAACACATACTAATGAGTTGGTGGCAGTAGTAGTGGTTTTGGCCACACTTGTAAGGACAAACGCTGATTATGTCACAGTCCCACAAACTCTTTTGTGGCACATGCAGTTCATCATACAAGTTTGAATTCACTTTCTCGCCTGTCAACGGCTGCTACCGAAAACCTTTAAAAGTCCATAAAAGTTTTCTGAGAAGAAGACAGAGTAAACAAGCTCAGGAAATCAACACGTGCTAAATCATTCTATAAATACACGCCCAAATAGGCCTATTAAATTGCTTAAGGAGTTAACAGCAGCAGGCGTCCCCCAGGGGCCCGATTTATGGGATATTGTGTGCGTCTGTACGTGTGTGTGGCTGTCTGTATGAGTAAATACTATATTTATGGTAGCCTAGCGCCCCTCTTTCTGCACTAAAACTTTGACATGCATTTTTAGTTTCATCAATAAATTGAGTCTTTTAAAGCTCAGTAATGGCCTTGTGAAGTTATTTATGGCTGAAAATGGGGAAAGCATATAAAAATGTCAACTTTCCAACATTCAATGAATGAAACAAACATTGAATTTACACTATAAATAAAATGTGTGATCCCCAATTTAAGAGAGCTCAATCATAGGACAATGTGTTAGTGACAAGGGAAACGGGTGATAAAGATTTGGCATCATTGTAACATACATGCACCCTATAGCTACACACAACATATGCAGCAAGTCTGTTTGCCACAGAAATAGAGCTCCACAACAGAGACTCGACTCACAACTGATTCCAATGGAGTTTAAAGTTAGACTGGTGCACCTTTCTGGAATCAGTGCAATCCCCTAATTACAATAATTCAAAATACAAAATAATTATATAATTTATTTTTAATTGGATTCAGTGTTGTTATTGTTAACTAAATCTATTAACCTTTGATCAATTAAAATAAAGCTTAAATAATATCAAAATACTATACAGTCACATACAAGTTTAAGCACTTAAAACTAAAACCGAAATGAAAATAAATTAAAGCTAAATATAAATATATAAAAAAAACTAATAAAAATGACAAAGCACATTACAGTATTACTCAAACTAAAATGAAAACTGAAAATATAAAAATAAAACAATTTAAAATATGAATGACTGAGATATATATGAGAATAACTAACTGAGATATATATGTATATAGTGGTAACACTTTATTTTATAGTCCTGTTCCGCATTTACATACTATGTAGTTTCTATAGTGATTATAATAACTGGGTAATAACTAGGTACTAACACTGAACCTACTCATAAACATAACTTTAACCCATGTATTTGCCTTATATTACCCAGTAATTTCTTAGTTAAGGACGACCATAAACAGAATGCACAAGTCAACTTGCGCAAAATGAGTAATCCTCTGACTCGATGTATGACGCAGGATGTAGGAGTATTGTAAGCTTAGAAGTCTCTCACGGTTCAAGCAAATAGGACTGTGCAACAAGTTTAAGCTCCTCTTCTCTTATATCAAAATCCTCAGAAATTTCTCTTTAAAAATTATAGTTTTAGACTTATAATCTATGACCGGTTTTGCTCTATCCTCTGCACCTCCGTGTTCGTCATTACGTTGTGCGGCAGGTCAAAGGATACTCTTCTGCCGCAAATCGACTTGCGCATTCTGCGTACGGTCATCTGCTGGAAGCTAGTTATTTTAATTTATAAAGTTTTAAATATGGATATTTTTCTATGGATATACAAAAATGCATTGCTTCGCTTCAGAAGGCCTTTATTAACCCTCCTGGAGTCGTATGGATTACTTTTTTTATGGACGGATGCATTATTTTTTACTTCAAAACGTGGCCCCCCATTCACAACCATTATAAACTTTGGAGGACTAAGGATATTTTTAAATATATCTCTGATTGTGTTCTTCTGAAAGAAGACAGTCATATACACCTAGGATGGCTTAAGGGTGAACTATCCCTTTAACAACTTTCCTTTTCCAATGACATCACCTAGATCACGTGTGCCGGTCCGTCTCCATTCTGGTATACACAAATTTTTCACGATCTAATCCTGATGTGTAAAATCAAGTCCAGCCCTACATATTTTTTGGTCACTGAATATCCTGTTGTATCCACTTCCATCTATCATCACATTACGGAAGTAAAATGGGTCAGTAGCAAACTATACAGGACTGAATCAATGAATCTTTGTTTTATGATCAGCAGACATGAACTTTTTTTAAAACTGGACAGGAGCTCACTGAAGATGTGGATCATATACAAGCACACAAAAGCCTTTTTGTGAGTCAGAAGCCAAACCACCTCAGCTGATACACTAATTATGATCATTTTAATTTATATAAAAACAGCAGGCTGTATGGCGTGTGAAGACTTTTTCTGAGCGTTCCAGTGAAAGTATGCTTTTCACACTCCTACAGTATGCTAGACTAATCAGATTTGACCTACACACACACACACACACACCTCTCTTTGAGTGCCAAGTGTTCGTGCTTGCCCTCATTTCCAATGCAAGGACTCGTGAAGGTCGAGACTGTGACTGAGAGATCAGAATAGGAGCAATAACAGCAGTTACTTTAACAGGCTTTTAGCGACTTGGGAGTGCAGTTCTTTTAACAGTGTCACC
The DNA here is from genome assembly GCA_037950675.1 of Hypophthalmichthys molitrix. Lineage (NCBI taxonomy): Eukaryota > Metazoa > Chordata > Actinopteri > Cypriniformes > Xenocyprididae > Hypophthalmichthys > Hypophthalmichthys molitrix. Next base: position 27,422,440 of record CM075494.1, read on the forward strand.
CTGAGGCCTCTCCCCAAAGGCATGATAAGAGCTTCCTGCTCTCAAGGGATTCACAGTGTCTCTCCCCATGTACACTAAAACTGCCCTCCATCCAGCTCCATCATGATGGAGGGGTCCAGGGGTCCTCAGTGTTAAATGTATTTAAGAGTGAATGTGACAGCTATAGGTTGTTGGAACGATCCTTTGCTATGCATTTGAACGTATCTCACCGATCACATAATAGCTGCTATTAAGATTTCAGTTATTAAGAGTTTATCTTCTACTGGGTCTCTTCAAATATGGCCACTTTTGGACATGCATACATAAAAGAATAATTCATTTTTGTCATTTTTTTCTGATTCGCCATAAACATTTCCATCACAGTGTAATTTCTATGACATGATCTACAACCTTTAAAAGGATAGTTCACCCAAAAATGAAAATTGTCCCATAATTTACTCAACCTCAAGCCATCCTAGGTGTATATGACTTTCAGTCAAACACAATTGGAGTTATAATAAAAAAAATATTCTGGCTTCTCCAAGCTTTATAATGAAAGTGAACAGTAACCGAGATTTTGAAGCCCAAAAAAGCACATCCATCCATCATGAAAGTAATCCATACGGCTCCAGGGGGTAAATAACACACAATTAAATGAAATGTTCATAATATGTTAATGTAATGTTACACATAATTACAATAAATGTATAATATATACGCAAAAGTTTGGGTCAGTAAGATTTTTAATATTTTTAAAAAAAGAAGTCTCTTATGCTCACCAAGATTTATTTGATCAAAAATACAGTAAAACTCTGAAATATACGTAGTTACAATTTCAAATAACCGCTTTATATTTGAATATATTTTAAAAGGTAATTTATTCCTGTGATCAAAGCTGAATTTTCAGCATTATTACTCCAGTCTTCAGTGTCACATGATCCTTCAGAAATCATTCTAATATGATGATTTGCTGCTCAAGAAACATTTATTATTATCAGTGTTGAAAACAGCTGTGCTGCTTCATATTTTTGAGGAAACCATGATACATTTTTTCAGGGTTCTCTGATGAATAGAAAAGTTAAAGAGAACAGTATTTATTTGAAAAAAATTGTAACATTATAAATGTCTTTACTGTCACTTTGGATCAATTTAATGAATCCTTGATGATTAAGGATTCATTTCCCTAATTAATTGTACATATTCTCTCATGTAAATAAATAAATAAATAAATAATTTCTAATGGGCTATCATCTTTTAAGACTGAAAGTCTGGGTTTAAGACAATTATAGATCAAACTAATCTATTCAAAAAAGGCAAGAAAAAAGGGTCTAATGTGACCAAATAACCAATTGCCAACAGTCAGAAAGACTGCTGTCACTTAGCCAGGAAGATGCGGCACAGAGCGAGAGAGAGAGAGAAAAGCAAGAAATTCAAGACCCAACGGAGAGATTCTTCTCCGAGAGGCCGCCTGACCCAGGGTGATTTAAGATGCCTTCAGGCTGCACGGTCGCCACCCTGTCTGGTTGCCCCCTGCTGCACATTGTACGGACACTGGGATCAGTTGATGCCGCCTGAGCCAACATGAGATGCGCTGCACGCGAGCAGCATATGGCTGTTGGACTGGGCCAGTGACTCATCAGATGGCAATGCTGACCCAGCCTGAGGATGCACTGTAATACAGAACTACTGTCTGATGATGAACAGGGCTGAAAAAATGCCAAGACACATTCTTGTCAGCTTGCAACACCTTTTCAAGATGAGTTGAAAGGGAATTGTGTGGTTGTGTCATATGACACAAACCCGACTTAAAGGAAACTGCATTCTTGTCAGTGTTCGAGCTTATGTGGTGGACTGACGTGTAAAGACAAACATTTGCGGTTGATGTTAAATGGGTTTAAAGTAAATTGGCATGTTGACAAGTAGGAGGATCGTAGTCAGGGCTGTGGCCCAGCGGTTAACACGCACGCTCAGACATGACCAGGGTCAACTCCCAGTGCTGATCACACTTCTTTTCCCCATCATATACAGTCTTTTCTATACTTTCACGCTCAATAAAAAGTGATCAAAATAAAACAGAGAAATAAAATTAAGCCTTAGCAATATTAGCTTCTCAGCCAAGAAATAGTTAACCAAAAATAAAACTTATTATTTGCTTTACACACTATGCTCTAAAAGATGGAAAAAAAAAAAAAAAAAAAAAGGAAATTTATACTTTTATTAGCAAGGATGCATTCAATTGATCAAAAGTGAAGGCAAATACATTTATAATGTTACAAAAGATTTCGGTTTCAAATAATGCTGGATTTTATATTTATCAAAGAATCCTGAAAAAAAGGTAACCATTTCCACCAAAATGTTAAGCAGCATAACATTTCAACATTGATAATAATAAATGTTTCTTTAGCATCAAATCATCATATCAGAATGATTTCTGAAGGATCATGTGACACTGAAGACTGGAGTAATGATGCTGAAAATACAGCTTTGATCACAGGAATAAATCACATATTAAAATGTATCGAAATAGAAAACAATTATTTTTAATAATTAATAAATATTTTTAGTAATATTTCATAATTTTACTGTTTTTACTGTATTTTGTTGAGAGCATGAAAGATTGCTTAAAAAAAAACAAAAAAAAAAAAAAAAACATTTAAAAATCCTACCAACCCCAGACTTTTGAACCATTCATTCGATAGCTCACAAATTAGCCATTAGCCTTATGTTCAAATCAAATATGGTGCCTTTAGATGAAACAAGTTTGAGGTAATTATGCCGTAACTAAAAAAAAAAATGGTCCACCAGTCTGTTCCTGTTTTGGTCTGTTTCTCAAACAAAGCCTTCAAATGGCTTTAAAAGATTTGGAATATAGCACATGAGTCATATGGACTTCTTTTTGGTGCTTTTATTGTGTGTTTTATCCTTTATGATGCTTGACAAACATGGTAACAATGAACTGTTTTGAAAAGTTTTTTTTTTTTTTCTTCTTCTTTTTTAAGTCTTTATTTGTGTTCCATTGGAAAAAAAAATAAATAAAAAATAGTCATACAGGTTTGGAACAACATGAGGGTAAGTAAGTAAATGAAAACATGTTAATTTTTGGGTGAACCATTCCTTTAAGAGTTATGACAACCCCTACAGTATGAAATATACAGAATAGTTAGCAACCACTAACACATGATGAAATAGAATAGCACAAGAAATAAACTTCAGCTAAATGTCTACTGGGATAAATATAATGAAGCTCATTTAAATACTTTTAGAATTTTAGAAGTCATATAACAACATGCGTCTATAAAACTACTGATTGGGTCAAACCGATGCCTGCAGATTGGAGCTGGCCTGTGAAATGAATACGATGAACAGTAAAGTCAGGTGGAAGTAAACAACATCAGCATGCATCAAATCAGACTGCTCAAAAAACAACAGCCATGCTCGTCTCAGACATGAGCGAAGTGTGACAGTGAGACTGTCATGAGCTCGTTCCATTGCTCCAGGCATCCAGAGAAGGGCAGCTATGTTAGACACACGAAAATGAGCAGTGACAAAGGTACTCGCTCTACCAATTCCTCATCCAGGCATCTGAAAAATAGATGCATTTGACATTTCCCCACCCCCAAAACATACTGTATATAAACTTTTTGCCATTTTATTGACATTAAAAGATCGAACCAGCATTTCTGACATTAGCACCACAGCTTGATGTGTCTCGACATGCGCTAACCACTACACCCCAGCACTGACCACTGCAGATCAACTTAAAATGTTTGGTCAGGTTTGCGCTTCCATTTTGCATTTGCAGGATGGGCAATTTATCTAAATTAATGCAGCAAACTACCTGAGACTAATTATTCCTATCGCTGCCACAAGCAATTGAAGAGTGATTAAACATACTAACCTACATATGAATGAACTAGTGACATGGTGGCCCTGGTTGGAAGGTTAGGAGACATAAATATCACCCTGACAGGCCCGCAGGCTGAACGCCCAGCCCAGGCGCGTCCCAGGCGGAGGCTGCCAGATGCAGATCCATCATCCACACGGCCAGAACAGAGAAAATATCCACTGTGACGAGGAGTAGAAACAGCAGGCTTGACAAACAAGGGTGGTCTGCTCCTCATTCAGAGGAGACGGGAATCCTGGTGACATCCGAAAACTAAACGACATGGGCAGCCCCTGCCAGAGCAGACAGGTAGCATTTTCACACTTCTAGGAGCCAAAGCGGAACCAGGGACCCTCTGACAGGCCCATCTCCTCACACACGCAACTGTGAGTCAACGACTGTAGCATGACATCTGTCAAAATGTCTTGCAGACAGCTGGTGTAGGACAGGCAGCTCTTGTATCGGCCACGGACTGCAAACCACCGGTCTGATGAGCACCAGAGAAATCTGTCAAACGTGGTGCCAAAAGTATATTTCAGGTTTTGGATATGTTTGGTCACAAGGTCAAAGGTCATGTGGGAATATACTATATAATGGACATAATATTCTTGAAAGAAAGAAAGAAATCTGTAATAGAAAAAAATATTCAGTTTCAATTACAAAAAAGTGCTCATTATAATAGAGGAGGGACCTCTGGGATGCTTGTTAGATTGTCCTTGAAAAAAATAGAGCTTAGTGAATTAAAACCAATGGATTAAAATGATTAGTTTGGTTAATACGAGTTTGTGTACATGGTCTGAAACACAGTTTACTGTTCTCTTCAGATTAACATTAATAAAGGGTGTTGTAATTTTTTTCGAGACACAAACCCAATGAGCTCAATGGAATTAAGAAATGAACTCACGCTGACATGCTCTTAAAAAGGACAGCACTTTTCAGGAGATTTTTGGTTGAAACTCTCTTCACATCCAGATAGCAATCAATAACAGAAGTGGTCAATAATAAAATGTTCGTCCAATCATTGCATACGAAGTCCTACCTGCCTGTCAAAATATGTTTCCATACCTCCGTGCACCCTACCCGTGCAGACATCACACATTATCAGCACGTTCAGTAAGGCTATGCAGAGTTGTAGTCTCTCGTGACGCTTTGCAGACTCTGCTGTGCGCGTTCATGTGTTTTGGAGGAGGCGTGGATTTAGAGAATGCTCTGAAGGGAGGGTGGGATCTCATGCTTTCAAAGCTAGCTTGCTATCACGAACCTCTCCGAAATTGCCTAACCTAATGACATTTTCCGATGTTGTGTGACCAAATCTAAAGTGAGAACTAATCTAAACTATTTACTCCTAATAACCATATTAACAACTCCTTTACTACTGGTTTAAAATACTGTACATTACTTATATGGTTAATAAGTTCTTAACAAATCATAAAAAGACATTATCTAACTATTTTTATGAACTAATTAAACAATAATGTTGTTATTTACAGTGACAATAAATGAAGAACTCACTATTTTTATATAGGCTATTAATATAACAACAATGTAGAAATACACTACACAATATAAACTAGTAGTTTGCAAATTATTTGTAAGCAATTTATTACTGTATACTTATAAAGTGTTGTCAAATGTTAAAACAGGAAGAAACAAATAAATATCTTTAATAATATATGTTTAATAAAAAAAATAAATATCCTATATTTACCAATAAATATTCAGTGCCTATTTTAAAAAATATATAATAAAATAAAGATTTTGATGCCAATGTATAATGCAAACCTAGTTCCAAAACATGTGGTCAAACAGAAATGGAAACACTATAACACAGATGTACTTGTTACATCATAAGAAGAATGCCATCTATGCTAATATTAGTCTGTCTGTCTCATCCTTATCCTGAGGTTACTGCAGTCAGCCGGATCCGGGCCGTATCCAGATCAGATGGTGGACTGCACCTAGACATGACCACATCACAGCCATGAATGTCAGCAGAGACTGTGTCTACTAAAACAATCCCCTGTAAAGACCTTATCGACTAGACAGCCATCGGCACAGATCCACAGAAAAGACCATAAGAACCAGACAAGTCTTCTGGCCAACAAACGAGCCAGCTTTGTCTCCATACCAGCGTAATAAATCCGATCTTCAAGCAGAAGGAACTGGATGAAATATTTTAAATGCTACCAATCCACAGCCTGATTTGACGTGTGATGCAGTCTGAATCATAATCACACCGTTCGTTCGTTTGTTGGCCAGAGGAGAACTGGCTCCCCGGTTTCCTGGTTTCTCCCAAGGTTTTTTTCTTCATTGGGTTCCTTGCTATTGTCGCCTCCGACTTGCTTAGTTGGGGACACTTAATATTCTGCAATATTATTGGTTTGACTGCACTGACACCATTGTATGTGATCTGAACTGAGCTGGACGATGACATTATTGTTTTCTGCAGAACTGCTTTATAGATGAAATGAACTAAATTAATAATTTATGATCAACGGAACTGAATCAACACTAAGCTTCAGCAGAACCATTAACATTTTCTTTTCAGAGCTGCTTGACACCACGAAATGACCTCTGTTCACATTATTATATCATCTTCCTGTTATCACTGTAACACTGCTTTGAAACAATCTGTATTATATAAAGCGCTATATAAATAAAGGTGACTTGACTTAACGGTGCTGTAAGCTTTTAGTGACAATAAACTGAGATGTAAGTATAGACATGGGGTGCACTCAGCACTGAGAGGAATTCAACATTTTATGTTGGCTTTGGCATGCATCACAATCATGCAAATGATTCAACACAGCACAACTACACTTCAAGGCTAAAGGTCACCTGAACATCGAGGGAAATGAAGTAGTATAAAAAGGAGTGTTCGTGTCGCATTAGCTAATTCATTCTGCTGTTGTTGCTCTGCTGTTGCTTACGAAAAGCCAATGAGACACAGCAACAACAACATATCAAAAATTAATAAACCGAACCAAGGAGAGTCATATTCATTTCCCAACGGAACGGAGCACAGTTGCCGTGCTTTGAATATTTCTGTGCTCGTCTTTCTGCAGGGACCCTGGAGGGAAGCAGGCAGGGGTTGTTGGTAGCTGATGCTAACCACTTTGTGGCATTAAACTGTGTTCTATATTTAACTCGAGTGGCGCTTGGGGGAGCTGGTGACAGAACAGAAGTTTGAATCTGAGGACAGGGAGCTATCAAGGATTAGAGCTATACTAAAAAAACACAGCAGCCCGAATTTGTTGAAAAATGTCTGGAGGACCCAGCACAACACAACGCCTGGCAGGCCTGATCAGGGTAACACTTCATTAGTCTGTGCTAGCCCTGCTCACACTGGTGGAGACTAATAACCTGAGCACAAATTATAAAAGTAAACATATAAATAACAATTGTTATTAATAAATAAATAAATAAATAAATAACGTTATTTATATATCATTCATTCATTCACTCATTCATTCAATCAATCAATCAATCAATTGACTGATTGAATTGTATTGTCATACAAACTATATGTTTAATAATTACCCATAAAGGGATTTAGAAAAATGTTGTTAAAGTACTTTAAATGTAAGACAAAAGTATAGTAATCTACCACTGCAGGACACTCCTGAAAATGACATGTCAACCCCCATGTGCATTTTTGAAGCACACTTTTTGCAGCACAGTTTGCTGAATTGCAAAATACACTACATTTGCTACACTAATGACATTATATTCATGTTATAAGTCATTCATGTTATACTTCACTGACACTTTGTGAAATTTGGTCACTTCCTTTTTTAGTATACAAGGCCTCTATGTTGATAGCTGGGTAATTCATAAATGAAGTACCGAGACTAATAAACTTTGTACACACAAGAGCATCAGAGTTAGAAACACTTTTAATCTTCATCAGAAGGACAGGAGTACACCTTTCCACTTCCTTTCCTAGAAACCACACTGAAACACTCACATATCATGCTAACTAAGATGCCCAAATCGGAGGTATAAGTCTGCTATAGTTCTGCATAACTCCATTGAGCCCAAATCTAATCACTGTACCTTCCAGCTGCTTGAATTCTGTGCCTGGCAGTTGACACATCATTACAGCAGAGAAAGTGACAAGAAGCACCCTGGGGATTCCTTCTAGCGGCTGTTTAAGTCAAGTTAGGTGAGCTCAACAATAACAGGCACCTCCATATCCATCCATATTCCATAGCCTAACTCCTGTGGAAGACGATAAATAAATGCTCCGCTCCCCATCAATCCGCGTTCTCTCATTTAGACCTCATGCAAATACACAGCCCAAAGCCAAACCAACACACTTATTTGGGTTGCACGGTGATACAGTCTCCTTGACTAATAGGTTTACCAGAGCTAATTCCATGCAAACTTTTGCATCATCCTCTGGAAGCAAAATAATAACGTTCTCACAACACCCCCAAACCCCCTTTTCTCACATGGGGCACCAAATTTTTGCTGTGCGCCTTTTCTCGCCTGACAGCGTGCAGAGTCGTTCCACAAGTCAGCAGGGGGTGTGTAATAATTAGCCCCCAAGAGCGTCAGAGGGCTGTTTGTCATATAGCACTATGCAGAGAGGCACATTAGTAGCTCCAGGCCCAGGAGGGAGCTGACACTGACTGACTGCCAAAGCCTCACTGCCGATGGTGGTTGGCGGCAACCACTGCATCAGTAGCTGACTCAAGATGTGCTCCCTCCCACCGAGTTAAAACATTATGTACTGTCATTTGAAGTGTGGAAAGTGGACGGCAATGTCTCCACAGATCGCTGTACAACGCAACAACTCTTGCTCTCGGCAGGGATGATTTAAAGACTAGAAATCGTACTGCTGTACAATTTACTCATTATAGACTGCACTTTTTATTTGGCCACTACATTTTCCTAAAGATGATACAAACTTGTCTTACAGCAATATGTTTTAATAGAATCTCTGGTTTAAACATCAGTAGCAAAAATGGCATAAGAGTTTGAATCATTTCCACGAATCAGTTCAAACTGTCCTTTTCAAAATTAATAAATTTTAAACATTGATTCAGTGATTTACATCATTACTCAGAATTGCCATTTTCTTTAATACTATTAGTATAGTAATGAATTAGTTCAAACTGTAATTTTTAACGAAAAAATTAAAAATGTACCCATACATTACTCAAATTTTCTGTTCTCAAAGCAGGGCTGGTTGGGATGCTACTTCCTTTTAAGCTATATTAGAGCAAATATGTAAATATCAAAAAAAAAAAAATCAAATATTGTAAAAAAGAGAAAAACATTAAGACGATTTTCGAGATATACTGCACAGCACTACTACTGTTTATATTAAAGAAGCTGTAATGAAAGTAGGTTCATTCAGTAATCAAGTACTCGCATGCAAATATTCATGCACAAACAGACCCAAGCTAACAAACACAGTTCTAGTTCACATAAGGACGTTCATAACCCTAGGCACTGTGGGCTTCTCGGGATCTCGTTTTGCCCAAGAACATTCCGGTGGTTTTTGCACCTCAAAGTGCAGAACAGGCCAAACAACAGATATACAGATAACCTGTATAAACCAACAAGATCTGACACATTAAGACCTTATGAAACAGCAGAATCATGTATATGGGCTGTAATCAAACTCAATGCATGTTAACGGAACAGAGCATGAGCTGAGGATGAAAACATCTGTCAGATCACAAACAACAATGAACCAAAACTTCAGAGAGATTTTAAATAGACAGTCAGTCATCATATTGATCTAAAGTGTATTTCACACATTTATGCATACGCAAGCTATGCTGAAATAGATTTTCAAAAGATATAAAGAAGCCAAACTTCAAAGCTATAAAAGCTAGACCTTCTTCAAGGATTTTAAAAGTGTCCCATAGTGGTTGTTGGAAAATTCAAGCTGCGCTTCAACAGTATTTAATCAAGGGTCTCCTGAGGCTTAATATGGTCAGTGGGTGATCTGTAAAGTACACACAGAAATAGCAGCCACCATTTCTGCAAGAATAGACTATAGCGAGCAAATCAGTAAAAGACCAATCATAGTGACTACTAATCGTTTGTTTACAGGTAAACAGAGACAGTTCGTCCAAAAATAAAATTCTGTCATCACACAGACTATTTCATAGGAGATCTGCATAATCATCTGATTTCAATGACTAACGATTTCTCAAAAAGCTATCGTATGCCTTCAGAAGGCTTGGAATAAACAGAATAGCACATAAGTCATATTAACTACTTATTATTACTTACACTACTTATCGTTAAAATGCTTGGGGCCAGTAAGATATTTTAAAAATAATTTTATATTTTTATTCAGATAGGACACATTAAATGTATCACTATGATATGGAGGCCATTTAAATCTCAAAGTAAAAAACAATTTGAATATCATGAGATGTCATTTAAAATAAACAAGTCACAAATGTGAGATATAGTCACATTTTGAGATACAAAATTTCCCTTGTAGAGTAGCTTTTTATTTGTTTACTCAAAGGGACCATTTACACAGAATGCGAGACGTAAGTCAGTGGAACGAAAATAAACGTAAGCTCTTGAGACAAATGTTTAAAAAATTGACATTGAGTGCCACATTTTAAGAACGCTGTGTCATGAGCAGGACAATGCAAAAGTGAGCGCAATGGTCAAACATGTCTGTCTAACGCATATTGACATATAAAAACTATATATATAAATGACAATTTTCATTTTTGGGTGAACTGTTCCTTATGTACTTCTTGTACATTTCACTCAGCATACTACAGAAAACACTTTCCCAGACCATCATGCACTGTTGTTTAAGTGTGTCACACCTAAATGCATCTTCTAATAGCAAGTCGCAAATGTTTCACACTGGAAACGAGGGATACTCACTTGCAGGAGATGGAGTGCTGTATCCACTGACAGGAAGTCCTGGAAGTGCTGGAGGGGAGAGCCCTCCTAGCATATGAGGAAAGAAATAAGGGTAGTGCGGCATAGGGAAGCCCCCTAAAGGACTGCCCAACCCTCCAGGGCTGGGGCAGGGGTTGCCGTTTCCAGACATGGCACGCTCAGATATAACACTGAGTCCCAGACCTCTGTGCAGGCTATCCGTGATGCCGGATGTCTACTTTCCCATCATGAGCTACTTTTGGTAATCCAACTAGGAGAGCTTTGTCTGCAATTGTCCGTGTGGGTGCTTACTATTATGGCTGTAAGACAGAGACAGGTTAATGACTGTTGATCCAGGGTGCGTACGAGTGGTTATGACGCCATTCGATCAGAGTGTACAGCTCACAGGTATACCGCTCTTTGTTTTGGTGTTATGTAACTCTTTGGATACAATCCCAGTGTTCTCTTGGAATAGTAGTGTGTGAGGCGGTATATTCCAGAACTGTTTGACAGAGATGTTATGTAGCAGCAGGGAAGCGGTTTGACTCTTCACGAGGACCTGAGCTCATTGCAATCCACCAGATTTCAGGAGGACTGACTTGGACAATGTGACGCAAGAGGAATCGAGATGCCGTGCTCCAGAGGTCACAAAATGCTCTCGGTTCAAACCTGTCAGAGTGAGTCAGTCCAACGCGGTGACCTAAGAAAGACAGAAAAAGAGTGGAAAGGAACAGAAGACACTTTTTAGTTGTCAGATGTGTTTGCGGGGATGCATGTGTGTATAGTGACCAATATAACAACCAGACTAATGTTTAATCAAATAACTGTGCAATTTCACAATTTTTAAAAGCACAAAAATGCTTTAAGGTCTCAATTCAATCAGGCCACATAAGAATTTTATCCAATCATTTTTTACAAGTCATTAACACATGTTCCTGAAAATCACATTGTATGGAAATATCCAGTTCATTCCTATAGACTTTATTCACAGCAGCGCCATCTTTGATTTTTAACGGGAATGAATGTGGGGTTGTGAGGGACGTACATACATCTCTTCAGTGGGTTGCCCTATTATTTAATGTGCATGCAAAAATATCTTTCCAAGACATTTCAGTAGACAAAAAAAACATGAACTGTGGAAAATTATAAGTGATCTGGGAGCTTTATACAGCTTTATACAGCTTTTTACAGTGCATGCCATTAAAAACATGGTAAGTCTATCCCTCACAGCCTCGCTTTAATACCTGTCTTGGCGCTGCTCTGAATAGGGTCTATGGGATGTTCTCTAAAGCTTGTCTGAATTAGTAACAGTAACCGAGGGGGCGGAGCTTAGTGAAGGGTCATTTCTAATGGTCATAATTCATAAAGTTCAAAGAATCGCACGCTCCCCACCCTATGCGTGTTCATATTTAAAAAATGAATTGATGTTCTTTGTAACAAGTACTAATAACAGTGTGGTATTCTCAGCTCTGTTCAGCACATTATCAATAAATCAGCAGAATTTCCCCAATATATCCGCAGAAAACGCAAAAAGTCTGCCTTGTCAAATTCTCACCCTGCTCTCTAGATATTGTTATCAGTACTAGCTATTGTAAAACCTGTTAACTCAGTGTTAAGCACCACAGATCACACACATTTTAGATACAATGATTGATGAATTCTGGTTTAATAACCATAGTAATGTCTTTCTTGCGGTTTCACGTCAGAAACATCACAATAAATCCAGTTTGACATCATACCTCAAAGAGAGTAAATAAACTGAGAAATTAGAGAAAGAAAGACTGTGAATTTACACACAGGGCCTGTTCTTGAGCACTGAACCCAGCTTGACAGCGTGGGAAAATGCTGCCAAGGTCTTCCCCAGTGAGCTTGTTAACTGTAGAGTTCCCTCAGGAACACAGAGCAGGATCTTCACACAGACCGTCTGTCAGAAACCCTCATTAACACTATCTATCTGGGCATAACCTGAAAATGTGAGCGCACAAACTGTGAGGAAGAGGAAAAACACTGTTTGAAGAACCAGTGATGAGCAAAAAAACTGTCTATCTGTAATCAGTTTGTCTGTCTGCAAGCCTGTCGTGCTTCTTCACCATCCTAGCGTCTATCTATCCTCACCTTCCAGGTCCATTTGTAACTGTATCTGGTGTCTTTCTGCTCAACTCTACCCACCCCTTCTATTCTCTAGACTACACAACGGATACGAAATATTGCACAAATAAATCTACTTCAAACATTCTCCCATATGGAATGTAGATTATGAATCTCCCTGAAGGCATGTGGAGCATCGTGGATGTACAGCTCGAGATAGCGCTCGAAGCAGGAATGAGAAACCGAGAGAAAGAGTAGAAAAAGCTAGGCAGCAAGAGGGAGAGATCAAAGCCGAAAAAGAGAGTGAAGACACCTTATTGTGCTGCACACGGCTCTCAAATCTCACTCATACATTATTAAACCGGTGTACTAAGTAGGTTAAACCCCACTGGTCCCCTTCACATAGCAATGAACTCACTAATTCAAACTAATTCAATGCCAGAGAGTGTGTGAGAACGTGTGATAAAGAGAGATTAGAGGACTCATGTATTTGTGTGAAAGACAGATAGACACGAATAAAGACACCAAGAAGGAAAATGAGAGAGCTATACTGAACATTTGTGACATTATTCAGTAAGACGGTTAAATCTATTTTAAGCGTAACCTCACTAGATGTTATTATATTTATGACAAGAAACAATATCATGTAAATCTAGCTTTTAGTCTATGATTGTTAGCTTTGAGGCTAATCTATATGTTAGTGTTTTCCTAAAAGTTGACAAAATTCATTATGCGAGCACCTCTGAATTGTAGTCTTTTTCTTCTGTGAAAATGGACCAAAAATATTGATGACTCATCCTGCACTAAAAAGTTTGGTCCAATCAAATGCTTTCAAGAATAAGAATGTATATACACTACCAGTCAAAAGTTTGGACACGGTAAGATTTTTAATGTTTTTAAAAGAAGTTTCATCTGCTTATCAAGGCTGCATTTATTTAATTAAAAATACAGTAAAAACAGTAATATTGCGAAATATTATTACAATTTAAAATAACCGTTTTCTGTTTGAATATATTTTATAAAGTAATTTATTCCTGTGATCAAAGCTGAATTTTCAGCATCATTACTCCAGTCTTCAGTGTCACATGATCCTTCAGAAATCATTCTAATATGCTGATCTGCTGCTCAAGAAACATTTATTGTGTACAATTGTACAAAATATTTGTGTACAATACTTTTTTTTTTTAAGATTCTTTAATGAATAGAAAGTTCAAAAGAACAGCATTTATTTGAAATATAATCTTTTGTAACATCATAAATGTCTTTACTGTCACTTTTGATCGATTTAATGCATCCTTGCTGAATAAAAGTATTCATTTCTTTAATTTCTTTTCAAAAAAATAAAAATTCTTACTGACCCCAAACTTTTGAACGGTAATGTATAATGTTACAAAAGCTTTGTATTTCAGATAAATGCTGTTCTTTTGAACTTTCTATTCATCAAGGAATCCTGAAAAAAAAGTACACGACTGTTTTCAACATTGATAATAATCATAAATGTTTCTTGAGCAGCAGATCATCATATTAGAATGATTTCTGAAGGATCATGTGACACTGAAGACTGGAGTAATGATGCTGAAAAATCAGCTTTGATCACAGGAATAAATTACTTTATAAAATATATTCAAACAGAAAACAGTTATTTTAAATTGTAATAATATTTCACAATATTACTGTTTTTACTGTATTTTTAATTAAATAAATGCAGCCTTGGTGAGCAGACGAAACTTCTTTTAAAAACATTAAAAATCTTACCGTGTCCAAACTTTTGACTGGTAGTGTATATAGACTTCTGTATTCAAATTACGAAAAAAAAACGGAACTGGCATCGCGATAGGGAAGGCGTAGGATGTAGCAAAAGCTTTTTGAACTGCAAGAGTTTTACACTTTCTTCATACGTTAATACGGAAAGCGGTCTGGAGGAAGCTAGATATTTTACTTCATAACTTGTTAAATATGGATTTTTTTTTTTACACAAACGCATCGCTTCACTTCAGAAGGCCTTTATTAACCCCCCCGGAGCCATGTGGAGTACGTTTATGATGGATGGATGTGGATGGAGACACTTTCTTCAGCTCATACTCATTTGGTAACGCTTACTTCCATTATAAAGCTCGGATGCGTCAGGATATTTATTAATATTTTTCCGATTGTGTTCATCAGAAAGAAGAAAGTCATATACACCTAGGATGGCTTGAGGGTGAGTAAATCTTGGGCTAATTTTCATTTGAAAGTGAACTAATTCTTTAAGCAGTAAAACTGTTTTCAACATTGATAACAATAAGACATTTTTTTCAGCAGCAAATCATCATATTAGAATGATTTTTTGTGAAGAATCATATGATACTGAAGACTGGAGTAATGATGCACAGAAATAAATTACATTTTAAAACATACTCAAATAAAAACAGTTATTTCACAACATTACTGATTTTACTGTATTTTGGATCAAATAAATGCGGTGTTGGTGAACATAAGAAACTCCTTTCAAAAACACACACAAAAAAATGTTTACCAACCCTAAACTTTTGAACGGTAGTGTACATGTCATTATGTCATGATCAAACTACATGTTTCAAAAGGAAATCTATCAGCACATGTAAGAAAAATGTGTTTGCAAAGAGATTTCATTCAATCTTTATGAAACTACATTTACATACCCACTACACATTGATATAAGAACACACAGGCATATCACAAACAAGAGCAGTACACATACACCACATATATAACACACAGTTAGAATTAAAACACTCACCAGCTGAGGTGACGGGCATAATCAGAGGTGCTTAAGTTCACTATGAATAAGGAACAAGCATACACACACAAATAATCTGACAATGAAAGTAAGTGTGGGTGAAGGCACACTAGTTCCCAGGTGAATCACACATGCAAGACTTGAAGGTGATACACAGCTCAGCAAAAACACTGACATGCGCACACTCAGAGTGAGAAACTCATGTTTCATACCAAAACATCAGAAGTGCCCTCTCTTCACTCACACACACACACACACACACACACCATTGTGTCTATGTATAACTCTATATTCTATCCCCCTAACCCTACCCCTAATCTCATAACACTTTCTGTATTTTTATAATTTTAATATAACATTGTTTATGATGTTTAAGCCATTTTAATCACGAGGACTTGGGAAATGTGCTCATAAACCACGTCTACATTGCAATATCGGTGTAATACAGAGTTTACGGGTTTAGAGTTCCTCGCTGCAGATTAAACAGATTTAAAAACTCATTTATTCCTGTGTCTATAAAGCAGTTAAACAGTGGCAGTATGGAGTTGTCATTTTATTTATTTGTATATTTATTAATTTATTTATTTTTTCATTGCTGTGTTATTCTGTTGTTATTGTTCGTTTTTATAGTTTGTGATTGTTGATTAATGTGTGTTAATTGTGAGCCAACGGCAGCATGGGTGATGGCCCAAGACAAATTTCCCCAGGTGGGACAATAAAAGTTTACCTTACCTTACTTTAATACCATGTCATTATACAAATTTGTGTCCTCATATAATCATGTAAACAAGCACACACAATTTGATTAAATTTAATATAATAACAATAATATATGAAATACAATATGGTGTATATATTTAACATCTAAGCAGTTGCCACAAATAAATCAGCAAGCTTTAACAAAACTAATAATGTAAACTATCAGTGACAAAATAATCAAGTTCATAAAATGTATATTTATGAATAGTCATATACGACTAAAAAAACTGACTATAACTGAACTTTAAGTTCTTGCGTGACAAATGCCCTTTTGAAAGAGATATTATCTCCTCTGACTGGATGAGCAAACTTTAGAAAGTTACTCAAGAAATTCAAAATTACTAATCACTAAACCACATGCTATCTATTTCAGACAAGATCTATTTAACATACCTAATCTTTTTTTTACTTCAGCATTTGCAATGTTGTTAAAATTGTGTGGAATGGATTTTTTTTTTTTCCCCATTTTCATTTAATTTTACTTTTTAACAGTTTTATAAAATATAAGCCTTTACATTTTACCATTTCAAATCTTCAATTGTCTTAAAGACAATTTGTTCATACTTTTGTACCTTCATGTCTGATCTGATGAACAAAAGACATGCAATGTCTCTGCAGTCATAAATTATCAATCTTTCTATATATAGACACATACAGTGCAGGCACATTGACATCATTCATTCATAATGCACGCTCTTCAGCAATGTGCCTTTACAATCTCATCTTATAAATGTTTTAGTGCTTACCTTAACCAGCACCACGTGAATCTCACGCAATGGTCTGTCTGTGTGTGTGTGTGTGTATTTAGACTGTGTATCTGCTGAAATATACACATTTGTGTACACATATGTGTTTCAAAACATGCTGTTGTCTCTTGGACCAGGGAGACTATATTTGAATGACAACAGGGGATAGAAATGGCATATCTTGAGGCAATGCTGAGAAAACAGACCCTGAGTTTGTGTGTGAGAGAACAGAGGATCTGGCAGACTGAGGGAAATGTGCAATAACAAAAGGTCAAGGTTCGTGGCCTAAGATTCAGGAACCTTGACCTTTGCTATTTCAGCATAACTGGGAGAGACATGTGGACCTACTTTAGGAGCTCTCTCTCTCACACACTCACACACACACACACACACACACACACACATATGCATGCACAAACATTTCAAAACACACACACACACTTCAGTGTTTCCTTTTCACTTTCCAAGCTGCCTGTGGCATTGGTCCATGTCTCACATATTTGCACTAATGAATGACTTAAATGTCAGAGTCAGTGAAAGCAACATTCAGCAACAGTGGTAAAGACTGCAACTGTCAACAGTATTTATTGTACATTATCATGCCAAACTATGCAACAGAATCAACCATGAAAAATACATTCACTGTGCAAAGTGAAGCAGAACTATAGTTTGCATATTATTTCAAGTCGACTTAATACATGTAATATTGTGCAATAATGAAATAATTTAATTTTAGAGCCATGTTCATTTAATTAAGAGCTGTTTTCTATTTTATTAGTATTTAAAACAGTTGTGGTTCTTAATATTTGTGTGGAAATCATGTTTTTTCAGAATCCTTTGATACATAGAAAGTTCAAAAGTACAGCATTTATTTGAAATCGAAATATTTTGTAATTTCATAAATGTCTTTGCTGTAACTTTTGATTAACTGAATGTGTCCTTGCTAAATATAAGTATATATTTTTTTATTTAAACATGTTTTACTGACCCCAAACGTTTGAACGGTAATGTATCAGTTGTTGCCCTATTTCTGTGATATTTAGGCTAACAACTGATAATAATTAATACATTTATTAAAAATAAATACTGGATATATTTAATGGATCATCCTTATTTCCCTTATTTTTACATTTAGATTATCTTTGTCATCATATAATCCTGACTTAAATCAATAATTAAAAACACTAACAAATAACACTGTTAAATACAATCTTTAGCAAATCTCAAAATGAATATCCACTTTTCATACTGTGTATATAATAAAATTTGTGATGCCAAATTTACTTGTAACATTTAAAATGTCTGATTCAAGTTATTATTTATTTATTTTTATTCAGGCAACATTTTAATATCAGCATTTATCACTAACTTGAAAATAAATAACAGACAAAACATTAATATCGGTGCATATCTAAAAGCACAATTTAATTGAGCATGCTTAAAGGTTGCATCACACAGCCACCACTTATCTTTCTAGGGTCTCAAAGCATAACTGATTTAAAAAAAAAAAAAAAAAAAAAACACACACACACACACACATACTTGCGCACACACAATGATATACGACGTCTGGGACGACTGCTCTCTTGCTACAAACAAACCAAAACCACTGGGGAAGAAACCGCCCTTATAAAACACTCCCTAATCTGACCGACATTCACTCCGCACACACATAGATATAAAAACTCCCTCGATACATGTATGCAGCCAAACTGTTCAGTCAGACACAAAACTATACGTGAGGGGAGGAATATTAGAGGAAAGTGACACTCTTTCCATGAGAAAACTCCTCTGGGGACACTTAAGTATGCTGCAAGAAACGTTTGGCCAAAGGCCCTTGGAAAGAGACCACACATTTAAGGGGAGTAAGAGTAAGAGTATCTGGCAACCTTTCAAAAGAAAGAACAGGGTGTGTAAACATACTGCAAGGCAAGAAGAAGGAAAAAATAAAGGGAACTGGCAACCTTCCTGACAGGTTTTAAGGAGTAAGTGGTTGGATTGAATCAGCCGATGGAAGTTTAGAGTAAAAACGATTCCTAAAGGATCTGGCTGCTGTCTAGACCACAAACGGAGAGGGTTTAGGATGCCATCCCCAAGGACTTCCTGGACTTGGACTGCTGGACTCATTGATTAGCATTTGTTCAAGGCCAGAGGTCAATACATTGTACTTGGCATGGCCATGTCTACAAGCACCACTGTCAGATTAAGTGCTTGCTGAACACACACACACAAACCCAGAAAGAGAGAGAGAGAAAGAGAGTAAAACACAATTTCCTCTCTGAAATAGAAGGTTGTTTTTTGCTTCAATGTCTTTTTGTTAAAGATGTCTCTGTTCATTAGCATTAGCCATTAGAGAGCCATGAGAGAGAGAGGGAGGTGGAGGAGGAGGGGGAAAAGACAGAGAACGAGAGAGATGATGAAAGTCCATAGCCCAGTAATGGGCTCTATTTCCCCTTCCCCTCGTCCATTAAGACAGCCAAATGAAATGAAGGGAAATGAATTGAGACTGCAGACATGTGGTAAAGGAGACAAGTGGGAGAGAGGGAGGGTTCGAGAGTGAGAGAGGAGAGGTAGTTTCAAAGGTCATTACTATAGGTATGAGATGAGCAGAGGTAATAAATCCATGCACTAAACGAGGACTATCACCTTTATGAGGGAGAGAGAGCTAAATGCATGTGTACGTCATGCATATAGAGTGTGCCAAGGGAGCGTTTCAATTAGACAGGAAGAAAGGCTTGATCTATAGATACACACACCATCACTATTCATTCAGTGCATTTGCCGCTTGCATGTTAGGAGCAGGCCCATCCCTACAAAATCACATGTGTTTACATGTTTTGTGTACACTACCATGATGCCAATTAGGAATGTACCGATACTAAAATTCTGACAAATATGCAGATAATTATTTTCATGTTACAGTTGATAACCGATAAATTGCTAAATTAATGTTTAAATCAATGGTTTAAGGGGCAGTAAGCGATTTCTGACAAACAATGTTGATATTTGAAATCAACCCAAAACAAACACACCCCTCCCTTCATTGCTCTGACCCCAAAATGCATGAACGTGCAATGCAAGATAATAATGCATTGCAAAAAATAAAGCAAAGATGACGAACAAATGACAAGGAAGAACAAAAAATGAACATACACAAGTACACAAGAGTACATACAAGTAAGAATCTGTTGTTAGTCGCCAGAGGCACAGCAGCTCCAGACAAATAATGACACCCAAAACTGTTACTATACAACAATAACAACAACATAACAACAGCAACATATTTTGGTTCAGTGAAAAATAGCACCAATGTTACTCACGTATTGAGCAGAAACAACGCAACCTCGACATCTGTTTTAAGTCTCTGGGTAACACTTTATTTTAGGGTCTTTTAACTAGTTGCTTATTAGCTTGCATATTACTAGAATATTGGCTGTTTATTAGTAATTATTAAACAAATATTAATGCCTTATTCTACATGACCTTATTCTACATTCTTAATCCTACCCAATACCTAAACCTAACAACTACCTTTCTAACTATTAATAAGCAGTAAATTAGGAGTTTATTGAGGGAAAAGTCGTAGTTAATAGTGAATATGTGTTCCCCATTCTAAAGTGTCTTTTCTAATATTAACGCGGGTCCTACATCTCTTGCCTGATCATAACCCTTCTTTTTCCAGTGATGTTCCTCTGACGTTTCCTCTTTTTGTAATGTCTCTCAGCCATCTCTCTTTCTACAGTCTTTCTTTAAATCTCCCTCTTGCTCACTCTCCTTCCTCCCCTATCATGAGTGACACACCCCCTAATGCTGATTGGCTACAAGTATGTTGTGGTGTTTGGTCCGATCCACTTTCAACATCATTTCACCATTAATGGTTACATTTAAAATTGTATACTATTTTGTCTAAATGGAAAAATAAAAAATAAAATAAAATTCCATGAATTTAGGCATGACAACATATTTAGTTATGAAAAACTAAAAAAAATTAAATTAAATTACATTAAATGTAGTTCCAAGCATAGGTTTGAGAGATGCCTAAACATTCAGTTCTGTCAATCATCATTACGAGCGTATATAAGCAGCAGTCCATGCGTTATCTCAGCAACATCCCTCCTCCTCCATTTCTCTTATTCTTTCTCTGCGCAGTACTGTTACAGGGTGGTTTAGCTCGGAGCTCAAGCCGAGCCTCGGGTTCAAGCCTCCTTCGAGGTCAGCAAGCCAAATTTGTTTACCATTAAGACTGAATAGGCAGGCGAACTCGTGAAAAAAAGATATGACACAAATATATTGTGCATTCCTAATGGTAATTCTATGATATTCTTTGAAGTTTCTTACAATACTGATTATATGAACTTGAATACTCAAATACTGCAGTATATATCATTTCATGACAATTTTATTTGGCATGTTTAATCAGCAAATGTTTCAGACAAATGCCAAAGGATGACTGAAAATAAAAACCATATGGGTACCAAAATAGTGGAGCAGCATGTCACTCAAGTGGCACTCAAGGATGAACCCTCTTTTGTCCTTTGCAGCTACACACAAGCAGAAACACACACACACACACACCTGGTATTTGAGAAAAGGTTACTGGCTGGATGGTGAATGTGTGTTTTATCTGCGGGTGGTCAGTAAGATTAATAGCATCCGTCAAAGATAAGAATGTGTCCAAAATTCCAAAGCTCCCATTGACACCTCACTTTTGCTTTTCTTTCTCTTCCTTAAAAAGTGAACCATGGCACACATAACCCTATTACTGAGGGGCTTTAAAACCAGGCCACCAGGACACAGAAAATGAGAGAAAGAGATTGGCTACAAGTAGGCATGCTGGGCTCTTATTGCACACAGAATGAAGCATAAACCGAATTCTTGACCTCATGCCCTAACTACAGAAATTACAGTCACCTTCATTCCTCATTTTGCAAACCGGCAGACAATTTTCAATCTAAAATGAATCTAATCCATTGAAGTGCCTCTATCTATCAGGATAAAGGCTTTGCACAGAGATGCAATATTAGTACACAGTGATTTACAGATGAATATCCTGACACAAAATATCATCATATAAGAATATGTCACCCAAAAATTAAAATTCTGTCATTATTAACTCACCCTCATGTCATTCAAAATGCCTGTATCTTTCTTCCATAAACAGAGAAGTTAATCAGAATGTTGACAATAGCTATGTTTGTATCCACAGTTGCGAATTTAACTTATGCACAAAATTGAAATATAGGGTAAAACATTTGCGAATAAAGCAATGTTTCCATCCAGTTAGACGAAGAGAACAAAATCATCACTTCCTGATAAACAGGTGCCAAATATAACTAGCGAGGAGCCACTGTGGGTTTTCATTTACATCATAAATTAAGAAACATAACATTTCTTATTATTATCAATGCTGAAAACAGTTGTGCTGCTTAATATATTTGCAGAAATAGTGATAGATTGTTTTTTTGTTTGTTTCTTCAGGTTTCTTCGATGAACAACGTTTTAAACAGCATTTATTTGAAATAGAAATCGTTAGAACATTTTTATTTTAAATGTTAACATTTTAAAAGTATTCATCTTATTATTAATAATAATAATAATAATAATAATAATAATAATAAAAGCATACGGACCCCAAATTTTAGAATGGTAGTATAGCGTATATACAAAAAATAGCTTATCAAGACATGTCAGGCCAGGTTAGACATCTATGATGCCAAGTGTCATTCTTCTATTGTGTCTCATAGCATCAAATTTGAATATGCGCATTTTGAAAGTGCATATGATTTGAGAGTAATAGCAAAGAGGATGTTTAGTAAATAAAGGCTTTGGTAATAAAATGTCAGTCTTTTCCTTAGAAAAAGCTGTCAAATGAAGATGTGGAACAGCAAATCATAGTCATATAGACTACTTTTATGCTGCTTTCTTGTAATTTTTGGAGCTTGACAGCCTCTGCTCATCATTCACTATCAAAATATGACAAAGAGTATCATGAACATCTCCTTTTGGGGTCCCGGGGTGGGGATCACGACAGGAGGGTGAGCAATTGACAGCAGAATTTTAATTTTTGTTAGTACTATGCCCTTAATATTACTTTTTGCAATGTGCATTAATTCTTTGGCCACTGTTTATCATGACAAAAAAACACTCTTTTTTGAATACTGAATCACAAACTAATAAAAGAGAGAGAGAAAAGAAGGACAAGACTGCCTCAGAACCTCAGCTAAGCAAAATAAGAGGTATGACTGGCTGAGCAAAAATGGTCAGAGAAAGAGGGAGCAAAAGAAAAGAAAGAGAGAGAGAGAGATACATGACACAGAGGTCTACTCACACTGTAAGGAATACGGGTGTCTTCTGTAGGAGGGTGATGGGCACATGCAAATGGGTTTTACCCCACCGAACGATATTGGATTCCGGGAAACCCATCTGTTACGTGGCGCCCACACCAGAGAATAATACGAGGAAGACGGCGCTGGAGGAGGGTGGAAAGGGCTGGGGCAGAGGGGGGGAGGGCAGATGATAGATAGCAGTCTGAGTTTTAATCAGCACTGCGCCTCTAGCGCTTTCTGCCCGCCTCACTGAGGCTTATCCGTCAAGCGGCTCACATGACCCTAACTGAGGAGAGAGGAACTCTTTCCCCCTCATGCATACCTTACTTCCCTCCTCCCTTCAACTCCTTCCACCCCAGAGAAAGAGAGAGAGAGAGACGGTGGAATATCTTCTCACACCATCTCGTCGAAACCGCAATAAAGGGTACCCGCTTTGAGGCCGACGTACATTTTCAGCACGGAGGGTCGAACTGTTTCACCTTATCTCAAAATTACACAGGAAACAGATCTTACCGTGAGTGATATATCATCGCACTGAAGTGTAGAGTGGAAATTCTACTTTTTGTCTGTGTGTTTTACAGATTATACTGGGGAAATGATCTTACAGTGAGAACCGACTCAATACAATCACGCTGATTAGTATTGGAAAGCTAATTAAAAACAAGTGAAAAGCAGAGACATACGCCTCCGTTGGCACATGAAACAGCATCATCTATCACAGCAGCGGGGCCCGATAGCAATGAAAGCCATATCTCTGGGTTAGGTAGATGAAACGGTGGGCTGAGTCTGGAGTAACAAAGGCATATCATTTCACATGACTGATACAGCTATAAGGCTTTAATATGGTTTGGAACGCTTCTCCCCCTAATGATGCTATTACCGGCAATAACCAAACCCCCTCCGATGACTTTGGCACAAACAGCACGCCGCCCCATAAACCAAGTCTACAACTCTTAACCCTTTCACGGCTTACAAGACATTTGGACAAGAAACACTAAAAGTAAAAGAATTTGAGAGAAAGACTTTAGCAAAGTCCAAAAGTAACACATTTTCAAACAGTAAATACTGACCCAACTGAGCTTTGGCTTGCAATTTGGTCTGTTCATTTTCTGTGCAAAATAACACATGGTATAAATAGCACAATACACAAAGAATAAAACTACAAACTGTTTGGCATAAGCGAAAGCGATCAAGTGAAAATGACATACTTTCTAGATACATTTCCCCTTAATTTTCACTTTTTTTTTTGTTGTGAGAGCTACCGTTTCACCAAGAGTTCCTCTGGGTTATGTGCACGACAAAAACCCCATCAATAATAAAAGTTCATTAATTAATGAAATATATTTTTGACAAACTTGGGGAAAAGGGGAAAATTTACTGGACATTTTCTTTACCAACCATGAAATTGTGCATTATAAATATTTATAATATGTAAATAAAAAAAAAAATATTTATGATCAGTAATTTTCAAACACCATTGACAGGTTTATATACACACTACCAGTCAAAAGTTTGGAATCGGTAAGATTTTTTTCGTCTGCTCACCAAGGCTGTATTTATTTATTTAAAAATACAGTAAAAACAGTAATATTGTGAAATATTATTACAATTTAAAATAACTGTTTTCTGTTTGAATATAAAGTAATTTATTCCTGTGATCAATGCTGAATCTTCAGCATCATTACTCCAGTCTTCAGGGTCACATGATCCTTCAGAAATCATTCTAATATGATGATCTGCTGCTCAAGAAACATTTATTGTGTACAATTGTACAAAATATTTGTGTACAATATATTTTTTTTTTTCAGGATTCTTTGATGAATAGAAAGTTCAAAAGGTGTTTATTTGAAATATAATTTAATAACTCTTGTATAACTGTTTAAAAGTTTAGAGTCAGAAAGATGTTTGAAGGAAATAAATACTTTTATTCAGCATTAATTGAAAAGATGTATTCATTTTGTATTAAAATTGTATTAAAATTGACAGTAAAGACATTTATAGTAAAAGATTTCTACTTCAAATAAATGCTGTGCTTTTGAACTTCCTATCCATTGTACAATTGTACAAAATATTTTCTTTGATGAATAGAAAGTTCAAAAGAACAGCATTTATTTGAAATATAATCTTTTGCAACATTATAAATGTCACTTTTGATCGATTTAATGCATCCTTGCTGAATAAAAGTATTAATTTCTTTAATTTATTTTCAAAAAAATAAAAATAAAAATTCTTACTGACCCCAAACTTTTGAACGGTAGTGTATAATGTTACAAAAGCTTTGTATTTCATATATATAAAATACATTTATTAATTACATTTTTTATAGATCTGCACAGAAAGAGCTTAATAACTCTTATATAACTGTTTAAAAGTTTAGAGTCAGAAAGATTTTTGAAGGAAATAAATACTTTTATTCAGCATTAATTGAAAGGATGCATTAATTTGATTAAAACTGACAGTAAAGACATTTATAGTAAAAGATTTCTACTTCAAATAAATGCTGTGCTTTTGAACTTCCTATCCATTAAAGAATTCTGAAAAAAAAAATGTCTCCAAAATTATTAAGCAGCACATCTATTTTCAACACTGATAATAGGAAATGTTACTTGAGCACAAAATCAGCAATGTAAAAAATGACCGTGATTTTAATGGTAAAAGACTGTAAAAATGCTACGGTGAAAAACAGTTCATTAGTTTAAAGAAAGTTCCCGTACTATATACGGTGAATAACTGTAATAGATCTAACGGTACATGTAATGTAATTTTACAGTAAAATACTGTTAAATTTACAGTTTTTGGAAGTGAAAAATAATAAGTTATTGTATAATTTACAGTGAAAAAATGTAAATTGAAATTCCCACAATTCCCTGTGACACTTCATATTTGATGTATTTTCGTGGAAATAACTGTGTTTCTTTAGTTTTTCTTATTTTTTTCTAATCAGTTATGTACATAAGGGTTTTACATCTAATGTTAAAATTTCATGTCTGTTACCATGACAGTGTTCAGGGTTTGTGTGAATGACACTGTGTGCACCTTCTATATATTAGTATTGTCCTTCTCAGCTTGTGGAAAAGCTGCTTGTGATGAGCTTTGATTTTTACAGTGTAATTTTTTTTTTTTTTTTACAGTGTGTAAAAAACAGTTATGAACCATAATTATTACAATATAAACCTTTAAATTATATGGTTTTGAACTGTAAAATAGACAGTAAACTAAGTGCTGTCCCGTAAAACCTAAAACGTTGCTACCGTATTTTTCACGGTAAAGTTCTGGCAACCACAGCTGCTGTTTTTTTACCGTAAATTTTACGGGGATTTTTTTTTTTTTTTTTTTTACAGTGAGCATGATTTCTGAAGGATCATCTGACACTGAAGACTGGAGTCTAATATATCCATATAAATGCAGTTTTATGTTATATTTATGGCTAGTAAATTGTTATCTGCTATTTGGCAAGTTTAAAAAAAAACATTTTGGATTTTGCTTTAAAGGTCTGACTATATGTGAATGTGTATTGTTGGCACAGGACAAGACAACTGCTCATGTTCTGAGTATGATTTGTGATCACATACTCTAAATAAATCACATTAGCATTTCAGGAAACAAAAGCAGCATTTCACAGTAAACTAAGTAACCTTACACATACATACAAGAATACACTACCAGTGTTATGCAAAGTACATTGCCTGCTTAGCATAATTGAAGACTGGAATGATTCAATATCATCAAGGCCTGACAAAATATCAGACTCGAATGAATTTCGACCACAATCACAACACAATAAAACAGCATATCACCTCTTATTAACCATGAATTCAGTTCCCAGATCGAATAAATTCAACAATCCACAAATCAACATCCCTACAAATCTCTGAACGTGCATCACAGAGCGGGCTTCCTAAATTTATGTCAGCCAGCTGTTACGTGCCAAAACAAGCCTCCATCATACAATCCTTCATTACGACAGCCCGTAGGATCATCATATTATTCCAGATGAAATCCCTGGTGTCTGAAAGAACGATCGCTTGTGTCAGATACTGAAAATGGCAGAAAGCTGCAGCCTGCTTTTTGATTCTGGGTGCAAAGTAGAACAAGTGTGCCTGCCAGCGCTGTCATTACCCTTGGCTTCAATTAACATTAAATGAACATCACAACTAAAATAGCCTGATTTAAAGAAGCCAGCAGCAGCCGAGCGGGTGCACATTAAAGCGTTTACTATATATTCCAACAAGCTATAGGGAGAGAGATCCACTTGTTTGCAAGATCGTATGCATGAGAGGACACACACTGACAAGACTGAGCGATGTTTTCACAAGCAAATGAGGAGGGAGGTCTCGCTATTTCGAGTGAGCCGGAAGAGCCAGCATTGCACGGATACAGCGCGGTTCTCCTGGCATCGCTTAGAACTTTAAATCGTAACGGCACTCGCTTGATTTTGAGCAACAACAACAATTACATCCTTTTGCTGCTGCGTGCAGTTTTTGAGTCTGACCCACAAATCCCTCTAACTCGAGCAGCCAAAACCAATCTCCTCTCAACATTTTTTTTTCTAAAATTACTCCTCTCAGTGTGCATGAGATGTCTTTTTCAAGTGCAGCTACTTCAAAGCGAGGACGAGAGTCCCAGTGGGAACGAGGAGGAAGTAGAGAAGATAACACTGAAGTGTTTGGGGTGATGCGCGTTCGCCAAGTTCCCTCCGCTGATCCGCAGGGGGACCGCTCTGAGAGGAGAAACCACATGCTTTCTGTTCTTATAAAGCATGTAAAGTACATGCTAATGAGCGAAAGAGACAATAAATAATTTGCGATGTTTCTTTATGAGCTGACAAGGCATTGTGGGGTCATTATGCTCCTTTTGATGTGAATCTGGTTTGCTTTTTGTTATCGAGAACTAATTAAATACCTTGTGAATTGCATTGGAAATGTTTTTTTTTTGTTTTTTTTGAGAACTAGGAGTTACTAAAGATGTATTCATAAATCCTTCTTAGAAACAAAAGTACAGTAAAGTGCAATTTAAAAAGTTAAAGCAACAGTTCACTCAAAAATTCTGTCATAATTTACTCATCCTTATGTTGTTTCAAACCTGAATGGCTTTCTTTCTTCTGCAGAACATGAGAACTGTTTTTGTCACTGGGGACCAAAACAACACTGAACACCATTGACTTTCATTGGACAGAAAAAAAACACTTGATAAATATATAAAACAATAATTTATTGTGTGTTCCACAAAAGAAAGAAAAAATATTTCATTTCTTAAATACAATGATTTTGAATTCAAAGCTACAAAACCTGAACTACAAAGAGTGCAAACTACTTAATATCAAAAGGTTAGTTCACCCAAAAATGAAAATTCAGTCATTAATTACTCACCCTCATGTCGTTCCACACCCGTAAGACCTTCATTCATCTTCAGAACACAAATTAAGATATTTTTGATGAAATCAGAGAGGTATATGACTCGTCCATAGACAGCAATTTAACCACCACTTTCAAGGTCCAGAAAGGTACTAAAGACATCATTAAAACAGTCAATGTGACTGCAGTGGTTCAACCTTAATGTTATGAAGTGACGAGAATACTTTTTGTGCACAAAAACTTTTCTTCCCTGTCATTAAATTATATAGTTGACGCAGTAAGCACAGTGAAGGCTTCCGTGTTTATGTCGAATGCTGGCTCATTATTGGCCAAAGCTAATCACGTGAGCCGCACAACGCGTGCATGTGATGCTAACGCAGGAGCCGGCCAATAACGAGTCGGCGTTCTGATGTACAACCTGGACGTGCTGGATGTGAACAACATATGAGAATGACACAGAAGAGAAGATATTGTTGAATAAAGTCGTAATTTTTGTTTTGTTTTTGCACACAAAAAGTATTCTTGTCACTTCATAACATTAAGGTTGAACCACTGCAGTCACGTCGACTGTTTTAAAGATGTCTTTAGTACCTTTCTGGACCTTGAAAGTGGTTTAATTGCTGTCTATGGACGAGTCATATACCTCTTGGATTTCATCAAAAATATCTTAATTTGTGTTCTGAAGATGAACGAAGGTCTTACGGGTGTGGAACCACATGAGGGTGAGTAATTAATGACAGAATTTTCATTTTTGGGTGAACTAACCTTTTAATATTTAAACTAACTTCTTAATATTCTGCAAAATTATGGATTTGACTGACACTATCAGATAAGAACTGAACTGAGCTGGATTTATGGCTGAATTGAACTTATTCATCATTGCTGAACTTAATTCAGTTCTGTTCAATAACTGTGTAAACACTGAACTGAATAGTGTCATTCTTCAGCTAAAGAATGACACTATTGTCTTTTTAGAGCTGCTTTACATCAGAATTGAGTTCGGTTTGCGTCATTGATTATTACTTTCCTGTTTCTTAATGTAAAGCTGCTTTGAAACAATCTCTATTGTTAATACTTTATATAGTGTTATATAAATAAAGGTGACTCACTTGACTTGAATACTTACTTTAGTTTCCTTCTTGTTTATAATTTCTCTGCACTACTGCCTGTCACTTTGCAAAATATTGCAAAAGAAAACGCAGAAGTAAAAAAGCTCGGTGGTTTGTAACGAAGCAAACCAATTTACACAAAAATCACATAAAATCTCAAATATTTCCATTTTGAAAAATGTTCAATACTTGTATTATATTTAAACAACCATATTCACTTTATATATTGGTCTTTTAACTTTGGCAAGGATATGTCCCACCTGTCCATGCCCAAATCTACATCCACAGTCAACTCAATTCATTTTCAGGAAGATTTGTATCCATTTTAGCGTTCTGCATCTGTGCTAACAGAGCTGTGCTGTGTGACTAGGAGTGACATGATTTATTGTGATGGATTTTGGAGGAGGGAAACAGACTCCACATGAAGCTCATATCCTGGTTGGCGTTCGAAACGCTCTTTAAGATGCTACAATCTGATTAGAAGCTACACAGAAATAAAATATGACATGCATCCATTTTCTCTGTTCTTTTTTTGACGCCTACCTCATTTATTCTCCATTTCTCCTGCTGTTGAATTCTTTAAGAAGGGCCCAAATAAAACAGCTTTAATGACTGAGTAGAGTTACCTGCTGCTGGATTTCTCTGTCTTAAATCTCTTCAGAGAGTCACAGGAACAGCACCACGCCAGAGAGAAACACCTGAAAGAGAAAAAGAGAATGGGATTTAGAGGTTTAGGGCAGATTTAAGTTTAAGATATGAGAGGAGGATATACTCTCTGGCCCAGAAGTCATCCACACTAATTGAAACTGACAAAGATGTTTCATTTATTTATTCTTTAAGGAAGAGGATTATAGTGAAAAGGGAACTAGCATATGACATATAAGAATGGCAACTATAAAAGATATTGCCACATAATATGGGTCACGATATTACAGTACTGTAAAGTTATTCAAGACTGTTATGTTGTGATCTTTTTACTTACTTTTTCTCAATTGTTTTCTGCAGTTATTTTCTTAGCTTGTTCATTGATTGGATTTAGGACAAATAGTAATTACTGAGTGTATATATATATATATATATATATATATATATATATATATATATATATATATGTTCTTGTTAAAAATTGTAACTAAAATTCGAAATTGTTGGCTTGACAATATCAAATACAATATAATCCTGTAAAAAAATTTAGAAATTAAAAAAAAAAAAAAACCTTTCACTTTTCTCCCACCCTTAGTGTTAACCTATAGCATACTTGTAAAACATCAGATGCATTAATAAATAATTCATTCATGGACTTCAAAGGTTCTTGCTCCTGTCAAAGAATATTCCAGTGAAGTCACTTAAAAGAACCTCTTGTCATCTGGTGACAGGCTTTGTGATTTATAAACGAGGTGACAACAAAGACTCATGTGTTTCAGACAGTTTGAAGGTCTTGATTCATGGATTGCTGAAGCTTATTTTAGAGGTCAAACTCATCAGGAGGATTGAAGCTACATATCAGATATATAGGAGTAGGAGACAGAAGAAGTACAAGAGATGGAAGAGCGTGATTTTTCTTTCTCTGACATTTCCTGTCTCATCATGTGCTCATGCTTATTGTGTTTGAACGCTTAGTAAGAAAAATGTGACAGTGAAGGAAAGGTAGTGAGTGTCTGTGTGTGTGTGTGTGTGTGTGTGTGTGTTTGTGCCAGAGAGAATGTCCTCACCTACCCTGAAAACACCACAAGTGGTGTACTTTGAGAGTGAGTGAGTGAGTGATTGTGGGTTTCTGTTAGCTGAAATAATGTCTTTAGACTCCATCCTTACTACACTGAATTATATAAAAGAATTACTCTCTTGCTCCAGCAAACTTGGAGTTAAAAAAGATATTTACATACGCGCATTAATGAGAGTTACATGATTTTCGCGAGAGGTGTCTATTCTGACCCAAGTTTAAGCTACGCCTACGTCGGGTAAGAGGTCACCCTTCCCCCGGAGCTCGACGATCTCATGAACATTCTTTATAATCACTGGCTTCTCATTGCCGGAAGCCAATGATTATGGCTTATAAAGTGTGGATATTTTAAAATATGGATATTTTTCTTACAAAAACCCATCGCTTTGCTTCAGAAGGCATTTGTTAACCCACTGGAGTCGTATGGATTACTTTTATGATGGATGGATGCGCTTTTTGGAGAATCAAAAACTCTGACACCATTTCACTGTTACGCTGATGATACTCAGCTCTATCTTTCTTCACACTCTGATGAAACTTACCAATTCACAAAATTAACAGAATGCATAGCGGATATAAAAAAATAAAAATAAAAATTGGATGAATAGTGATTTCCTACTACTAATTGGAACAGAGATTCTAATTATTGGACCAAAAATCTCCCCACATAATAACATCTAACACTTGACGGCTGCTCTGTGTTCATTGATTCTCCTGTTTATTGTTTGGATTATTCTATTAAATGTCTGAATATAACTCCTTCATTGTGTGCTTTAGTAGCCACCACTCGTGACATATGCTCTCAATGACAAATGCAGTTAGTTCAAGTGTTCATGATCTCAGGCCGTACCCAGATCAGATGGAAGATCTGCGCCTAAACACGACCACAACACATCCCTGAAGGGTCAGCCGAGATTGTGTCAACTAGACTATCCCTTGTGAAGGCCTCATCGACACGACAGCCAGTGGCACAGATCCTCAATAAACCCATCTCCATACCAACATGATGAATCCGATCTTCAACCAGATGGAGCCGGATTAAATACTTTGAGCATTCCGATCCAATCTGACTTCTGACCTGTAATACTGCATGAATCATAATCACGCACTGTTGGTTTGTTGGCCAGAGGAGAATTGGCCCCCCAACTGAGCCAGGTTTCTCTCAAGGTTTTATTCTCCATTCAGTCACCTGATGGAGTTTAGGGTCCTTGCCACTGTCACCTCTGGCTTGCTTAGTTGGGGAGACCTAATATTCAACAATATTACTGATCTGCCTACAATCACACCATTGTATGCAAACTGAACTGGGTAGCGTTTCCCAAAAGCATCGTAAGCCTAAGTTGATCGTAGCTCTATTGGTAGCAATGGCTCTACGATAAACTTAGGCTTCCAATGCTTTTGGGAAATGCAGCCCCGAGCTGGACGATGATATCATTGTTTTCTCCAGAGCTGCTGTATAGATACATGAACTAAATTAATAACTAATGATTTCTACAATGGAAATGAATCAATACTGAACTTACTTAAGCTGGACAATGACACTATTTTCTTCTAGAGCTGCTATATAACCAAAATTATGTTTCCTGTTATCACTGTGAAGCTGATTTGAAACAATCTGCATTGTAAAAAGCATTATATAAATAAAGGTGACTTGACTTGACTACAAAGTTGGAAAGAGCCAGGATATTATTTAATATAACTTTGTATTCGGCTGAAAGTCATATACACCTAGGATGGTTTAAGGATGAGGGTGAGTCATTTTTGGGTGAACTATTAATTTAATGAAAATGAGTGTCATGTCATTTACCCACATGCATAATTATAATCCAATTCAATCTAAATAAAATATAATTTTGTTTTAATATAAAGTGTATACATACTTACATTTACACATTTGGAAATCAAACCCATGATCTTGGCATTGCTAGCAACATGTATTAAGGTAGAGAAAGGCTTTTTAAAAAATAATAAAATTAAAAACAGCACAAATCATCAAGCACTGTGCATATCTGCTAAATCTGACCCCATAAATCCACAAGAATCTGATTAGTTCAAAGTTACCTGTCCATTCCTTCTCAACTCAAACTCTGAAACAAGGTGCCGGTGATGCACCTTCAAGAGCAGTTTGCCCAGGGACAATGAAATGTCACTTCATGCAGCGCTGAGGCCACATGTGCCATCTACTCAGTCTGACAAAGATGACCAAGCTTTGTCAGCGGGTCACCTGTTCTGTCCAAGTGCTCTGCTATCAACAGTGGTCTCATCACCCGCCCCGACCTTCAGATGGTGCTACGTGTACAAAGTGCATGACATTTTAAAGAGGTGACAGCAATAGCACAATGAAACACAGTGTTCCCAACACCAGATTCCTTCTATTTCTGTTATATTAAAAGGCAACTGTCTCCTGTAGACAGGAGCTGCTCCAGGCTTTTGACATCTCTATCAAGAAAAAGCTGGCACTCATTGTTATGGCACGTCACCTTAAAATAGACATCTGGGTTATAATTGCCATAAATTACAGGCACTAACACAACAAATATTAGCATGATAAGTAAATACTATATATTTGAAATAATACAATAAGGGTTTTCCCCAATGAAAGCTGGAAATAATTTTAAACAATTAAATAAATAATAAAATATCACTTAAAGTGGTATGCAAACAATATAATTTGCAATAAAAATGTTTGTATATAATCAAGAAAAAAAAAATAAATATAATTTTTTATTAGTGGTCTCAGATTTTTGGACCTTTTTTAAGCTGAAAATGAATGAAAATTGGAGTGAAAAGTGCTTAATTTATATTTAAAAAAAAAAAATTAAAAATAAAACAATGTCAAAATGCATAAAAAAAAAACAAAAAAAAACTTAATGCCCCTAAATATAAGCTTTATTCTCTTATCATTTAAAAAAGAATTTCTCTTTTTTTTCTCTATCTCTCTTGATTTTGAGGTCAAACTGTTCTTGACAGCTTTGTGAGTTTCATTACCGTATGTATACAGTATGTCATTCTTGTGATTGGTTGATTGGGTTTATTTTTACCCATAGATAATCTGCTTTCTAGTCAATGCTGTCTTTAATCGCATCTCTAGTGTTTTTAGGATTACATGATGACAGCGTTGTTGAACAGAAATTGCTTTCCAGGAATTAACTGATATGCAGCTATGCAGTTTAAAAAGACACCTGCCATTACA
The DNA here is from genome assembly GCA_037950675.1 of Hypophthalmichthys molitrix. NCBI lineage: Eukaryota > Metazoa > Chordata > Actinopteri > Cypriniformes > Xenocyprididae > Hypophthalmichthys > Hypophthalmichthys molitrix. Next base: position 27,457,225 of record CM075494.1, read on the forward strand.
TAAATTATTACGCAAGGCCACAGAGCTGAACCGATTGAGAGTCATTGGAATCATGAGACCACGGTTTCCCTGACTGACCCGAGTCTTTTTAGAAGCACTGGCACAATTTCTGATAAAACTGAGAGAAAACTATGTTTTAAAGCAAATATGCTAAAGGTTGCCAGACACTTAGGAATTTATTAGTTGTCTGCTGAGAGAGAGACAGAGAGAGAGAGAGCAGGGTAAAGAACAAAAGAGATTTGTAGGCTTCAATCTGAAAGAGTGTGGAGTAAAGGGTAAGAAATAGGGGCATTTTTTGGAGGAGTGGATTACAGACAGAAAAAAAAATGATTCTAGAAGACAAATTGTCATAGCAGGATGACCACTGACATCCTCCCGTCACTTCCTAATGGATGATGACCCTGTAAAGGCTAAAGGTCACCCTTATCCCCCCTCAACCTGGCCTATCTAAATAGGACCACCCTCTAGTGACACAAGATGAAGCACCTCTACCCAGTGAACTCTGCAAAACAATCTTCTATAGTGGGGGTCCGATTGAGATCAACTGGGAGGTCTTGGGGGGGGGGGGGGGGGGGGTATTTCTGTATGCATAAGAAAGAAAGGAGGGAGGTGGAAAAAGAGAGACAGAGACAGAGACAGAAATACAGAAATATATAAACAGATATGTAGAAGACTGGCAATACAGAATGTCACATGAGTAAGCGTGTATATCTTTCAACGGGGTGACTTTCGGTTGTGTGTATTCTTTATGTCAACACCTGTCCAAAATAGCAATCTAAAAATCCCAAGCAGATGGGCTCCTTCACTAAATGACACACAGGAGGGAGAAATTGACCAATCTATATAGCATAATGGAAAAACAGCCACCAAACACAATGTCAAAAGATCTTTCATCCAGACAATTACTCACCTTAAAATGGGTGTAATTTTCTGTAGCAACAAATGGAATTAAAATGAGAAAGGAAAAGAAAAAGCTTCTTAACAGATTTCCAAACACTAATTTTGCCAAGGTTCCTTTTAAAGCAAATCAGTGCGCTCGACAGCCATTTTGGTTACGCCTCATAATATACAATATATAAAACAATATACAAATGTGCATAAGCAATACATCTATCGCTTGTTTCTGCTGCTTTTTCACCTGTGTTTTGATCTGGAGATTCTGTACTCTTTCAAAAGAGCGCCCCCTAGTGTAAAACATGGATTGCCAAAAAATCAATGGCAGAGAAAGAGTTAAGAGTAAGCAAATAGTTGAGTAAAACGCCTCCCTCAGGTCTTTATCGCCCTGGGACGCATTCATAAGTTAGACATCAACCTTCTTAGTATTCCCCAATCTATTCATTAACACTATAACAAGAAAAAAAATAAAACAATAAAAGGAATGCTCGTTTGTTGTAATTATTATTATTTTTTTTTTTTGTAAAAAATGCATAGGGTTGCTCATTACTAAAACATTAAGTTTTATAATTTATAATCTTTATAAGATCTCTTTTTCAACCAATCAACAATCAAGCAGTCTCACCTCAAACTCATGCGGTTGGTTTAGCCTGAAGTCGGGCAGCTTAAACAAACAGCAATGTTTTGAAAGTGCTAAAGAGCCTCAATTTTTTACATAGAATGACTTGAAGTTGTCTTTGGACAAACTGGGACAAAAGTATTTTTCCATTTAAAAAAGATATACCTTCACCTTCAAAATGTGTTTAATTCTGTCACTAGCATCACTGACAAGAACTAAATAGCTAATCTTTTCAAACAGGTTTCCTGAACAATGTTGTTGTCTGTCATTGGTCAAGTCAAACAGATAACCAATTGCATGTGTTTGGGATAGGGCTAAGTCAGTGTTGCTATGTGGGCTGGTTGGAGTGCTCAAACAAATGACTTGAAAGTACTACAGAGCCACACTGTTTTTGCCAACAAATGACTGGCTTACAGTTGTAGAAATTATTACAAAATTACAATTTTAAAATACAAAAATTACAAAGTCTACCACCTAAACAGTCAGAGGGCAAGAAAAACAATCCAGATACACAAATTCCCACATTTCCACACCAGTCAGCAGACAGGTCTGAAGACAGGGAGCGTCACCTATGTCATCGGTGTGTAAAAGCGAAGCCATACCTCCCACGGTAGCCAGAACTGTAGCCTAAAATAATCTGTGAGTAACATCAGCTGGGCCAACAGGGACGAAGAGGGTGACTAAACACAACATGGCGCTGGCTTTAGCCCAGATGAGAGGAGAGAGGAGAGAGGGGATGAATCACGGGAACAGGCGATCCCTGGAGGGAAGCCCCTGCACTCAGAACACTCCGTCCTTGGGAGCTGAGGATTGATGGGAATCGAGTGATAAAAACCAAACTGTCCTTGAGTCCCCTGAGCCTGAGACACAGCCGTACTCGCTGAAGTGTGTGCCGCGGACACGTTTCCCCCGTGGGTTCAGAGGCTGATGCAGGATAGGCCTGTGTCAGGCTTTTGTCTGAACCCTTACTCCAGCAATCAGCGGTAAGATGTATTAGGAAGGGAGGCGGATTTGGAAATGAGGCGTAAGATTGAATAGTTGCTTTTAAAGGAGCGGGTCAGGCCCTACAGTCCTACATAACGAGAGAGTCAGGATATCGGAAAGTCTGCAAGTGTAAAAAAAGTCAAGCTACATGTTTTGTAACAATGCACGAGGGAAGCATGAATGTATATATCTGCTTTGAAATCAGGAAGCGTGTTGTAAATGCTCTGAATACTGATAAGATCAAACCGCCCTTCTTTTTGGATGATTGCTGCATATTATCTTTTAATTGTCTGCTATGAAACAGCATGCAGCAGTTAGTTGTCTTCAGACCTTACAACATCATGGTAACAAAGCACTTGAGAGATCAAATGAAGGTGTACCGTTAGTGTGCATGGTTCACTGAGTCTGTCCAATGTATAGTATAAAATCAATTTTCTGAGCAGAGCTTTAAAGGGATAGTTCACCTAAAAATGAAAATTCTGTCATCATTTACTCATTATGTCATTCCAAACCTGCATGAAATTCTTTCTTCTGTGGAACATGAAAGAAGACTTTTTTGAAGAATGTTTTTGTGACTGTCCATAAAATGAAAGTCAACGGGGTCCCATGTTGAACATCCTTCAATAATGTCCTCAATATCAACACACCTTTTGCATTCCATCAAAAACATCACTTTACTCAAGCCACACCTCAAACTTAAACAATCCACCTTCAGAGTGCTAAAATTACCTGACGGTCAAAATCACACAGTACAAAGAGAGTATGTATGCTCCAAACAGAAAAAAACACAACTAAGATATACTCTAAATTCAGTTTGTTTAATTGTGTGCAAGTCTGTCCATACAAATCAGTCAAGTGCCTCAGTGGTCTATAATAAATTGACAATGGTGTAAGTAGCTGTATTGAATTCCTACTAAGCACAAATCACAAAAGACATAGACACACACACACATATACACTCTTTTACATACCAGAAGATGTGCGGCTCAAGCCAGTGACCGCACATAGTGGCACTCCAGCCTGAGCAGGTACATCTCTTTAATAGGCTGCTATCGACCAGCTACCCAGACTCCACTACATGCAGATCGATTCTCTGCCCAGAAATAGCCTCTGGAGACTGAGCTCTGAGGAAGCGTGGTACTGTGTGTACGCTTGAGTACTAGACTGCATTTCTGAGATGCACTGCCGTACTTTCTGTTTTGTGTGTTTCTGAACGGGTGAAGAAACCACATCTTAGAAAAGATGGTAAACAACCTGGTGCTGCAGGCGAATTTCAGAGAATCCATAGTAACAATTAATTTACTTAAACGGTTAATTCCACCCCAAAATGAGTCAAAATTTTCTGAAGAGACACTGTCACTTTATATGATGAACACATTGAATTTAGACTTTTATGCACATATAAATATTGATCAGCGAACATAAACTGAAGCTCAACCAAACCTGCCTGATGCTCGAGGACAAACCTTTTTGGTTCTTGCGGAAGCTCAAACGTGCTGCGTAACACACGAGAATGAATCTCACTGGTTCAAGCATGCTTGAGCTTCCGTTTAGGATCTCTGATGTGTGCGTTGATGAAAGTTTATATGTGAATAAAAGCTTAAATTAAATCTGTTCATCATAAAAAGTGATTGAGTCTCTGCAGAAAATTTGGACTAAACTGAACTAAACGATTCATATGGATTAGGTTTACGATCTCTTTATGAACTTTTAGAAGCATCAAAGTTGAAGTTGCATAGACTGTGATTGGAGGAACAGAAATCGCTCAGATTTCATTAAAAGTATCTAAATTTTTGGGTGAACTGACCCTTTAAATCTTACATTATTTTTTTATTTTTTTTTTTATTTAGTGTAACAATTACTCATTTTGTTTACATGCATTTATGTAAACAAAATAAATGTTTGACTCACTAGCTCTATTTGAAGAGGACAAGTTTTCCCTGAGGTCAGGAAAATTTGTGTAACACAAATACCAAAGCTGAGCGTGTCCGTTTTCCTCAAACAACCTCTGCAAAAATTATGACGTAAATTACCAACTGTTTTATAAAAAATTCTAGGTACAGCTGCTTGGTGCTTCTTCATTATGTACTTTGACCTTTTGCCAACTTTATGGGTAAAACATAACACTGTGTATAAGTCACTCACGTTCTGCTGTCATCCTGTGTGACATAAAAAGAGAATTAAATTAATAAGGAGATTAACACGTGTTTCCATGTGTTTTTCTGCAAATTTTGGGGTAGCACATAAAAAAAAAAAAAAATCTAAAATTTTCAAAATGTATAGAATGTCTTTTGACAGAATAAAAGTGAGTTTTCCAAGTGGCTAAAACTTGCATTCCTATTTTGTGTAAATATAAGCATAGACACATACAAACTCTTCAGTAGCAGTGAGGTATTAATTAATTTCTTCCCTTATATATCTGATTATATCACGTATATGTCTGATTTATTTTATGGCAAAAGAATCTAGATCACATGACCATCCCTAAAGGCCACATCCAGGGAATAGACACTCCGTCCAACCTTAGTAAAAACTACTAGGCTAATTCTCATTTCTCCAATGCCATCTGAATCAGTAGGCTACATAAAATCACCACCTCAAACGTTGTTTGGAAGTCTAATCCCTTCTGAATAGTGCTATTGGCTCTATCGAGGATCTATGACACATCAGAGCTCATAAACCTTTCCTTTGCAATAGCTAATCACAGCCAGATTGCGTTTCATTTTAGGAGCTCTGTTAGCGTGTAGAAAACCTGAGCACTGAAGAGTGAGGCGTAACTAATCTCATCGTTTTAGACAGAGCTGTAGTTTTTAAAACTCTGGAAAGTGGGGCAGTAAGCTGTGCCATGAAAAATTGAAACTTCCCCCCTCCGGGCCCATGAGCATAAATAGAGAGGCCTTCGTCAGTTTTCCCCCTCCTTTCTGTCCCCCTCTAGTAACATCAATCCTTCTCTCAGACTTGCGCCATCATTGTGCGAAGGTGAGGATTACAGCAGGATTAAAGAATGGAGACTTTTGCCCTGCTCAGGGAACCAGATTTCCCAGATTATAGATCAGCCTCTGTCTGCTGGTGGTGTTGACAGGAGCATTGTTCATTTGTTTGTAAGTACTCAGTCAGAGTCTAAATGTTAAAGTCCAGGTCTTTATTGATAAGAATGTCTAAAAGCCCTAAAGATCTTTGAGATGACAGGAACACCAGTGCAAGGGCTCTTTGTGGAGAATAGTTTAGAAGTTTTCGCAGTAGTTTAGCGACGAAAACAGCTTCAACAGCTTCCTTTATAGTGAATGCTGTTTTTTTTTAAAAATCTTTACCAGGAGTAATCCTGTTCCTAAATCTTTAACTGGCCTATACTGAGTTTTTTAAACTTCACACCACTTAAAGGAACAGCTCACTCAAAAATGAAAATTCACCCTGAACCTCATCATTGAAACCCGAATGCAAAATCTGTATTCCATACAGAAATATTTCATAGTGACCAAGGACTGTCAAGCTGCTAAAAGGACAAAAAGTACCCACTATAAAAGCAACATAGTCCATTTGTCTTGTGCACTGTATTGCAAGTCTTCTGAAGCTATATAACCTTTGTGTGATGAACAGGCTGAAAGCCATTTTTCACTCTCAAATCAAATCATTCATGCAAATCATTATGCAGCTCTCAAATTAAATATGGTGCAGATTTCGCACCATGACACTTGGTAACAAAACACACAAGAATGAATTATGTTTGATGGTGTTAATGTATAACCTGCATCATAAACGGCATATTTGTTTTGAGAGCCACATAATGATGTGCATGAATGATTTGATTTGAGAGTAAATAATGGCTTAAATTTAATTCTGTTCTCACAAAGTAATCATACAGACGTGGAATACAGCGCACGAGTCATATGGACTGCTTTTATGGTGCTTTTTATTGTGCTTGACAGCCGAAGGTCACTGTTGTTATATGAAAAAGAGCTGTGCAAAGATTCTTAAAAATTCTCCTATTGTGTTCCACAGATACTGTAGATCAGGGGTGCCCACACTTTTTTGCATGATGATCTACTTTTAAAATGATAAACTCTACCAACCCAAATGCAGGTCAGACAGAAACTAAAAGGAGAAGAAAGAACATTGTTATATTTATTTTTATTAAAATTTAGCAAAAGCATTTATTAAAATTGTGTGCGATCTACCAGCATTGGTAGACCTATTGGGGACCCTGCTGTAGATTAACAGAATACGAATTTGGAACAACATGAAGGTGAGGAAACGATGAAAGAATGTTCTTTTTTTTGGTGATTTGTCCCTTTAAATGCAGTTTAGTTTTGTCTAGGGCTTCTCTATGTGGCTGGCAATAACAGAGGTTCATCTAGCACACTTGTTGTTTTCTCAAAGCCTCTTCTTTAAAAATCTTTTTGCTGATTTGTTCTTCTACTTGAGAAAATAATTTATACATGCCCTTTTGGATTTCCCTGCATTTTAATTTCTGAAATTTGTTTCATCTCTATGCTTATTACTTGTGTCCAAATAAAAATACTATTATTCATAATAAACATTTCCGCAGGGCATAAAAACAACACACACACACAAAAACCCTGAGACGTTCTCCTGATTCTCTAAGTGTTTCCACTGGGATTTTGAATCCTGTGTGTTCTTGCACAATCTGAACCAATGAATGGAGGACAGCTTTAGATGGACCCTGACCCAATAAACCATGAACAAAGGTCATTGTATGGCTTTGCTAACACTGCAGTGATCATGAAAAAGAGTTTAAACATGATTAACATTGGCTGCAAAGAAGAGGAAGATCCCTTTGATCATCCCAACAGGAGCCTGTGCAGAAACACATTTCTTTTCTCAAATAACCCTGTGTGACTTCTAACAACAGGATCTGGCAAGAGGATCGCGAGATGTCCACAGGTACAACGTGTACAGCTGCAGGTCGGAACGTGAATGTTGGGAAGTAAATTTCACCGTGAGACATTCAACACTGGCAGATTCACCGATATATCAGCTGTAGAAACACAGAGGTACTGTCAGCGCCATACAGATGTTGAGCCACATCTGTCTTCAATCACACATTAAAAACATGGAGAAGAAGGGTAGGGAATACAGGTATTTGGCAGGCGTGGAGCAGACGTGTCAAACTGAATTACTCTGGAACAATTGATGGGCTTACAACAGCACAAAATCCACAGAAAAGGAGCGTCAAACACAAAACACATAAACAAGACTTACTGGCAAATCAACACTCTCTTAGCTTTTTATTGAATACAAACAGGGGCAGACCATTGTGTGGCAAAAAAAAAAGGAGATTGTTGAGCTGCACAATTAATGGAGAAAAAGAAATTGTGATTAAGGCTGCTGCAGTTAACAGTGTCGATTACAGTAGTTCTATTTACTCCTCTTCCATCAAATGTTTCTATTTAAACTGTATGTGTATAGTTTAGCATTGAGCACTGTAGCCAATCACACACATTCAAGTTGAACATGTGAATGTAATGGCCAATCAGAGATGTTTATAATACCAGCACATAAGAACACACAAGCACCTTGTCTGTGAAACCGGGGGAATGACATCCCAAGCTTGTCTTAACCACAGATCTTATTTTAGGAATTTAGTCAAAAAAAAAAAAAAAAATCCCATTGACTTTGGAACGATGGAACCAGAAGTTGAAAAATGCTACCTCGTTTCAGGGTTTTATGACTTATTCCAGCAGACACTCTATATGGCGCTCAGCCTCACTTTGTTGGATGAAAATGCTGTCATTACAGTCAACAAGGTGTATGATGTAAATACTTGTGCAGAAATCAGTGCTGAACTGAGGTGATTGACAGCTTCAGTGATAATAAATAATAGTTTCTTTGTTTGATTTCTGTATATAAATTATTGACACACTGAGCAGCAGTTTGGTTCATCATCATGCAGCTCTAGGAGATTCTGCTCTCAACAATACAGAAAAAGTATATATAAACACACACTCACACTGACACACACTTATAATACCATGCCAGAATGAGGTCGAGGAAATGATGCAGCCCTTCCAGCTGGGTTTTTTGTGGCTATCAAAAATGTAGCATAATCTCTTGGGCTAGAAGACTAGAGTGTTTATTTTACTAGACTGAGACTCACAAGCCAATCCAGACCACACATATTTCGCTCTCCTCCACCCCGCACTCACTCACTCACTCACTCACTCCCTCTTTCTAACACACCCTCTTAAATCATTCAGCTATACACTCACAAACACGCAGTCAAACACACGCTAAACCCAGATGACAATACAGATGAGCGGAGACAATGTGCATACGCAAAAAGACAACAGAGCAATGACATCAACGTCTTCATTCCCTTACGTACTAAACACGCAAACCCACACAAACGCCCAAACACACACAGGTGCTTTTGCAGACCACACACTCCAAGTCAGGCTTACTTCATTAGACTCGGAGTGCCAAGGTAAGCAGCCAAATTAGGGCCCTCCAAACTACAGGGAAAAGTGAAGGATTTTCCATGCTGTGGTGAGAGCGCTTTCTGCAAAAGGAGGGAACCCTTGTACTGTAATGGTACTGGAATTCACTTTGTTCATGACAGTCAACGTCAGTTTTAGAGGTGCCTTGACTCCATATAAAGACTGTCATTAATCATATGAGAATATACTACTAAGTGCTAATTTATAAGTATTGGGTGTAATAACACTATTAAATGTCATCTAACAGATATCACAATGAATATCCACTATATCCAAACTTTACATTATCATGTTGTGATGCTTAAATTTATTATTTTCAGAAAATAGTAGAATTTAAATTAGCCATTCATCAGTTAGCGGTCATAACACGAAAATAATTATCATATTGTACAATATTGGTACATTCCTAACTGCATAAGCACATGTCCCGACTGATCAAGCACAAGAGAGAGGGGTCAAAGCACACGGGGCAAGGATGACTAAGGAGCAGATGGCGAAAAAAGTGTTACTCAAGGTCACAAGCGTAGTGAGACAAACAAATTGTGAATTGAAGAATTTTAAGCAGGGTCTTTCAGTTAATGGTGGACTTACTGCAGAGCCGACATCTCCGTCAAGATATTAATTAATTCAACTCCTCTGTTTGCCAAGAGGCAAAACAGATACAGTGGAGTTATGGCCGCGGGTGAAAACATGAACACACTTGATAGCTGCTTTATAGTAGAAAATGAAGTTGTGCTTCTGATGAAATGAGGCACTGACACTGTTTTTCATGTTTGATACTGTAAAGCTGCTTGCTTTTAAGCAATCTATTGAATAAAATGCCTTATAAATAAATGTGAAGTGACTTTACTGGAGTGCTAATTTGCAGAGCTCGTGCTAACATACCCATGTTGTAATCATCAGACGCTTTTCTTATGCTTTCTGTTTTCTCATTTTTGTTGTGTTAATTTTGACGGGTCATTTTTTTAGTACAACTAGATCTCTTTTATTGAATCCAAAAGGTTTTAATTACATTTTGCTACATATAAAGGTATTTAAATTTCATTTGTGATTAAAATATCTTAAAATGTAATAAATGTTCATATATTTTTATTCTGGCATGATTTTATAACATCATATATCAACATAGAGCAAAATGGTATTAAAATGATGTGTAGAAGTCGTTACTTTGTTATGAGAAAGAATGTCCGGAAAAAAAGAATTTCATTGATGTCATTCAGAGTAAAAGGGACCATTTTGGATCAAGTCATGCTTTCAATATCATGTGACAGGATGTGACATCATTCAGACACCTGCAAAGGACCACATGGTTGTGAAGCAAAGTTACTAACTCTCTCTTAACTATTTGAAAAATTCATGTTTTCACTTGCTCATACGCATGTCCCGAAACATCAGGTCATTTGGTATAACCGTTATAAAACATGGAAAATGTTGTAATATTTTAAAAACTTGTACTAAATATAATATTTTTGATTGTCCTTTTGTTAGCTAGCTAGATATCAGCCTGTTACCACTGTTTGAAAATATTGTCATTCGGTATAACCAAAAGTGTCATTCGGTAAAACTGAAGTTTTGGTTAAACCTAATGACTTTTTTGGTGACAAATTTTGTCCATATTGTAAAAAAATGACAAAAGCTGTGTTAATTGATTATAAAAACCACATAATCTCATTGTTAACACTTAATAAAACTTCAAAATAAAGTTTTTTTTACATTTTTAAAAACCTTAAAACCTTAAAAACTGAGAAGAAAACGTGCATCACATATTTACATATTCATCTAAACGCTGCTCTCAGCAGTGTGGGTGGCATCAGATGTTCAATAACAGTATATCACTGCTGAACTCAAACTTCTTTTTACCCCTAAAAGAAGAATAAAAAAAACTTTGCCTTGAGTATATCGGGGCCTTAAGAAGCCACATACAACACATACAAAAATCATGTAATCATGATAATAATGAACACACACTACTGATACAAATCAACTTCTCAATAAATGTGCTGGATAAAACAAGACTATGGGTGAAATAAATTTACAAGTGAATCAAATCATTCACACATAAGCACACACACTCATAATATGAAATGTGAGGAAAGGATCATCCAGAGGAAAGGCGACTCACTGTCCCCAAATAGGGGAAGTCCCTGTTAAAACAGAAGCCATTGGCGCACTTAACACCTCTAAAATGGTTGCCAAGATCCCAGGCGTCTCCTCAGAGTCGCTTCCTACACTGGTGCCAGTGGCGTGGCAGCACTTCCTATTCCAGACCCTGCTCTACAGGATATCCTGTGTCTCTGGTATCAGCAAACCTCACGTGAGGACCCCATCCAAACCCCACACGCAGGGGAAATCTGTTCCTTTGAGTAATTTTTTTTTTTTTTTTTTTACCATGTTTGGAAACTTATGGTGAGTCTATAATGGCCAGTCTTCCTGAATTTAAGTGACTACACTTCAAACTGCATTCTTCATCTAGGGTAATTTCCAAACAAGGAGGTTGTGGTTATTAACATTTGGTTGTTAATGTTTTGCATTACTACTAAAATTAACGGTTCAGTAAAAGCAAAGCTTAATATGCTGTTTACTACCAAAAACAGTTGACTACCAAAAAATAATTTTGACTTTTCCCTCAGTTTGTAAAGAAAAATAAAAATTATGTTCAGAGAAACTCACTTATAATGGAAATATGGGTCAAGGCATTGCACCCGCAGGAATAAAATGCACACAGTTTTGAAAGCATAGCCACAAACATTATGGCCAGGCTTAAATTAAGCCAGGACTAGACCTTAGTTTAATTAGGACATTTAAGCAGCTTTTATAAACATGCCTTAGTAAAAAAAAAAAAAATATTACTGGTGTGCATCTTGAAATAAAACAATGGCAGTGACATATTTTAAGATATGTCAGTGCAAATTGCTTTCAGTTAAAACAGCTCAAACATGCATTTTAGTCTGAGACTAACTTAAGCCTTGTCTGTGAAACTGGAATTGTTTATGCAAAATTTTAACCAATTTTTCCAACTCCTGTCATGACCACATGAAGCCAGCTATCGCTTTACGAGTCGCTTGACGCATGCAGTTATTTAAGTGGAGGCAAATAAAATAATTAAATACATAAAAATAAAAATAATCCAGCAAAAGCTTTAAAAAAAAAAAAAAAAAAATAGCTGCACCATTTTAAATGGAATATATTTCCCCATAGATTTCCATTGTAAGTGTACAAACTAAGGGACGAGTCCAAGTTATTTTCTGTGGTAAATGACAGCAAGCCAACAGAGCTTAACTTGTAGTGAACCAGGAACATTCCTTTAAAGCAGCTGTTGTCTTTAAACTGTGGACTGAAATATTCTAGTTCAACCTTCGCTTCATTGATCAACATCACAGTGTTTTCTTCACTGAATCTATTAGCTCCAGCATAACTGAACAGCAAATAACCATTACTTTTTTTAACCATGATGACGTCCTTACAGCACACAATCAAGTAAAGAACTTCCTTTTGCTTTATTCAAAGCTTCCAAGACATCAAGACCAGACTACAGGACATAATGATCACAACCTTGAGCGCACAGAAACAGCCTAGACAGGAGAATTACTCTCCTAGCTCATCTGGGCTCCATTCTCACCCCCATTAGGAAGGTCTGCTCCATTGTCATGATAATCCACCAAATGGCCTCCCTTTTCAAGGTCTGCGGCGTGTCTGAGGCCACACTAGTGTAGGGGAGAATAGAGGAATCATAGATCACATCATAGGATACGTCCGTCAGACCAGCCACTTGCTCAGCGACAGCCACCTGTTAAGTCTCGCCCTCGTGAGGACATCGACCCCTCAGATCAAACATACTCATCCCTTTTAAAAGGATCATACAAAGCTGAATCAATTGTCTGGAGAGTCTAGGATTATTTGAAGAGGTTTATCAAGTCCTGCTAACTAAACGTAACAGCCTCACAGGACTAGTAATGCCACAGATCAGCTGGGCTCGTCTTTAAGATCTGAGATCACCATGTACCAAAGTAGGCAACAAAACACAACAGTGATCAAAAATGTCTTTTGAAATGCTCCACGAGGATATAGTAAGTGAGTCAAATTTAAACAAGATAAACCATATGTATTCATTTCATTAAACACACTTTCAGATATAGACTTGATGCCACAAATCAGGCTGAGCTTATGGAAAATGGATCTGCAGACATCTCTTTTTTACTTCAACTAACCACATGCTTATATACTTCCGCCAATCACAACATAGACTTCAGAACATTGGTTAAATTTAGTTTCCACTTGCATACACTCTTAAATATAATAGTTCTTTGTTGGCATCTATGGTTCCATGATGAACCTTTCCACTGCTGCACTAAAGGTTCCTTGTAATGGGAAAATTATTAAATTGACCTAAACACTCAGAAACAAAATGGTTCTGTTAAGAACGGTTCACTGAAGGGTTCTTTGAAGAACTCAAAATACCACAGAAGAACCATCGCTGTGAAAACCCCTGTTTATTTTTAAATAGCTCACTATAAAAATCACCTTTTAGTCATCATATTAACAAAACCAGTGTAACCGCAGCCTGATAATTGGTTTTCTTTTTTTGCTAAGTGAACATGTGACATGTGTAGGTAAACTATATTCTTGTACCTCACAACTCATGGATATCTGAGGTTTAGTGATTTCTAGCAGCAGAAAACAAGCCCCTATGTAGTTTGAAGACCTGCGATAAAGGAATGCAAAGGATTAACAAAGCTAAAAGCATTTTTACATGCTTGCCATTATGGGGGCAGTCTGCCATGGCTGGGTTACAACTTAGAGAACTAGTGTCCATGGTGCACTGGGGGCTATAAATCAAGAGTGAGGGAACCAGTGCAGCGACACTTCTGCTCCAGATTTACACACGCTATCTGGGTTTTTACGAGCGCATTGAGCAAGGAGAGGAGCCTTTGAACTGTTGTGTCATGCCGCGAGGTGGTTCAAAGACTCACGGGGGAGATGTGAAGAGGCCCACTGTCATGCACCTCCAAAGATCAGTGGCTCTGTCTAACATGTCCCAACAGATTTTCCACGTTTTTCCACCTCTGATCGCATGCAGGCCACACAGCCGGTTTGTGTTGTGGACTAATACAACAACACTAACATTTCCTAACACAACTATAAATTGCATTTTCTCAAGCATATTTACTATCACAGTGTCTTTGTGGCTAATATTTCTTTTGATCAAAGTTGTAGCAAATTTTTTGTTTGGGTCTATTAATTTATTGAAATAATACATTAAAAATGTAATTCATACATATAATGACTTTAATTGTAAACTTCATGTAGTGCAACCCCTATGAACTTAATGATATTTAAGAAGTAATTTGTCATTGACCCCATTACAATGTTTCCCTGCAGAGAAACACAAGCCAATAAAAAAAAAACATCCAGGATACATGAAACATCTAAATATAAACTGTTTTTTTTTTTCTTACTTAACCACCTTTCTCTCATTTTTCTTTCAGCTAGAGGATTTTAAGCCAGGAAAATGTGTTTGTGGCTGTCAAGGTCTGGAATACATATTAGCTGTGAAATCATTTAGTAAATTTTGTGTGGTGGGTCTTTGAGTAATTGTATACTGATACCCCACCTCCAGCGTGAAATTTTTAATTCACCCTCATTCGGTCATGCACACAGACAGACGGAGCACTTAGAAAAAAATCACATAAACAATTCATAAGTGTGTTCACTTTACATTAGTTGTTTCCATTTATTGGACCTGTCAGGTTCATCATATCATATCTCATCTCATTTTATCCATTACTTCAGCTCTCCCTCCATTAGGGCTGCAGTGAATAAAAGGAAATCTAGTTTGAATTAGGATGTCACTGTTCTCTGTATCTGTGAGGAATGCAAAAACATGCAAGTTCTCCAAGATCTTCTTGTCCCACACTGATACTAGTTACAATGATCGAGCAGAAGCCTGAGTGGTAATCCTAAAATGACCAGTGCTCATTTACGCAGGTAATTTAGCAAATCAGTAGGACTACTTGTTGAATTTTACAACTTCTAATTATATTTATAAGATAGGCTGTCCATATACACATAACTTATACCACATATTTGATACAAAACTTTTTCAATCTTATCTGATATGACACATTTGCACATACAATCCCAAAAGCTCAGTGTTTCAGATCAAGTAGGGCATAGTGATGCTCACTTTCAAATGAAATTCTCCCCCCCAAAAAGTTCCATCTAACTTTGGACTGGATGTGGATATGACTTTCCCTCTTCCAGCTATTGGGGTTTGCAGAGCTAATCCAGATGTTACTCCATTCCTTGCACAAAAACTGCTTATGGGTGACTGAAATAAATACGCCACCAATGGCAAGAAACAATGGGTACAGCTGTCATGACTTTATGTGACAGAGGTCCATGCTGGACTTAAAACAACACCAGCTACTAGTGCAGAAAAAAAAAAAAAAAAAAAAATTCACGTTCTGGTAATAAACAAGAAAACTGTGTCTCATCCACCCACTCTGCATGGTCAAGTACAAAACCTTGTCCACTTTTTTTCGTCTTCTCTCTCCCTCGGTTTCTTCCGGCAGCTAGGCAGACAGAGCCCATTAACGCTGGCCGTTAAATAATGACAGAGACCCGGCGCCGTGGCTGGCACACTGTCAAAGTGAGGAGAGAAGGCCAGAGCAGCTTGTTTAATTTACCTTCACCCATCTGTCTTCCGCTGCACAGCCCATGAGCAAGAGTCACTCGCTTCCCCGTCCGCAACGGCACACTCGCTATTCCTACATCAGTTACATGCCTAAAAGGAAACCTACCACAATTATATGTCATAAATGCCATGGTTTGGTATATATATATATATATATATATATATATATATATATATATATATATATATATATATATATATATATATCTCAAGTAAAAAAACAAAGTGAGCGTGTCACAGACTATGAGCGCATGTTTCTCTTGAAATCATTCCGGTCATTAGAACAGAGCGTGTCCTCGGATTTCATTGCCCAAGGCTGCATGTGATGCCACTCATCTGGCAACTGTGTTCAAAACAAAGATATGTTGCCTAGCTAAAAAGAATGTTTTACAAAGGAAATCGTGACTGACAGGAAATAAACACACCTACTTCCTGCTTCTCTATCTGAAGGTTTAGTCATCAATGTCTTGTCTTTGTCTGGGGATGTTTTAGTAACAATGCAGACATGTGAGCAAATCCTGGGTGGCCGTTTCTTTCAAATATACAAATGGATAGGCAGACTCTGTGTTCAACAGCTGGATAAAGCACAACAAAATGGGTCTCGAGTTGTGTATTTGAAAATTTGAAACTATTAATTTTTCTTTAAAAAACAACATTTATGGCGCAATGCAACGCAAGGGAGAAAGACGTTCATCTTCATGTGTTTCTTTAAGTTGTTAAGTTGTAAAGCAGTTCTATGAATATTGTTGGTTGTATGATAAAATACTTGTTCCTCATTTATAAGTCAGTTTGAATAAATATGCGTCTGCTAAATGACTAAATGGGCAGAGGGGAAAATGATTTGAAGGAGAACTGAGAAATAGTATCATAGTCATAGAAACATGGGCCGAGGCAGAAATGCTGAATCTAGTCACAGTCCATGACAACAAATAAACACATGTAAAGAATACACATGTGGCCATAAATAGAGAGAAAGACACTGGCGAGGTGCTAGCAGAAAAGTTGTCTATTTACCAAACAGACAGTGCAAGTCAGGCAGACTATAAAAGAGAGGTGAAAATGTCCCATTTTAAAAAAGGTCAGCAATTTTCATCACCCTTACATTCCCTGCAATCCTGGTAAAAATCCACTTTAGTCACAAATCCCATTCTCACCTTTTCCACCACAATGTAACGAACTGGACCACAAAAGCAGCAAGTCTAATGAAGCAGCTCTGCCAGGCGTCTGAGCAGTATGAGATTCCTAAATGAGCACCAAGAAGATGAAAAATTGGGACCAGAAAGAGGACAAAATGAGAAAGATGCCAAAGCAATGTGTTCAGGGCTGAGCACCGGGCAGCGGGAAACTATTTCTAGGAATTCTGTATAGAAGAACTACAGCAACAAAAAACAATAAAAAGACTTACATGTTGCATAAGTTTTGAACTTATATCACTCACATGGGCTCAAGGAAAGATTTCTGCTTCTTGTGTCATATGATCGCCTTAGTTTCTTTACGATTATGGAGGTCAAAGTCATTTATTTGCAACTGCACTTTTTCAGATTGAAAAACAACAACTGTCAAAAGATCTGAATCAGAGTGACTCACACACAGTGCGTGTACATGGAAAAATGAGCACATGAGAAAATTGTAGTATATTAACAATAAAACAGCACATTGCACAAAGAAAACTCAAATAGGCAAAAGGCCGAGCAATTGCAACTCCATTTGATCAATCAATTTTATACGTTTGCTCTGGTTGACTATATTAATTGCTTTTTTAATCATTCTCCCATTGTAAGCATCAAAATGCGTTTGTTTGTCTGTATGTATCTGTCACTGTATTGACACCCAACCGCGTCTCTCACCAATTATTTATATGATATGATTAATTGTAAAGAATTTTGGAAGTTTGCAAATTCTTCTTTGCATAAAAATGTCTGTATGCATTCACTAATCTTTATACACTGTAAGACAAAAAAATTTGTGATAAAACAGAAAAAGTTACTGTTTAAAAGTTAGTCATTTTTTGCCAGGACATTATCATTAGAAGTTTACGGACATTTTCACTAACCCTGATATACAAAAAAAAAAAATAAAAAAAAAATTGACAATTCTTATTTTTAGATGGAATATTGTAGTATTTATTATAAATTATTTATCTGTGCATGTCGTTATTTTTTTTTAATTCATGTGCCATCGTAATCTTTAATCAAAATAACTTCCCCTCTCTTGCAGCAACATCTCTTCTCTTCTGATGACGTGTTTACTGGCTTGATAAGCGACCTGATTAAACAGCTTTATTCTTGTGGATCATTTATACAAAGTCTATACTGTATGTAGCTTAAAAATGTTGATTTGTCTTAACTTGTCTTTAAATGAATGGGCAATCTTCATTTGTGTTCCAAAGAAGAACGAATGAACTAACCCTTTAAAGACAGGGATCCAAAATACCTAATCATCAGTTTCATCCATCTACAACTTTGCAGACAATTTGAAATGATTAATGAGAGAGTACGCTAAAATCAATCCACTGGAGAGAGAGAGGGAGGTACAATATAGAAATGGAAAGAGGCGTGTCAACTAGTCATATCCAGCAGTGTGAAAAAGCAGATTTCTGAAAAAATGGCAAGGCGACGGCATTGGATAGCACCCCGATTCAGTCAGCTTTGTGTTCCCCTCCCTGCTATTTTGGAACAACAGAGAACATTAGAGAGCCCTGATGGAAGGTTAGAGACAAACACAAAAGGAGGTGATACTGTGAGAATGCTTTCATGAAAGGAAAAATCTAAATGTCAGGTTTTGTGGCATATGTCTCTGCAGATGATGGGCATGAATGTAGCAGTGCTTGCTTTGAGGAAGCAAATACTGTACCCATTCCTCTTTCTATTGCAGACAGATGGTCAAAGAACTTCCCATTTAACTGCGAAAACAGAACTAACCGAAAACACCTCACATCTTACACCATATGCTGAATAGTTTCAATGCATCAAAAGCATGACTCATTTCATCCTTATACTATTACTGTTAAATGAATAGTACAATGCAAAATTTTAATTCATTTACTCCTCCTCAAGTTGTTCTAAACAACACTTTCTTCCGAAGAACACAAAAAGAGATATTAGACAGCATGACAGTCTCGGTCCCCATTCACTTTCATGGTAAAAAGATGGAATGAAAGTGAATCGTGACCGAGTGCCTAATATTTCTAGTACTCCAGAGTGCAGTCTGGATGATGGGGCGGGGCGACATGTGTCACTCCGCCCACATCCAATTTCCTTGGTTTATAATAGAGCAAATCTTATTGGCATAGACTCTACGCTCGAAGCCTGAGCTTGCGCATTGCTTTGTGTATGATTTTGTGAATGATTTGCCTGGATTACAGAAATATTAAGTGCTAACTCTAGAATCGTATCTTATTATCTGTTTAGTAATTTTAGTTAGGATCTATTGGTTAATGTTTTATTGTACTGAAGACACAGAATAAATGAAGTTATTGTTTAAAAACGAATGCTTTCATGACGGCACCTGTAGGTTCTTCAAGCTGAATAGAGCTGTTACATTAGCACTTCATTCATTTGTCTTCTTCATATTTCCATCAGGATTGTTGGATCAGCACAAACCTGGGATTTTATGCAAATGATGATATTTCACTGTATTTCAGTAAGTTTTTTAAATGATATGATTTGTTCATTACTTTACTTGCATTGGTACAAAGTGCTAATAAAATGTTTACCTCGTAATAAAATATTTGGGCCTAAATATTGGTTCTGTATGTTATAGTTTTTAAAGGTTCCTATTTTATCGTAAATGTGTGTCAATGGGTTAACATGTATATCTGTGACATCAGGTATTAAAAATCCAAATATGTTATAATCTGCTTTTGTACAGGATGAACAAAATTAGTTTCAATTATCAACACTCATATAGCCATATAGCTGCTAGCAAATAAAAAAAAGTCACTTGGAGCTGTAAATCTGTGCAATATAGGTAATGTGAGGACTTGTATTTTGATTAATACTTTTTATTTATCAAGTGATGACTATAATGAACTACTAAACAAAAGCTAAAAGTGGATTGTAGAGAAATGTATAGCCTATATAGGTTCTTTTAAAACAAGCCACAAAAACAGTTAATTTGTACATAACTATAAATATTAAAAAAAAATTAAAAAAAAATTATAAAAAGAAAAAGTACCCAGCAGAGAAGGGATATGAACATTTGTTGCTTAAAGGGACAGTTCACCCAAAAATGACAATTCTGTCATCATTTACTCACCCTCAAGTTGCTCCAAACCTTTCCTTCTTCTGCTGAACACAAAAGAAGATATTTTGAAGAATATGGGTAACCAAACAGTTGATGGGCCCCATTGACTTCCATAGTATGGAGGAGAAAAAAAACACTATGGAAGTCAATGGGGCCCATCAACTGTTTGGTTACAATCTTAAAAATATCTTCTTTTGTGTTCAGCCGAAGAAAGAAAGGTTTGGAGCAACCTGAGGGTGAGTAAATGATGACAGAATTTTCATTTTGGGGTGAACTATCCCTTTAAATAGCAGCTTCGGGCAGATGAACAGATACTTTGCTCATTATTTGGAAATTTATATTGCACATTACCCCCAAATGCTCTTAAACAGGATTCCAACTGAGTTAATCCAAGCAGGAAATTACTTATATAGAGGCATTTGTTGCTTTTGTTTGTACAACGAAGTGACCCAGTTAAATTCCTTGTGATATAACAGCGCATTGTACACTTAAATCATGCTCAACATGTTATATATGTCTATACAGGCCAATATATAACATGAACAAGATTTTTAAAATCCAAAAACAATATACCACCTGAATAAAACCGACTCACGATGAAATTTAATTCAATACATGACGCTCAGCTAGTGCAGCGTAGCCGCGCTTTGCATGAAAGTCATGCTGCAAAAGCTCTCAATGACACATTGCTCATTCAGGTGAGGGAACAATACAGCGCATTTTATTACGTTGCTGCCGCAGACCTGTCATTATTACCCCCGTATGCGGTTTCGATCAAACTCAACGGACAGCTTTACAGTTAAGTAGCACACCTCATCTGAGCGCCGAAGGACGCGCCTATTCACTGTTCCACATCTGTCAAGACGCTATTAATGGGGCTACCTGTCAGCCAAGCAATTGTATTGTCACGTAAATAGAGAGCGCCAATACCTGTTGACTCCTCCTACCGCTGTGTTGGTTGGTGGAAGTTGAACCAAGAGACGCTTGAATTTCTCTCCAGAATGTCGTTCTTCTCAGCCGGTGAGCTGTTCGTGTAGAGGAATTTCGTTTCGGCGGATGGTAAGTGTCCGCACCGACAGTTCAAAGAAGCGACAGAACTGATGTAGCCTACATTCGCAGGGCGGCAGAGGAATGATGCACTGCACGGAACAGACAAGCAGCCATTGCGGTCACGTGTGAGCTGCTGAAACCGAACACCGGCCAGCCTACGCCGCCGTCTCCTCCCATTCTCCCCTTCCGCGGTGTCACTTCAGGGCACGATACCACTGAACATAAGCTCAGCTGGTGCTTGCCTTTATGTAACCACAGCGCGTTATGCAGGAAGTTTAGTGCTTTTACATTAGGGAGAATCTATGTTTCAGGTCACTGAAACGCTTATAGAATCAGCTCGAAGTTCTCAGAGGATTAAACTGTAAAAAAATTAAAAGATACGTGAGGAACCATTTAAGGTTCCTCACACTGGCAGAACCCAAACTCTAGGTTGGTTGGAAACACTGTAAAGGAGCCATATTAGGCATGTTCCTGACAAATTCGAGGGAGGTTCAAAAGTAGAATCGCCAAGCATTTTGCATTTAAATTGAACAATTTGTGTTGTGGGTTTATTTTAGTTTGGGAATGAGTGAATAGTGATTTAACTGCACAAAAACAGTCACACCCTTGATTATCAAAGTAATGACAGTTAGCATGTAAACAGGATTGAAGAGGTTTGTCTGTATCAGTGGTTCTCAACCCAGGAACCAAGGCCCAGAGGGCCTCAGCAATTACTCTCAATAAGCTCTCAAGATGACTTTAAAGCTGCAGTCCATAACTTTTTTTTGGTTTAAAATGATCCAAAATTAATTTTTGAGCAAGTACATAACCAGCCAGTGTTCAAAACTATCTCCTTAACTTAGCCCGATTCACAACGGTAAGCTTGTAATAATGTTTTATAATTCAAGTGGTACTGGTGTGTTTCTGTGGGAAATTCGAGCATGTAGCTGTTCTTCTTTGCATCACTGCATCACGTCTGTTTACATAAAGAACAAGTCCCAGCTAGTAGGCTATATCACATGTGAGGATGGTGGATCATTTCTCACAGCAGCTGTAATAATTAAACTTATCATTTTGATGGCGGATTGTAATCCAGAAAGGTCCAAATGAGAATCATCAGTGACAGCTGGAGATTCACCCGTAGTCAAAAGCAAAAGACTTCGGACTGCGGCGTGACTACAGAAATTGAAATCTCCAGGTAATGATAATACACACTAAATACACATAGTCACACAATGCTGATGTTGTTAACATTAACAATTTGAGAACAAAGTATAACAATAATAATAATTTGCACGGCTTGATCCGAGCTGAACGATCGTTAGATTTAATCATCATTGGCAGTGCGATTTATTGTAATGCTTTTTTCTCAGTTGGTCAGAACAAAAGTGGCAGACATGTTACTTACTTGTTCAGATGACATTTTCTGGTGAAAATTCTTACTTTGGTCATACTTGAAGACTACAATCTGTGATCCCGAAGTACAGTATCCGAACCGATGTGTTGACTGACAGCAAACATTAGATTCATCCACGCTGACAAGCCGTGTCGATGCACAACGCACGTAAAGATGATAATTCAGGAAATCACTGCAATTGCAGGTTTCAAACAGAGATGGCGACAAAGAGGCAAAACTTACAGATTAGACTGCAGCTTTAAGACAAGTCAAAACTACTAAAAACCGAGATATTTCTTATTTTAATGCACCCTCTCAACAACGGTCTTGGAGTTTTTAGTGTGATCTCTAGACCTGAAGAGGTCATGTAAATTATTAAATGAATTAATAAATTATCAATTAATATTTGGGCATTTTTATAAATAATTTACATTTTCTCAAGTTATGCCAAACTCTAAGTTTTTTTTTTTTTTTTTTTTGGAAAACTTTATTCTTAATCCCTTTACCTATACAGTAAATCACAAACAACTGGAAGTCATGGGGCCTTTGAATATTGTTGTGGACAAAACGTTGAAAACAACTGGTCTATTTCACATAAAGATCTTAATCTGAGTAATTCCTTATTGTGATTATTGGGAATAATCAGATAAATATAATAAAGTGTCTACATTCTTACGCTACAAGCATTTAATGAAGTGATGCAGCACACTCAGTTGACCAACGTATATAAAATATATAATATACTGTAAATCATGTTGCATGGCTCCAGTTGCTTTTTTCATGTATGTTTAAAATAAAATAAAATAAACATTACAAAAATCGTTTGTGAATTGATTACTATGATTTTTCCTCATTATATTTAATAACTGCTGGTCGTTGCATCAAAAGAAGTTCATGTAAACTTTTGTAAACCATCTGTCTAAAATAAAATGGTAATAAAAATATATTATTGACAAGTGTCATATGTGTGAAGAAAAAAACACAACCATTTTGATGGAAAGGGGTATGAGGAATGAACAAAATAGAACTGATAAGTTCCTGCAAGAACTCTTGACACTGTCAGACAGATCATCCAGTTACCACAAATCATAAGAGAAAGGCAAGTTTGAAGGCGCTTCAATATGCCGAAGTTTTTTGAGTGCACTGCACAGTAGAATATTTGAGTGCCTAGAGGTCCCGCCAGTGTGTCAGTCTGAAAAACCCAGAAAAAGTATCTTTTCATTTTTACAGTGTACAATATTTTTGTAAAGGGTTCCAGAAGGCTTTAAGCAACATTTGCATTGCTGTCCTTTGTGATTTCAGAACAGATGTGTCAACATCGTGATGTGCACTGTGTGAAAAACAGCTGCAAGCGCCATTGATCTTGTGATGATGCCTTGAATTTACACAAGCGCTGAGCATCCACACCCTTAAGACCTTTTGCCACTTTACTGTGACGACAAGGACACTGTTTCTCTGTTGCAAAAGCTCTTCTTTTGCAACAACGAATTTAAAACAGAAGAGAAGCCATCAATATGAAACACTACACAAATATCAGATCCTTGGGCCCAGTAGGTTGGGAGACCATTGTAAACAGCCTAAACCAGGTGAGACCAGCACAGACCGGTTTAATCTATTTTTTTCTCGCAGGGAGGTGTCGTCAGTTTGTCTCCTCTCATCGTGTTTACATGAGCTATTTCTAGGAGCAGCCTTTGCCTCTACTTGTTTGCTACCCATCATTGTGTACGAGTATTACTGCTCGCTCTGAGTGACCCCTCTTGGTATCCCTCAGTGTGTGTTTGCAAATAGTACAACTGCTGAAAGAATGCCAAGACCTTTTGCCTATATGGCCCATCACCTTGCAAGTGAGGGAATGTCCCATTAACAGAAGAGAAAAATAAACTATCCTTTAGATAGAGTCATGTCACATGTGGCTTGCTTGGCCTAAGGGCTTCAATAGCTGTTCTAATGACTCATAATCCTTTTCCTTAAACTTTGAAAAAAATACAACGTGAGACATTTGGGGTAAAATCTTTTTTTTTTTTTCTTGGTTCTATATTTAGAGTCCCATCCCTCAGATTATATGTAGTTTTCATAGTGCTCATAATCAGATCAATCTCTTCCATGTGGAAATGTAGAGAAAAATGAATTTTGCACATGTTGACAAAGCCTTTAGCCCTGATTATGCAAACATCATGGTTATGGTCTTGCTTAGATGTTTTACAGCTTTTAATGCTGTGTTACTTTCTATAGAGCAATGTCTAGTCCTGGGGATCCACCTTCCTGAATGTTTTTGATGAAGGGGTATTCAATCTTTTCAGGCCAAAGACCCAGAGCAGGGATCCCCCTGTTATATCAAATTGAGTTTTGCATTTTAAACCTAGGGGCACAACACAATTTTTGAACAAATGAATGAGCATTGTTCATTCACTTCCCCACCTACATTTCTGTAGTGACACTCCAACCCACAACTTTCAGGTTATAAGTCTGTCTCTCTAACCATAAGGCCACAACTGCCCCCAGTTCTTGAGTTCTTCCAAAAGTTGAGCTTCACTGGAAGACCTGCATGACATTGTGTTCAGCAAGATTCCCAAGAATTGGTCTATTTTCAAAGTGACAGCAACATTGTACATCCTTCCAACACCTGCTGCAGACATTCGTCCCCAATACCATTATGTTTCCCCTGCAGTGCTTAAAGGGATAGTTCAGCCAAAAATGAAAATTATCCCATGATTTACCCAATCTCAAGCCATCCTAGGTGTATATGTCGTGTCAGAGGTTACTCTGCTACCATATAAGTAGACTTTCATATGGATGTTTGTCTAAAGCTAGATATTATAGTTTATAAAGTTTTGGATGTTTTTCTTACAAAAAGATATCACTTTACTTCAGAAGGCCTTTATTAACCCCCTGGAGCTATGTGGAATATTTTTATGATGGATAGATGCACTTTTTTGGGAAATCATGAGCATCATTCATTATCATTATAAAGCTTGGAAGAGCTAGGATATTTTTTTTAATATAACTCTGATTGTGTTTGTCTGAAAGAAGATAGTCATATACACATGGCTTGAGGGTGAGTAAATCATGGGATAATTTTCATTTTTGAGTGAACTATCTCTTTAATGGTGTCATGCATGCACTTAAAGGATTAGTTGACTTCAGAATTAAAATTTCCTGATAATTTACCCCCATGTCATCCAAGATGGTTGTTTTACTTTCTTCAGTCGAAAAGAAATGTGATTACGCATTATCTAATCACGTTGGAAAGGTCACACGTGATGTAGGCAGAAGTATCGAGCAAGTGTCTACAAAGCGAACGTGCAAAGACTATTTCAAACGGCCTTTACAAAAAAAAAAGGTAAAACGATGTCAGAAGATTTTGAAGTTGGAGGAGAAAATTAGATGTTTTTTTTTCGGCCAACCGCGGTACCTCCACCTACTTCACGTGTGACCTCTCCAACGTGATTACGTAATACATGGCGCATCGCAGAGCAGTGCAAGACGAGCATTTGTGGTTAAAAAGTATATAATCTTTTTTTAGAAAATGACAGATCGTTTAGCTAGATAAGACCCTTATTCCTCAGCTGGGATCGTGTAGAGCCCTTTGAAGCTGCATTTAAACTACAATTTGGACCTTCAACTTCATTGAAGTCCATAATATGGAGAAAAATCCTGGAATGCTTTCCTCAAAAACCTTCATTTCTTTTCGACTGAAGAAAGAAAGACATAAACATCTTGGATGACATGGGGGTGAGTAAATTATCAGGAAATTTGAATTCTGAAGTGAACTAATCCTTTAATTAAAGTAATCTCTTACAAACATACCAGGCACCATCCAATGCTAGGTTGTTAAATTTTGACTTGTCGGACTGCAGAACAATCTTCCACACTCCAGTCCTCATGTTCTTTGGCAAATACAGTGTTTTTTGCTGTAGATAAAACTAATAAATGGTTTCTTTACGAGTACACAACCTCTCAATCTAGCCTCTTATAGCCGTTGACTTACAGTTCAAGATGAAATTGGAGGTTAGAGGTCTCATCCAGGTCTTTTGAAGATGTTTTGAAGTGGTCCCACATTCAGGGGATTTTCATCCTCCTGTCAAAATGCTCACTAGTCTTTCATCTTTCAGAATGCATCTAAAGTAATGAATGTTTGAAAGATCTACTCTTAATGAATTTAAATTATCTGCACAATGGAAGCCTGATTTTGGCTGATATTTCTGTTTAACATACAGTTTAAGAATCATGAAGTGATCTGTGTTTCCTACAGCCCTGGAATGAAATATACCAGGCCTACTTTGGTTGAGTGAACATGTCATTTTTTTGTCATTGTTTAATTGCACAAGGTTTAAATTGTATGGCCTTTGTATCGCAGCTAGAGCGAACACCTTAAACCCTTCTGTGTTTTGACGGGTCACAAGACTTGACCAGAGGAAATGAGCTGGGAACACAAGCCTGTGAAGATCCTATCAGAGGGTGGGAAAGTGCTAGCGCCATTTAGCATCCCACCACTTCAAAGAGGACAACCGTACTACTGATCCACACACGCATGGGTACACAAAGACAGCCAAAGATAGTCACAGATCCCCAAACGCGTATAGTCTTCTCTGCCACCTCCACACCATTCCATCTCGAGCCTTCAAAAAGCTAACAGTTTAATTTTCTCAAATGCACTCTTTGAAAACTTCCAGCCCTGGACAGCAAAATCTGCTTCATGGGGTTAGCCTGTCTGAAAGCATGTGGTAAGCCTTGTGGAATGTTTTAAATGACTCCCAGATGTGGGCAGTGAACGTGCTTAACCCTTTAGCATCTATAGGCAGAGCAGTCAGGTTTACTTTTATTTTAATTGGATGTGTTACCGTGCTTTTATATCTCCTTTATTTTCCTTGCCAACCGTCGGAATACCGTCGTCTATCTGTCTATCTACCTACTGTTATATAGCATGTCATCATTGTTGAAATGGGCTGTTTCAAATCTTTGTCAGCTCTCTTTAATAACCTTATATAAATGTTCATGCTGATCGAGCTACTGGATTGAAACGTTCTTTCAAGTCAGTATAATTAAAACAGTCGTGTTTCAACTACAAACCTGATACAGCAATGTTAAATCAAATTGAATTGTTTGAATAAAATGAACAACATCAAAACAATCATTTTTATGAGTGGATAGTCCAACAGGCTTATGCAAAAAAGGTAGTGTTAAATATTAAAATTATGCCAGTTTTTTCAAGGCATACTTAGAAATGCATGTTTAGTCATCGTAATACTCAGTTGTAACGGCACAGTGTTGTTATTGAGTTTTATGACAATAATTATTCCACTTTTATTAGACTGTTTATTAGCTTTCAAACATGTCTACAGTTGTTTTATTGGAGTATCAACCTTCCCTTAATGTGTGAGTACTAGAGCTCAAGTATGGTGCATGCCTACAGTATAAGTTCAGAAAGAGGAAGTCTCGTGTTTGTGAATCTGCTGCCTGGGAGGGCGATCATATCGATATGACTGATATCCCTTAAAGAAACGAACTCGATTGCCCTTTCTCTCAACAGCCCTCCACTTCCCTCCCCTCTGCACTCATTCGCCTGCCAGAACAAAGCCATGGAAAGAAGCCTATTAGGCGGACTGATAACAATAGACAGAACTAAGTGAGTGGGGAAAAAGTAAAGGGGAAAAAAAGCAGAATGTAGGTCGGAGGTACTGCCATAAGATGAGACAAGTAGAATTACTGAGAGTATGAAGTAGGGTGGTTGGTTTCATGTTATGAGTTTTTTTTGTTTGTTTGTTTCCTTGTATAATCACTACTTGAGGTTTTTTTTTTTTTTTTTTTTAGTATAGTAGTTTTCAAACTGTATTGTTCATCTTTCGTTGTTCATCCTCGTGCACACAGATGAGGAAGAAATCTTGGAAGGCTCCACTTTTCTAAAGGCTAAATGAACAAATTTTTCCTCAATGTGTTAACATTTCCTACTGAAACAGGAAGTCAGGATTGGACATTTCGAAGGACTGACAGTACTTATGGTCCCGCAACACAGATGAGGTGGAAGTGTTGTGATAATGGTTACCCAATTATGAACCTCGGGATGGAAGTGTGGCTTGATGGAGGCTTGTTTGGTTTTTAAGTTATCTTGCATACCTGCTTCTTTAATTAACATGAATGTATGCTACCTTTCAAAAGTTTAGGGTCAGTAAGATTTTGTAATGTTTTTGAAAGAAGTCTCTTATTGCATTTATTTGATAAAAAAATAGAGTAAAAATTTAAAATAAGTGTTTTCTATTTTAATATATTTTAAAATGTCATTTGTGACCCTGTCATAAGGGTCAGTTTTTTTAAATTGAGATTTATACATCATCTGAAAGCTGAATAAATAAGCTTTCCATTGATGTGTTTGTTAGGACAATATTTGGCAGAGATACAACTGTTTGAATAAAATATAATCAAAATATTGAGAAAATCACCTATAAAGTTGTCCAAATGAAGTCCTTAGCAATGCATATCCACTCACAAAAACAAATATACAAAGTTTTTATATATATATATATATATATATATATATATATATATATATATATATATATATATATACAGCAGGAAATTTACAAAATATCTTCATGGAACATGATCTTTACTTAATATCCTAATGATTTTTGGCATAAAAGAAAAATCAATCATTTTGACCCATACAATATTGTTGGCTATTGCTACAAATATACCCACTTATGACTGGTTTTGTGGTCCAGGGTCGCATTTATTCCTGTGATGGCAAAGCTGAATTTTCTAGTAGTCTTCAATGTCACATGATCCTTCAGAAACCATTCTAAAATGCAGATTTGGGGCTTATTATTAATAATATCAATGCTGAAAACAGTCGTGCTGCTTAATATTTTTGTAGAAACAGTGATGCAATATTTTTCAGCATTCTCTGATGAGTAGAAAGTGCAACAGCATTTATTTGAAATAGAAATATTTTGAAACATTATAAAATGTCTTTACTGTCTCTTTTGAACAGTTTAAAGTCCCTGTAAACTGGAAGTTGCAACTGACTTCAGTGTTGTGACATATTGCCAAATGAAACGGGATATTGAAAGAGGGTGTGGTTTAGTGCACCCTCTCCATCCCTAACTTTAATGCATCCTTGCTAAATAAAAGTATTAATTTCTTTCAAACAAGAAATCGTACTGACTATAAATGCTTGAATGGTAAGTATATACGAGGAAATCTATAATTTATTAATTATTAATAATAATCATAATAATTTATTGTATAAATATATTATATTAAAGTATTTATATTCAATATATTTGTCATGATCAAAGTTTTTCTACATGTTTCCAGCAAGGCTACTGTAGGTACAGTTTGATGGACACAAGCTCTCAATCCATCCTCTCTTTTCAGGGAAACTAATCTGTTGAAATATATCCGCATTAGGCACAGTGCTGCTCAGAGGCAGTGAGTGAATGGCACCGTGAGCCGGTGGAGAGGACAGAGCTCAGCGATGACAGGGATAATGAGGGTGATGAAAGTGCAGACAGGGCACACATGGAAGACAGACAAATGAATTATTCACCTCACTTACCACTTCCTGCCTTGTCTTCTTCATGTGCTCTTTGAACATCTACTGACCCACATTCACAACAAAAAAGTAGTTTGAACTGAATCAATGTGTTGTCGTTATTTACCTGATTCATATTCATAACTACAATACCGCTAATATTCAATCACCAGCCACAAAGCCCCAAAAAAGACTCTGCCATCTCCAGTTGGTACGTAACAAGGCCTCTCTGCTTGTACGCAAACACACATTCACAAGCTCAATAAAACCGAACAACTCTGTAAACTGCAATTAAAATCCTGGGCACTAATTAGGTGGAAATGGATGCTTGTTAAAAGACAGCAAGTTTAGAGAAGTGGACTCAACATGGCGACTATTTTATTTACCCCCTCTGTACACTTCTGCTAGCTTCTGTCACTGGTTTTCTTTTCACATTAACAACTGATTCGCTTTGCAAACATGCATTCGGCGCACATGTCAGACAGATGTTTTTGTTTTTAATACTTGAAAGCATGTGACGTGGATAATCTGCTGATCCGTTTTTTAATTGGTTATTGATCACATCATTGAGCCTCGGAGAAGGAGCAGGGAAGAACAAAGACCTTTGCTGCCTCAATTACAGTGCAGAGAGAGATCACTGTGCTGCCCATTTTATTGTTTTTGGTGTACATTGGTTCAGTTGATAGCAAATTTTCAAATATTGGTACTGTACATGACAGCAATGACATGTTTTGCAGTACCAATACAATACCCTAACAAAAAGTACCATGTTGTTTATTATATATGCTTTGACAGACGCTTTTATCCAAAACAACTTCAATTGCTTTCAAGGTATACATAATCTAACCCATTACCTTGCCTTTCCTAACACCATGTTTTACTATTTGAGATACTGGATTGGCTTTTCGGCCATATTTTTTATGACATCTAACATGGTAATACTGTGTTCTTTGATGTTCTGTGGTAGTACAGAAGCATGTTTTGGTATGTTGGAGTACCATGAAAATATATCAATAATTCAGAACCATAATGTACAGTATATCATACTATCATACATAATTGTACCATAGTAAGGCCATATTAGTTATGTAATGCATGACAATACTTCCATTCTATCTTTACTCAAATATTCTTTTAATAGGTCACATCACATGATACCGTGGGAGTGAAGGTGAACTCTGTGTACATGCTGCTTAGTCTCTCTCTCGTTTTCTTCTGTTTGTAAGTGAACTTAATTCACTTCATTTGTGTTTTCTCTCTGGATATGTTGCAAAACATTCATATTTTTCAGATACGAAGCCATTTTGGATTCAAATAAAAAGGTTGTGTACTGATATATGAAAGTCAGTTTGGTTCAAATTTCAAAAAGAAGAAGAAAAAAAGAATAAAGCTACATAACAAAACTGATTTTATATGTCTTTCACTTTCTACATAAAGATGTTCTCATATACTCCTGCCTTTACTCTTTTTTTCTCCCTGAAAGAGTCCTCCTGTGTCCATTTTAGGACACGGAGCCCACTGGTGCGTGAAGGCTAGCTGTCGCTTCACATTACAGTGAGCAGGCATTGGGCACTCGGCCCTCGCGAGCAGGAGCCCCTCACAAAACATACATCCTCTCCTCCAGAGGTCCTGAAAATGTATCTATAAACTGTAACGCTCCAGACGCTTTCTTAAAATAACACACCTACAAGCGCCAAAGTCACTACTGTAATATTTATTCGAGATTCGATCTGATTTCTTCTTACCTGAAGAGGGAGTGACACTGTTAAGTCTTCTTAAAGATTCATATATCCACAATATTTCATTTGCAGATTTCTCTACAAAAGCACACCCTCGACTCGATATGAAGAGGCAGGTCACTGGGTAACATTCACCTGCCAGTACAAGCCACCGCAAAACTAAACTGAAGAACGCACAAGCACACATGTACTCACATACACTCTAAAAACCTCAGCCCACTTCTCACTGTCTCTCACGCAATGCTCCTCGCCAAGGGCTTCCTGTTCCTCTTGCTGTTGTTTATTTGGTGCCCGAGCACTATCATCAACACCCTCTCAAATGAGAAGTGAAACTGGGGTCACCTTAGGCCATTCTAGGAGCACAGATATGCCCACAAAAAAGTCTTTGTTTAAAAAAAATGGAAGAATCTGATCCATAGTTTTGGATTTCTGCACTAACAAAAAGTTGAATTGTGTAACACGATCTAGCTCTATCAGAGCTAGAATGTATACATTAAACATGTACATTGAGCATTAGCATTGTGTCTCCTGGGACACAAATGTGTCTTGACAACCAGTTGAAGTCTTTCTTTCCTGTGTTGACACACTTCCTGTTGAAACAGGGAGTTTTGGTGAGACATATCGAAGTCACCTTTGTTTAGAATAGCATTAGTGACATCATGATTTGCTACTAGCTAATTGGGGCAGGACATTCTCATTCAAGGGAGTGTTTAATTGGACAAAAATCTGGATGAAACATCGATATTTTTAGTTTCGCCAAAAGAGAAAGACTGCAGATTTTATGTGTATATGTACTAAAAGGTATTTTTGTCAGTATTTAAGTGCTAGCATATAGATTAGCCTAAAAGCTCTAATTTTTTTTCTTTAGTAACACGAGAACAACAAAGACAGAAATACAGTTAAAACAGTAATTGTTATGATCTCCCCTGTGTTTTGTGTTCTAGGACTTTTATTTTGAAGTGTATTTTCTGTTTCCATTATTTCCTTGTTTTCACTTGTTTCCTAACTGCCTTGTTTGTTCCATAGTGATTGATTACCCTCACCTGTGCCTTGACGCGCTTTGATGTGACGTGACAGATCTCTGTATAGGCGCCTCAGCACCAGCGCGGAGCGCGACTGAACTCAATCATCTCTTCCTCTTTACAGAAAAAACATGAATGAACATCTGAAGGTATGTTGAAAGATATAGTACAACTTACTGAAATGTATCATATCTAGTGTAATCGCTCAATCAGTGTTTCAACAGTGGAAAGACATCAATAAAACAGCTTGTAAACAATGTCACGTAGCATTTAGCTACCTCAGAAAAGCCATTCAGTGTCCACAGCTTGTTAGTTCGCCAGAGAAATTAACTCTTTCGCTTAATATATGCACTATATTAGCCTATATATTCATTATATTTTACTTGACCTGTTAGTAATGTCTTGATTATTCAGTTTTATGTTTAGTTTTCTCCCCTCTGCTGTACCAAACTGTGACTTCAAAACTGAGGTATGTACTAAACCATCAGTTTTGTGTACCGGTTCACCCCTAATATATATGTATATGTGTATATATATATATATATATATATATATATATATATATATATATATATATATATATATATATACACACACTCTTGTGTTTAATTTTTGTGTGTGTGTGTTTCAGTCGTTGTCTTTATGTGTGTTTGTGAAACTGTTGTGTTTTGTTCTTCACCTCCTGTTTGGATTAATGTTTCTTGTTTGGATTATTGTCATCTTCCTTTTTTGGATTATCTTTGTTTGTGTTTAATAAATGTGAGACAATTTTTGTCAGGATTCTTTGATAAATAGAAAGAATAAAACAGCATGAAATGAAACAGCAAACTTCTGTAACATTATAAATGCCTTTACTGTAACTGTTGATTAGTTTAATGCATTCTTTAAAATTATAAAAAAAAAAAAACATCTTCTGACCTAAAACTCCAGCTGCCAATCTCAAGAGCAGAAGAAAAAAGTTGTCATTGTATTTATTGCACCACTTAACCACAGTATGTAGAAATTACCACTATATGAACGTCACATGACGTACAGCACAACTGCAAGAGGAACTGAACACCAACACGTTTTTCTGCTGAAAATATAACGGAAATAACCTTTACATACCATAGTATAGCTCAATGCAATGGAAACACAATAAACAAACAGTCTTAAGCAAATATACTCTTGCAGAGTTATGAAATACTGCACCTGCACTCATACACCGTCTGGGCTCAAAGATACATAAGAAATAACTCAAATAAACCCCAACCTACCATTCAAACTGATATTGTGTTGTTTAAGCCTATGAGTTTCAGCATACACACACCAAAACACACACCCTTGAGTGGTTCGCTTCGATAAATATAATTAACCTCAAGCCATCCCAGTGCAGCTCTGAATTGATCAGAGCAGGCAGAGTTGCAGCAGGGCCTGTCAGCACCAGGCATAATCAATACACCTTATCGATCCTACATGCGCTGTGAGTCTGTGTGTCAGCGTGCATATGTGAGGGATCACGCTGCATCTGCTTTGGATTTGTGCTCAGTGAGCGCATGTGGGCACGACATGAAAAAAAGAGGGGTTTGTGGCTTAGTCTCCTTTACCGACTGCTTTGTAACAGACAGGCTTGGAAAGGTAAATGGAGATTTAAAGTGGGTTAGTGAAATATGGTTAGATTTTTTTTTTTTTTTTTGTCTACATAAAACTGAGTGTGACATTTGCTCTACATAGTGATCATGTCTGCAACAATATTTTAGGGTGCACTAAGCCTGTGTCAGAAAAAGATTTCAGCCCTTTTGGTTTTTGCTCATTTATGCTGGAAATGTGCAGTCTAAAGCTTTGAAATTTTGCCTCCAACATCTTTGACACATTAGCAGATATTTCCTCTGTCATTTAAATATATAACTTAAATCAAATGCAATTTATCTAGAAGTGCATAAAGGCTGGTGTCACTATATTTTCACTAAATCAGGCTGAAAAACAACACAAAAGCTATTCTAAATAAATTATGACCATAAAAGCAAAAATTACTGGAGAAACTTAACTTGCTTAACGTACTCAAAACCATTTTTAAACTAATTGGGAAAGAGGTAGAGTATGGTTTCCCAAACTGGGGTTCACAAACCTCTTAATGAGATGATGAAAAGTTATTTTTTAATTATAACATAAAATTGTAAAAATAAAATAAATAAATATATTTTTAAATAATAAAAATGTAATATTAAATAAATAAAGACTTAAAAAAATAGATTAAAAAGATTAAATATTTTATTTGTTTACCTGCATGTCATATGAACCATCAACCAAAGAGAATGAGAGAACCACGAACATGCAAATGTGTTGTTAAATCATTGAAATAGGGTTAGTTCACCCAAAAATGAAATTTCTGTCATTAATTACTCTCCCTCATGTCGTTCCACACCCGTAAGACATTCATTCATCTTTAGAACACAAATTAAGATGTTTCCGAGGGTATGAAATCCGAGGGTATCTGAAGCACACATAGACAGCAACATCATTGCATCTTTTGAGGTCCAGAAAAGTATTAAAGACATTGCATGTGTCGTGCTGCTCATGTGACCAGATCCGGCCAATACTGAGCCGCCGTTCAGACGTAAACACTGAAGCTCTGCAACGAAAATAGTGTAGCAGTGTGACAGTGGACAGACGAATTTGTTGAATAAAGTTATTTTTGTTTTGTTTTTGCACGCAAAAAGTATTCTCATCGCTTCATAGCATTAAGGGTGAACCACTGTAGTCACATTGACTATTTTCTGGACCTGAAAAGGTGCAATGTCATTGTTGCCTATGTGTGGATCAGATACCCTCGGATTTCATCAAAAATATTTTAATTTGTGTTCCGAAGATGAACGAAGGTCTTATGGGTGTGGAACAACAAGACGGTGAATACTTAATGACATAATTTTCATTTTTGGGTGAACTAACCCTTTAACTTAAAATCCCAGAGGGACTCCAAGTAAATATTATAGATAAAAGGGGATCGGCTGAGCAAAAAAAAAAAAAAATAATAATAATAATAAAAAAATAAAATAAAAATAAATGTTAATGAATTTTTTGTTATCCTTGAGGTAAAGGACTGAATTCTCCTGATATGGGCTCTCTAAGGGTGTTGTGTTTTAAGTTATTCCCTATATTACATTTATTGAGTGTTACAATTATCCCTGCTCTTCCCTCCTGAATATTAAAATGAAGTTGTGACAGATTAATTACTGACTATTACAGAAATATTGCAAGAGTTAAAAGCTATCTAGCATGATAAATAGCGCTGGTATTGTGTGCTCTCTCAGTACCACACGCAGGTACAGAGACACATGAAAGTGCTGGGGGTTGGGCACTGTGACTGTGAGGAAGAGAGAGGGGCACATGGGGAGAGGGTGGAACAAGATTTATATGAGGCTGCTGTAAAACTTTGACCCCACAGTTGTAAATCTGCCAATGGAGTCTAGCCAGCACAACAGGAAGTATGGGGGATCAGAGAGAGAAAGAGAGAGAGAAAGAAAGCATGCAAATAGTAATGGGGGTAGATGGGTAGATTGTTGGGCTTGCATTCAGTTAGAAAAGTTTTTAAATATGTCTAGATTTCACTATTAAATGGCTGGTGCAAATGTTTATGCATCTCTTTGATTTTTTGGCATCAATGAGCTGCTTCAGCTTGCAAGCCATATACATATCGACTGCTTGCATGTGCTCGGATATAGACCTTGAAAATGGAAAGACTGTTTAAAACTTAAATTTATTAGCAATGAAAATGGCTAAGAGGTCAAAACACTCTGTTTGAAATGGTCGATACGATTTTTTTGGGAGTTTAATGTAATGATTTTATGACTTGTATTCTATTTGTACACACACATAGTGGCACAAACAGAGGCCTTTTTTGTATTGAATGTCAATATGTTTCATTGAAAGAAGAAATTTCCGTTAGCAAGGAGTGAATTATAACAAGAAAGAACCTGGAACACTCACTTTGAAGATAAACATCAACAAAACAGCATGAGAACGCATTACGAAAGTCGGCATGAGAGCGCATTACTAAAGTTAATGTGCCACCCACTTAGGTGTGGTAACTCAGGGTCATGATGTGAAAATACAGGATGTAGGTACTGAGACAGGAAGTGGCAGGCATCGAAGTTTCAGTCTTTGATGAAAATGTCAGTACACTCAAGGTCATGAGAAATTGTTGGCATGAATACACCTCTGAACTCTGACTGGCTTTGAGAATGGGATATGGAAAATACAAACAGGCTCATTTCACAATACTCTTCACTTGTCAATATAAAGTTACTTTGTACAAACTGTAAAAAACTAAACAAATTTACACCGTAAAATACCGTTTTCCATTGAAACGGTAATATACCATAAAAACAATGCATTCTGGGTAATATTATTTGTCATTTTCGGGAAAGTAGCCAAGGCCTCTTTTCTCAGAATGACAAATACCCAGAATGCATTGTAATACACAGAAGTAATATACTGTAAAAACAATGCATTCTAGGTAATGTTTGTCATTTTCGAGAAGGTATCCTACAGGTTACTTTCTTGAAAACGACAAATAATATTGCCCAGAACGCATTGTTTTTACGGTATATTACTGTTTCAATGGAAAACGGTAGTTTACTGTGTAAATTTAGTTTTTTACAGTTATTTTTTAGAGTGTATTTCGTTTTTTAAAGTAATTTGTTATGCCTTGTAATGTAACTTGTGTACAAATCAAATTGGCAATTATATACTTTCTTGATTATGACATACATTTTTGCTGTGTCTGTTTTATTATAGACCAAGTGATGATAAGTAACTACCTAAAATAGCGGGAAAGCAGCGATTTCATAAGTGAAAGAGATTTTCATAACAGTGTAGCTTTTTCCAATTGGTGTAGTGTGATCAAACGAACTGAGTGAGTAATCAAACGCACTCACCTAAACTCTCCTCTTTCACACACATGTAGCATTGCAAACTCTGATTCATTCTAGTCAGTTGGTTTGTTCTTTTTTGAGCTTGACTGTAGCCTAGTTTAACTGCTTAAATGAAAGTAGCTTTTAGCTTGGCAAGCTTTCAAAGTAGCTTCCCCAACACTGCTAATGACCATAAAAACCTCTTTTCACTCACCCGTTTGACTTTGAGACTCCCAGAACTGCTCCTCTCCTCTATTCGTCTCTAAATCTCTTTCTTTTTTCTTTTTCACTCTCTTGACTCTTTCAATATCTCCATTTACATGCACACAATTGTTTAGGGATCTAGGGGTGTGTCTCTGCTGGTGCGTTGAATGCCTTCTATATTTCTAACCGTGTAAGACGTACTGGATCTGTGCTAGACAGCAGCTGTTCTCAGGTCAAGGCAGGAATTCTTGAAATCTTGAGATCTGAGCAACTGTTCGTTTATTGGATACCACTCAGCTAATGGGCCTGTATCTGCAGCCACCAGACCAGATGTTACTCTGCATATGTGTGTGTTTGTGCGTATAGGTTTGAGGCCAGAACTATGGAAAATAGTTTTGATACAAAGAAGAAATGGTCTTCTTTGGAGGAAAAAAAAAAAATTTTATTCAAAAATGTCAATGTCAGGTCAGGATTTTAACTCAAATACCGTTGTTCTCTAGTACAAAAACATAATAATTGTGTTGTCATTTTTTACTCAATTATATTTACACAATTGTACAATGCTACCAAAAAGATTTCCTATTTGTTTTCTTGTTGCACCCCCACCAGTACCAGCATGCATTGCATACCGTGCCCGATTATGAGTCAGATTTAAGGAAGACCAAAAAAAAGCAGAAAAATGAAAACATGCTATGAAAGTGATAAGGAAAAAAAATGAAATGTAAACCAAAAGGTTTAATTACAGATAAAGGATGAATTACATGCAGCTGTTTATGATCAGATACCTGGTTTACATACGGCTGAACTTCAAAGCCTAGTGAAAAACTGAGAAGGTCTTCATGAAAAAGAGCTGACTGTCTTATCTCACGAGCCGAGAGTGAGGTTTGCGTGACAAGGCTGGCCACGAGAGGAAGTGAAATGTGTGAGAATGGCAGACACCGCAGTCTCATCTCAGATCACTCACCACCAGTTCATGCCTGCCCTCACTCTCAAACCTATTGCTCCTGCCTTCACCCCTCTCGCTTCCTGTCTCGTTTAAAACACGTCTCTGACTGTTTGTTGTGCCACTTAAAACTTCAAAACACGGTTTACAAAAAAAGATGCTGTTGCTGAAATAAGCAACATTCTGCAAAGAATCTGTCCCTCTTTTAACTGCATTTTTGCATTTCATTAAAACATGATTTATGTTTACTGAGTCATTTTACACATATAGGGATGTTGTCTGATTTCAGCAATGTAGGCAACCCTTCGCCCACACACACACACACACATACATTTTATCAAAATGGTATTCTGTTGTTTATATTGATTTAAGAGGGGAACGTGATTTCACTAAGTACAACATGTTCTTGGATCAATGTCCAACATCTTTGGAACAACATTCCAATCAACCAATCAGATTTGAGGGACAGGTTTAAAGTTTGTGTACTGTTTAGGCTTACAACCAAGGTTAGGTGCTTCTACATCAGTGTTATTCACCTATAATTTCCCTCTGATTTTAGGGATAATTTATGGGTAGGGTTAGGTTTAGGAGTAGGGTTAGGACTAAATTTTCAGACAGGAATGTTGTTCCAGGATCAACTAAATATGTTTTTCTTGGAAAAATTACAGTGACAATAAAGTCTAACCTTATTTAAGCCTAATTAAATTTATTTTATTTTATTTTATTTTATTTTATTTTATTTTATTTTATTTTATTTTATTTTATTTTATTTTATTTTATTTTATTTTATTTTATTTTATTTTATTTTTTATTTTATTTTATTTTATTTTATTTTAAATGACATGAGAGTTGAGTTTCTCTGTTTTGTGTAAAGTTTCCCTTTAACATAAGGACATGTATGAGCTGTTTACTACAAGAACCCAGGTTCGAGACTGACCCATCTTAAAAATAAAGGTACTGGCATCTACACTGTAAAAAAAAAAAAAAAAAAAAAAAAAAAAAAAAATTACTGGCAGAAAATTACCAGGACATTATCCAGTAATTTTACGGACATTTCCGTTAACCCTAAAACACAACGCAATGAAGTTCAAAATCCAAAATACAGGTAAAACGCCTGTGAAAATTAAATATGGAAAATTCAGTCAAATTAATACATTATATTGTGCCCTATTTTTACGGATTTTCTTTAGAGTATGGTTTCATGAAGAACCTTTAACATCCTCTAAAAGTTTTTTCTTTTTTAATTATTGATTATTATAATAATCATTTATAGTTGAAGAAGGTTCTTCCTGATTATTAAAATGTCACATATTGTTCTTTTAATAACTGTTCACTGAAAAGTTCTTCGGGGATCTTCTATGGCATTGATGCAAAAGCGTGCAGGTCCCATTTCCCTCTCATCCCAACATTCCTTTCTACACTCCAGTGGCTCAAAATGAGCGTGACGCCTCTGTTCATAATCATCCTGCATTCCTATCATATTGTGGTGTATTTTTGACACAGTGGGTTGATGCTACCTGCTTTGTATGCTAGTACTAACAGCGCAGTGTGACATATGACTTATGTGTACGTAGAGACAGCCTTACTGCCTCAGTCATATTTCATCTATTGCTGCAAATGACAAAAAAT